>CM042833.1:5000000-6250000 GCA_009982885.2 Hyles vespertilio | reverse complement strand
ACCCGTACGTCATGCCCGTCTAGTACATCAATTAGGCTATATGAATGGAGTGATAATGCTTGCAGCGGCAACGGCGAGGTGATCGGTCTGCTGAAGGTGGGACGCAAGCACTTGTTCCTATTCGACGAGCGCGACCAGGTGCGCGAGGTGGAGCCGCTCTGCGTACTCGACTTCTTCGTGCAACGCGACCGCCAGAGGCACGGATACGGACGCATGCTCTTCGACTATATGCTCAAGGTTATAGCCTTTTTGTACTGACGATATAGTGAATATTGCCCCTAATGGAACCTTAAAATTATAAAGCACAATTTTTACGTACCATACCTACGAACATTCAGAGTAAAAAACGAGCGCAAATGAAATTAAATTCGTTTGTTGGTCATGTAGACAATTAAACAGCTTTTATGAGAAGTCAACAGTCAAATATTTTAGCCTACGCCTCATCCCTATGTATTCCATATTTAACGAGAATTGTATATCAAACAAAAAGGTATTTTCAGTTCTACAACATGAATATTAATTTCGCTTTTTTGTTTAATGAAAATATATTTACTTATTTTGCCACAAATGAATTTGCACTGACCTGCTCAATTTATTATGCTCATGGTTGTACAGTCAAGAGAGTACGCATATTGCCTCCAATTGCAATATAAACAAATTGTCCACCATCTACCAAAGTTCCAAAGTGTTGTTGTTGCGTGTAGGACATGGAGACGTCACCACACGAGCTCGCCATTGACGGCCCGTCTCCCAAGATGGAGCAGTTCTTGGCCAAGAACTACGGCGTGGAGCATCTCATGCACCAGAACAATAACTTCGCCGTCGCGCCGGAGTTCTTCCAGTACGCCGACAACGAGCTCAGGTGAAATACACTTTGCATACATCATTTATTTTATTTTATTTATTTAGGACAGCCAGTGGTTATTACAATATAACTATAAATATATATGAAATAATTTAAGAGTAACACCCTTTGAAGGCGGTCACAACTTGTACCGTTTATGATAAAACAATATTAATCATTATTACATTCATACTTTGGGTGAAAGTCATAGTCACGCAATCACATACATAGTCCTAACCCGAGTCTTGGGTATCAGAAACTACAACAAACTTTTTGGTCTCACAAATACCCAAACCTGAAACAGATATATGTATGTGAATCACACAAATTTCTCGGTGCGGCTATATAATCCACCATCTCTCGTGTCACTGTCGACGTCTAACCAACTGCGCCATGGAGGCTGTGAAATATTAACTCTAGCACAATATAATGCTGTTTTGCTCTGGGGAGAATTGTAGAACTTTTTTTGTACTTTATATGTTTTTTTGCTTATACATGCAGGTGCTGGTAAAATGCAATCAAGCGTAACTGAGAATTTTGTCGATATATATTTTTTTCATGCCAATGCTGAACCTACACATCTGTAACTTAATTCTTATGTTGAAAGGGGTTTGGTTGTAGCCTTGTTAGGTTGGTATAATTGCATTTCCCCTTTAAAACATAATAGCTTACTATAAAATATACTGCTGCTTCTTCTCATCTCTGCATCACATTAGGTTTGACTGTAAGAGAATGCCTCAGGCATTAACGGCCCTTCTCTATATCCTATCTATTTTTAAAAAGGGGCAATTCTACGCTTCATCATTTCTCTATATCCTATCTATTTTTAAAAAGGGGCAATTCTACGCTTCATCATTATTTAATTTAGTTATCTATAAATAGATGCACCATATTAATACCTCTCTATTTTGTTAACTGAAACATAAATTGCATCGAAATATCTAATTAAATCTCTTGTTAAAGATTGATAGATTATAGAGAATGGATGTCAGTGCACGGTTATACCTATACAATGTATTTATATGAAATGTAAATCTATATCTATGTGTGAGTTAATGTATGGCGTTGGAACTTGGATATGATGTATTATAATGTGTATTATGACGTGTGCAGCAAGTCCGGGCGCAGTACGCCTGCAGTGACGCCCGCGTTGGGCCGCTTCGCCGCGCCCAAGCCCGCCTCCGCTATCGCCAACGTGAGTACACATAACGTGGTACCTACTGCCTATACCAGAGGACGGCAACCTGCGGCTCTTTGGTGATTGTCTTTAATTCCATACGACAACACAATTTATTTAAAAATATATTTTGAATAGATTAATAATGATTAGGCACCATTTCTATCTCTCAGCCACTTGTCCTCGCCGCACCCCTCCTAAAAGACGAGCTTAGTAACAGTCGTCAGAATAAAATTGAGTCACTCTTCCGATTCAAAAGGTTGCCAACCCTTGGTCTGTACCCATACTATACAGGGTAAATCCAGACTGCTACCGAAAATGAAACCATGTGGTAGTTTTAGTGACTTCAACTGGACATTTCGCAACAAGCGGGAACAATTTTTTTTCCTTTTTTATATCATCGTGTTTGGGATGGTTAATACGTACATTTTCCTTATTTCAAATTGCTTTACGTATGAAGTCAATTAAATTAACACATGGCTTCGTTTTCGCTCGCACTCTGGATATACCCGATACATACACAAATGCGCATAGCGAAATAAGTATTGCATATGTTCATTTTAGTTATAGTTCCAACCAGCGGCGTGCACAGGATTACGACACTGGGTATGCGGCGGAGTACACGGTCACAAAAACTTTTTCTTTTATAGTTTTTTAGCATAGCCACAGCCACGCGACGGATCTCTAAGTCAGAAACCATGCCAACATAACAAGTCTTAGATGTACTACTATTCATGTCCATCTTCTACGGCAACGCAGACAAAACAGCGATCGATCGTCGCGGCGGAAGAAATTCTAATAAGTAAAATAAAAAAATCTCACCTAGTCAGCTTTCAATTTTCACATATATTAAGGTTCCGGTTAGTTGAGATTACTATACCTATCCCGATGTAATTAAACGCAAGATTTCGGCCATCTCATTCATTCATTTGATAAACATACATTTTTAATACAAACCTCACAATCAAATAACATTTGAAAAAATAAACAAACACACTAGTAAAAGCAAATGACTACAATTAATATCGAAACTTAGTAATAAACTGTTAAATGTACACACTTTCTAATGTTAAAATGAAAATCTTTTAAGAAATCTATTTTTTTTACAAACATACTAGTATAAAATAGTAAACAACGCAAAAACACATAAAAAAAGCAAAATGGCCCCCGCGAAACACAAAGCATTTCTATTTAAACAAATAAAACCTTACTAACCAAAAATGCATAATGTGCATAGGTGATTTATTAGATTCCTGCCTATTAATTTTACTCGGATTATAGGCAACGAACATATCCGATTACTCCCGACAACTGCCGAACTCCCGAGGCCTGCCGCAGGAGTCGCGGCTTTCAATATTCATGGGTGTGTGCGTTTGCGACTGTGCACGGACACCAAAATTACTACACACATGCAAACAAATGTCATGCGGGACGCGGCGGCATGACTTGGTTAATTAGGTACATTATTTTGCTTTGCAGCGCCGCTTGCTTTTCGCGTGGCAAATATAATGTTTGCGTGATTGCAAATAGGTGCTATTTATAAAATATTAGGCGTTTTTAAGTTATTATATTTTGTTTATTAATTTATTTACTATAAATTAAAGTCATCTAAAACGTACGAACGTTATATTAAAATATCTGTGAATGGCAAGTAAAGCACTGCATTTCTGCCTACAAGGAGTGCACGCCCTGGTTCCAACCTACAATATCCCATCTCTATACTACTACTCTGTATATGCAAACAACGATAATGTTCATAACTACAGAAGATATATAATTAAAATTTAAAATGAATTGTGCTTATAATGAAGTGGTTTTTATTCAGCACATGCTAGTGCCAAGCCTAGTGACAGGTCAGGACATTCAGGTCAGCACAGACTGGTATTTAATGGCGAGGGACATTTTTACATTAGAAAAAAATGATTTTTTTTTTTCTAAATAATATACTGGTTTGTCTGCGCTGTCACTTAAACGTAGTGCTGATTTTAACAATATAGGTAACCCAGAAAAGCACTAGGCCAGCGTGGTGAACTATACGGCCTTACCCCTTTCAATTGTATTCTCGATTGTAAGAGAGGCCCATGCCCAGCAGCGGGACGTATATAGGCTTATACAGAAAGGCTAAAAATACTGTAGATGACATGTCATATGTGACATATTAATACGGTCGTGATCAAGAAGCTTATATCCAAACTAGCTGTGCCCGCGACTTCGTCCGCGTGGGATTTAACAAAAAAGTGAATTAGTTTATTAACTGGTGGTAGGTCTCTCATATGTGAGAGGCCATCTGGGTAGGTACCACCGCAATGTCTATTTCTCCCGTGAAACAACACTGCTTAAATGCACTGTTGTATTTCGGATTGAAGGACATTGTAGCCAGAGCAACTACTGGACATATTGAGACTTAACATCTTATGTCTCAGGATGGCGAGCGCAGTGGAATATTGCTACTGTTCATGAGCGGTCGTATCGCTTACCATCAGGCGAACGGCTTGCTCATCTCGCCATTCAATGCAATAAAAAAAAAAATAGATTTTTTTTTGGTTTTTGCATTTTTATGTTAATTATCAACCTTTGTAACGAAACCATACCGCGATCTAATTCTACGGTGGCGCCATTTCTTAGCGAGCGACGGTATACTCCCGTTACACATTTAATTTCAGTTTTTTGTATTAGCTTTATTGAAAAAATTCTTTATATACAATATTTTGTAAATGTGATATTGATTCGTTGGTGGGAAAAGTGGTGGGAGGCGCCCGACGTAACGGCCCAGTGGTGGCATGCGCGTGAGCTGCGCGCGGGCATTGCAACATTACTTTATTTTTCTAAAATAAATGTAACCTAAGTTATTCCTTGTTATATCAGCTACCTGACAAAAAAAGTCCCGTAAAAATCGGTCCAGCCATTTCAGAGATTACCTGGAACAAACAGGCAGACAGACAAAAAAATTTTAAATATCATTATCGGCACAGGTATCGTGTATATAACGATATGTAGTTGGACATTTTTTTTTATTTTCACTTTTAAAACAGACACTTCAATTTTATTTATATGTATAGATGGAGATTGCATTCCGTCTAAAAAAGTGAAGCACAAAAATTTGATCTTGAATGAATTCGCTGTTTTCTGCTATCCTTTATTTAGAGTGACAATGCTTTTTTTTAAACCAGGACGTACTATTTTTTATTTAATATGGAATCGAATCATATGAATGAATATTTATCTACCTAGCCAGGTCATAAATTCTGTCACATGTTTAATATAAAATAATTGAAACAAGTTTATTCATTATGTAACCATTTATATACCAAAATGAACTTAACAAAACATAGATTCTTATGACACTAAAGTTTATTCAAAATGACCTCCGTGATTATGAATACAGGCCTTCAATCTGCGCGGCCAGTTGTCTATCGCAGCACGAACGAGGTCCATGTCAATATCGGCGGCTGCCTTAATCAAGGATGTCTTGAGTGACTCCAAATTGGGATGAGGCTTTGAGCACGCCTTTTCCTCCAAGTGTTGCCATATCTTATAATCTAACGGATTCAAATCTGGACTGGAGGAGGGCCAGTCTTCGTGCTAGATGAAGTCGATTTCACGCGCCGCTAGCCAGTCTTGTGTGCTCTTCGCTCTATGAGCTGGCGCCGAATCTTGTTGTGTTGTTGTCGAAAACCCAGTGCCTGTTATTGAACATGGTATGAGAAACAAGGTTCATCAGGACTGTATTTGGTACACAAATGCATTCGTTTTTACACCTTTCTCACAAAAATGTACCTCTGTTAAACCCCAATAAGAAACTCCCAACCATACCATGAGCGAGGATGGAAAATGACCTCGTTGGACACGCGAAATACGGTTGCTCGCTTCTTCACCACTGTGTGCGTACACTTTATCATTTTGTTTGTTGTAGCTCTCTTCTTCGGTAAAATTTTTTCATCTGTAAAAAGAATTTCCCGACATTTGTTTCCCGTGTACCGCTTCAACAAAGCGCGGCATCTCTTCAGTCTCAGGTCCATTAGACGAGCATTCAAACGATGTCCTGTTTTTCTTCGAGATGTCCGAAGCCCTAAGTCTGCATTTAACACCCTTTTCACCGTGGTTCTGCTTAACCCCATCTGAAGGGCCGAGAGTTTCTCCTTACGTTTGGGATTTCTTTGAATTCGTGCCTTCACAGCTTTTATCACTGCTGGAGTCCTAACAGACCGAGGGCAACCACTTCTTGACCTGTCATCTACACTAGAGTCTTCATTGTATCGTTTGATGGTACGATAAACGAATCTTTTGGGTATATTCAAATTTTTCAGTATGTCAAAAATTTGAATTGGCGCGTAACCGCAACGATGCAACGCAATAACTGCAACACGGTCTTCTTTAAGCGTCCACTCCATATTTAAAAATGAGTAAAATTCCAAAAGTATACATTTTTATTTTCATGAACAATTCGAAATTCGAATTCAATAAACTTTTTTGTGGCCAGCATTCTAAAAGAAAAGTTTTTACTGTGTGACAATACTTATGACCTGACTAGGTATATTAGTATTTTACAATGACTCTAATTGCAGCCAAAGCTTCTAAAGGTTCAAAAACTATGGCCACCCTAACCTCTTTATTTACAAACTATTTAGAATAAAATATAATACAAATAATGATATTTATCTTTATGCTTAAATGAAAAAAGTGGTCATAAATGATGCAGGACACATTAATCTCATAGTTCATATATAAAATACCCATGTGTTTATTACTTTTTGTCTAGATATTCACAATAATTATAACAATCGACTTACCTGTGTAATTTCACGGTATATACTGGGTGTTAAACATTTCTACACAACTTATTCTGGAATATAGTGATATTCCAGAATAACATGCTGAAAAATACTGGAAAATATTGAATTATGTGAAATAACCGTAGGAAAGAACATTCACAAAATAACAACAGTAAATGATTTTGAAATTTGAAGTTGTCATTTTGCTATCGTGTTGCCTAGTAATGTATTCGCAATGATCAACTAAATGAGGAAATAATGTAAAACTGAAACCTTAATAAAGTTAAATAATAAAGACCAAACGCTAATCGAATAGATAGTTTTTTTAGGATATCATGACCATACGAACTTATGTTAACGTACATGTCAAATACAGAACCTTATTATTTTAATCGATTGATTAAAAACGACAAAAACAGTACATAAGAAATGAATCGAAGACCACACCAGAGGTCAAATTTCTATGCTTCAGTTTTCTAAACGGAATGCAATCTCCATTTGGGTATAAGCTTCTTGGTTGTGATTTATACGACGCCATCTACAACACAAATCATTTTGAAAAACAGCAAACTAAGGTCTTTAACTTTGGCCCTAATATACGTCGCATGGGCTGTAGCACACTAGCGATTTTCCTAACTTAGTTGCCACCTTTCAGATCCTACATTGGAACTGACACCATTGTGTGGTACAAACGACGAAACTACGTAAGGATACTGAAGGCTCTGCGTTAGTGCATTATTATTTACGTGTAGCTAGTGCATAGGACCTCAATCTACTAACATAAGCAGAACCTAAACATTTTTCAGCAGAAAGTTGATAACAATACTCATAATTGCACTTGATGTCACTTACAGCCGTTCTTCATAATCTATCTATCCTTAACAAGAGATTTCATTAGATATTTTGATACATTTTATGCTTCAGTTAACAAAAATAGATATGTTGCATATACAAAGTTAGTTGTAAAGGGTATCAAAGCCAAGAGGGGGATGCTACACTCATCATAATTAACATCTTTTACTAAGGGGCCAACCCTGAAATCCCGAGAAAAAAAGAGTGTGTGTACTCATGTACAGGCGTTAGAAGTTATACTTCTTTGGCGTATAGAAAAAAAATATTACGCCATTACTTTTTGTTAGGAATAAAGAGATGAAATATAAATTTTCATAGAAAAACACTCACACTCACATACACAATTAATGTAGTAACAATTATATTTAACTGGTTTCTCAAGACTCAGGTCAATAACAATTTTATATAATTATTCTCCATAATTATATAAAATTGTTATTCAGTTCAGTTCAGTTTTTATTTTTATGTGTTATTTATTAAAAAAATTTCATTTTCAAGTGACATTCTATCTTGAAAAGAAGTAAATCTTACGTGTGAATATTATTTATTTAATTGTCTCTATTTATGTAGCTTGATATATTCTTCCTAGTTCACATAAAATAAATTTCTGAACGCATGCATTAATATTTGACAACCAATTTAAATGTCAACCACTTTTCATTACTGTCATTAATTTACATCTATAAAATCTAAAATACGCCATTAATCGAATATGGTGGATATATGTTGTCGATTCGAAACCTTTATTTAAATAGGTTATTTAATTTGACACGTGTTCTAAATATAAAAATACTAGAATATACAACTTGAACATAGTTATCGGTTTTCATGCCACTTAGAACTAACTTCATGTTGTCGCTATCAGTGTGCGCGCGCATCGTAAAAATTCACTCTCATCATTTTTCTCCATCGCGCCAAAAGAAGTATAACTTCAAAAATCAGCTGTTCCATACATTTTGCAGATTGAAACAATTATTTTTGTAGTATTAACAGCAGATTTTGTTTTGCCATTTTCATTTAATTCATCCACGCCACTTTGCCATGAGTGTAGCATTCCCCTTTCGTCTTTATATATCCTTTAGGACGAACCTTGTATTTATAAATAGCTAGGTAAAATAAATATATATAATGATGTTTATAATATTTCTTGACCTATTGGAATAAAATGACAATATCATTAAAACATTTATGGTTTTAATATGGAAACCTTCCAAAATATAACACTGTTGTATTACTGTACTGAACAGGCTTACAGAAAGATATATTATTAATACGCTGTTATTAACTTTAGACGTTTTTATGTTAGTATGTAACGGAATCTTTGAACATGATTTTGACCCCCTCCAAAACGTCGGAGTGACTCGAAATTTTGCAAATTTATCCAGGACCGATGACAATACAATAATTTAAAAAATATATGACATTATCTTATCCAAAATCTTTAGAAATTTAACATCTTTGAAAAAAAGTGGGTAATTTGCGCGCAGCTGTCTTCATTTGATAACACAGCCATTGATATTATGTTTTTAGTGCAAGCAATGTAATTATAGATTAAAAAAATAAAAGTTGAATCTCATGAAAGCGTGTTTCTTTTTAAGTTTTTAACTATTATTTAATTTCTCAGAGTTTTTGTAATATTGTGGTCTCTTTTTCAGGTGATCCACGGCAGCAGCTCCTACTACCGAGACAATAGCAACGGGTAATTACACACGTACACACAAACATCGCGCTCGCAATCACATTACGCTTTTTGTTTTTATATTATTTCCGACTTGCTCGAAATGTCACGACACGGTGTAACGGAACTGCAAATTGCCTCAATTTCTTTGTCCATTTTTATATAGTTACAAAGCGGAAAGTTAAATTGTTTGAACTGAATAGGCTCTGAAACTACTGGACCGATTTGAAATGTTTTTTGTAATCATTAGAGTCCTATATTATCCCTCTTGAACATAGGGAATAGAATATTTTCAAATAAGTTTATTTGTTCATGAACGGACCGCTAGTTCAATAATTACCAATGACCACTTCGCAAGTGGTATAGTCGCATGACGCGGCTATTTAAGTCTGCTGACTTTTATGTTGTTAGCGAATATTTTGTCCCTTACGAATTCCGTATGAGCAAAGAAGACAGTGCGTGGTGGCCTGCTGGTAAACGGACTAAATGCATCTCCCAATATATTCATGGTGGTCGCGGTCTCGAATCCCAGGGCACACTCTTGACTTTTCGGAGTCATGTGTGTATTGATAGTCAATCATCACGCACTGTAACAGCGAAGGAAAACATCGTGAGGAAACCTGCATACCATAGCGATTTGTAATAATTTCTATGGTATGTTAAGTCCGCTAACCGGCACTAGGCCAGTGTGGTGGACTATATGGTCAAACAACTCTCAGTCGTACTCTCGATTGTAGAGGAGGCCCGTGCCCTGCAGTGGGGCGTATATGCTCTGATACAATTAATATTTTTCATGGTACAGTTTGCGGATGTTAAGGGAATAGGTGTTACATATTGTGTCGTGACACTATCGGCGGTTCCTTTATATTATGTTGATTTATGGTTTTGTTGCTTTCAGTTACTCGAGGCTCGACCGCGTGGTCAATTATCAGTGACGTCACCGCGCTCACACTTTGCTGGACATTAGCACACATGCTTTTTCTTTTATTTATTTACTCATGGTACAACACATACAAGCGAGAGATGCACTCGTGCCGCGGAGGTGACGGCGCGCCTCTCGCAACACTAACCTCCATCGATATATAGTAAATACCGCGACACATTTACAATTTGTAAACAATTATTGCACTGACTAGATTTCTACATCGATAAGTAAATAACATTTACAACTGAATTTATTATAACAAAGAGGAATGCCCATTTTAGGCAGGATATTTTATTTTATTTTGTCGCAAAATAAAAAAAACGATTTACTGTTCCAGATTGCAACAGCGAATTCCATACATTTTATGTGGCAAGCTGAGAACGTTTAATTCCATGTAAGTCAAGATTGTACTTATCCATTAATTTAAAACTTTGTGTGAGTTGGTGTTGTCTAAATGTTTTAGGTGTCATAAACAATTTTGGCTCTACCGGTGGGAATTCCTCTTTGTTGAAGGTAATTAAAAATTATAAAAATGTTAACGAACAAATATTAAAAATAAATTTGACAAAATGTTGCATCATATTTATATTGTAAGGATGTCTCGCCGACCAAACAACGTGAGTGGCGTGGGCGCATTCGGCGATCCCCTCGACATCTTCATGACGTGAATAACTTCGAAGCAGTTAAAATAATTTCAAATAATTGTACTAGAAGAGCGTTATATGAGTTAACTCTGAAAAAGTGTCAGCAAATCTAATTGTTGTGTAGTAAATACAACTGTGAAGAATATAATAACCGAGGTAATGCTCGAATTGAGCGCCTGTCGCTGTGTGCTGTATGCGTTGTACGTGTTGTGCAGCTGCTGTAAATTAGTATTATTTTATTTTGTATTATAATGGCTTGTTATTTATTAACTCGCGAATATGCGCACGTCGCTGTGCGGCGGTGTGGCGCGGCGAGCGTGCGCGCTCGTCTCGGTCTCTTGTATGGTGCGGCTGTACCGCCTCGCCTCGCTACTCTATAAAGACACAACACTTTTAGTAACATTGCACTGTGATAATATTATTGTTTCTTTAAGATTTTTGTAAGTTATTATATATTATTTGCGCATGTTTGTTTAATTTTGGTGAAATTATTTGAATAGTAAATGTATCGCGACACGCGTGACGCGTCGTCGTATTTGTGTCGTGTGTGGCGCGCGCGTGTCCGGCTCACTAACGTGCTCGTGATCCGTTGTGTATGAAGGACGGTGTCGGGTGCGGCGACGCCCACGTCGCCCGCCGTGGAGGCGCCGGAGCCTGCGGAAGCGCCTCGCCAGCCGGAGCCGGAGCCGAAGCCTGAGCCGCCGACCCCGGCCGCCGCCGCCGCCGTCGCCGCCGCGGACGAGCACAAGAGCCCCGAGCGGCCGTCGTCACTGCGCGTGGAGCCGGCGGTGGACGCGCCCGCGCCGGAGCCTTCGCCCGCGGGCTCCACAGTGTCCCGCCGCGACTCGCAGCTCACCGACCGCGGCTTCTTTGACGTCAAATTCTACCACAACAAGCTGTGGTAATGAGATTGCATCCGCGTCGATCTCCATTTTATGCATTTTTTTCTTACAATTAAGAAGTAACGAGGTAGCGCCACCGTCCGACGGTCTGGTGCGTCCCGTAGTTCTACAGTTTTTAAATATATATATGAAATTATATCATATCGACTTTATTAATACGATTAGAAAGAAACCGGGCGGCTGTCGGAAACGACATTTAGCTTGCAGCACTGAGAACGTGTCAACAAGGGGCACACTGCTCGATGTTAATAACAATTCGTGCTACTCATGCACGTAAGAACTTCATTTCACTTAAATAGTTCAGAAGAAACCGAGCCGTGACCTGCCCCCGCTTCCCCATAACATTCCTTGTCGTGAGCGTGGGTTTGTGTGTGTAGTGCACTCAGTAATGTTCTAAGACAATGCCAAATAATACATCTCCCGTCCGCCAAACGAATCAGTCTTCCCGTGTGCTATTATTCATTCGGGGAGCTCGCGTGCGACCACATCATTTTAATTTAAAATGAATTTCCAGCACTTTAGTGTCGTCCACTTCGTCTCCTAAAATTGACTCACGCTATTTTTTTATTATCTTGACTGGCAAAATACACTAAGTGGCGAATTGGTATGGGCCAATGGACGGTGAAGTGCGCTCCACTGTGAGACGGCGCGCACTGCGTTCCAGCCCGCTGGCAGCTTGCTATTGTAACCTTACTGAATGTATGCGACATTGTTTATTATGTGTATGTGTAGTTTTTAGGCATCGCAATGTTGTACGCGCTCTATGCTCGTGTGCGAGCTCCAATGTTGTATGTTTTACATTACTCGCACACTATACATTGTACCAATATTACCGCCACGAGCACCGAGCACGACGCAACGTCTTTGGAAATAAAATCATTTACTTGTGTGTATATGTGTAGGTTTGTGTTCATATTTTATATGATTACGTCGACGGATGATATTTGAAATTTAGTGTTTTTAATAAGCATGGCAACTTGTTATCAGTATTATTTGATACAAAGAACAACTAATTTTATATGTACAATGATTGTTGTATAGCGTGCGCGTGCACGTGCGCGGTGCGACGAAAAACGCATCTTATTTTATACACACTAAAATTTTTAAATCTTACGTCGTTCTATTGATATTACACTTTTATTGTTTGTTATTATTGAGACTTATATCGAGTGCAATAAAATTAGAAATAATATATGTCAGTATTAGTTGTGTTATTTTATTGACTGGTTGGTTGTGTGGACACGCGATGGGTCGCGATGACGTCGACTGAGGGGAAGGACAGCGGCGGATGGCACAAGCCTGCGTGAGGGAGTGGTGAAGAGTGTCGACGCCGGCAGATGGGGCGGTCGGCGGTATTGCACCGCAACGACAGGTCGCCACCATTCCGTGGCCGTCCTTTAAATTGGCCTCTTACGTTAGTTATGTATAAATAAAGCGCTACTTAATCTCACTTGTTGTTTTATTTCATTGCTCTGTTTATCAATCTACCTACCAAGGCTGCGGACACGATAGCGGTGAGGGAACGGCGAATTCTGATACAAACGTTTATTCCTGTCATATAGTCCCCTGTCTTGACTGGGATGCAAGTCTTTTGACGTGGGTATCAGGAACTTCGAAGCACTTTTCGGTCTTAGAAACACCCACACCCGAAACAAATATCTGTGAATTACACATATATTTGTTTCGGAGCGGGGATCGAACCCGCGGTCTCACGTTACACAGCCGGCGTCTAACCAACTGCGCTACGGAGGCTGTCAGTTAAATAGTTTAGACGAATAAAAAATACTTAAATAAATTACAACTAACAATCACGCATTCATAAATACGACCCATGACCCCTGAATAAAACAACTTTGGGTCGTTTGTTTCAGGACCTACCTATGTGATAAAGTCAACTCTTACCAGCTCTGATTTTCTGATGAAATTAATAATTGTAACTCACATAAATATTTGTTTCAATGGATACTTAACTCACCGCCCCGCGTTTCACATGTGAAACCCTAACTAAATGCTTCATGGTAAAGGTTCAAAATGGAAATATATTCTGACTAAGAACTAAATATGAAGAACTTAAGTAACTAATAGTAATTTTTACCTAGCACTCTCAGGCCACGAGTCTCCTGTATAATTAGGAGACCGATAGAGAGGCGGAAGCCCGCTAGCCACCAAGTGAATTTGACGTGAAGGACATTTACCTACGACGACGTTATTATATAAATATAATCAATTATCAACTTCAATACGAAAGATTGGAATTGTTACAGAACCACTTCTGCTTTTTTCGAAGCCACATAGGTACAAGTACCTAGTCTGTCGTGTCCAGCTAGGCTGAAGAAAGAAGTTAACCAAAGTTGTTATCACTCAGTTTGCTCCTGGATAGATAGTAGGTAGATACCTATCGAACATTAGGCTTATGCTTCCTATAATATTATTGATATTCCGAATTTAAATTTCTTTTTTAAACTTTTCTGGTATGGGTAATGTATACCGGGTATCTCCAGACTGCTACCGAAAACGAAGCCGGGTGGTAGTTTTAGTGACTACAAACACAATGCAACCAAAAATATCGAAAAGAAACGCGACAATTATTTTTTATCATTTTTTAAATATCGTCATTTTTGGGTGGTAAATCCATAGTTTTGCTAAAATAATAATTTAAACACTTTCATACCTTAGCTTATTTATAAATAAAAGGGTATACACTATTATTTTAGGAAAAAATGTATTTACCACCCAAATATGGTCATAGGAAAAAAATAACAAAAAAAATGTCGCTTTTATTTGCAACTTTATCTGTTGCATTGTATCTGAAGTCGCTTAAACTACCACCCGGCTTCGTTTTCGGTAGCAGTCTTGATATACCCTGTATAAAAGATATTATCTACTTGCTATCTACTACTTGGAAACTTCACTGGATTTACAATTTAATAAATATAAACAATCCCAGTATTAGGAGTTCCCTTGCATATTGCGCCCTGTTGCGCCCTTTTGAACAGACATACTTAATAATTAAATGCAATACCCAAGACGACTGTCCACGACTGTCCATTGTTTCGTTTCATTTCGAGTTTGACTCGCTGAATCTATAGAGATGAGCGCACCCAATTATTATATCTTTATTCTATAATCATTGGTCGCACCGAATATCTAGCGGTAAAGTTAAGCCTACTGACTTTGTTTCGCCGGGTCTTCACAGAAAGGACCACCTTAGATCCGGTAGTAAGAGAACGGGAAAAGCAATAGGTATAGTTAATAGGAATTAATGCAAGTGCGCTCACAAACAAATATTTGTCACTCTCTATGATTAATTTCGTTAGACATTCTCGGGGATTCGCCGAGCTTCAAAACTCGGTGTCATTAGATCCTGGGTTGCAGTAGCGGGTTCGAGGGCGGGACAGAATCCTTATGGCGTTCACTAATCCGCATTGTACGGATCACACTTTTACATACAAGTGGCTTAAATCGAAGTAGGCCAATGTTTTATTGAGTGATAATGTTACGCCTATTGATTGTACCTTGCTTCAGTAATTATTAATAGTTATTATTAATAAAAATATCCATTAAATAATGATCCTTCGATTATTAGAACATAACAAAACCATGCGCTTAACATAGATAACATGTTCAGCATTTAATCTGTGGTTTTGTCAGTGTAGCTCAGTGCTGCCTCTGCTGGTGGTGATTACAAACTAAAAAATCGACGTCAATCAAACATGTCAGTCACACACATAATGGCGGTGGTTGTGTTGTTTTTATAGTCTCACTAGCCCGATAATGCTTTATGCTCGATTTGAAGATAGTATAGCGTATGCATCACGTAAACAGTTGTCGGCCGTGTATTAAAGTGTGGAGAGGAGAGCGGTGCGCGATCACAGTGGAGTGGGAGCCAGTATGGAGTCTGAAAACGTCGCGTTGTTCTTATTGAATTAGCGCGTGTAGTGCACAGTGCCGGCGTACTTGCAGGCGGGCGGGCGGGCGGTGCCGCACCATGGGGGCGCAGCAGGCGAAGGAGCGGGGCACTGCCAGCGGAGCGTCCATGCGCTCGGCGCGCAGCAAGCCGCGAGTGCCGAAGGACCCCCGCATGCTCGGCTCTAACATATTCACTGAACACAGTGGTAAGTGTCCGTCTACTACAATGCATGCATGGATCAACATATCTTATATGTGCCAGTGGCACCAAGTGCTGGCCCCCTACCTGGATCGACAAGTTGGCACGACCTTACCACGAATTACGTCGGCACGACGCTCGACGCGACTCACTCGCACATTTGATGTTTGTTAAATGTTCAATAAACAATTCTGTTGTTTGTAAGATTAAAGAATTAGGGGTTTTCTTTGTGTTAACATAGGCTTCTATACATTCATAGAATATTATTGAATGCATTTTGTTTCCAGCCATTTTTTCACCTGTAACACAATGAACTGAAGTGGGGGCTGTCACCACCATACAATTATGGCCAGTAGTTGTTATTGTATTGACAGATATGTCCCTGTTGGTGTTACTCAACATAAACACTTTCTAAGATCATTGTTTGTGAGCCTACAGTATGCTTGTAAGGCAATACAGTCATAATCCACTAAGTGATGCTGAAAGATAGTGATGTTTGTACTCCATAGCAGTGTACCATTGGTCTTGTAAATTTGGAGGTACTAATACTGATAAAGTTTATTGTGAACATGTGTATATATAGCTTGTGCCTAAAGTTTGATATCAATAACATTATTTGTGTGCATCATTGAGAAGTACTGCTAATACCTTCTTGTGACATGCAAATTATACATCAATGTTATGTGAGCACCACTGATTCAGTAATTGTAAGTTATCAAGAATTGTTTTGATCATATTTTGTTTAATTATCGATTAACAACTACATAAATAGGTATTGCTATCAATGGGATATTATTTGCCACCATAAAGGCTGGCAATGCTATTCTATATGAGCATGTATGCAAAACATTTATTTTTTATTTTAAAATACAAAGATAAGATTAAAATGTCATAAACTAGTTGAGACAGCCACTTATTACAACAATATCATTGTTTTGTTTGATAGCCAAAAGCCTGTTTATTAAAGCTGTTGGTGTTTCGCTAAATGCTCCATTGATTGAAAAACATTATGGTTTTAGAACATAATATGTGAAAGCTTCTGTGGCGCAGTTTGTTAGAGGCTGGCTTTGAAATGTGGAACACAAGGTTCAATTGCTACAAATATTTGTGTGATCCTCGGGTATTCCTTTCGAGTCTGGTTATTCGTGAGACAGATATATGATACTCGCAGTACGAGATTTGATCTTATTGCTGGGTCAGGACAACGGTTATTGTACTGGGTTGAAAGGCCAGTGACACTAACAAACCCCTTTCGGCCTCCCTAGGGTACCAAAAGTGAAGCTTAACAGCATTTCTTCTGGCACAAAGGAAGGAGTTCTTTATGACTACTTTATTTATTGATTTATTATTTGTTAACATTTTAGGCCGGCAACACACCCACAATATCTCTGCTGTTGTGGGTGAACATGAGCAACCACAATAAGTTACAAGCAGGTAGCCCATTTGCTTGTTTGTGCCCCATTCTAAAATAAGAACATATACTGTTCATCATCATCATTATTATCATCATATCAGCCACAGGAAGTCTACTGCTGAACATAAGCCTCCCCGCAGGATCACCACAGTGACCTGTTGGAAGCGGCCTGCATCCAGCGACTTCCTGCAACCTTAGCCAGATCGTCCGTCCACCTTGTAGGCGGGTGTCCGACATTTCGCTTGCCTGTACGTGGCCTCCACTCGAAAACCTTTCGGCCCCAACGGCCATCGGTTCTACGAGCTATGTGCCCGGCCCACTGCCACTTCAACTTGCCAATCCTATGGGCTATGTCGGTAACCTTGGTTCTCCTACTGATCTCCTCATTTCTGATTCGATCTCGTAGGGAAACACTGAGCATAGCCCTCTCCATGGCTCGTTGAGTGACTTTGAGCCTTTTAATGAGGCCCACAGTAAGAGGGCACGTCTCGGTGCCGTATGTCATCACTGGTAACACAACTATCGAAGACTTTCGATTTTAGGCACTGAGGTATTTTGGACGAGAAGACGTCGCGAAGTTTCCCGAACGCTGCCCAACCCAGTTTGATTCGACGATAGACCTTTCTATCGAAGTTGGTCCTGCCTAACCGGACCACTTGTCCTAAATAGACATATTCGTCTACAACTTCGAGAGTCGAGCCCGCAACTCCAACGGGGGTGGGCACAACATGGATATTCAACATGATCTTCGTTTTATCCATGTTCATTTTAAGACCCACCTGTTGGGAGACTCGATTAAGGTCTTCGAGCATAGTGCTAAGGTCTTCCAGCGATTCTGCCAAGACTACAATATCGTCGGCAAATCGAAGGTGAGTAATATACTCGCCGTTGATGTTGATGCCGAATCCTTTCCACTGCAAGAGCTTGAAGGCGTTTTCCAGCACAGCAGTGAACAATTGCAACATATACTGTTACATATTTCCATTTCATAGTTTCTATAATATTGTACATTAATAAAAATACTTACTACTATTTGTCCCATCTTCATCAGGAGCTAATATAGTGGCATGGACGAGGGAACCATTTGTGGGCACATTCCATAACTGTACAAATTTCTGTATACAAACTCAATTTTACATAATATACCTACATTATACTAATACATAATTCTCGATTCTTCTGACCCTTTTCGCTCTTAAGTGTTGTTGATGTTTATAGGCAGTGGTAATAATTTGTCATATGAGTGTGAGTGAGACAAGCCCAGGATAGAGTTAACTAAAAAAAAACAACTCTAATTTCTTCTTATTGATAACTTTACTTCCCCTTTTGTAGTTCCATATAGTAACTAGTTAAACAATGTCTATACTATATGGCCTTACCACTCAATCATACTCTCAATCGTAGAGGTGGCCCATCCCTGCAGTAGTATGTATATTGGCTGAAACAGAAATAATTTTTAGTACAGTAATAGTAAAGTATAATTTACATGAATAAAATACTTTGATACAATATTGTGCCTTGACTAACAGGGTATTGTTTAGTGAATATTTTTAGAGTTAAAAGCTGTGAAACATGTTTTTCCTCAGCTGCTGCTCTTTTTATATCTATATTGATACTGAAGAGATGACACATTCATGGTCTTAATTAATTTTTTATAACCATACTCATACTTGTATGCCCTCTTCTTTACTTCCTAAAACATAAAAACTTTTATTTATTAAGATTTTTTGGGATTTTTATGTACTATGTCCTTTTATACTTACTATTTAGCTAGCTACTTATGTTTTGGAGAAGAGAGCGCAACACTTTACATGCTATATAAAATGTCAACCGCCTGTAATTTTCTAACATGCCATTATTTTTTTAATCCCTAGAGTTGAAGGAAGGTTGTCAATGAATTATTTGTGGCAGTTTATGTTACTGTTTTGTCTGTTTGTAGCCCTGTTACAGATTATATTCAGATGTATAACAGTGTGGGATCATGACTATGTATGTGACTGTTGGGTGTTTTTACTAACTTATTAATTGTAATCCTGTGGATACAAAGTGTAAATGGTTAATTCAAATCTGTTTCATGAAAAAATGATACAGATTAGAAAAATGTTGCGTAGGATTTTAATTGTAGCAAGAATATTTAATCAACAACGGTCTACCACCATCTAGTCTTTGAATGGTTGTCTTAATCAAAGTAAATTTTGATACAGCCTTTAATTTATTAACCCCATGAGTACCAAAAGAAATAAATAATAAATAAGCAAAACTATTCTGTAACTTTTTACATACATTTACATATATGTGTATAATGTGTAGAGCGATGAATTTGAAATTCTTTGTTATGTTTCTGGAAATATGAGCTTCTAAGCAGTAAACCACATTTACATCTTGAAAAAACTTTTTTATACAATAGAGTTAAACAATTCTTTATTTTTTTTTTGAAATGTTAACTTGTTGAAATCTTTAGGTCTAAAATGATTCTAAATAAAATTTCCTTTTTTTATTTTTCTGTATCGTCTTCCATTTGCACCAAATTAAGAAGCAAATTAACTACTAGTAATCAGTTGTCGGGTGTGATAAACGTCAATGAAATGTAGTGATTATCCTTATCATATTTTGAAGCAGTACTCCCCTATAACCACAGCCAGACGGAAGACTGGGTATACCAGCCTCTAAGTCTAAGATGATATTTTTTTATGTACACTATTTATAGATTTATATATTTCAGTGAATATTAGGAACAAAAATTGTTTTCTCACTTGAAAAAAACGTTTAATAACTAGACAACAATTCATAAGACAGCTAAGTAGATGCAATTGAATGAGTGGTTAAGTATACATGAAGTGTGACTACTCTCTGTATCAGCCCATATACGTCCCACTGCAGGGCACGGGCCTTCTCTACAATCGAGAGTACGATTGAGAGTGGTTAGGCCATATAGTCCACCACGCTGGCCTAGTGCGGGTTGGCGGACTTACATACCACATAATTTTTTTATAAATCGCTATGGTATGCAGGTTTCCTCACGATGTTTTCCTTCACCATTTTACTGCGTGGTGGTTGACTATCAATACACACATGACTCTGGAAAGTCAGAGGTGTGCCCTGGGGTTCGAACTCGCGACCACCGTGAACATGTTGGCAGTCGCGTCTAGTCCGTTTACCAACAGGCCACCACGCACTTGAAGTGTGACTACACATCACTATAAAACACTTAACTAGTTTGCAATTCTTGAATGTTGTCTATTGTAGTATACAAATTAAGAATTCAACGAAATAGAAAAATAAATTAAAAAAATATTGTCTAACTTTTAATTATCATATATTATTATTAGTCAGGTCATAAACTCTGTCACATGTTTAATATAAAATAATTGAAACAAGTTTATTCATTATGTAACTATTTATATACCAAAATGAACTTAACAAAACATAGATTCTTATGACACTAAAGTTTATTCAAAATGACCTCCGTGATTTTGAATACAGGCCTTCAATCTGCGCGGCCTGTTGTCTATCGCAGCATGAACGAGGTCCATGTCAATATCGGCGGCTGCCTTAATCAAGGATGTCTTGAGTGACTCCAAATTGGGATGAGGCTTTGAGCACGCCTTTTCCTCCAAGTGTTGCCATATCTTGTAATCTAACGGATTCAAATCTGGACTGGAGGAGGGCCACTCTTCGTGCCGGATGAAGTCGATTTAACGCGCCGCTAGCCAGTCTTGTGTGCTCTTCGCTCTATGAGCTGGCGCCAAATCTTGTTGGAATACCCAGTGCCTGTTATTGAACATGGTATGAGAAACAGGTTCCACAAGGTTCGTCAGGACTCTATTTTGATACACAACTGACTTCGTTTTTACACCTTTCTCACAAAAATGTACCTCTGTTAAGCCCCAATAAGAAACTCCCAACCATACCATGAGCGAGGATGGAAAATGACCTCGTTGGACACGCGGAATACGGTTGCTCGCTTCTTCACTACTGTGTGCGTACACCTTATCATTTTGTTTGTTATAGCTATCTTCTACGGTAAAAAATTTTTCATCTGAAAAAAGAATTTCCCGACATTTTTTTCCCGCGTACCGCACGCGGGAAATTCAACATAGCGCGGCATCTCTTCAGTCTCAGGTTCATTAGACGAGCATTCAAACGATGTCCTGTTTTTCTTCGAGATGCCCTAAGCCCTAAGTCTTCATTTAACACCCTTTTCACCGTGGTTCTGCTTAACCCCATCTGAAGGGCCAACAGTTTCTGCTTACGTTTGGGATTTCTTTGAATTCGCGCCTTCACAGCTTTTATCACTGCTGGAGTCCTAACAGACCGAGGGCGACCACTTCTTGACCTGTCATCTACACTAGAGTCTTCATTGTATCGTTTGATGGGACGATCGACGAATCTTTTGATTATATTCAAATTTTTCAGTATGTCAAAAATTTGAATTGGCGCGTAACCGCAACGATGCAACGCAATAACTGCAACACGGTCTTCTTTAAGCGTCCACTCCATATTTAAAAATGAGTAAAATTCTAAAAAGTATACATTTTTATTTTCATGAGCAATTCGAAATTCGAATTCTATAAACTTTTTTGTGGCCAGCATTGTAAAAGAAATGTTTTACTGTGTGACAATACTTATGACCTGACTGTATATAAGTTATTTCTATCAACTTAGGGATTAAGCCAGTGAATAGTCACAGGCTTAATTCCTAAGTAGATAGAAATAACTTCCAAAAGCATGAAATTCGCATTGCTAGATTATGTTTAAATATGTATTGTTGTATAATGGTTTCTTAGATTTACGCGAATGTTACACATTGAAATAAAACTATTATTTACGGATTTTATCGCGAATTTAGTTTATTTTTTACATTTTTGACTTCCTGACGTTTCGATTACTTTACAGCTTTCGTGGGCACGGGGATCGCAAACACAGACTAGATATTTAAAAATAATTTTTAAATTAATAATTGTACAATAAGGGTAGTTGAATTGTAACAGTCACAGAGCGGACGTCTAATACCTCAGTCCGCCCCGTGACCACGAAAGCTGTAAAGTAATCGAAACGTCGGGAAGTCAAAAATGTAAAAATTAAACTAAATTCGCGATAAAATCCGTAAATAATAGTTTTATTTCAATGTATTGTTGTATTTGATGCATAACAATTAATACAATACTCCAATAATAAAATAGGTTCGACTAAGAACCATGGGTTCAAAGTGATAATTAAAAGTTGGCAAGGCCTATGCCTTGCCATACCTTGAGAGAGGGCTATGTCCAGCTCAGGACTGCAACAGGTATGATAGATAGATGATGGTAGATGATGGCGATGTGTTTAGGAATTGAGAAAATACTGGTGGCTGAAGAAATAAGTTTGGGCACTGGGTTAGTATCAGGACTCAAGGCCCTTGATGTGTAGCAGGTACCACTTATTTTGATGCCGCCATCAACTTCAACAATTTTATTACTGTAATTATAGTTGAACAGTTACACGAAATGCTTATTGCGAGTTTGATAAATGCTGAGCGTATCTACGTGATAGGGAGCAGGTGTCGCGTTGCCAGTAGCCCGTCATGTTCGTTTGCGAAGCTTGTTAACTCCTGGTAATGACAGGCTCGCATGGCCTCCGCGCCGCACGCTGCCTCCAGTTTAGTCCCGACTGTAAACATTGATGTGTCGTTAGTAATGTAAATGGTTCACTATTAAAGCATAACTAGAGGGTATTGTCGCGTACTGTTAACGTATTAGTCGATATGCAAAGCGAACACGTAGTTTTCTTTTAATATCGTCATGCTCGGCGACTGCTACATTTTTTACACCTTTACTTTTTGCTGGTATACCTCCTAGTAATGGTAATTATTGCTATTTCAAAATAACTTCATCAACTTGTGAATTTGCAAGTCGTAGCAAGTTATACATAGCAGCTATTGCTAACTACTTAAATATTTATATGATATAAGTTTCATTATGCGACTTACAACCGCTGCCAGTAAACAATCCCAATCCAAAATTTTCCGTTTTAGATTGACAGCTCAGTCTTTTTCCTGATACTATATTGCCAATAATCAATCTCAGTAGTGAAAAAACTATCCAAAAAATCAATTTACTTTTAGGAGGACCAATCCCAGTTTTGAGATTGCTCTTTGTATGGAAATGACAGTTAAGACCTGCCAATATACAATTATAGAGCCACAAAGTTATCTGGCCCGGTGGCCAAAAGTGGAAACAACAACGTCATTTGGAATTGACAATTTACCTGCCACTCACTGACATAACCGCCATTGATTGTTTAATCAATGTATTTATTTTTCCTGCATTATTAAAAATCAGTGAAAAATGCCGAATACTTTAAAAAGTGACGCTAGGAACGTTAGACTCCAAGTATTCAATTTTACGAAGGAAGATAAGCGTCTTCAGACACCAATAATACCCTTCGAAAAATTGTATCAACGCGTAGCTGCCACCACAGGCTTGTGTTGTCAGCTTTTCAAAATAAATTCCACGTAAACAGAATTTTGTATTGATTTTGTACGTACTAATAGGTTAGGTGTAAGCACATATCATAAACTAAAATGTATCGTTACGTGCGTGGTGGCCTGTTGGTAAATGGACCAGACATGGCTGCCAACATGTTCACGGTGGTCGTGGGCTCGAATCCTAGGTCACAAATCTGACTTTACGGAGTTATGTGTGTATTGATAGTCAATACACACGCACTAAAACGCTGGAGGAATACATGGTGAGGAAATCTGCATATCATAGCGATTTATAAGAATATCTATGGTATGTAAGTCCACCAACCCGCATTAGGCCAGCATGGTGGACTATATGGCCTATGATATGGCCTAACCACCCTCAATAGCACTCTCGATTGTAGAATAGGGCAGTTCCCAGCAGTGGTACATAAAGTATATGGGCTGATACAGATACACTTGTTTAAGGGTATGGGGAGCGATTTGTTAGAAATCTTGGGAAGGAAAAATAACATGCAGATGAAACTGGTCTACTCATTTTCCTGACACTATTGATCGAATTGAAAATCTTACTTCACCATGGACGTAGCATTAAATGGACTCGACATTCGAGTTCCACCGTAAGGGACAGACATAAAGTAAAGAAAAAGCAGGGATACTAGGTCATATATTTTCCCATAAATATTTTAACTAAATAAATAAATAGACGCAACATTCAAATTCATAGTCCTGACCCTACAAATGATAATCTTGTGTCGTGGGTATCAGAAACTACGAGAGACTTTTTGGTCTCACTAACACCCCGATTTGAAAAAAATATCAAGTCACTCAAATATTTGTCTCTTCTTGAGCTGGTATCGAAACCGCGGCCTCACTTTTACATCTGGCGTCTAACCAGCTGCGATGAATGATGCGGATGAAGGGCGTCAGTATTATAGACTACAGGCCCGTGGCAAAAAGTGACGGGTCAAATGAACCACAAGGAGACCTATTTAGTAAGATACAGGGGCTTGAAATAATAATATTTAGCACTATGCCGTCACTTGTAAGCTGTCCGTCTGGATGCAGATGAGACTTCAAAAGTACAGGGAGAGGGTGGTATATTTTGGTCATATATTTTTGTACGGCATTCCTACCATCGATAGATCCATGAAAAATAATAAGAAAACACCTAGTGCCGTACAAAAATAATGCGCCACAAATTCAGCAGAACGTTAGATATTCTGGCAATTTTCTTGGTAAATTTGGTCATTTGATTTTATACGGCATCGTTTCCATACAATTTCAATACCTCTTCGAATCCATTATTCCGCAACGCCGTACAAAAACAATGCGACAAGGGAGAAAAATTGGCGGTTGTTACCCACTCCCCTTCAGTGGTCAGGGGGGTGATTTGACGCAACATGAAATTTATTTATTTTGAAAGTATTTTAGGCATAGTTAACATTTTTTCACATGCCGTAATTTTTTTTTGGTCTAAACTTCTGTAGTGTGAAAACACTCTCGAAAAATCCACGTAACTATATACTTGAAGTTGATATTTAGTATGAAAATTTTTGGACGGCATTTAGATTCTTTATTTGTTTTTATTGCAATAGTCCACAAAAAGTCAATTCCGTATAAATCTCAATGTTCATATTGATAAAAAGTTGTGATGTGTATTGTTAAGTGGTCGCTATGAAATAGGGTTAATGAAAAGTTATTAAACTCGTACTCCGTATCAGCCCATATACGAGTACCTCCCACTGCAGGGCACGAGCCTACTGTAGAATAGGCCCGTGCCCTGTAATTGTAATCTCGATTGTAGAATCTAGAGTGCGATTGAGAGTGATTAGGCCGTATAGTCCACTATGCTGACCTAGTGCGTGTTGGTACTCGTACTATTGCTACAATATTAAGATTATTTTATTTTTTCATTAGTTGCTATTTTTACTATTTTATTATAGGTACATACCTACTTTGGAAAAGAAATAAGATGTTACTTTTTTTTTTCATTGTTTTATGTCACTAAGGAGACTACCCTTATCATTTATTATTATTTATTGAAATTGTGCAATATGGTGTCCAGACATTGCCTAGCAAATTACACCTCCTCAAATTCTCACAAAATATATCACGCAAATTGTGTCGTATTATCTTGATAAAAAAGTACATTTTAGATTGTGTCAGCAGAAGAGTTTATTTAATTATTAAGGAATAAATGCATAAGGTAATGTCACAGACATGAGATCATGAATTTGTCTAACTTTTCAAAAATTTCGATAACTACCTATATGTACAAAAAAATGGAGTAAAATAATTAAAAATTATAACATTCTTTGGGATTTTTTATGATCGGTATCAGTCCATATTCCGTCCCCCTGCAGGGCACGGGCCTCCTCTACAATCGAGAGAATGATTGAGAGTGATTAGGCCATATAGTGAACCATGCTGGCTTAGTGTGTTTTGGAAGACTTACATACCATAGAAATTCTTATAAATCGCTATAGTATGCAGGTTTCTTCGTGATGTTTTCGAGTGCGTGGTGATTGACTACCAATACACACATGATTCCGAAAAGTCAGAGGTGTGCCATGGGATTCGAACCCGCGACCACCGTGAACATGTTGGCAGCCGCATCTTTTACGGTAATATGTGTAAATACTACTATATCTATACTGTACTGGTGGTAGGTCTCTCATATGTGAAAGGCTGCCTGGGTGGGTACCACCGCAATGTCTATTTCTCCCGTCAAACAGCAGTTTAAATGCACTGTTGTGTTTCGGATTGAAGGACATTGTAGCCAGAGTAACTACTGGACATATTGAGACTTAACATCTTATGTCTCAGGATGGCGAGCGCAGTGGAATGTCAAGCATTGCTTTGTAACTCAAGGTGTTGTTTGGTTGTACTACTGTTCATGAGCGGTCGTATCGCTTACCATCAGGCGAACGGCATGCTCGTCTCGCCATTCACTGCAATAAAAAAAAAATATCATGAAAATCGATCGTATTTTAGACTTTATTATCCGTTAAAGCATAAATATCAAAGTTAGGGCAGTTGATGGTTCCTATTTGTTTTTCATTTTTCATATATATCAATAAACATCAGAAAATAAGATAATTAAAAAATATATGTCATGTATAAAGTATATTACATCGAAAATTATTCAAGAATATGAATACTGAGATCGATAGTTTTCAATTGTTGAATATAATATACACTCAGTTTCGCTTTAAATAGACGGCATAATGATTTATACATATTAACACTTGTTCTCTTCGAAAATATGTTAATGCCGTACAGAATCAGATGACCATAAAGTTACCCCTGAAATGATAGTGTCATTTTAGTCAGCAAAAAGTTATGATCTACATTAAAATATACGGCATCATTTTTTCTCCATTCATTTAACTGGGTTCTATTTAAAACAACAATAATATTCAGAAAGTTGCTGTATTTCATTAATCTACGATAGTTTAAACTTTACAAATAATTTGAAAAATGTCATGTTTTGTTTTCCTCTCAATTTCTTTTAGAACATTTTTTATTGAATGGTAATGTTATATAACAATTGTATGTAGCAATATAATGTTAAAAAAGTAGTTGCCGTACAGGGTCAAATGACCTTACAGCTTTCAAGGTCAGATTTATGATAAATTTAGGTATTATTCATTTTATACATTCAAATGAACTATATTTTTTGACGGCATGTTTTTAAATAGTTCTTTTGAGTGCTACATAATGTATTGAAACCGATGCCGTACTTTTTCAAATCACCTCCCGGACCACTGAAGAGGAGTGGTTTGCAACCGCCGATTTTTCTCTCTTGTCGCATAGTTTTTGTACGGCGTTGCGGAATAATGGATTCGAAGAGGTATTGAAATTGTATGGAAACGATGCCGTATAAAATCAAATGACCAAATTTACCAAGAAAATTGCCAGAATATATAACGTTCTGCTGAATTTGTGGCGCACTATTTTTGTACGGCACTACGTGTTCTCTTATTATTTTTCATGGATCTATCGATGGTAGGAATGCCGTACAAAAATATATGACCAAAATATACACCCTCTCCCTGTACTTTTGAAGTCGCATCTGCATCCAGACGGACAGCTTACAAGTGACGGCATAGTGCTAAATATTATTATTTTAAGCCCCTGTATCTTACTAAATAAGTCTCCTAGTGGTTCATTTGACCCATCACTTTTTGCCACGGGCCTGTAGTCTATTAAACAACGTGACGTTTTGCAATATTTTCACAAAGGTTAGAAAGCAAAAAAGGAAAGTTGGCCTTGAATAATAATACTTATATCATTTACGTAACTCGAATAATACACAGCTAGTAATGATAATATATACTTAGAAACAAAACCTGCCGAGTGTTCTATAAATTATAGAAGATCAGAGAATTCATAGTAACGTAACTACTAAGGATAGAAAAACATCCTACTTTATTTTATTTATTTATTTTAAGAAAGCTTACAAACAAGTGTTTACAATATACTTAATATTTCTATAAATTAAGTTCCTAATAACAAGTTTCTACAAACGAATCGTAAATAACAAAGGTACAGAAAACCTATTGATATAGACCTAAACATTTCTCAAATGTAACAAAATGGAAAAAATATACCTACATATTTTTTTCTTTTCTATATCTTAATTAAAATAAAATGATATAGCAAAGTATCGAATGTGTAATAATACAGCGCTTGTACATTTTTTAATCATCTGGCTTTTTTTTCCTGGAATATTGATTATTCAAAAATACATTATGCACTTTTTGTTTTCATCCATATCAGGCTCATGTGTCCTTTCAGCACTCTTTGTTATTCCCCACAGTTTCGGATTCGGTCATCTGTGAAAATTAAATCTAATTAATTAAAGAATAAAATATATGTAATTAATATGTGCAGAACAAAATATAAATTGAAATAACGTAACGTGACGCCTCGGGTCAAGGCGTGTGTGGATTGGGTATTTATTGCATTGACTTTAAGTTTTGGCACTCAAAGTCTGTAAGTTGTAAACATAAAATCTTTGTTTTTGTTGATGAACACGACTGTTTGTGTCTAAAATAAAATAAATAAAAAATAAAGAAGTATTAAGCTTGGTGGATTGGGTGCATTTTTGTAATTTTTTCGAATACACACTTCAAACTGACTTCGAAACTACATTTTATAATTTATAGATTATGCATGTTGTAGCTTCACTTAATACACAGGAGGACAATTTATGAAGACAGGCTGCCGGGAGACTGATTATAGAAGAGGTTTCATTCATTTTCGTCTCAAGGATGAATACTCTGGATTTTTATTATTTAGATTAAGGTAAAAGCACCAATGCCCGACACTGAACCAATAGATGACACTTTCGAAAAAATATTTTCTAATAAGAAAACTAAATATTTTAATGACATTGCTCCTAATTTTAAAGCCACCTCGTACCATTTATGATACATGCCCAAACCTTGTTGGCACTGTCAGAAGTAAATTTAATTTTTTTTGTTAATTGACCACAAACTGTGTGATTTCGCGCCATTATGCGCGTAATTCTTAGCGTTTTTTATAAGGAACTGATTTTTAAACGGTATGATTTTGTCTTATATTATATGACTTTTGGCTATATCGGGTTTCAATATTATATGGATATTACATTATTGATTTATTTGGACCATTTCTTTGTTATTTTGGCTGGTTTTTGTATAAATTTTAAGTGGTGTCTACTATTAGTTCCAGAAATTGTTCAAAATCTTAAAGAGGACATGTGTGAACTTGGTAGTTTATTTTATTTAACTTTATTTGGTTTATTTTATTTTTTAACTTTATTGTACCCCAGAAAAAAAATATATACAGAAATTAAAACAATATTTAAAACAAGTACAATCAGCGGCCTTATTGTACTAGGCAATCTCTTCCAGGCAACCTTTGGATGGAGATAAGTGACAGGAGAGAGAAAGGGCAGTCTAGGGTGTATAGTGACAAAATAATATATCAACAAATAAACATATTAAAACACAAAATAAAAGTAAAGCATATATGTAAATACATACAACATACATACATATATAAGTATATACATATACATAATAGAAAAAATATAATAAATATATGCATAGTAAAAAATATAAAAAAATGCTAACAGTAAAAGCACAAAAATGTGTAAGTTTACTGAAAAAGATAGTCCTTGTATATCCTTGACTAGTGATTTCTGTATCAGCCCATATACGTCCCACTGCAGGGCACGGGCCTACTCTACAATCGAGAATACGATTGAGAGTGGTTAGGCCATATAGTCCACCACTAGACTAGTGATTTAAATGATGACAATTTGCGAGCCCGTCTCACGACATCTGGAAGTGAGTTCCACAATCGAACAGCGAGTATGGAGAATGACTTGTCCATAAATGTCTTGGTGTGTACGGGTATTCTGTTTCAGGTTCTCCGATGACCTCAGGCATCTTTCATGGGAATCATGAAGAAATATAAAACGGTCTTTGAGATAAGATCGCCCCGAGAGGGTTAAATAATATATTATACAGGGAGCGCAAATAAATGGCGCACTTGCTCAGTTGGGTACAAGGGCATAATATTAATATCGTAATAAAAAAATAATATTTGGAAAATACCTATCCGTTTTGAAGTTATGACCGTTTAAAGTTTTAAGTTTAATCACCACTTTTTCGCATAAAATCAGTTGGAATGGATGAAGAACAAGATTTAAACACATACGTATTTTTTCGTTTCATCGTTAATTGAACGGTTAACGAAATATACCACGAAACCCATTTTTAACAGCATCAAAACTTTCTTAAACTTCGCTTTAACCGCTGTTTACACATGGGTAAGGTCATGAACTCTTAGCTGTATAATTTATCCTTCTCTAACTTCAAAAAAGGATATTTTTTGTTTCATTTCTAATAAATCAATCAGTTAAACAGGGACGTACTTAGATTTAAGCGTCAATAAATTAATAACATAATAACTTTAGGTGCAGTTGCATCGTGAATGGATTGACTATTTTGTTTGTCATTATTTTCCTTAGTGTCACAAATCCAAACTGAAAGATACCAAGAAATCACACTGGTCATCGCTTAAATCATGTAAGATTGCGAATTTAATTATAATTAGAAAAGTTTTGGTAATACCTACATAACATTTAAATTTTCTAAATAATTTAGATTCCTTGAAAAAATAATCTGATGACACTGATTACTTAAAAATAATATTTTTAAAATGATGGCCCAATTCGGCCCTATTAGTCAAAGGAAGCCGCCGGTCATAGTGTACTTTGTCGGATCCAACGCGGCTCGATTATTCTTCCTTTGAGGTCGCCGCCGCCGTTTGTGAGTGCGTGCCGAAAGGCGGCAATTTCTTTGTCGGTAACTTTTAGCATTTTGCAAAAGAAGCCCGACATCTTGAGGTGTGTTCACACTATACACTTGATATAACTTAATTAGATTAAGTACTCCGATATAAAAGTTACGTTAAAAAAAAAATAAAAAAATTATTGGACTGATACTGATACTTGCTCAATAGCTTATAATATTATTTAAATATGTCATCAGCCGATCCAGTCAATTACAAATTGCCTATTTACTTTGCTTATTATTGTATTTAACATTATTTTAATGTATTTTGAAAATAATGTTACTTTAAAGTGATAACATTTCTTCTTAATTCTTATACCTAGAGAAATGTCGTCTACCATATATATAGCATAGAATTTGCATATGAGACTTATTTGAGATAAAATTAGTGAAATCAATAAACACTAACTACTAATTTACTGCACTGGAGACCCCGTGCCCTGCAGTGGCATGTATATGGGCTGATACAGTAGTAATACTAATTGTTCAGATGAATTATTATGAACTCAAATAGGAAAGCTTTGTATCTAATGTGAACAGGCCTTTATCTTTCAAGAATCAAAATAATAATTTATTTTTTATTAGTTGAATTCGGATTGCGATCGCGTGTGCATGTATTAGTCGTGTGCATATTATTGTAAATTTGTTTTCAGTTATTTTAAGTAAATTTTATTAATTTCACTATGCTTTGAAAATTACCCAATTCGATAGCTTTTGATGTAACTTGTGTTATGTGAAATGTAAAAGAAAAAGTGATTTGTGCTACCAAACTGTGACAGTGTTTTCGTGCGCGTTTTGGCGGATCCTGCGCTTCCAGCTTTGCCTATCAAGGTCATTACGGTTTACATTACAAGGTCAGTTAACTATTTTGGTGGTCATTAATGACAACTACCGTCGGTGACTCATATGGGCTATGAGTCACCGACGGCCTCCGTGGCGCAGTTGGTAAGAACCGCCTGTGAAATGAGAGACCGCGGGTTCGGTTCCCGCCCCGAGACAAATAATTTCCGTGAACCATAATTATTTTTCTAATACCCGCGACACAAGATTTGTATCTTAGTGTGGGGTTAGTACCCATGTATGTGACTGTTGGCAGTATTAATTTAATATCTTTTTTATGTACCCTGAGCGTGATGTACACAATCGCACGACTTATAAGTAAATAACGAGCTCTGCTTATTTATTGTTGAATGTCTACCGTTCAGTTGTAAGGTTCAATCACTTTAGCTTAACATGTTAAGGGGTAGCATGTGTAACGTTAGTTTTTTTTTTCTCGGCATCTTTCTTAATATACGCTAGCGCCATACAAATCCGTCTTAATTAAGATTCCTTCACCATATACTATAATGTATATTGGCAGGTGCGCCGTTTTCTTGTCCACCCTGTATAAAAGTGAAAGAGTGTGAGCATTCCGACAAAGCCGTATGGTTACCCATACGGCTACTTGAGCTTAAGACGAAACTCAGAAAGATAGTCATATTTGCGTAAATCAAATATGAATCTTATGCAAAAATTTTGGACATGCTCAATTTTAATGCAAATTTAGCCTTTATGTTGTGAACACAACATTCATATCTGAGTTTCGTTTGTTGTACACTAGGCTAATTAAAAGAAGACAGTGTCAACTATTAGAGTCTACTAGATGTCCACTACCAGTATTCATTCATTTCAGATTACGGTTTGAGCAATTAAAAATGATGAGATGAATTAAGATCAACTAAGAATGATGAGATGGGAAAAAGAAAATCAATAAGAGAGATAATTAATTAGAAATTGATATAGGACTAATAATACTAAATTTATATACAGGTGAAGAAAATTACCATGAAGAATATAAGATCACACCTGATGATAATGTAATTTTTAAGTCCTTGAAAGAAAGACGAAGAGACTATATATATTTTGTTACTTAATTAATTTTAAAGCACAATCTGTGCTCGGTTTGATTTTAAATTATTATTTTTTGATAACACATAATATTAAAATGATGTTATAGTCATGTCTATTATTAGTGCCAATTGATGTCTATTATTGGGGCATCTGATTTTTTATACTGTCATCTATTAGTGACTACGGCAGTCCTAAGAAAATATATTTTTTAATATAAAATAAAGCAATCTTAATTTTTTTATAATGAAATAGTAAAATTCTAAATGTTGCTCTAACAGTAAAAGAAAACGTAACTGTAATTTTTTGAAAAACATTTTTGAATTTTGAGAATTAAGTTTGATTTATCCTTAAATTGTCTACTATTGGTGCTTTTACCTTAAATAGATTATAGTTTACCTTTATTTCGAGTGGCGGGAGAGAAAACGGTTTTAAGAAAGTTATAATATGCTTAGTCTTCTGAATGCAATTTTTGAACGAGTGTGTTTACCCAGCTGTCAAATTTTCCGTCACATCCTATTAATTTGATCCACAAAACACGCGAAGGTAAACCTTTTGAAAAGCTGAAATAAAATGAATGATGATTTAATTTACCATAAAACCAGGAAATGCAAATTGTTATAAGCTGGTATCCCGAAACATAATATAATCCAACTAATTTAAAATCATGTACAAAATGGCGTCCTCTTCGAGTAGTATACAGATTGTCATAATAAACAAAGTCAAGATAATTTGGTCGGATAATACTTTTAAAATACGTATTTTTTATGCAAATATAATCCTATTTTTCAATGTATTCTATGAAATACTAATTGCAGATGTTAGTAATAATGAACGTCTACATTTATTTTTACCAATATACTAAATAAAATGCACTTACCAGTGAGAGGTTATATTTTCATATTATCGTTTAGATCGGCTATCACAGCCAATAATAAAGCAGCACACCATACCTTTTGTCTTATAATCAGTTTCAACACTCTTTTACATACATTTTTGACCGCAAATATTCGTAAAATACTCAGTAATTCAAGTCTATAACAAACCGCACGTCTTATTTGTTTGGGTACACTCAGTGTTCCCCTACAAAATTATGTGAAACTATGACAAGAACCGCAAATTGTGTTTTGCCACTTTCATTTTTTAAGGTTTATGCATAAGTCTAAGTGAGATGGACTATATATGTCAAATGCATGTCAAGTCTATTGATACTACGTCTATGTACTTCATCCACTTTATTGTTATATCTATTTTTAATGGCAACACCAAATTTGACAACAGTGACTCTCACCGGGTCAGATAAGTTTGTGGGACTATAGCTGTGTTGACGTTTGGATGGATTGTTGAAAACTATCCAAAATTGCAATCTAACAATTTGCACGGATTCTTTATTCCTGATCGCCGAAATTGTTATAAAAATATATATATATATATATAAAGTAATAGTTATAGCAGTGATTTGGAAGGGTTGGCGCAACTATCCGATTAGGATACTGATACCGATGGTGAAACTCTATGATGATGTCTTCGTTAAGACTAACCAGGAGTAATTATACGCAGACCTTAGACGAAGCCGAATTTTCTTTCAAATTTAGGCTGTCCAAACCAGCTTTAGAATTATTATTATACATATGAGGAGTGATTGCATCTATTTATTTTTTTCAGGAACTATGTATGTTGCTGTAACTATACATAGGCATGGGGCTTCATCAACTTTTGTTGACGTTATGCTTGTATGCACTCGGCACAATGCTGATAGCATTAGCAGACTTTATCGGAGTTTCTGTTTCTACTGCAATTATTTTATTTTACTTACTTATAAAATATTTTTTACAAATTATTTATTTTCGAAATAATGAAAGGATATTTATATGCAATGAAATATTCTGCGTAAAACATTAATTTTATAATTATGTCAATGGTTTTATGTCAAAAAAACTAAAATTGTCAAGAGGAAACGGATTGTTTTCAATCTACTAACAGACACAATCGACTGTGGCCTGGATTGTTTATTGGCAACATAGTTATAGACCAATCGAAAAGTAGAAAACTATCCGGATTGTCTTCAATCGATTTTTTTCTATTGATTATTGGCATCGGCCGTTAATGAGCCAACCAACATTTTCTGAACACTCGCTCCGGTTACTTTTTGTTTGTCCAAGTTAATTACAATTACAAGTTGTAAACAAATATCTATACATCTATATCATTGTTTTAGTATGTTTGTCTGGTATTTTTATATGAGGAATGTATTGCCAAAATAAGACCACTAATATCTATTGATTGATAAAAATAAATTACTTTCAGATGTCTGATTTGGTTATTTGTCAATGATACCCATAAGGTACTAGGCCTGCAGCAGCAAGCCAAATAGATAACACAAAAATCAGAACTAAATGGCTAATAAATAAATTTGCTTAATTTATTACTTATCAGGTAATGGGCAAACTAACCAAACAATGTTCCTTGTACTAACAATATTACTTTAGTATAGTCCCCGGCGCATAAGTTGAACTATGACATTGAATGTGCAGTCACAATTTTCGGGTCCCAACTGAAGTGCGGTATGAGGTGCGACGCGGGGAATGCGGCTCAAACACCGGCGCGCATGCGCGTAGTCTCTTTTCGTACTCCTACACCCGCGCACGCGTCCCTTTCGCCCGAGAGTACTGTCGCGTACGGAAGTTCTCACACAAATTTGTTTTTCTGAGAATAACATGGCTCGGCAGCCAACTTTAAGAAGACAAGAGAGATGGATGGTCTACGATGTCTTTAAAAAAGTAAATTAAGTTAGTTAAGGTGGTTTTAATTGTAACTAAACTAAATAAACCTAGGATTAGTTTTTATTATTAAACGGTTTTATTTAGTTCACCCCGTTTGTTTGGGTCAAATTTAGTAATTGAAATTTAACCCTCTTCAAGTTAACCAGGGGCACGTCCAATATTTAAAGTGGTTAAAATTCATTTAAAGTGGACGTGCCCCACGATTTTATTTTAGTTTAATCAATGCATATGTTTAAAATTATTTTTTAGCTTTTAGTACATTTATCTGCAATATAAAACCGTTTAACTTAAAAAGTTTTTTACTTTTTTATTTGTATATCTTTGAAATAAAACAAGACTAATCGTTTTGAATGTTTGTATAAATTATTTGTTTCCCAGAAATCGCAAAATTACCAATCGATTAAGAAGTTGCATTTATTTTTATTCTTTGCGTGCAACAGCAAGGTAACACTTCTCACTACTATTGTACCTGCGCAGACATCAGCCATCTTTGTTCAATTTACGCGCCGGGGACTGTACTTAGTATGAGTTCAACTGCTAAGTTTTAATTTAAAGTAATTAAATAATACGACGTTTATTTAGAAAATTATCTTACATTAGCAAACCTCTCACGATTGGTATAGTAGATTTCAACAACTTCCAAGGATTTATAGTCAATTGGATCACCAAAATTATGTCATGTTTCACCTTTACCCTCACAATGCAAATATAATAATTTAGAATAGACATTCGTGAAGTACCTACATCAAAAAAATTCAAAAGTTCAAAGAAAAATTGGCGGTATAGAATACAGATCATAATTTGTTTTGACAACTTTGAAGTCATCGTCATCGTTTCGTTACTGCACAAATGCATTTAAATTATAAGTTATCAAAATGTAACACATGTATAGTTTAATTTTATTTCTTGACATGGTAAGTTATTATTATATGTATTTAAAACGATCACATCCTCCTATAGATGAATTTAATATTTTTTTAAGAGTAAGTAAGTATAAGTTAACCACAATAATTAAAGGAAACAAAACGCAACACAAACAAGCGACACTTGTAAACAAGCTTTCTAAAACCTGATAATGAAATTTTCCGGCGGACTCATTAAAAAAATTGCTCGTAATTTATACTTTATGTGCAGTCCAACTCCACATCAGAAAAATAATTCCATATAGGGTTCCATCGCCCTAAGTTAGCCATTGCCACAGTTTGATAAAAAACTTATAATTTATACTATTTATATTTGTTTTTAAAACTTTTAGACAACACTCACAACCATTAAAAACTATAATACAAAATTTTAAATTTTTATGCGATAATTTCTATTAATAAATTACTTAAATTATTGTTTAGAAACGCAAACCGCGAACGTAATTTGAAAGTTAGTAGAAAAAAAAACACGACATCCGCGGAAAAACACAAGTACGCGTGCGGCCAAATCAACAAATAAGCGTTTATGCAACAATGGCTCTAAACGTCTATAGTCTTCGTAAAATCAAATACTTAATTGCTTAACACCTGTCTTTGCACTATCCATTTCACTCACTCTTTCTTAGAACATACGAGATAGCATGAAAATATTAGCCGGTCGGCGCGTGCCGCGTACATCGTGCTTCACGAAATATTTATTATAACCAAACGGTTTATGCGATTTATTTAGCAAGATAGCAAACTTTAGCGATTGTATATAATTTGTAAAATGTTATATTTAATTTCACTTGTTTAGCTTGACTGCTATCGCTATTTATTCCATCTCTAATACCTCCAGACTTTTTATGTTCCTAAAACCGTAGTATTTTTGACACTGTTGAAAATTCGTCAGTGTTAAAATTATCACATGAGACTGATAAAATTCACAGCCGCAATGGCGATGTTGACGGTTTCATTGTCCATAAAAAAGAAATAATTGGAAGTATTAAGTTTACATTTACTAACTTTGTTTTCGAGACTGGTTTCACAAAATTAGGCCCAGGTGCATCACATAACTTTTGCAAGAACTAGGTCAGCGTGATATATTTAGATGCCAAATGAATATTTATTATGAAAATGTCTAAGAGCACTCTCTGTGGACAAACGCAAAAATATACTTATTTTGGTATAGAGATCGCGTCGGCCCGACGTCACCCGGATGCAGATACTTTTTGAATCCAATCCATATTTTATTTCGCGTTCTAACTGAACTAAATTATTAAACCCAAATAAATTTCCGTCGTCAATACTACTTTTCCTGGTCCATACCCTTGTATCCTTTCCAGTCCCGTCTCATTCTGTCCCATGACTCACGGCATGTAAACCTGTCCTGTTTCATCCCATCCCTTTGAGTTTAAAAAAGTATCCTTGCTGATACTTTACAAACATTACATTTTTCAGTAAAGAAGTAGCATTATGTAACCAGGATGTCAACTATCTCCATACCAAAATTAATAGTAGGTACTTAGTTGGTTCAGCCGTTTCTACAATTAGCGCGTTCTAAGGCACAGAAATACAGATAAAAATTCTAACAATCATTGCTTTGGATCTAATCTATTCTCACATATATCTTCCTTGTAGAGACAAAATAACGTTATCCTTGGTTTATACGAGTAGAAGTGCTATCTGAAATATGATAATGAACTTCTGTCATAATTCATACCCCGTAGCATGGCGGTCAATAATTAATAATGCCAGTGTTTGCAAATTAACGGGTCGCGGCGCGTGGGACTGTACTCCGGATGTACACTTGGATGTATCCAAGCGAAGTGTCTATTGTCAGTATTGATTAGTATTGTTACAGAGTCGAATGTGTACCGAACTGAATTGTAGAACACATAATGCGAGCGTATTCTGTCACAGAGTGACTGTGTTACATCAAGGAAAAATCACTATGTTGTATGATGCTTCATTCCAGTTAGAATCGGCTAACAAGTTGCGAAGCTATGAGCTATCGATCGGTAATCACAATAATATAAAAATATTTTAAATGACGGTTTCAAATTTTATTATGATAATTTTAAATTCCATTTACTTAAGTAATTGAAGTCAAATAAATATAATTGCGGTAAATCGCAGTGATTCGTATTTTATAACCCCTTACCGCATACGAACCCATTTATGGCTCCTACAGTTTGTATATTTTTTACAGTTTAACTAATCATTTAATTAATGTTAAATAATTGTTATCATATGAAGTGGTCTTTAGTTAGTTATTTATTTACGTTAGTATTTTTGTTTTTGGTTCACTGAGAGCGTTTATACCCTTTGCGCGCTTTTTGGCTAAAAAAACAGGACTTTTCAAACGAGTTAATAGCCACCAATAAACAATTTTAAGGAAAAATAATTAGTAATCATTTTAGGAAAGGTTGTCATCTAGGGATTTTGGTGGAAAACATTATAGATTGATGGATAATTTGTGAGCACTATAAGGATTACTGAACACAAGTTTCGTTATTTAGGCTTTAAGTGGCAATTTAGAAGCTTAAGATGTCCGAAATCACTAAATATAAGATGAAAATAAAAATATTATCCGACTAATAAGACCATTATGGAGGGATTTTACTGAGAAAAATAATCTATTTATGTTTAGTTCCTGAAAAATAAATATTTAAACAATGCGAAATGATTCAGAAACTCTCGTCAAGAACATATTTTTTTTCACCAACTTATCGTACATAATTTTTTATAGCAATTACATATTATAATAGAAGAACATCTTATCAATAAATAGCCATTTTTATATTTCAACAATATTAGTTTTCATGTTTTCTACAAATATTTTAAAAACCACTATAAAACACGCTGTCCGACCGGTGTCAAATCAGACCGCCGCGCCGCGCCGCAAGGCCTTCTAGAGGGAGGACGTATCGCTCGTCGCTCCGGCCTGGCTGCAGTCGATTTTTGCCGTGCGTAGTAAAAATAGCCACGCGCGGACTGCGATTGCCACATCTTATTACTTTGGTAGTAAAACATATTTTTTCTTTTTATTACCTACAATGATTTTGTAGTGAGTATAAATTATGTTTCAGATAATATAATGGGATGTAATTCCGAGGCTAAATTATGTTATGTATTGTAATATAAAATTAAATATATTTCGTAATTGTAAGGGGTTGTAAGCCCCTAACTCTTTTCATGTGTTCGAACACGAAATGATTAATAAACGTCCGTAGTGTCTACTGATTGAACACTGATTTGAATGCAACTTAACAATGTAATAATAACGAAAATATGATTAGTATCTAAATTTGTATTGTTCATTGCTTGCACAGTAATATTTGTCTACTTATAATGCAAATAAAATATTTTTATGATATAATATTACCAATATATAAATCATAAGTTACATTTCAATTGAATATTAGAATTTTGAAGCGCACGGATCAAAGTTGGTTGCGCTGACTGTATAGCGAGGCGACGCGGCAGCTCTACGCAGACAGCTTTGGTCGCTTATGTGTGCGTGAAATTAACGAAGAAATACCTATAGTTGACTTTGCGTGCAAGGTGTAAACGCTCTTAAGCCATTTTTGTCAAAATTATTTGAGTTTATTTCAAAGCGCGGCTGGCGATAGTAGTGCACGATTTTAGTGAAACTGTTATTAGTAAAAAAAACTGGTCAATCATTGACTGAGATCCTCAATAAAAATTGTACTTACTCTTAAAACTATCGAATACAATAAGAGTACGTTGTTTTTGACTTTATTTTTATTTTTGTTTGGTTTTGGATATATTTTTTTTTGCAAACTCCATATATGGCTTCGTATGCACTCCCGTCAACATTGAGCCTGCCAAATATGGCTTCCTATGCATTATGATACTTTTCAGAAATTTATACTGCACGCTTTTATTATTCATTCAAGCATGTAAATCTAGTATTGGGTGATGATTCTTTGAGTGAAGATGAGCTTGCTTTGGATTCTGGACTTGCAATGCGAATGTTTTTCTACCCGTTCACCAAAAAAAAAGCATGTTATCCGAGTTTATCTCGGAGAGTTTGGAATTCGGATGATGATAAACCTTTACATTACTTGCATGCTGTAAAACCTAGGGGTAAAAATGTAAAAATTACTCGATTGTATGGTAGAACGGAACACGGGGTAGTTGCAAGTCGGAAATTTTTTGTCTGCAGCATGTCGGGGGCTCAAAATGAAGATCGTTTTAATTAACTTATTGCATGTCGTTGATCAAAATAGCTAAGCGATTGTGTAGGCGACATACCGCCAATATGTCGGCGGGCAACACGTGCGGGTACTTGTTGCCGAAATTTTTCTTTTTTTATAAGCCGCTGTGTTGTGTCTTTAGTATGTAGTACAGTGGTGTGTAGCTATAGATTCTGTTCCTGTCTAATTTTCAAAGTATTTTGCTTCCATATTAATTGTCAAAATAATCGTCAAATGTATCAAAATTGCTCAAAGTTAGGTAGTTACACAAAATATAAAAAAGGCGAGGTCTTTATAAGCTATAATGATATAATGACAAGCGGAATCAATATATAATAATTCACAAAATGTAATAGCTATGCATACAAAGCCAGATATGGCTTTACTTGTTTTTCACTAGAATGCATACGAATCCATATATGGCTCTTATGGGTAACTTCATAAATAATAAATGAAATATTTTTTTAGAATTTATTTATGTTCAATACATACAAATAAACCCGTTTTCGCCAAAAAATATTTTTTTATCCGCATCCTTCATAATTCATGCAGTAAGGGGATACACGTCGCGTCGTCATACGTGACACCGCTATATAACGCTTTACACGTTGATTTCGTATCAGTTTGACATTTCCTTGCGCACATGTGTATGTCGTCACGCCGATGTATGACGTTTGTGCTGCTATTTAACTATTTGTAGATACAGATTTTTAACCAACTTTAAAAAAAGACTAGGTTCCCATTTGCTCGGAATCTTATATACAACTGTAATCATTATTATTAGTTGGTTCTTAACGTAACATGTTCAAATATAACAATATATTTTTTACTGAAAAATTGTAACAGTCACTGAGCGGAAGACTCGCGGAAGTTGCAGGCCACGCGCCCGTATTGGTCAGACACGCGATAACGTGACGCAGCGCTCATGTAATTAGAGGAATAGCCGCGCAGCTCCGGCACACCGCCAATCACACGTGACGCAAGCCGTCAAATTTATTATAACTTTAAAAAAAAATTATTACAATTCCTTCACTAATTTATCGAAAGGAACTTCGTTCCATCCGGGTGTCCCTTGACACCACTCAACTTTTTTTTTACAATTTCATGGAATTTTAGTTAGTGTTCGTTTGTCACTGCTTGCAATTTTTACTACCACAACATAGCGAAGACAATGCAGTTTGATGTAACTGCAGTCAAATCCCAGTGGAACATCCTCCGGCGCGACATAGTTATTTCATCTAATTCAGTTTGCGTTTCATAAATTACTAACTAACTGCGTAGTACGCCTTAGCCCGAATGCAATTAAGGCTGCACTGTGTCTGACACCAAGCGGAATACTTCAGATGAACAGACAAACTGTCAAAAAATGTTTTCGCTGTAGGATGACTCTGTGTGATAAGTGCTATTACAAACAACTTACAGCCCCTAGACATAATGCCCACGATCGGTAACTATCCAGGTTGACGGCTTACACGTAACAACAGATTGGGCAGTGTAATTTAAAATTCAGTTTTCCAACTTATATTGGCATGTCCAATAGTAGTGCGAAATATCATTAATCACAATGTGTTTGAGTATTATATTTTAAAAATATATTTAATTTTGGACGACAAAGCCAATGAAGTGGGTTACATATAAGTAGTAAGTTTCTTTTCTACTAAATCACCGAAGTTGATTTCCCGCAAATGGGGTATTTTCTCAAAAAATCACAACTCTAGTAAAAATTACAAGGTAGTTACAATGCATTCATGGTTTGCAGAAAAGATTGAGAGAGAGAGAGAGAGAGAGAGAATACACAGCATCGCTTGTCATCGTAGCCAGTCCGTTACCTACGGATTCTATTTTTTGAAATGTTCTTAGTAATGTTGTCAAGCCTAATAATCAATTAATCATTATCATAATCATTTTTAAATACGACATGAAGCAATGCCGGCTACTAGAGCCGATACTAGACATTATAGCGCGGAACGTGTTATTTAACGCACGTGTAAAATACTTCAGCTAAGCTCGCTCGTCTACATGGATGCTGTGTGTTGAAGATTGTCACGGGTTGTAGCCTATCGCGTCGTGGCCCAACTTTAGCGGTAGTGTGTAGGGGCCATCAGAAATGACCATAATTATATCCACGCCTGACAATTATTTTACATTATTATTTCACAGAAATTAAACTGTTAGGTTTTTGTGCTGAAAGGCAATTTCTTAGCTTCTGTGCCATTGTGTCGTTCAGATTTTATTTACATGCATTTTTCGATGATACGCACCGGCTAATCATGACGTGTATATGCGATACACCGTCCGGTCCTCTTTAGTAAATCGTTTTCTCGTTGAATGACTCATTACATTCGAGGTATACGTCAAAGTTACTCACATTTTAGCCAACCTGTTCCTGTGATAACCATTCCTGGTGTCCTATATTTTTTATACTGTAAATGGTGAGACGAGCGTGCCGTTCGCCTGATGGTAAGCGATACGACCGCTCATGAGCAATATCAAAACGAAACAACCCCTTGCATTACAAAGCAATGCTTGGTATTCCACTGCGCTCGCCATACTGAGACATGAGATGTTAAATCTCAATATGTCCAGCAGTTACTTTGAATACAAAGTCCTTCAAATCATAACACAGCTGTGTACTTATACTGCGTTTTGGCGGGAGAAAAAGACATCCTCAAACGTAATTTATCCAATATCTTCAATACGTGCAGATCTGTTATGAATAAGTAGTTGACCTACGAAAAAAATACTCGCATTGTTCGAGTTGAAGCAGTTCAACTAAATACGTGAACATGACACGAGAGTCAATCTGTGATTCCAAAACGATTCAAATTTTATTGGCAGTACACCGGCCTGAACTTAGTAGTACTTAGTGGACGGCGGAGTAATAAACCTAGTTAAATAACAAGATATACGTTAGTTTGCGTTTTTCTTACCACCGATACAAATATTTTTTCAGATATTAGGGTTGAGGCTAGGTTAAGTTTTCCAGAGACTTTCCCGAACCAAAATATCGTTGAAATATAAGATACTAGCTTTTCCCCGCGACTTCGTCTGCGCGTTTATGTTATCATCATACGGACGTAAAAGCAATACATTATATGAAAATGTCATCCCTTATTTCACCCCCTTAGTGCTATTTTTCTAAAAGTAGTTCACGCCATTATTTTTCGTTTAAAATAAGTCGTGAAATACGAATTTTGATATCAATAACTTCAGTGTTTCGATTTGCATACAACACTTCAACCCCTATTTTAACTCATTTAGGGTTAATTATAGGAAAAAAAATGCAGTTACTCTTGTTCCTAGATGAATAACCTAAGTGTCAAGTTTAATATTTGCAATTTCAACGGTTAAAATTTTCCATACAACAGTTTTTAACCCTTTTCACTCCTTTAAGGGTTGAATTTCCAAATAATCTTTCTTAGTGCTACTGTACATCATAATAGGAACACTTGTACAAAATTTTACCTTTTTAACTCCAGTAGTTCCGGCTGTGCGTTGATCCTATAGTTCGGTTCTACAAAAATTCAACCCTTATTTATACCCATTTAGGGTTAATTTTAGAATAATTAAGTATGCAGTTATATTTGTTTTTGATAGGCTAACTAACTTGCAAAGTTTGAGAATTCTAGCTTTAACGGTTTAGATTTTCCATACAACCGTTTTTTACCCTTTTCACCCCCTCAGGGTTTGAATATCCAAAAATTCTACCTTAGTGCTACCCTACGTCATAATAGAAACTCCTGTGTAAAATTTCACATTTGTAGCTCCAGTAGTTTCGGCTGTGCGCTGATTAGATAGTCATAAAATCACCCTACTCTCGCAACACTTCAACCCTTATTTTAACCCCTTTAGGGTTAATTTTAGAAAAACTAAGTATGCAGTTACATTTGCCTTTAATTGGCTAACAAAACTGCAAAGTTTGACAATTGTAACTTAAACAGTTTCGATTTTCCATACAACAGTTTTTAACCTTTTTCACCCCCTTAGGGGTTGAATTTCCGAAAATCCCTTCTTAGTGCTACCCTACGTCACAATAGAAACCTCTGTGTAAAATTTCACGTTCCTAGCTCCAGTAGTTTCGGCTGTGCGTTGATACGTCAGTCAGTCAGTCAGTCAGTCAGGTTCCTCTTTTATATATATAGATACTCTTTCTCTTCTCTGAATACACCTCACAGACACATACATAGCCCTGACCCTACACTAAAATCGAGTCTTGTGTCGTGGATATCAGGAACTACGAGAGACTTTTCAAAACCCGTAAAATATTTTGTATAATCATTTATTTTGTTTCACCACTACACTTTTTTCTTAAAGAGGGATTTATTTTTCTTCATGGTTCATATTAATTGTCCTTGCGGTCGTCTGATAACCTAAATCTGAGAATGCTTTTCCTGTTGATGTGAGACAGACTGAAACACATATTTAAAGAGGCAATTTATAGAATACTACCTTTCTCTTTAACAGACATCAGTATTGTATTACCTTATTATTTATTTTAGTATTTTGTAAGTATATTAAGTATGTTGTGTTTTTATATGTATATAATATTTCCTTATTTTCTATCCATCCCATGGTTGTCTGCTAGAAATCGCCTAGAGCGACAAGGCCTCCATTTGCACTATTGTTTCTGTTTATTGTTGTATCTTTGCTTGTCTATAGATATAAATAAAATTGAAGTCTGTTTGTAAAGTGAAAATAAAAAAAAATCCAACTACATATCGTTATATACACGATACCTATAACGAAAATGTAGGTACTTAGATTTTTTTGTCTGTCTGTCTGTCTGTTTGTTCCGGCTAATCTCTGAAATGGCTGGACCGATTTTGACGGAACTTTTTTGTCAGGTAGCTGATATAATAAGGAGTAACTTAGGCTACATTTGTTTTAGAAAAATTCTTTTATTTATAAAAATAACTTTTAAAACTAACTTTTTTTTTAAATTCCACGCGGACGAAGTCGCGGGCACAGCTAGTGTACAATAAAGTATAAGCAAAATGGTTGTTGGGTATATTTATATACACGTATTTTTAGGGGGTGCAGTTACAAGTCCTTCATGTCATAAGTTGTCGAGGATATAGGTATTTCACAATGGCACTTCTGTCCGTTGTAAAATAATTCAGTCAAGATCATTATAGTTCTTTTCTCATCTCTTTCTTGTTTAATTAAACGAGTGGCAGTCTTGACTCTTTACTAGTGGTAGGTCTCTCATATCTGAGCGGCCGTCTGGGTAGGTACTACCGCAATGTCTGTTTCTCCCGCCAAACAGCAGTGTAAATGCACTGTTGTATTTCGGGTTGAAGGACATTGTAGCCAGAGAAACTATAGGATATATTGAGACTTATCATCTTATGCCTCAGGCGAGCGAGCGCACTGGAATGCCAAGAATTGCTATGTGTTTCAAGGTGTTGATTGGTTTTACTACTGTTCATAAGTGATCGTATCATCAGGCGAACGACATGCTCGTTTCGCCATTCATAGCAAAGAAAAAAAAAAGATTCGTAATCCATCAACAATTTGCATGGTTGCTGCACTTGCAGACTACAGTATAGCACCGTATAGGACTCGATTTGTTATTTTAATTTAGTGTCACGCGCCCCCGTGTGAACCGCAGGTAATTTTATAGTTCACGTGACCAGTCACGCTCCGATACGTAAAACGTGTCTCCACAGTATTGTAGTTAACTTTTTAAAGTTGACAGGAAGAAGAAATGTATCTCCAATGGTTTCTTATACAGCTAGAAATTTCGCAAATGTTTTTACTTGAATTGTATCAGAAATCACTTCAACAAACACACTTTATTTTTGGTAGCATTCTTGATATATTAACACGAATGTTACACACTGAAATAAAACCTTTTTTACGCATTGTTTAGTTTTGTAATAAGTAAAAATTAAATATAATTACAAAAATGGATTGTGAATAAAAGTAATATTTAGTTATTTAAAAAAAATATTACTTAAAAATGTCAGTGAAACATGAAGGCTTAAAAACAACGCGAAGGCAATTCCAGTAAGTGTATGTCCCGCCGAGTTTATAAGATTCCGTGCACTGTTTCTTTAAGATGCACTTCTAAAGCGTTTGTTCATAAAGATGGAAACATTTGCTTGAATATTTGTTTTTGTTTACTTTTTAGTGAATTGCGCATTGCTCATGTAGAGATGATCATTGATTTCAGAATAAATATCTTATTTATGGGAGTATATATCGATTTTTAAGATATAAAACATAATTTAAGTACAGTTAAACAGGCAAGTGCGTGGTGGCCTGTTGGTAAACGGACTAGACGCGACTGTCAACATGTTCACGGTGGTCGCGGGTTCGAATCCCAGGGCACACCTCTGACTTTTTGGAGTCATGTGTGTATTGATAGTCAATCACCACGCACTAAAACGGTGAAGGAAAACATCGTGAGGAAACCTGCATACCATAGCGATTTCTAAAATTTCTATGGTATGTAAGTCCGCCAACCCGCACTAGGCCAGCGTGGTGGACTATATGGCCTAATCTCTCTCTCTCAATCGTACTCTCGATTGTAGAGGAGGCCCGTGCCCTGCAGTGGGACATATATGGGCTGATACAGAAACAGGCAAACTTGCGGCTAAAAGCAAGTCATAATCTTTTTTTTGTTTTGAGCATATTTTGCGGAAGTAAAGAACTATAGTGATTGATCATCGCCTTCCGGTTAATCAGTTTTTTTTTCTGTTGTACAACAATCATAATGTTTGTAAGTTGCGATTGTAATGATAATGGCCGGTAATTGCATAGAAATCATACTTCGGCAGCTCGTTGTGTAAGTTGGTCCGAGGTTCAGGGAGGGCGCGTCCGATGTCGGTGCGTCAATGACGGAGCCGCTCCATACTCGCAGCACTGACTCACCGCGCCGCGCCCCGCCCCTCCGCGCCACCCGGCGGCACGCATACCCGAATAAAGCGATACTGTGACTGCTCCACAAATCAATTGCGACGCACGATATAAACAGATCTCCACTGGTGGCTTATCCCGAACACCAGAGCGTCGCGATACCCCACGGGCATTGTAGTTATGATTCATTCGCTCATGATATACAAAATAAATGTAGAAATGTAATTAGATCAATGGTTTCGCAGTGAGTAGCCGTCGCTCGATGGCGATGAATTTGCACACAATCGCATTCCACAACCGTTCCGCTTTATGTGGCGCCTGAACTTGACGCACCGTCAGTACGGCCTCCACTCATACTTTGCCTTAATTTAATTAAGTACAAATCATTTACTCAAGTAGACATCAATGTAATTATTACGCTGATCCATTTAGAGGTTGAGCTCTTCCACTGTTTATGCATGACGAAGAAACTGCTGTATTGTTTTAATTAAGTTTTTCTTATGTCTACATAAATAGTAATAGCAATTTTATTTACACATAGTGTTTAAACATATTTCATATTTCACAAAGAGTGTTCGTAAAATTCGTGACTTATGCAAGTTTGCTACGAGGGGTTAGGGAATTTGGAGACTGTCCCGCCCTCACACCCAACACTGTAACTCCTGTAAGCCAGGATCAACAGTGGCAGTCAAGTTTAGGTTTTGTTGTTCCGTGCGAGAAATACGAGTAAATAAGTGAATATATATTTTTAAAGCAACCTCGTAATTTCAACTTAAGAAGCAGCATCGACCACCAAGCGTTGTCGAAAGCACCGGATATGTCCAGGAAAATACCGAGTACATATTTGCGCGTCGATATACTTATAGCTCTTCTAACCGATATTGCCGCGTCGTTAGTTGACTTACCCGTAGTAAATCCGAACTGTTTTTCGTGAAACTTTGGTCCACCCGGTAGCAATCGAGGGACAATAAGACGTTCTAAAAGTTTACCTAGCGACGGTAAGAGTGTAATAGGTCTATACGACTTAAGATCATGTGGAGATTTATCGCCACCCTTGGCTATTATACGAAAGAAACCGGTACGCCATACCCGCGGAAATACCCCTTCAGCAATACATCTGTTATAAACAGTGAGTAATGCATCGCCGGCCGATTTACACGCTTCTTTGATCATTTTATTTGTTATTGTATCGTCACCGGAAGCCTTGTTTAGGGGTAAAGCTCGTACAATTTCGCTAAATTCATCAAACTTTAGGGTTAGGGAATGACGGCGATTTCAAAAGCCGATAACGTTCCAATGCTTATATTAAGGTGCTAAATTAATAAATGTGTTAGCTATGATTTTCGTTGCGTAAAACAAGCCAGGGAACTCTATTATAAATTCAAACGCCGTACGTGAAACTGTATGAATATGCCTAAATACTTCACAAACTGTTCGAATCCTTCATCGTATCTTGGCAAAAAATGTACGATGCGGTGACAACTGGCATTAAAAAACAATTAAGGTAATGCCATTAAAACTGTCATTGTGTTCGTTGATTAATTGTATACGTATTGATTTCTATTTATTTTCGTACAGTTCCGTTTGTTTAGTGATTTGAAATAAACAATGAGACTAATAACAACAATAAATGAAAATAACAAGTATCTCAACATTTTCCTTAGTATTATATCGGGTCGCTATGTTAATAATAAATTCGATCTTAGCGCGCTCATTAAAAACAGACTTTTTTTGCCAAGCTGTACGTCTTAACTTTAAAGTAAGTTTGGAGTCAATAAAGGGTTTCATAGAGGATAGTATTGATTTTTAGAAGTGGAAAGCTTCTACTTATACAGGGTATATCAAGACTGCTACCGAAAACGAAGCCGGGTGGTAGTTTAGGTGACTTCAGACACAATGCAACAGAAAAAGTTGCAAAAAAGCGACATTTTTTTTTGTTATTTTTTTTCTATGACCATATTTGGGTGGTTAATGCATTTTTTCCTAAAATAATTGTGTATACCTTTTTATTTATAAATAATCTAAAGTATAAAAGAGTTTAAATTATTATTTTAGCAAAAACTATAAAAAATAATTGTGGCGTTTCATTGCGAAATTTTTAGTTGCATTGTGTTTGTAGTCACTAAAACTACCACCCGGCTTCGTTTTCGGTAGCAGTCTTGAGATACCCGGTATGTGGACATCGAACGATCGAGTATTCGTCGTCGTGTCGAAGTATAGAGTACTCCCCCCCCCCCCCCCAGGTTTTGCGTAAATGTGGGCAGTTATAGAAAAAAACAATCTTAAATCCTCTTTTGTGGTACCCTGATAGATCTGCTGTTCTCGAGAGTTGCCATTAAATAAACAACTAAATATACCCAATACTATATAACTATAACTTACTGTTAGTCTTGTGTAGTGGCATCGACGTGTTGTCGGTATCAGGGGCCCTACTATATAAATCCGAAATTCGAATCTTCGGATCGAAGAATGAATGATTCGAATATATCGGCAATCCGAACATTAACATTTTTATTTACTATATTCATCCGAAACGAAGTTCGAAACTTCGGACGAACGAAGTTTGTGACGAACCTACTCTGTAAATGTTCGTATTGCCGATATATTGGAATAATTCATTCTTCGATCCGAAGATTCGAAGTTCGTATTACAGAGTATGTTTCGAAACGAAAAACGTCACGAAGTTTCGAACTTCGTTTCGGATTTATATAGTAGGGCCCCAGAATTTTTTTTCGTCTCAGGACATCCATAAGCCACTGATATTTGTCTCGCTGCAGAATCGCAGTCTTTTCTATCAGTTTCAGCCTGCTCTCAACCAACTGCGCTATAGAGGCAGCCATTATAGGATCATAACTCATAGGCTCGACTCAGGGGAGTTAATATGTACTCCGACATGATAACATCGCAAGTAAAACTATAAGAATATGTCAACATACTTTAAATGTTCGAATCCTCCGAATGATGAGTTTCATATAGGATAGTTTTAATTTAAGTGGAAAGTGAACGTGTTGGACTATAGAATAATCCCCCTGATTGGTAGCTTCAACGGAAAAATGAACTTTAATGATAAACGGCCTTAGACATTTTAAAACTTATTTTAGTTATTGGATGTTATGTCTTCGCTCAACCTGAATTCAAAAGTCGTGACAGAAAACTCGATGAATAAAATTGGTTTATTAGTATGTATCAATGATTACAGAATAGAGAGGATAAAGCATAAGGTCACGTGATGCGTACCACTTTGATACACAAACATGGCGGCGGCTCCGCCCCTAAAAATAGTGATACGCTAGTACCGAATTTTCTATCGATATCGATCATCAACAATGGGATGCGAATAACATTAATATAACATTTTTAATTTTCGCTTTACATGTCAATTGAGTATAAACAGAGGATTTTAGGATTTGACAGTAAAGTCATTAAAAATTAAATCCGATCTAAAAAAAACAGACATTTAGCAAACAACAATGAAAATATATACACTAAACAAACAACTTAAATATATAAATAGAAATAAAATATCTACACAAAACTAACAATTAAAATGTAAAAATATAAATTAAACAATTAACTAAATAAACTGACATTATTGTGTTCTGTGACTTAACCATTGTAATTTTAAATGGCGATCTAAAAAAAAAGAAAAAAGAAGACAGTTCGTGTTGCTGACGAAGTTTCTTGCGCCGCTTCGTCTTCACAGGTACAACACCTTCCGAAGCGGTGGTAGCAGAAATAAACAATCCAAAAGATCTTTTGAAAGACTACTTGAATAAAAAATATTTCGATTTTGATTTTGAATAAAGGAATTGTATCGGACATCACGAACGAAGGCAGGAAATCAGCACTAGAAAAAAATATTTTTCAAATCAATCAATCAAACAAAAAATACATAACGGTACATACATACATAAACACCCAGTTGCATCCACAGACTAATAAGGTTGCATCTAATAAATTTCGTTCATAATTACGTTGCACCATTCTTTGCTAAAATCAAAGACACCTATCAGAACATTTAATACATACCAAATAAAATGAAATAACATAGGCAGATTTTTATTGCCATTATTTGACTGAGGAAAATCATTATGTCTCACTTACAATTCAATTAATGATTATGAAAGTGTTGGTTAAGATTAACAATTATAATAATTAATAATAAAATATAGAACTATTTCTGTTCATTAAAAGGTTCTCCAGAACATTATCCAGTCGACCACCAATTGTCCAAATTATCTTGCATGTCATCTTTGTTATTGATTAACAGTTGTATTATTAAAAGGATTATTAGGTAAAATATCATAATTACTATATTTTCACTTACCGGAAATATACCGGGTATCTCAAGACTGCTACCGAAAACGAAGCCGGGTGGTAGTTTTAGTGGCTACAAACACAATGCAATTAAAAATTTCGCCTAGAAACGCGACAATTTTTTTTTATGATTTTTTAAATATCGTCATTTTTGGGTGGTAAATCCATAGTTTTTGCTAAAATAATAATTTGAACTCTTTTATACCTTAGAGTATTTATAAATAAAAGGGTATATACTATTATTTTAGGAAAAAAATATTTACCACCCAAATATGGCCATAGGAAAAAAATAACAAAAAAAAAATTGTCGCTTTTTTTTGCAACTTTTTCTGTTGCATTGTGTCTGAAGTCGCTTAAACGACCACCCGGCTTCGTTTTCGGTAGCAGTCTTGATATACCCTGTATGTTAGAAAGCTGTTTTCTTTTTCAAAATGCAATGAACAAATAAATGTATTTATTCGAGGGTTCCAATAGATTCCAATTTTTTGTATCCATTTTGTCCTGGTTCGTATGTATATAGGTAATCTAAAAAAAAGAAACTTTTTTTGTCGGTCTAAATATACATTTAAATATATACTATTATTCTTTTTTTGAAAAATAAAGATCAAAATATTTAAGATATCGATATAAATAATTTCGTATCGAATAGACTCATCCCTAAACTTGTGTGTAAACAAACAATACGGTTGTTATTCACACTACTTGTATAAATAACGTCTAGGAGAGTCTAAAACTTAATCAACAACAAGATCCAAATTCAATTATATATGATAAAAACAAACCCAAAATGTAAATTTAGCACATATTTGGTAGTATTTCGTAAAAACAGTTACTAACGTATGAAAATAAATGTTGGGGTCCTTTTTCTTGAACTCGACTCGAATCCTTTAACACAACACTGAGGCATTTTAAAAACTTATTAATTAAACTAATAATCAAACTCATTGAGTTACACAGCTGGAGGGGACATCAAGACCAAATAGTTTGGAACATTCGCAAGAGTACATGTACCGCTAGGCTGTCAGTCGTCCCTGACGTTTCAGCTAAGACGGACCTAATTAGGTGTAAATATAATTGGTCCATAAATGCCGTATTACGTGCTAAAAACATGCAAAAACCATTCCAGAACAATAGGAAGAAAATATGGAGTTTCATTCCATAGGTAAATCAACCATAATTTGAATAAAGAAGCACAAAATTAAATTTAAGAAATTATTTACCGGAGTCGTTTTGACAACCGCCATTTTTGAATGAAATTATAGATTTAATAATAATGTAGTGACAGATAGGTAACAATTGAAGTTTTCGTATAGTGGATATTGTGTGTGATGATATACTATATATTTTTAAAAATTCTAATTTATTTCCAATACGAAAATATGGCATATTTGGAAATTTTAATTATAGTTTCCGTTAACTTTATATATTTAATTAATTGGTTAATTGTGTATTTATTGTTATAATGTTTTTTTCCCAAATTAAGAAAATAAAATAAAACTTTAAATTCAATATAAGAATTTATAGGCTCTATCAGGCGTATATAGATGTAGGTAGAAATTTCTGAAGTGTCGCATCTGCTACAATGCCGATTTTATCTATACTTTGCTGTCATACTGAAATGAGCACAATTTTTCTTCTACGTGTCCGCTCCAGTTGTAATACCTCAATGATCAAACTAAACAAACTTAACAAACGAGATTAAACAATGAATTATTCGAAATTCTTTGATTTTGCAGATTTGTTTACTCCGATTGACAGGTAACGCCACAGTTTGACATTTCATGCAGTTTTTGGTTTAATAGTCTGGTTTCGAAATAATAACTAAAATGGCGTCATTTTGGTCTAAGGGCGGTCCCAGTGTGGTAAGTGAACAAAATATTGCCATATTCGAAACAAAGGAATTATTATTTGTCTCTTTCGTTAAGGGACAAGTCACCTTTGTGTAAATGAGACAGATACATAAATGTATATTCCGCGTCGATATTCCTAACATAACTATAACTTGACATATATAGCTACATTTGTGCGTAATCCTTTTTATTCTTTAATCATTGGTATGTATGAATAAGGCGTTTATTCTTTTGTCAGTATACATGCATTGTACATATATCATCACTTTAATTATAGATAATTTTGTTTATAAAAACTAAATTAAAACTTAAGTATTGGTTAAACTCGACTGCCTGAATGGTGCAGTTGTGCTACGGTACGATTATAACGCTGAGGTCTTGGGTTCGAATTCCGGGTCGGGCATAGTGATATTGAATTTGTCTATTCATTATCAGCCTGATAATTAAAGGTGATAGGACTGCCCTCTATCATATTGTGGGCGTCATATTACATAAGGCGAAACGTCGGTGGCCTGGTAGCTAGCACCTTTACCTACCTCTTCTGGGAAAAATGCGTGATTTTATGTGCTTATGTATGTATGTATGTATGAACTATGATTTGGTTAAATGTACATTAGGGTGTCCCTTATAAAACTAAAAAAATAATTATTAATTTATATTTTGTAAAAATTGTAAAAATTATATAAATGCAATAATATAATGACTTTGGGAATAATAAAACAATATAATCATAAAGCTTTATGTAAATACACAAAATAATAACAATCAGCCAGTGTAATTCAAATTCTTTTTAGCGTAGATTTTTTACAATCTGGATACAAAGTTCTATGTTCTTGGACACAGCGCAACAATAATTGTTTTCGCTCTTCTTCAGCAGGAATAAGTCAATTTAAATCTTGCATAAGTTGTCTTATTTTCTTTGGGCAGTGTCATTTACAACTTTCAAACAACTTATTTTCCATTTAGATCCCAGAAAATTTGCGTTATCGTCCCAAGAACATACATCCTTCTGGAGAAAACTGTCGTCGATCTGTAACCGAGATTGAAATTATTTGCTCTTCTACTAAACGAATTCATCAATTTTTTGTATATGAATGCAAAAAAAAACCAACTGATTAAATAACAACAAGAAATAATACCTAAAATACACCAAAATGACATACAAACCAAAAAAACTTACCAAATAGCTTTTGGGGTAGGTCTTCCTTGGTGAGACATAGCATTTGCCTGAATCTGAGATTTTATCTCTTTTTAAGTTGGCGATCATTTTTCTTTTAGTGTGATTGGTCAACTTCATTATCATAAATATATACAAAGACTGTCTCCCGCATAAATACAAGTGATTGCTAAACTTACTTATTGTTTAGTTTTTCGTAATCTTTGAAAACTTTCAAGGAGCACCAATCTTGACTAGGTGCTTTGCTCGTAATCGCCACTGTGCATTCGAGCCAAGGTTTTAACATACAGTGTGACGATAAATAAACAAACATCTTGTAGAGCATTTTTGTCCTTTGCAATCATTCGGAATTGTGACTAATGCAAACATATTTTTAAAGAGGCTTTGGTATGGCGATGGATAACGATCCATCGTACCTGATGCTTAAACTCAGGCCAGTTTTAGTTTATTTGTTGGATCACCTCCCAAAACATTACACCTAGTTCAATCAGTTTGCTGTAATCGTGTCTTATTTTCTTTCCTCTTTTTCCAATCGTCTTTGTCTAGATTTTTTTCTTTTATGCCCTTTTTTGTCCACACCACCTAAGCATCCCGGTCGACCTGGCTCTCTCTGGTTCTTCAAAATACTTTGTCTTCCTCTATTTTCATTCTCTCAAATTCGCAATATCGAATAGTTTTTTCTAGGTATATTTAAGTTATTGTCACGGTGGTTGAATATTTCTTTGAGTCTTCTTAATTATATTTTTTTTGCATTTCTCCCAACGTGATACAAATCAGTAAGTTTCTCCACACAGTTAGATAATGCCTTTGTGGGTATTCTGGCTTTTTCCCAAAATATTATGTACTCCCGAATCACAAGATTTGCACTTTCAAATAAAAATTATCAATATTACACCATTCATTTGATGGCTAGGCGTTCTGATTAGAAAAATATTTGTTTTATCACTTCGTAATTCCACTGATATCATTATTAATGTAATAAACAATAACACGCGCACTGACAATCTGAAAATCTCGCTTAAAATGACAAAATAAACGTATAGTTACAGGTCGCTGCGCCGGTACTCGCGTAACTGGTATGGAATCCTTTAAATTGCAAGTCGGCACGGGTTATTGTTTGTAAAACGGGCTCATATTTTTTTCTATGCTAGGTATATTGGCTTAATACGAAAGTTTTTAAAAGGTATGCGTTGAAACTTGAAATATATTGAACTACAAATTTAAGGGACACCCTAATGTACATAGCCCACGCTACGTGTACAGTATCAGCCCATATAGGTCCCACTGCGGGCCACGGGCTTCCTCTAGGGCCCTACTATATAAATCCGAAATTCGAATCTTCGTGACGTTTTTCGTTTCGAAACCTACTCTGTAACACGAAATTCGAATCTTCGCATCGAAGAATGAATGATTCGAATATATCGGCAATCCGAACATACTTACTAAAATTAAATAAATTATGAAAATAAGCGAATTTTATTGCTCGCTTAGTTTGACATATTTCGACTCTGGGTCACTGCAGGCTACTTCTGTGTAAACGTATGGTCGCAACATGCATCTCGCTGTAACATACCGGGTATCTCAAGACTGCTACCGAAAACAAAGCCGGGTGGTAGTTTTAGTGGCTACAAACACAATGCAATTAAAAATTTCGCCTAGAAACACAATTTTTTTTTATGATTTTTTAAATATCGTCATTTTTGGGTGGTAAATCCATAGTTTTTGCTAAAATAATAATTTAAACTCTTTTATACCTTAGAGTATTTATAAATAAAAGGGTATATACTATTATTTTAGGAAAAAATGTATTTACCACCCAAATATGGCCATAGGAAAAAAAATCAAAAAAAAAATTGTCGCTTTTTTTGCAACTTTTTCTGTTGCATTGTGTCTGAAGTCGCTTAAACTACCACCCGGCTTCGTTTTCGGTAGCAGTCTTGATATACCCTGTATGAGTTAAATTATTCTATCTCTTTCACATTACCGATCTATGTTTTATACTAAATCTATGGTTATCATAATACTTAGTTTTTGAGATAAAGCAAGGGTGCCTAATTATTTAACTCCGTGACACACATCCATATTTACTATTTTGTGGCGGCGTTCTGACCTATCCAACTAGTTAAAATAGACAAGTACAATGATATAAGTTAGGTAATAAATAGGCACATTAATTAAAATTCAATGACAGATATTTTTAAATTTTTTTTCTTCTCTACTACGTCTAGTGTGTCACGGTGTTCATTTTAGGAAACCATGAGATAAAGAGTTAAGTGTGTCTTTTAAAGGGGGAAAACCACGCTTTTGTCAGTCATGACTCAGCATGAAAGTGCAGGCTCTTCCGGGGCGGGAACACTGTCTTACAGGAAATCGATGTGAAGCGACAGATTCGCTGTAGCGTTTCGTTCGCCGACTGATATTGCCGGATGCCCAATACCCCTTTCCTCTTCCCATCGTTTTCCCTTCGCGCTCCACTGGCCCTGTGCACTCCCCTAAAGATTTGATGGGCCGGCAACACATCTATGATCCAAAAGTTATGGGCGTTCATAGGCGGATTCCTTTCCATCAGGTTCCTAGTTTGCCGGTCCAAAGAAATATAATAAACACTAGGAAAACGTGTATTGGCTAAACATAAAAAACTAGTAAACTAATTACTTGTAGTTACTACAACTGATCGGTGTTAGCTGGATGGCAATAGACTAAGTAAACGTTACTATGCTGCGAACTACGCGGGGCGCAGCTGGTCTCAAATAATATGGATGGAACCGACCTTAAAAAGCTGACGTAAACAAAAAAAAGAATTTATAGATTTTATTTCTCGGTTTTCATTAGTTATTAACTGCAGATTTTATCAAAACTTCAAGTAGAAGGACCAATGGCTGAATTAATAGTGTAAGATTCGATCCTGGGGCAACTTTTTATTGATTATATTATGATTATACCTTAAGTACAACTCAAATATGAGCATAATACAATTGGTGTGTATATTAAGTAAGTGAATTCAATAAAATAAACAAAAAGTAAAATGATATAACAGGCGGCGCCTATTTATCTATCCTTGAGCTGAATTTAACAGTGCTATCTAATCACAACTAAATCGCAATAAGCAGCGAGCCGCGTGCGCAGGCAGCTATCGCCCGCTTTCCCCGCGGAACATTCCATCATCAAATCCGATCAAAATCTAACGACACATTGAAGCTAGAGTAACTACTTGACTTATTGAGATTTAACGTGTTATGTCTCAGGATGGCGGGCGCAGTGGAATGCCAAACATTGCTTAATAGTGTTGTTTGGATTTGCTACTACTCCTGTGTGGTCGTATCGCTTACCATCAGGCGAATGGCATGGTGGTCTTGTCACACGTGGCAATTTAATAAAAAGATTCCGTCAATGGTTTTCCGCGAAATTATCTCTGACAGGTATATGCAACAAGAATCACGAGCTCAACACCCATAGCCGTTTGATAGAAGCGAAGCAAGTAATTACTTAAAGGTTATTAGTAACTATGGAGACTGTCCCGCCCTCACACCCGCCACTGCAACTCCTGTTAGCCAGGATCAACAGTGGCACGCAATGTAATGACACCGAGCATTGAAGCTCGGCGAGTCTCCGGGAATGTCTTACTTGTCTTTAACCCGCAACGAAATTAATCAGAAAGTTAAATTAATAGGAGGAGTTGGAAATAAATAATGTCTACTTCCCTCCGTGCAAAGCGGGTGACAAAACATTGAACTAAAGAGGTAAATAACCTCCCAAAAAGACTTTTACAGCCGGAGAAGCCAGCTGTAAAGCACCACGGAATTCATTATTACATTTAAATGGGACCTATTGTGTTAGCTGTTATACTTGATTCCAGTAATAGGTATGGCAAAAACGCCGCAAAGCACGGAAATTCGTCCTAGTCTCCACTAGGTCCATGTAGTATACGACTCATGATGATATCTGCATACTATCAAACATGATTTAACGCTCATTTTGCCAAATACTACACTCCCAAAGTATATGATGCGCGGACTGTTCATACTCGCAATTAGGTGTTGAACATGGGCATGCAGGCGAATCAACGAGCTTAAAAGAGTACAGTTTAGACTTAAAGTTACCATGGCCCGTAAGGAACTGTGATACGCAATAATCGACATCTAGCAAAGTCTTTGTCAAACGATCACGCACGCAAGGAAAATATTGGTATAAATGACGTCCCTTCAAAGATACTTCCCATCTATTTTGCCATTCGTCTAATAGTTCGCTATATACTACTGAAAGCGGTTTACATAATCTGTCAACTTTTAAACGTTCACGTGGAGTTAAAAATCTTTTATCAATATTCTCCCTAGTAGAGTAATACATCGCGGCGCGACGTTGCACCTCCAGATCGACTGGAAGTACATCCGCCAGGACAGGCAATGCTTCGGTACTAACAGTTCTATATGCCTTACACAAGAATATCAACGCCAAACGTTGGCTCTGGAGCAGTTTTCTTCGCACAGCACCGATAGTATCCTATATCCCTATCAGCCCATACGGGGGATCCATAACATATACACCCTAAGTAAGTTGCTCCATAGATGATTTTTAATGTATTAAAAGATAATCCCCACGTTGATGTCGATATTCTTGTCAAAGCGAAAAAGTTCCTTTTAGATTTTTCCCCGACGTTCTTAATATGCTCAAGAAAAGAAAAATTCCTTTCCAAAAATAAGCCAAGATAGCAAAAAGATTCCCTTCTCTTGACAGTTGTATTATCAAACTTGATACGTGGTGGCGATTTTAAGATCCCTTTAAGAAGTAATTGGAACGTTTTATGTGGTGCGAACTTTAAGCGATTTCGGTCACCCCATTCAGATATTAATTTTAAACACGTGTCAGCCATACTTTCTAGTCCCGACCTACTATTAGACTGTATAAGTAAGAGGCCATCGTCAGCATAGCCCGTTAGTGAGCATCCTAATGGTAAGGGAATAGACAAGAAGTCGTCAAATGCCAAAATTCCACAAATATGGACCTATAACCGAGCCCTGTGGGCAGCTCATTGTAAGTGGCTTCGATACGGCATGGTGGCCAAGTTTTAATTTAGTTGTTCCATGCAAGAAATACGAGTAAATAAGCGAATAAATATTCCTAAAGCAACCTCGTATTTTCAATTTAAGAAGCAGCATTGGCCACCATGCATTATCGAATGCACCGGAAATGTCAAGAAGGATCCAAGCACATACTTGTGTTCAGATGTGCTCACCGCCCTACGGACCGATATCGCCGCGTCTACAGTCGATTTACCGATAGTAAACCCAAACTGCTTCTCGTGGAAAGTTGGACCTCCCGGTAACAGTCGATGAACAATAAGGCGTTCGAGGAGTTTTCCTAATGACGGCAAGAGCGTAATGGGTCGGTATGATTTAGGATCTTGAGGGGATTTATCCCCTCCTTTAGGTATTATTCGTATAAAACCAAAGCGCCATACGCGCGGAAATACGCCCTCAACAATACATCGATTAAAAACGGCTAATACGGCATCACCGGCAGATTTGCACGCTTCTTTAATCATTCTATTAGATATTTTTTCCTCGCCGGAGGCTTTATTAAGAGGCAATAATCTAACAATGTTAATAAATTCGTCAAACGTTGGAAGACTCGAAGTTGGAGAATTTGGCAATTCAGCTGCCCACGACCTAATGTGATTATGATATACTGTGTCATTTTCAACCGAATCGTCAGGTATTAACGAGTTTAACAGAGCTTCCGTTGTGTCCTCAATACCAGTTGTATAACTATTATTGATTTTTAAGTTATCTATGTAGGCTAAGTCGATTGACTTATTTGCTTTAAATTCATGGTATAGGGGAGACCACGGACCCTCTTTTTCCAACCGGGCTACAATTTTTCGCAATAAGTTACCCTTAGATTTTTGGACGGCGGCTCTATAATGTATGTATCTATAATGTATCTATCTCATTATTAGTAACTATGTGGTAGTTAGAAAGAAACATTTTAGTCTCGAAAAGGGGTTTGTGTTCTTGAACACAGACTCCTTTTCGTGGCTTTCGTGGCTTGCCACGTACCTACTCAAAGTAAGAATATTTTTTTACGAATATCAAAATGAAGTTGTAAATAGAGTTTTTCTAAGTCTGCCAGCTAACGGGATCTTAATGATCCATGCTGGTCAGAATATCTACTAGTGAATATTCTTCTCGCTTGGATTTGCGTTGTACTTTCGCGCCTCAAGCTTTCCTTGAGAGCTTTTATGTATATGCTACCTATTATTTAAGTACTCGTATCTCGGGGAGTGAATAATCAAGTGAGGGTGATACAACGGTCTGAACTCAATCAGAATTGAACTAAACATCCGGCATTACCTAGCATTGTCCTACTCTACTTGGTATTGAAACTGTGCCTTGTCGGCTTAGGTGTAAAGGTATGGACTAATAAAACATTATATATGACGCACCTGATAAACCCCAAGTAAAACAAATGTAATGAGCTTTATGGTGGTCGAAGAACAACATAAATCAGTGCGAATAGTGTCGTGTTCCCCGCACCGTGCGACGCGACGTTGCGGCGCCACAGCCCTGTTTATTTGGCGAGGTCGAGTGGGCAGGTGGCAGGGCGCGCCGGTGTTTGTAATCTCATCGGTGCTAGCGGTGCAGTTGGCCGTATGTTAATGTGCGGCGGGTGTGCACCCCCACCGGAAGACAGCGGCCGCACTGACAGCGCACAGGCGCAAGGCCGCGCTGGCTCAATATAGACGCCCCCGACTGTTGCGCTACGCACTACATTTAGTTGTTGCTAGACCGGTATCGCACGACGCATGATCCGTTTACTGCTCACACATTCTGTATACAGGGTTTTTAGTACAGTTCTAAATGTGCATATAACAATCGATTTGATACAAAATGATTTTAAATCCATTACTTAGAATTTATGTGAATGAAATATCATTACTGTTTTCTCGATTGTTGACGATATTGCACAAAGCATTAAATCTTTGACATTTACAAGGTATTATATTATGACTAGGTGTTTTAAGCAAAGAAGTATTCTTACGTAAAGTATGTATCTTCGCATTAATTCCCATGGATGGATGGAATATATCTTTAGTATATCGTTCCTTGCACCGTTCCTTTCCCTATTGCTATTCCTGTACGTCAGAATAAAATATTATGAAGCAGTAAAAAATGTAACAAAAGCGAAAGTCGGATAGAAAAGTTTTTGTCTCTTAAAGTCTTGATAAATTTACAATTATAAGAGACGTTTGTAATTATATATTTTTTTCACTATAATCACATATCTTTGAATATATTGCAGGTAAACTTTACGGGACGATTAAAGGTAAATTATTATAAAAGTCTATTTATTATAATATCATCACCCTCCAAAACAACACTCAGATTTTAAGTATCTTTAATGTCATCTTAAAAAGTCCCTTTTAATTCCCAAAATTAAATTCCCGGTAACCCAAGCAAAATATTCGAATGTGCTTGGATACCGAATATCGTGCTTGAAGGAGGATTACACTTCCTTGCTTACAGCCACGCGAATGTGACTCGTTTTGGATTCATACTGAGATGAAATGTTGTCGACAAGATAATAGGGTAGTGTATCATATATTTATATTCTTGTTTGTATCGAAACATTAGGCATAATCATAATCCGTAGTAACTTTTAAAATCCGTATAGATATACGCAAGTTACAAACATATAAAAGTTCGTGGTAGGAGTAATAGAAAAGAATGCACATGCACGACGCGACGTCATCTTCCATAAGCTGCATGCCTGCAAAAGAGAAAACGAATGTCCCCTGCACTATTAAAAATATTAATATCTCAGTTATTTTACAACCAATTTTGATCCTATTTTCAAATTCATCTTTTTTATAAGCCATGTTTTTTAGGAACCATACGTTCCTACAATAACCTTAATCAAACCTTGGACTCAAACCTATTGTCTTGCCGGTGGGATGCTCTTTGTATTGCACTGCACAGCGCATTTTTCTTAACAGTATCGACACCGAAAAGTACGGGGAATTGGAGAGTAAGGAGGGGATGGATTGGCTATGGTAATAGTTAAAATAAAAATATAATTAACAGAAGATGTAACTTGTAAACAGGACCGCAGAGTCACCTAATAACTTCATATATTTGCGCCTTCGTAAATAATTACATCTTTCAGTCATCGATAATTAGTACTTCAAAGATAATGGAAACTAAATTAATGTTAACTCGATGACGTGCGCAAATCCGTCACCAATCTACATCGTATTGTTGTATGTGATATTGAGCGTTTAGTATCCGTTATTGAACGGTCGTATATAGTCAAGTGTAGGTTGTGATATAGGCAAAATGTCACTTAATCGAATGTATTGTCAGGTCTGTGTGTCAGGTGTAGTAAACAGTGCATGTAATGTTTGCAAAGGGGGCGAGGGGGCGAAGGAGGTGAGTTAAGGCATCCCCACCGCACAGGAATACCTTTAATATCCACTTAGACGTGCACAGGGCGGCCGCGCCCGCACCAACACCCACACCACTTCCTCCTACCAACCCGGACACCCGCCGCATGCGACATCCTCGTTATAATAGAATTATGTGGAAACTTGTGAGCTGCTGCCTCACATAGTACGGAACTATAGTATACATATAACCACCTCTATACATTCTCTCCGAGGCTTCCTACACGTGTACATGAGGACACGTGCACTTGCATTCACAAACTTGCATTAAAAGTTCCCCTCATACATCAACACCTATCTCGCGCTTATTGAAATTGACGTATTCTATTTATAAAATTGTATGTGGCTTTGCAACAGTCACGATGTAGATTTGTTGCGACGAGATTAACAAATTTTAGATATTTATTTCTAGATATTATTTAAGAAATTATTGCGCCAGTCTTGTAAATTGGAATAGCCGCTACTGAAAGTTACAACGTTGGAGAATAGGCGTCGCAATAAATAAAAATCTATCTGCCTTGGCAATAAAAAATGTAATGTTTATATTAACAAAATACTTCAAATTAGCTTATTAAAAGCAACACCTTACTTAACTGTTATCCCATCTCAAATTCCAATGTAGACTCCCACGTTCAGAATACTTTGTCAGCGGTTTAAGATCACCATTATGAATTAAATCAGCGCAAAGTCTGTGTGATTCGACTTACACAAGATGTCGAGTAATTAATTATCACCGAGTATAGCAATTCGTATCGTTGTCTTTATTTCGCTGAGGTGTTTTCGCCCCGCGACTAAAACAATTCTATAGCTAGAATATGAACTCGCCGGCCTTGCGAATTTCAAAAAACTGAGGATTAAATTATAGCGACGGTTATTAAAATACATGACCCATAATAGTGCACTCTTTGTAGCGAAGTATAATGTGCATGATATTGTTTCAGAGGCCCTGCTGCAGAGCCGCCCATTGCCGCACATACCCGACCTGCCAGATGGAGAGGCGGCGGCGCCCAGCACACCACAGCCGCTCGACACCGCCAACAGGTTCGCCAACCTCTTCGACATTTTACAAATATTTTACTAGCTTGAAACTGACATAGTTATGTATTTATTCGTAGGTGGACGTCGAAGGAAAACCTGCTGGCGCACCATGAAGAGGATGACCCGCAATTATTCGTCGCGCTGTACGATTTCCAGGCGGGTGGCGAGAATCAGCTGACGTTGAAAAAAGGTAGGGCCGTTATTGGTTGAACTGGATGTGGGGTGTTTTAACTGACTCAAATTCTGGTTTCGTGCAGGCGAGCAGGTGCGCATCATGAGCTACAACAAGAGCGGCGAGTGGTGCGAGGCGCACACGCTGTCGGGCGCCGTGGGCTGGGTGCCCAGCAACTACGTGACGCCGGTCAACTCGCTGGAGAAGCACTCGTGGTATCACGGGCCCATCTCGCGCAACGCCGCCGAGTACCTGCTGTCGTCCGGCATCAACGGCAGCTTCCTCGTGAGTGGTTGAACAAGTGGCAGGGCGGTGCAGGGCGACATGTGACGTCACTGGAACCGCGACGCGATAGGAACACGGCGACATTGATTTCCGTGCGATACGTACATAGAAGCCCGCGCGGTGACGCTGCGCGCGGTCCTTAAAGCTGTAGTTGGTAGTGATCTTGCGTCTTCTAATATTAGTCCATGATCTGTTGAACAATTTAGGGTAAGTAATTTGAGTAATTTGAGGACCTATAATATCATTGTTATTACTTTGATTAATTTCCAAGACAAACTTACACTGCTATATTTTAATATTTTCATGTTTAACTTACATTAGTATAACCATGCAAGTAACCGCTCAATGGTCATGGAGCCGTCACTATCATTCGGGTATAGCGTCACGGGTCACTAGAGCTACCGGATACGTTGTGCTTTAGATACAGATCTGTAGTCGGCTTTCACATCATAATGGGAACTGAAACAAAATAGTTGGGTATTCTGCGTCCATCCATGTGAAAAAAAAAATACTAATCAAATAATTTTGTGCCCATGTTTGATAGGGAATTGGTTTGTTATAAGATCTGACTTTTTAGCTGATCTCAGATATGTTTTATCTATAAAAGATATAACTAGTTCATCATGTCTAAAACCCAAAATCTAAAAGGCTATAAGACAAGCATAGATAATATTGTTATTTAAGTTGATATTATCTTGTTTATAGTTAAAAGAGATACCTATATAGGGCTATCCTGCCTCACAAGTGTGCAAAATTTTACGTTCCTAGCTTCAGTAGTTTTTGCTGTGCGTTGATAAGTCAGTCAGTCATGTTTCTCTTTTTAACCGACTTCAATAAAAGGACTCTAGGTTCTCAATTCGACTGTATGTTGTTTTTTTTTATTATGTTTGTTACCTCGTTTCTCTGTACTGTGTGAACCGATTTCGACCATTCTTTCTTTGATTGAAGGCTGGTGCTTGTCATTTGGTCCCATAAAAATATGATGAAAATCTGATGAATATCTTCGGACGTGGAGAGGGGAACTCCTTAAAATTAAGTAGGATTCCAACGGTTCTTTTTGCATTTGGTTTATTATTAAAGTTAAGTTACAGTGAGAGAGGGAAAAAGGGGTGGGGGTGAGGGGGGGGGGTAGGTGATAAAATTAAAATACACGTAAATTCTAATATCTTCGGCAGCTTTTAACCGATTTTATTGATTTCTTTTTCATTAGAAAGAATGTATTGACAGGTTGATCCCAGGAATACAACATGAAGATCTGATGATCATGTTCGGACCTGGAGTGTAGAACTCTTCAAAATTTAGTAGGATTCCAATGGTTCTTTTTGCATTAGGTTTAGTATAAAAGCTAAGCTACAGTGGCAGAGGGAAAATGGGGTAGGGGCAAAGGGAGGAGGGGGGAGAAAAAAATAATAAATATGTAATACTCCAATATCTTCGGCAGCTTTTAGTTAATTTTAGCGATTTCATTATCATCGGAAAGAACATATTCCTTGTGGGGACCAAATCTTCTTCATTTAAATTCCTATTAACACTAAAAAGATAAAAATAACTAAAATTAAAAAAAAAACCGACTTCAAAACAATAAACCACTAAAAACCAAAAAATTACAAAATAATAAGTACCACTGCAAAGCAAACAAATAATATTTATTTCATAGAACTTGTGTTTGTTGATTAATTTGCTTAATGATTTGACTGTTTGCTTTGCAGTGGTACTTATTATTTTGTAATTTTTTGGTTTTTAGTGGTTTTTTGTTTTGAAGTCGGTTTTTATTTTTTTATTAAAAATTTCCCTCATCTGTGTATACTTATGATATATCGCAGATGAATTACCTTCCCAAAAATATGTAAGGAGTATCCCAGAACATGATAAATAAGTAACGGGTGATAAACTAGACTATGACGGAACTGCAATAAAAAACATAGACCTCATGCTTGCCGATAGTTTTCAAGTAACACCCATTATAGTAAACATTCCAAAAATATTGCATTGACCAACAATTAGTAGCTTTGTGACCAGTGATTTCAATTAATAATTATTTTTATTGACGTTTTGCTATTTTGAATAAATAAGCTTAATACATACCAAATTAAATAACAACAAGTTTATTTTTCAAGAAATATGTACAAAATCAGTATTCTAAACTGCTACTACACTTAGTTTTATTGATAAACAAGTAATTTGAACATTGAAATAAAACTACTTTTTATTTTTTACATTTTTATCCTCCATCTATCAAGGAACTTTATAAATTGTTTTTTTGTACTGTGTTTGCACCATTGTTGCCGTTTCTTAGCGTTATGTGCATTTAAACCGCTATAAGGAAGCGATCCAACGATATTGCGACAATACTGTTTTTTATGATCCCGCAGTGATGTACAGGTGACTCCGCTACTAGTACAGGTCTTGTGGTAAACAATTCCGACATCTTGTTAGTTGTTCACCTGGTTGGTTAATCTATAAAAACGATACGAACTTCGAATGTTCGGATGATCGAAGATCGCAGTAAGATATAAGATTTCCACTTCTAAAAATCAATACTCTCGTTATTATCCTTATCATTTTCCTTGAAATTAGTCTATGGTTGCGACTTGCAGTAAGAGGAATCCAACATTTTTTGGAGTATCTATCGGGGCTATCTATTGGAGTAATGCTAAAATTAGTATATATGTCCATCAATCGCTTAAATACTCATAACGTGTTAGGATTTAAAAGATGAAGGTTACGTAAACCGTTTATTAACGATTAAGGGTTGTAGAAAGTCTCCAATTGCTGTACTTCCGCATAAGCATATACCACTAGTATACGCATATAGGAGGATGTGCGGTTCAAGCATAGTTCCCCTTCCTACACGTATTGACGAACAACAAACTGCAGTGTGGGGATGTCGAAGGAAAGTTTCAACGCGTATTGATTGAGTTGCGAACTGCACCTTTCAGTTTGCACATGCCGTAGTAAACCACGTTTTAGTCTCAGAAATTCCCTTTATATTACTCTCTTTAAGGTGAAATGATATAATTTTTGAAAGCCTCCGTGGCGCAGTTGGTTAATCGCTAGCTGTGAAGCTCGATGGCGTGGGTTCGATCCCCATACTGATACAAATATTTAGGTGATAAACAGGTAATTTGTTTTGGGCCTGGGTCCTTGTGGGACCGAAAAGTATCTCGTGGTTTCTGATACCCACGACACAAGACTCGGTCTTGTGTGGAGTCATGACTATGTATGTGACTTTTGGGTGAATGTATGAATGTATATTACTTATATATTCTTACAAAATTGACGAACTGAGGTGCTAAATCTCATTAAGACAACGATGCAATAATGCTTGTCGCGTTTTACCCCATTATCTTTCGCGTTCAGACCTTTGGCAATCAAAGTATTATCGTTAAACGTTTATAATATAGATCGAAGATGTTTTCGAGATGTTAAGCACTATTTTATAGCTGCATATTTCTAAACTTCAGGACGCATTTCTTGAAATTGTTCGCTTTGAAAAGTTCAAGTCTTCAGCATCTGTCAGACAAGTCATTTGAAAAAGACGGTGTTGTTGTTTTGAGGGACATAAGGCTTCAGTCAGAATGTTAGGTGGCATTATCTGTTGGCATATTCATTATTTTCCTATTAATTACATGTTTCATAAAATGATACAGTATATGAGTATATTTTTATGACTTGTATGTGTATTTTTTATAAATATAATGTACTTCCAATTTCTGTCCGCTTTAGGTATAATTATGTACTACAACAAGACATAGATTATGAGTCAGCTTGTCTAGCACAGTGGTTCTTAACTTTTTAGTCATTAGCGACCGTTTGACAAAAAATATGTCTAGGCATTGACCATCGGAGTAACCAAATGTAAACACTCGTAATTAAGAGGTTTACCTAATCATAAATAACACATACAGGATAAAATTATGAAAAGAGAAAATTATAAAAGAGAGACCAGAGTCTCAAAATGGCTCCGCGAACCACTTGTAATGCTTCCAGGATAACCAGTGGTCTGCAGACCACCGGTAAACAATCACTGGTTTACAAGTTTCTTAAATATGTATATAGCTTTTGCAATAGAAATATATTCTTCTTCCATCCTGGATAGTGCTATAGGTCTCTGTTTTTACTTTCCCAAGTAAAATAAACATAATTGCGAACCAAGCTGGAAGAGAATTTGGAGAAATGAACTTGAAGTCCAATAAAAATATTTTTTGTCTTCGCTCAGTGAACAAGATGTAAAATGTGATTATAATTACTTTATTTTATAAAAACCTGGCGCCCATGCCGGGCGAAAAAACAAGAAAATGTTAAAGAATAAACCAAAAAATACTATAATGATTTTAAGCAGTATCGGTATCGGGCTCGACGATATTTTTTGCCGTTACAATATATGAATATTCTCCTTTGTAACTAGTTTTTTCTTATCATCACGATTCGCAATTCATATCTGGCTACACAATAAAATGTCATTAAAATGATATCAAGTTTAAAATAGTAATATCAAAATTTGATTGTGCAGACAATCAAAATAATAATTGTAGAATGCCTCACAAGGGCAAAAGTGTCTGAAATCGATACCTGACCCTTGTGTGGAGCCTTTTGCCTCTAAACGTCTTCTGCATCTCACTCTATTGTCAATATTCATTTTCTTTTGGAAAATCCATTCACTCTATACTAAAGGTAAAATTGAGATAATCTCCATGGACTCGCAGATATCAGCATGGACAATTTCCAATCGCTCACTGCTTCTTGTACCGGCCTGAGCAATTATAAATATACTATATTAAGGGTAAATGCAACTGATTTCCTATACAGTACATGTGGAGCAGAAACTGTTTTCTTTGGCAATTTATTCTACGTCCGACCACATTTGATTGTTTAATTCTATGCAAGACAAATACATTTAATTATTAATTAGTGTCAAGTAGAGCAAATTTTTTAAACAGGCAATTTTAAGCAACAACCTACTCAGTTGTAATATGCAGAAGCGCCATCTGTTGACAACGATCTACAACAGCCATTTGTTAATATTTCCATTTAAGGCAATAGGTACATTATATACACACATTTCGTTACCCATTTATATACAGTCTACTCTCGTTAATTCGAAACTCGAGGGACTCTTAAAATATTACGAATTATCGAGTGTTTGAAATATCAAATGGTTCGACTTTCGTATCGTATCGTATCAGCCCATATATGTCCCACTGCAGAGCACGGGCCTACTCTACAATCGAAAGTACGATTGAGAGTGGTTAGGCCATATAGTCCACCACGCTGGCCTAGTGCGGGTTAGCGGACTTACATACCATAGAAATTCTTATAAATCGCTATGGTATGCAGGTTTCCTCACGATGTTTTCCTTCACCATTTTAGTGCGTAGTGATTGACTGTCAATTCACACATGACTCCGAAAAGTCAGAGGTGTGCCCTGGGATTTGAACCTGCGACCACCGTGAACATGTTGGCAGCCGCGTCTAGTCCGTTTACCAACAGGCCCCCACGCACTTCTTGGTTCGACTTTACGAGAGACAATATAAAACTTCGAATTATTAAGTGTTGATCAACTATTATTCAATCAATAGCAATCGTCAAACATTTATACTTTCTCTTTCTCTCTCTGCAACTTTGAATTGTCGAGTGTTGAACGCCGTTGAGTTCGAATTAACGCGTCGTTTTGTAATTTAGCTATGACTTTTGCGTTCGAATTACCAAGTGTATAAAAATTTATTGATTTAGTTCGAAATATAAAGAGATTTTGTAGGGAACTCGTGATAACTTTGAATTATAGAGAGGTTCGAATTATTGCAGGTTTGAATTAACGAGAGTCGACTGTAGCTCCTTTTAAATAAATACCTATGTTGGATTACAAAAATTGTGCAAGAATAATATTAATTAATTAAATTGTGAATGTAGGTACGATATCATACAAGACCATAGTTCTGTGTTTATGTATCATTCGCCACTGAATCTACCGGAGAGTAGTGCAAAATATAAACTAGTGATATGTAGAATTACATATCGCTTATTCACAGATATGTTTTTCTTTCTTCCTGCTCATATTTCCATCCTATGGTTGGCAGAAATTGCCTTAGAGCGATAAGAACGCCATTTGAAATATGTTTTTTTTTTAGTATTGTCTCTAAATAATTATCCTTTTTTACTGTGTACAATGAAGAATTAAATAAATATAAAAAAAAATATTCATAAAAGAATGAAATGTGCGATTAATACATTTTAGTTACAATTCTGTTATTGTATGATGTACAGGACACGAGCTAACTGCAACACAATTACAACGTTGACGTAACCATCAATCGAAATATTATTTCAAATATGGAAGTGATAGGTTAAACACTAGTCACGTATGACTAGCCCTTTGTATTCAAATGAAATAGATAATCGGCTTTATAGTGTTGTATTATAACAAACCTTAATATTTAATTAGAGATTTATGGTGTTATTCATAGGTCAAGTTGTTTGAAAGAGACAAAACATTCGATAACTAAAATAAGTTTTAAAACTGTTTGAATGAGGCTTTTAATGATAAACCATGGAAAAAGAGGCAGTTTGACGTAGGCACGCTATGCCTATAACACTTGACTCCCTCTCTCTTTTCAGCCGAATTAAGTCCATTGCTGAACATAGGCTTCCCTCATGGACCGGCCTCGCCACATAAAACTGTTGCAAGCGGCCTGACATTTGACTACCTCTTACAATACAGTTTCATACAATATCGAAATATATATTTTTAAATGTTGGAGAGTTAAAGGAGAGTACGACACTAGTGAATTAAGTACTATTATTATATTACAATATTAAATTGATTATTAATGAATCGGATATTTATTTTGACCGCTCCATTTGTTTTTTATGAAAGAAATCTACGGCGTTTTCATTGGCTTATGTGGAATCAATTCATTTATCCTTTCAATTTGATGACTTGCTATCTGCCTGCTGCTATTTTTATTTGTATAGTACAAATAATAAAATGGATTGCTTGACCTGGGCACCGGCAGTCCCTAGAGGAAAGTAAATTGGATTGCCGGAGCACCTACCGTATTGAAAACATTTCGATTGTGTTGGGATCAGCTGAGTGTTTCATAGCAATCAGATATATATTGAGATTTATCCATAGCTCTAGTGGTTTTATGAAGTCACAAAAACTTTTAAAGAACAAGGTTTAAATAGGTTTGCGTAGGCATAGACAACATTTCAAACGTTCCACTGAAATCTATTTGCGTCTCCGAAGCCTGATTAGTCTGTTTAATAGATGCATGATCATTCACGATGCAGTTTTAATGACACTAATTTTCATCGTCATCTGTCACATCAAAATCATTACAAATAAGTATTATTATATTGCGGGATGTTTAATATATTCCGACTAATATCGTTTAGTATGTGCAAATATTTAGGTCTAATTGCACAAACAAACTGTACATAACTTGAACTTTGTAAATGTCAATCCCATACATTAGCAATGTCAAATACACTTCAAATATATGCCGATGACATTGCTAAAGTTATAGTTATTGTTAAAGTTAATTTATGCAGCTGGGCCTAATATTGATAGGTGTTGTGTTATAGAAAGTGCAGGTCTTAAATAATAATGTTGTATTGTCAGGTGCGCGAGTCGGAGTCGAGTCCCGGGCAACGTAGCATATCGCTGCGGTACGAGGGTCGCGTGTACCACTATCGCATCAACGAGGACTCTGACGGCAAGGTGTACGTGACGTCAGAGTCTAAGTTCGGCACGCTGGCGGAGCTGGTGCACCACCACTCGATGGCTGGCGATGGGCTCATCACCCAGCTATTGTACCCCGCGCCGAAACGCTCCAAACCCACCGTGTTCCCGCTAGCACCCCCCGATCACTGGGAGATCGACCGCACCGACATCGTCATGAAGCACAAGCTCGGCGGCGGACAGTACGGCGACGTGTACGAGGCCGCATGGAAGCGCGGCAACATCACGGTACTGATCACTATAACATCTACATGATAGGTGTGAGACTAGTTACATCATATGTTTTTGCTAAAGTAGTAATACGCGATGCGCATAGCTTCAGCAAATCTTAATGCATAGACGATACACTTGTACTGTTTATTAACCGACTTCAAAAAAAGGAGGAGGTTCTCAATTCGACTGTATGTCGTTTTTTTTTTTTTTTATGTTTGTTACCTCGTTTCTCTGTACTGTGTGAACCGATTTCGATCATTCTTTCTTTGATTGAAAGCTGGTGCTTGTCGTTTGGTCCCATAAAAATATGGTGAAGATCTGATGAATATCTTCGGACCTGGAGAGGGGAACTCCTTAATATTAAGGAGAATTGCAATGGTTCTTTTTGCGTTACGTTCATTAGAAAAGTTAAGTTACAGTGAGAGAGGGAAAAAGGGGTGGGGGTGAAAGGGGGTGGGTGATAAAATTAAAATACAATACTTGGCGGCCCGCCTTCAATATGTTACGCATATATTTTGATTTGTTGGCTAGTCAAGTCATTAAGCAAATTAATCAACATGCACGAGTTCCATGAAATAAATATTATTTTTTTTGCTTTGGAGTGGTATTTATTATTTTTTGGTCTTTAGTGGATTTTTGTTTTGAAGTCGGTTTTTAATTTTTTTATTAAAAATTTTAGTTATGAAATATGTGTCTAGATGTTTTTAATTAATTACAAAATGACATGTCCTTTTCAAGTCTCCTGTGGTTTGTGTTTTAGTTCTCGTAACGTTATCTCAATCTGTAGTGTACCTACTATATAACTCTTGTATGTTTCACTAATATGTATGGTGGTGCAGTTTTATATGACCTACCTTAATGAAAACACAATGACGCGTGTAAACCGCGTCGTGAGAATTCTCTCTCAAAAATGTACAATTGATGACAGGTGGCGGTCAAAACATTAAAAGACGACACAATGGCGCTAAAAGACTTCTTGGAGGAGGCGGCCATAATGAAGGAGATGCGACACCCCAACCTGGTACAGTTGCTGGGCGTGTGCACGCGCGAGCCGCCCTTCTACATCATCACGGAGTTCATGTCGCGCGGCAACCTGCTCGACTACCTGCGCTCCGGCAGCCGCGAGTGCGTGCCAGGCGCCGTCGTGCTCATGTACATGGCCACGCAGATCGCGTCCGGGATGAGCTACCTCGAGAGCCGCTCATTCATACACAGGTATCTAGCCATACCTCAAAAGCACCCATTTAATCACCCCCTAATCCCCTCTGATGCATATACGTGTATTTGCCGCAGGGACCTGGCGGCGCGCAACTGTCTTGTCGGCGAGAACCACCTGGTGAAAGTGGCGGACTTCGGACTTGCGCGGCTCATGCGTGACGACACCTACACTGCGCACGCCGGCGCCAAGTTCCCCATCAAGTGGACGGCGCCCGAGGGACTCGCCTACAACACCTTCAGCACCAAGTCGGACGTGTGGGCGTTCGGTATATTGCTGTGGGAGATCGCCACCTACGGCATGTCGCCCTACCCGGGGGTGGACCTCGCCGACGTCTACCACATGCTTGAGAAGGTAATCTCCCACTACACTATTTTACACTCGCAGCGAAATATATGAACACTGCGAACGTGGAAATGAAACATTGTTGTGTTGCACCGTGTACAGGCCTGCTTTATTACGTTTTAATCGAATTGTGCGCAATAATAACAGAACTACCCGTAAAGTGTAACATTTATTAAACAATACAATGTGGTAGAGCAACGGCGGAGAAATCGGTGGCGGTGGCGGCGACGACGTGTTATTTACCTTTACAACAGGCACTTAACTATATTGCATTGTGCCGCGTTCTGTTTGTAAACACGGCGCGGCGGCGATGACGTAAGGCGGCGAGCTCGGTCGTGCTAGCAGTGCGACGCGTCCGTGCACAGGTGCTTCTTGCAGAGCGTGCACTGCGGCCGGCTCACCGCGATCCGAGAGAATATTTCCGATGCTGACAATTCCTTGCTTAGCTTGCTGCACATGGAGTAGGACACTGTTTTCTTAGAGAAATCCTTGGCGGGAACGCAGGTGCGCGCGCGAACCGGCCCGATCTCCTGACCCGTCTCCACTGAAACACGTAAACACGAGTTCTTAGTACATTTACACTGTTCAAACACAGCTATAAACACCTAACACTCACTTACCTAGTTTTGCCGACTCCGAAGTGATGACAATGCACAGGAATGCCATCCCGGGGATATAGCAGTCGATGTTCGGCACCTGCACATAACAAAAGATTATTGCACAATCTTATCATTGATTCTAACATCGTACGAATTGTCCTTCTGGAGTCAGTGTACTGACAGTTATGTTGGCGTAATCCGGATGGTCAGGGTCCCAACATCCAGGGTGGTCAAACGATAAGCAGTTATAGCACTGGATGCCCTTCGTAGTCGGCGACACAAATTTCTTCGGCTTGACCTTTTTGTGCTTAGCTGAAACAAAACATTAGACTCGTGAGCTAATCGAACGTTGGTTGTCGCCGGTTATGTTGACATAGACACAGGTCATTGTAAGGTTACAATAGTGCGGGCAAGAGGAAATGTCCGGTGTGATGACTGACCGATCACGGTGGCGGAGAGTAACAACGCGCACACGAGGACGTTGGCGAGGGCGCTCATGTCGGCGGCTCGGCGGCGGGCACTGTGCGTCCTCTCGCCGCGCGCCCCGCTTTATACCCGCGCACAACAATCGCGTGTGTTTTGCAGCCGCCGATAACGCGCGCGTCTACAGGGTGCTCGCACCCACTGCCGTTCGTATTAACTGATTTGTTCGTATTGACTGCCTTACATCCGATATCGTAGATTGTTTTCTAAACATAGCCAACCGAAACGCGGAAAACGTTTCCTCTAGAAAATCTCATACCGGTAATACAAACTAAACATGCTGGGAAAATACTTGGCCGTCAACAAGCCGCACTACAATGTTTACTTCCGCTTAGTACGAGAATCGCTCGGCTTCAGTATTATAAAACAATTGGACACCTTTAAAATTATCGCTATATTCTGGTCAAACAACATACCTACGAATTAAAAAAATACATTTACACCGCTGAGTATGCCATACAGAGACAGACTTAATGTAGTAAATCATTTTGCAAGTAGTGTTATTACTAAGTAGTGTCGTTTGCCATATAAGCGAGTCAGTCCGGTTTCAATACGAAATGCAGATATACTTATTTCTTACAATATACCGTAAAAATGAAACACCATGTGCAGTGAATGAGGTGTCGCTGGCGCGCGCGCTCTCTCTATGTTTGTTTATTTGTATATTTGTACACATATTATATTTGTTTACTTTTTACTTCACTATTGTTTAATGTAAACAACAACATGCGAACGATCAAAGAGTGATCGATGCGTGCGTACGTGCATGCTTACGTTCGTGTTATATGCGCTTCACACACAATCGGTGGAGTTTCGTCTTACAGTTATAGCTATTCGGATCTGTGTACACATGCCGTATCTACGTGTTGATCCTCGCGTTAAATCAAGTTAGGACTTGGAAATCGAGCATTTAATATACAAGGGATACGTCGATTGGTGGTAGATAATGTACGTATTGCCATCATGCTAAAGCCTTCTGTTTTCAGGGTTACCGTATGGAGTGCCCGCCCGGCTGCCCCGCCGCGGTCTACGAGCTGATGCGTGGCTGCTGGCAGTGGAATGCTGCCGACCGCCCCACATTCCGCGACATTCACCATGCACTCGAACATATGTTCCAAGACAACTCCATCACCGACGGTGTGTGACGTTACTTACTATTACTAGAGTAACTATTTACTATTTACTAGAGTAACATCTGAATCTGTGGCCTGTTGGTAAACTGACCAGACGAGGCTGCCAATATGTTCACGGTGGTCGCGGGTTTTGATCCCAGGATCTGACTTTTCGGAGTCATATGTGTATTGAGAGTCCCACAGTAATGGTGAAGGAAACATAGTGAGGAAATCTGCATACCATAGTGATTTACAAGAATTTCTATGGCACGTAAAATCTACCAACTCGTACTAGGCCCAGCATGGTGGACTATATAGCCTAACTACTCTCAATCTTATTGCATTGTAGAGGAGGCCTGTGCCCTACAATGGGGCGGATGGATGGATGGAAATGGATTTAGCAGTACAGATTAACATCCACTCTTGAGTATAAATAAGTAAGGCATGTTTCTACTTATTTGCAGAGGTCGAGAAGCAACTGCAGGAAGGCAACACGACGAGTTCCGGCGGAACTCCTCAAATGTCGCTAAAGAAAAGTAGCGTAGTGGGCGGGGCCAGCGGCGGGGGTGGGGGCGGGGGCGACGGACGCGGCGTGCAGATGCGCCGCCCTACCAACCGGCGCGGGAAGCAAGCGCCCACACCACCGAAACGCACGAGGTAAAGTCTCAGCAGAGTTTTAATGTATATTGTATATTGGCTTAGAGTATTTATAGTATAGGGGGAGCGCTGTACTTCATAAACGTAGATAAAACTAGTGGTGCCTGGACACCTTAGTCTGCACTTCTATTGGCTTATATATTTTGACAGGTTTTCCAACAAGCCTGAAGTATTTGAAAAAGAAAAAGATACAATAATAATTTGGAGCCATTGAATTCCACTCAAACTTGTTTTAGATGGGTTACGATTAAATAGTTATCGAATAAATAAAAATTAATACTCTAATGGCACTCTGAGACGCTTAATGTTAATGATTTTTTTCTTTAGTAAAAATTTTCTTCTTAAAATCTACTGTAAATAATGATAGTTGGTATTAAAGATCTCTGAGTACCTACGGTAATTTAGGTCACTTTGTTCTTCTTTTAAACCCATCCCATGGTTGTCTGTAAGACATTGCTGTAAGCGATAAGACCTCTATTATAACTTTTTATATTTATTATTGTATCTGTGTATTGTTTTTTTGTGTGCAATATATATTTAAATAAATAAATAAAATAAGCTATGTGGATAAACCTAGTAAACCTAAAATGAATGTGTGAGTGTATATTATGCGGTGTTGTGTTGACAGCCTGCTGTCGTCTTGCTCGTCGTTCCGCGAGTCGCAGTACGCGCCGGAGGAGCACGCCGCGCCCGAGGACGCGCTGGCCTCGCTCAACGGTCAGTACTCAACCACGCACACACACACGCACACACCCGCACACACACACACCTACACAAATATACACACGCACACACACATACATATTCTACGCACCTATACATATACACACGTACATACGTACACATGTACGCACCGAAACAAATACACAACTACACACCTACACAAATACACAACTACCCACCTACACACACAACTACACGCACACGTATAAACCTACACACATAAAAATCTACACACACAAACCTACACACGTACACACGTACACTTATGCACATGCACTGCGTGGGAAGCATTCTCTCTAATTTTTTGCTCCGGGGCTTTGGCTAGTATTACAATCCAACGCTTTTATTGTCTATGAGAAACGTATAATGGTATTGTCTGTTTAGCCAGTCACGCACTATGTTGATATTAATTGTTATACACATTGATATTGATTATAATTTCTCTATGTCAGCAATTACACCGTAATGCGGCGTCTATAAAAACTCCTTCACGGTGCATCATCCTGCAATAATCACTTATAATTTATGATTTTGCGAACGCCGGTTTCACATTAACCAACCTTTACAAATACAGAATTTGTGTACAAATTATATACAATGGTTAATTCAGAGAATAATGTAAATCATATAATTGAAATAAACATTTACACTAATAATGTACGCTATTGTTGCCTAAAAATAGATACATTAGAATTAAACTATGAGTAGGCAATACCAATTGTTAGTCATGCATCGTGCGCCATACGTAATGCCACAGCTCACCATTATATGGATCACTAGAAACTACCATGAAAATTACACATCTAATGACACCCAATATTATTTGCACCGTATCAATCAAATGCCACAATCACAAAACTGTTTATGTTTATTAAAATAAATATAAAACATGTATCTCGCAGTTTTTATGTACTGGTCAATTTTCGTCCAAACGAATGTGATATAATTACATATACCGGGTATCTCAAGACTGCTACCGAAAACGAAGCCGGGTGGTAGTTTTAGTGGCTACAAACACAATGCAATTAAAAATTTCACCTAGAAACGCGACAATTTTTTTTTATGATTTTTTAAATATGGTCATTTTTGGGTGGTAAATCCATAGTTTTTGCTAAAATAATAATTTAAACTCTTTTATACCTTAGAGTATTTATAAATAAAAGGGTATATACTATTATTTAAGGAAAAAATGTATTTACCACCCAAATATGGCCATAGGAAAAAAATAACAAAAAAAAATTGTCGCTTTTTTTTGCAACTTTTTCTGTTGCATTGTGTCTGAAGTCGCTTAAACTACCACCCGGCTTCGTTTTCGGTAGCAGTCTTGATATACCCTGTATTGTTAGTGTAAAGTGCATTGCAATGCACCGAGGACTAGCTTGCCGGAGCTCAGTGTGAAGTGTCGCCGCGCGTGTCGCTTGCGCTGTCGTGTTGTGCGCTCATAGATCACTTATATTATGTATTTATTTATGTGTATAGTACATACGAGTATATGCAGTATCATGCATCAGTTTAAACTAGCATTTTCTGTCTGTTTGTCGCTCGCTCAGGTGTATAGCGATAGGTTCAAACACTTTGTAAGTATACGGTACATTTCGCGTAGACATGATATCGTATTACTATTACTGTATCTATGTGTTTGTGTATTTACGTATATAAACATACATTTATTATTATCTGAACGTGTATGTATGTATGTAGAGTTGCGTGCATGTGACCGTGTATCGTGTATCGTGTATGGAGCCGGCCCAGTCGCCGCTTTTGCACTAGCAGGCGCACGACACACTCTAGTGCAAGTAGCCTTAGTCCTAGTGTAGATAGAGATGTTGCCACGACGCGTTCCAACGTCCGCCATGACCGCCTGCGCCGCAGTGGCCGCTTACCAATGTTACACAATCTTACACATCCCCTACAAACCACCCCACCGTTTTTGAATTCAGCTATATTTTGTGCTTGTATAGCTTGTTGTCGGTTTGAAATTCATGATTTGTTTTAATGTCATAGTTAGGATTCCGGTAAAGTTAAGTGGCAGTCTGTGCAGTAACTAGTGGAATTGTTTCCCCGCGACGTTTTAATATTTGCTCACACATTGCGGCGACACGCTATCGCCGGAGGAGAGTGAGAGGTGCGAGCGGTGTGCGCAGGCGGCGGGCGGGGCGCGGGCGGCAGGGAGGCGTCGTCGGAGGGCTCGCTGGCGGAGGCCACGCCCGACACGGACGAGTCGGCCGGCACCGAGCACCGCCACCGCGCCAAGCGCCGCCACCAGCACCACCAGCACCACCAGCCGCACCAGCCCCACCACCACCACGTGCCGCCGCACGACGCGCCGCCCAAGGTGAGCACCCACTCTGTCTCTCACACATCGCACATCACTGTACCTCTATCCACACCTCCGCCGCGTCGCTCATCGTTATTAATTTCCACAGGGTGTACAAGTGGCCGCACTTGAGGTGCAGAATGTCAAACGCGCCATCAACAGGTACGGCACGCTGCCCAAGGGCGCTCGCATCGGAGCCTACTTGGAGTCATTGCGGCAGAGTGGCAGCGGCGCCGCGGCTGCGGGCGCGGGCACGGCCAGCTCGCGTGACGCACCCATTGACGAGGCGCGCTCGCTGTCACCGCGGACGGCACGCGCTCAACCCCACATGATCCGCTCTAATTCATCCGGTGGTGTGACCGCACCTGCCCCCGCCTCCCCCCGTGCATCTCGGGCCGCCCCGGCACTGCGATCCTTCACAGGCAGTCCGGCCAAACCTCGACCTCGCATTGCCGAGTTGGAATTCCCACCGCCGCCGCCGGACCTGCCGCCCCCACCGGAGGAGGCGCAGCCGCCCCCGCCGCCTCCACCACCCGAGTGCTGTCGCGACGCCGGAACCGACACGGCCGACGCGCTTGCCGAAACCCCGGCATCCATGGACAGACGCCTCGATCTCGATGAGAAACCCGCCAAACAAACCATGAAAGAAATGCTCGAACTCAAACTCGTCGCAGAGATCAAAGAGCGCGCCGACAAGAAAAAACATAAATTAAAAGAATCCCCGCCGCCCGACGAGACTTTTGATCCGCAGCCGTCGTTCGGCGATCCAGTGACGCGCCTCGTATCCGAGCTATCGGAGAGCCTCAATATGGAAGCGCTGCGCCGCGCCGACAGGAAACCCGACACCGCGTCCAAGGTCCACGACGACGTCAAGGAGATCGTCTCCCCGATAGACTTAAAAGCGGGCCTCAGGAAAACCGCCTACAACAATAGCGGCGAACACAAAAAGACCGAACTAGACGCAAAAGCGGGCACCGATTTCAAGGCCCAGTTGAAGAAAGTGGACACCAACAAGAAGACTGTCATCCTCACCAAGGATAATGAGGAATCGAGCCGCTCGATAATTGATTTCAAAGCTCGTTTACGGAAAGTAGACAGTGGTACGCCAGCAACCAATGGCACTAAAAAATTGGAGCAAGCCTCGCCCGAAGACAAAGAAGCCGGCAAGAAGCACGTGCCAAGGAATGACGAGGCGGAGAGAAAGCGCAGCGAAAGCGGCTCGCTCGATACCAGTGGCGCTGATGATGAAGATAAGCGCCGCAGCACCGGCAGTATCAGCAGTCTTAAGAAACTGTGGGAGAGCAAAGAGAACGACGAGCGGCTTAGCCCCAAGATGCGTGCACGCGGCGATCCGGACAGCGAAGAGGCTTCGCCGGAAGAGCGCGGCGGAGGCGGCGGCTTGCGCGGCTTGCGGCGTGACGACAAGCCCAGCGTGCCCAGCAAGCCCACCGGCGTACGCAAGCCCAGCGCCGGCAAGGGCGGCATCTACGCCACGCCGCTCGCCGCCGCGCCCACAGACGACCTCGACGAGGGTGACCAGCTCGCCGCCCTGCGCGTCTCCCTCGATATTTGTGCTAACGAAGTGAGTATACTCGTAAATACCTAGAAATCGTTCACGGATTTGTTACATTATAATTAGCCATCTTAATAACGATGCAATGGGAAATCATTTACCACTTGTTCTTGAAAGAGATTAGACTAGTAAATTGGACCTACTTAAGCATAAAGGAACCGATCCACACAAGTGCCAAAATCGAGATAAGGACACAGAAGCTTTCAAAAATGAATCCTGAATCTACCCTGTGAAGATCAACATGATCTGACAATTTTGATAGAACAAAACTTTCCTATGGCAAAGTAATCAACCAAAATAACAGCAGTTGTTTAATAAACTTAAAAGATCCACGTCCAACGACCACCCAACAATCCAAGTTATTGTTGAAATTGTTTACATTTATAGTGGATCAATATTGTAAATAAATTTTATTTAAAATAACAAACAATTTTACTGTGTACAAAATGTGTTCTTACTGGTGGTAGGTCTTTGATATGTGAAAGGCCTCCTGGGTAGGTACCGCCGCAATGTCTATTTCTCTCGCGCAACAGCAGAGTAAATGCACTGTTGTGTTTTGGTTTGAAGGATATTGTAACCAGAGTTAGTAGACTGGACATATTGAGACGTAACATCTTATGTCTCAGGATGGCGAGCGCAGTGGAATGTCAAGCATTGCTTTGTAATTCAAGGTGTTGTTTGGTTTTGCTACTGTTTATGAATTGTCGTATCGCTTACCACCTGGCGTACGGCATGCTCGTCTGGCCATTCATTGTATAATTAAAGAGTAGGGGTGTAGTAGGGACATCTGGCTGTTTTTTTGTCTTTCACACGTGCAGTGTGCACTATAATGTATAATAACCCTAGTGACGTCACTATCTTTGTTTGCATTTCTTTTCCGTTACTACCACTACAAGATTTAAAACTTTTCTAACTTGTTTCATTCTATCAACTATTACTTTTTTATGGATTTGTAAAGTAGTAATAAAGTTTGTTAGACCATAGTTATGGGTACGTTTTGGTAAATACAATTAAAAAAATAGTCTAATATCTTATTTTATTATGGAAAAAAATGTATTTTTTCAAAACTGTAATTGTGTGTGTCGATTCCGTTTCGCGCATGTCCAATAGTGTACGTGTGTATTTGTGTGCAAGTGCGTATAAGTGCGTGGTGGTCTGTTGGTAAACGTACGTTCGAATCCCAGGGTACACTTATGATTTTTCAGTCATGTGTGTTGATAGTCAATCACCACGCATTAAAACGGTGAAGGAAAACATCCACAACATGTTTTGCGCACGTCTAATAGTGTTTGTGTGTGCGTGCAGGTGCGTCGCGGCTGCGGCGGCGGCGGGTCGCGGCTCCCTATGGCGGCTGCAGACGTCCGAGCGTCTCTCGCGGCTGTGCGGCGCGTGCGGCGCGGCGGCAGCGTCGTCGCGGTGCGCGCCGCAGCTGCGCGTGCAATTGCGCGCCGCCGCGGCAAGACTCGAGGCGGAGGCGCGCGCGCTTGCCTCCCCCGCCCCGCACAACCACCACCTCGCAGACGCAGTCGAACAGGCGCTCAAGGAATTAGCTAATATCGTGCACAGGTACACTGCACGCACACTTAGGCTCAACTGCACAAATTAACTTTGCCGATACTTTTGCCTTTTGAAAATGTCATCTCCATACATTTGAGACGTATTTGACCTTGGGAATATATGGGATTGACAGTTTCAAGGTCAAAAGTATTGGTTAAATTAGTTTGTGCAACTCAGCTTTACTGCTACACTCAGACATTAGTAGATAGCAGGTTCCGCTTGCGTCTCCCAAGATTGGACCTACATACATACAGGGTATAGAAAGATAGAAGACTGCTACCGAAAACGAAGCTGGTGGTAGTTTTAGTGACTTCAGACACAATGCAACTAGAGGAGATGTTTTATTTTGGGCCGTATGTGTGTACGTGCAGTACAAATACTAGAAAAAAATGTGGAATTCAAATAAAATACATTTAGATTTCTTGGTCAACGGGGGGCTTTATACAAAAATGTGTTTGTTTTAGCACAGCAGCAATATTTTCTTCGATACTCTATCATCCATGATGCCTAGTTGTCATTTCGTTCAAAAATGCACAATCCCATTAACTTTAACTTGAATATGTCTTATTTTTAAAAACCCACTACTAATTATAATTGTTGTCTATATTTCTTTTTCTATATTCTTTGCTTTTTAAAAGACGATAATATATGTTGTTAAAGACGTCACTTTTATTATTTTATTTATATTACATGATTTTAGTTTATAATAATAGAGAACTTCGCTTTATCTCGCAAACACCTCGGTTTCTTCTATCACTACAGATGAGATTCCCATTGAAAATGGCATTTTTCAAAGAGATGCCCTCAGCCCGCTGTGGTTTTGTCTAGCCCTTAACCCACTTTCTAATCTCCTCAATAAAACCACAAATGGATATAAATTAACAGCTGATACATCAATCACCCACTTAATGTACATGGACGACATTAAATTGTTTGCCAAATCCAAAAAAGATTTAAAAAAATTAATACGACTAACAACACAATTTAGTACAGATATAAATATGAGCTTTGGGTTAGATAGAAGTAGAACTCTTAATATAAAGAAAGGCAAAATAGAAACACCCATAAACAATTTAGATACAGACGAAGACAATACAATATTTGAAATAATGGACTCAGCAGACACATACAAATATCTTGGTATACATCAATCAAATACAATTAATCATATTAAAATAAAACACAATGTTACTAATGAATATAATTTTAGAATAAATAGAATATGTAAAACTCAATTACACTCCAAAAATCTTTTTAAAGCTATTAACACATATGCTATACCAGTCTTAACATATTCGTTTGGCGTAATTAAGTGGACAGCAACAGATATTAAAAAGTTACAAATAAAAACTCGAACTATATTGACAAAACATAATTATTGGCATCCAAAATCAGCTACGGAAAGAATGACTGTAAAAAGAGACATAGGAGGAAGGGGCCTAATAGATCTGAAAATACTATGGGAAAATCAAGTCCGGAATTTGAGAGAATTCTTTTATAGTAAATCTAACGGTAGTAACATCCACAAAGCAGTAGTAGAGCTAGACAACAAATTTACACCACTTAACTTGAACGCAAGGGACGTACAATTTAAATCCGCGAAACTCCAAGAACTAGAAAAAACTGATAGATGGCGTAATAAACAACTCCATGGGCGACATATACATGACCTAGAGCAATCCCATATAGATATTGAATTCTCAATTAAGTGGCTTAAATTGGGCTCTCTGTTCCCTGAAACAGAGGGCTTCATGACTGCAATACAAGATCAGGTGATAAATACAAAAAATTACAGAAAATTTATAATGAAAGACCCTAATATCCAAAATGATAAGTGCAGAAAATGTTACCGTCAATCAGAGACCATTCAACACATTACCAGCGCATGTCCTTCTCTCACCCAAACAGACTACACACATAGACACAATCAGGTTGTAAATATTATTCATCAAAAGCTATCCATAAAATATAAACTACTTGTAGATAAACCCAAACCTTATTATCAATATACGCCGAAACCCGTGCTAGAGAGCGCCACTCACAAGATATACTTTGACAGAGCCATACTAACAGACAAAACTATTCATCATAATAGACCTGATATAACTGTAATAGATAAAAATAACAAAGTTGTATTCCTAATTGATATAGCAGTCCCCAACACCCATAACCTACAGAAAACTATAACTGAAAAAAATCATAAGTACACAGAACTCAAAGAAGAAGTTATGAAAATATGGAAAATGAACAAGGTGTATATTGTGCCATTGGTTCTTTCTAGTACAGGTATAATACCAAAATATTTGCTCCATAGCATTAAGCTGCTTGATCTGCCAAAAAGTATTTTTATAACTATGCAAAAAGCTGTAATTCTGAACACATGTAGAAGCGTACAAAAATTTTTGCAGGAACCCACGGAAATAAACATTGATACTGAACCCCACTTGGCCTAGGCTCGTGGTTTTCATTGAACACCAAAATTATATAATTTTGTGAAAGAAAAACTTTGTAAATAATAATAATAATAATAAATCTTTATTAAACAGAAATCAGTTTACAATTTGTTAAAACATAGTTAAATTCAAACAGGGAATTTCTTAAACTAAAAATACAACACTTTCTAAGGGTACCCAAACTAGGCTAAGCCTGTTTCTTGGGATACCAAAAATAAATACTTGAAAACGAAAACAATTACTAAAATATATTGCTTATTTTTCTTTTTATTTCACAACAAATAAACAAAACGAACTTATTGCTACTAGTAAAAATGACAGTTTTATTTATTATTGAAGGTAATAACACAGATTTTGAAGTACCTACACAAATATACTTGTATACTAAAATTATAAAATAAATAATCAAGATATAAAATAAACTTAAAAGTAAATAAAAGAAATCGTTAACATTGGGTTATAAACACTTTCATAAAATTTTCAGTGTAACTATAAGACCAACAATCCCTTTTGGATTTTCGATTTCGCCTGCTTCACTGGTACTTTGATGTTGAATAATCTATTGATGCGGTTGTAAATAAATGGTTTCGCATAAGACGAGAACTTTTTAGCGAAACTTGTTCTTACATGGTGAACAGGTATTTGAAAGATACGTCTTTTAAGCATATGTAAATAATCATCTGCGTTCAGTGTTTCTTTGTGTGTTTCAAGAGCAGTTTTAAGGATGTATAGACGCCTAACACTGAGTACTTGGGTTTTATTGAATAGGTCTATGGTAGGAAAGCGGTAGGAGAACGAAAAAGAACGAAAATGTTATCATGACAGCAATTGCAAAACTCTGTGGCCGTCATTCCGATTTTTTTTATTATTCGCATACATTTCGCAAATGTGTATTTGCTTCTCTGTTGACCTGGCTTTGTTTTATGGATTCTCGCAGATGATATATCCTGACGTTTAAACGCAATTACTAGTTCGTATTTTGGTGAGTAAACATGTATAGTATTTTGAATGCCACATGTAAGTAATACTTTTATGTTTTTCTATGTTCATATTTCTCTTCTAACCCACAATTCTGCTTTTCATTACATCAAAAGTGGCGCTTTGCTTGAATTGCACTTCTGCAATTGTTTATATGAAATGGTTTCTATCATTGAACAGAATCTTAGTACCTACATGGGATGCCAATTCACCCTCGTGTAGAGAGTGTTTCAAAGCGTTTTATGCTGAAATGGCAGAACAAAAAGTAAGTATTCTATTTTCTTTATTCTTCATAAACTTGGGAAATGTATGTTTTATGCCAATTAATCAAGGTCATTACAAAATAAGGAGTATTACAAAAGTATTCATGTTAGAGCTGAATTGCATTGTGTCCACAGGACAAGTCTACTAGTACATAAATATGTAAGAAGTGATATTTTATATATTGTTGTTTAAATTGTTAAATGAATTACATTTTCTTCTATTTCGCTCTGGATACTCAGATGATCTTGTGTTATGTATAATATATTATATTATTGTTATTTCCATAATAACAACACTATGTCTGATGGTAAGCGCAAATGCCGTCCAGGCAGAATATCAATGGCATCAGACGACTGTCCCAAGACATTTGATTATCAATTATCCGGCCGGCCTACTAAGATGCCTCTTTAGGCTATAGGGGAAGGACCCGGGATCATAGAAAGGAGTTGTAAATAAATAACTATTTGCAGTCACATGTGTTCCATGTGACTGCAAATAGTTATTTATTTATTATAATTCTTCGATATCTTAAATATTTAATCTTTTTTATTTTGTTTTAGTTATCAGAACAAGCAAGTATCTGTACAAACTGTTGGCTGCAAATAAATCAAGCTGTAGACAATGAGCAAGATTTTATTCCAACTCTGCCGCAAGAAAATTGTATCTATCTCGATTCTTTTGAACATATATAACACCCACAAGTGCTTCATGTTGAAAGGAATATAGCTGGACAACGGACAGTGGGCTGCTGTACTCATACCGTGATCATACTGTTGTATTTAGCCTTTAGGTTGGGCTAGGCAGAAGTATAATATAGGATGGTGGCATTGTTCCTAGATATTTTGACTGGAGATTATTTTTAGGCGAATATAAATATAATTATATAAAGCAAGATCTGGTTTTACTTTATTGTCCTCAGGTTTTGTTTGATTTTAGTTTTTTTTCATCAATTATTAATCCTACTTTTTCCTTATGTGTGCTCAGAAATAACCAGTTAGAATTAATGTCAAATACATATTTGAAAAATAATTTCTTAGACCTTAGGATAACATTATTTTTAAGTATGCAGAAGTCTAATATCTACATCATTAATGTGTGGGTAGACCAAATATAATGTTTAAAATATTAGCTTGTACAGAAATAATTGCTAGTAAGTTATTTTATTAGATATTATGTTATAGAAATATACATCGCTGCTATCTGATTCGATTCCATTTTTATAGTGTATTCATTTGTATGGACTATAATAATAAATTTTTATTGTGGATTATTTAAATAGGTTGTTTAGCTGGTATTATGCATGGCACTTACGGCCAGATATAAGTACACTTTCTAAATATTAAATAACTATAAACATAACGAGATTCTGGCAGACTTGTTACAATTTATTGTATAGACATCATGTTATATTATATTCTGTATCTGTATCAGCCCAAATACGTCCCACTGCAGGGCACGGGCCTACTCTACAATCGAGGATACGATTGAGAGTGGTTAGGCCATATAGTCCACCACGCTGGCCTAGTGCGGGTTGGTTATATTATATTAGATGATCAATAAAGTATGATACTAATTCCGTTGACGTAAAAACATTGACGAGTTACATACAGTACAGTATTTTATAGCACAGACGACTAAAAATAATACTTGATCTAAAGGAAAACGAATTACGACTTCATATTTCATAAATGTCAAGTTTTGACATCGGTTGTCAAACATGCCATTTCAAGACGCCATATTGTCCCCATAATATTTGTAGTGTTGCTGTTCTTGGCTTGGCATTTATTTTTGTATAAAGCTAATATGCAACGTATAATAGTATTTCATACAGAAATCGAATGCCAATATCACTAACTATATTTGGTGTAATGTACTACACCATGGCCCAAGGTCCATACATTTCTGGACCATCTCCTTTGTGCAAAAATTTATGAAGATTTTTTTTCTATCGTATTAGGATGGTAAATACATAGGTTTTTCTTAAATAATAGTGTAAACCCTTTTATTTTTAAAGATGCTATGGTACGCAAGGCATTAAATTATTATTTTAGCAATAACTATGGATTTACCACCCAAATTCGACGATATTAAAAAATAATAAAAAAAATTGTCGCGTTTCTTTGCGAAATTTTTACTTGCATTGTGTTTATAGTCAATAAAACTACCACTCGGCTTCGTTTTCGGTAGCACTCTTGATATACCCGGTATATAATCGTGACATAGGTCATAAGCTGGTGGAGGGTTGCCCTACTCAAAGACATTTAATGTCAATTAAATAATTACTAACTGTTGGTTTAAATAAGAGAATCTATATTGACGAACAATTTAATTGACATTAAATGTCTCTGAGTGCTGTCGTAACTCACCAACACGCCACGGTTGTATAAAAGGTTTTTATTATTTAAGCATCATCCTTGTGCTGATTGCGAATATGTGAATAAACACAGCAACAATTAATGAAACAAAAATATGATCACTTAATCAGACATTGTAAAATATCAACATATGTCTTAGTGCTTATAAATAAGTTAAGACTAGTGGAAAATTAAATGAGTATTATGTTCAAAATTCTAACTCAATAAAGAATACATGCAATGGACCAAAACGTAGCGGTTTGCGTCCACTATTACTTTGCAACATATTAATAAACAACTACTCAAAACTGTTTAGATAAATACAACCAAGCGTATAAAATATCTGTCTGTATCTGTATCAGCCCATATATGTCCCACTGCAGGGCACGGGCCTCCTCTACAATCGACAGTACGATTGAGTGTTTAGGCCATATAGTCCACCACGCTGGCCTCGTGCGGGTTTTACATAACATAAACTATCCACAAGATACCAACAATACTAACGCGATGAGTCAACATTGCTTACCTAAAATTTCTTAAAATATTTTGTTTGCCGTTGCAGATAAACGCGTGGCCGTGCACCCTGCGCCGTGTTGTACATACGCACCAGACTGATCGGGCGCCGCCTTTCCCTTTACACTTTTAAGTTTTGGTGAAATTCGGATTATTTTATTTCATGACATGAAGTGTAGCGTATATTTATTTGTGCCAAATAGTATGTTTGTAAGATATATGTTGGTTACGGTCCGTTCCTAACGCCAGTCAGGCGCTCGTCGCCCCGCAGTCCCCGCTGCCCGCGCTCTGCCGTCCCGCCCACCGACCTATAACTCCCACATCCTGACCGTACTTGTTCGAGTAGCAATCATTCCTTGACCGCGTTAGTGAACATTCCTATCGACTCGTCTAATTAGCTGTACGCAGTGTAATAAACAAACATGTATGTGTAATGGCGTGTATTTATATAAATGTAATATTAATGAAGCAACGCGCAGAGGCGTCTGCGAGCCGGCGCGTGTCCGCCGGAGCTCGTCGCGTTGCGTCTGTGTTAGCGTGCTGTGATACGGCTTAAGAATCGACGTAGTAATTATGCTCAATGTACTTTTCTTTACTATTATTTGTATTAATCAAATTCTTAGTATATATAATACATACGACGCGATATGTATCACCGTGCCGTGCGATCATTACAAAGTGGGAGCGCGTCGTGCGGCGAGCGATGCGCACCGCCGCCGCCCCGCCGCCGCCCGCCGCACCTTCGCGCACCGTATGCTAGTCTGTTATTATTATATAATAATACGTATTATCCTTGTAAGAATAAATATATACGTAAGCCATTTAGATATATTCCATACGACTATTCAAACTATGTTAGCGATCGTTGTATATCTTTAAGTATTTTTTATGCGTCGGAGGAGGACGATCCGTCGAGCCTCCCCGAGGAGCCACCGCCGCCCGCCGCACACCCGCGCACCGACACGCGCCGCACCACTTGCAACTCACAAGTGGTGCGACTGTATATTAAGCAGATTGTATAAACGAGGTACTGAGTAATATAAAGCTGTGTTTATACGAAGTAAAGGAAAGCGCGGCGGTGTCGCGGCTGTGCGCCCGACGGTCACACGTTCACTTGGCGACGTGAACACTTCCAAGAATCAACTATCTTTATAAGCTATCACTACTATACCAGTGTATAAGTTAAATACTCAACTTTGGAACGCATTACATGCCAAAAGCATTTAAACGTGTTCAATATTCATTTAGATGTAATGTGATGGCCATATAAATAACTTATTGTGTAACCGAATAAGTAGCGTTCAAATAAACCATATTATAATTAAGGTTTCGCTCGGTGCGAGCGCTGAACCCCCTCCCCGCAGACGCTGTGTCCCCCCGCCCCGCCCAGTCCCCGCACGTACCAATCTCCTGCAGTCCCTTGTCGGCCCTTATTCTTCCTCCGTATTATAAGTAATAGAACTAATAAATCCAAAGATATACACACGGATATATCCAATTGTATTGGAAATAAAACAATTTCTTTATGATCTATCTGTTTCATTTGTCTTGTGTTGACCTCTCTGCCCTGATAAGTCCACTAGAAGTTTTTCTGCTAACGGTGCCTAATACGTACCATAAACACCTTTTTGAAAAAAAGGGAAAGCGAGCCTATTGTTCTTGGCGTGGTATTTGAAGCGGACTGGTGGCTCGACCTATCGCGACCTAATCTAACACTGGCGCTGGTTGACACATAGATTTTATCACACCCCGCATACTTATCCCAAGCCCATATTAAAATACAATAGCGTTGAATAATTTTTGGAAACGCTTTTATTCTGTAGATTGGCCACTAATAATTTTACTAAAATATAGAAGAAATTAAAAAAAAAACACATAGTGTTAGCAGCCGCGTCTAATCCGTTACCAACAGGCCGCCAAGCACTTAAAAGTGATTACGTGAATACTTACCATACAGTTAGTGGACAGTATCTTCATATAACATTTTTTTTGATTATTTCATCCATTCAGTGAATTTAACAAAATGTTACCGTAACTCTTTAGAAAGCATTTTGATTTGGGCTTTGACTACTGCCTCGGTGCCGTTGTACCCCTGTGCGAATACAAAATTGAGGTATCCGAGTTCGAATCCCGGGTCGGGTAAAGTGATACCAGATTGTTCCTCATCAGCCCGAAGCCCGGAAGTTGTACCCGTAAAAGTCTTTTTGCGAGGTTATTTACCTCTTTAATTCATTGTTTTGTAACCCGCTTTGCACGGGGGGAAGTGGAAAATAATTTATTTCCAAGTCCTATTAATTTAACTTTCTGATTAATTTCGATGCGGGTTAAAGACAAGTTAGACGTTACTGGAGACTCGCCGAGCTTCAATGCTCGGTGTCATTACATTGTGTGCCATCGTTGATCCTGGCTCACAGGAGTTAAAGTGGTGGATGTAAGGGCGAGACAATGTACATAATCATTTTGGGAAAAAGATGTGAGATTATAATGTATTTCTGAATGATGTTCTTCGAAATAGAAAATATTGTTTCAGAACTTCACGTTTTTGCACACCGCCATTTACCGTCAGTTGATAGAACTCCGTCAGTGACACAAATTACTACGGATTAATTAAAAGGATAATTAATCCGTAGTAATATAGAATTACAATAATAGTCCCAGAGATGACGACCAAAACCATGTATCATAGCAATACGGTCGAAACTATATAAAATCGTTAGATTGTATGATTCTGAACCCGACTAGGTAGGTAGTAACGGTCTAAAGTGTAGCAATTGCATCATGCATGTGAGGCTATTTCTGCTGTGTCAAAAAAAAAGGCAGTCGGTATCATAGCAATACGTCTGATATTGGAAATGTACATAGATTTTATAATTTTATGACGAATAAGTTGGTTTTCAGACATTTTGCGCGTAGTATACAGGGTATATCAAGACTGCTACCGAAAACGAAGCCGGGTGGTAGTCTAAGCGACTTCAGACACAATGCAACAGAAAAAGTTGCAAAAAAAAGTGAAAATTTTTTTTTTGTTATTTTTTTCCTATCGCCATATTTGGGTGGTAAATACATTTTTTCCTAAAATAATAGTGTATACCCTTTTATTTATAAATACTATAAGGTATAAAAGAGTTTAAATTATTATTTTAGCAAAAACTATGGATTTACCACCCAAAAATGACGATATTTAAAAAATCATAAAAAATAATTGTCGCATTTCTATGCGTAATTTTTAATTGAATTGTGTTTGTAGCCACTAAAACTACCACCCGGCTTCGTTTTCGGTAGCAGTCTTGAGATACCCGGTATAGCTGGAGCGAATTTTTGAAAATGTCAACAAATTTAGCCGACCTGTATTATAGCAATCCGAATGATTTTTTTTTCAACCGTTCGTAAATTTGGCAGTATTGCAAAAAAAATGTTTTCAGACATTTTAGCTGTCGCATGTACTCCCAAAAGAGAAAAGAACGTTTTGGAGTCGCTTGGCCGATGCCTGAGCGCTTCTTACGTTCCTGCTACGGTGGGAATGGTTTTTTGCATGTTATGCTCCTGCCTCTCTCTTACTATACATATCACTCACCAGCTGTCCTTACCGTTGAAATGACGCTCACTTAAAGTGACAACAAACTATAAGTTGCTCAGGCGGACGTGGGTGTGTCGCTTGTTGTCCCAGGGCTCGCGGACGTTTTTTTTTCTTCTATTCCCAATGATAAGGCATGGTTTGCTCATCTGCCATTGACGAAGTTTTTGGGGATGGAAGAGTAGGTTTTTAAGAATTCAAAATTATCAATTGTAATAGACGTTTTTATAGCATAGATACGTTGTCCGCGCTCTATTTTGGCAAGACAAAAGCAAGATGATTGCCCGACTTGCAATCAGTCACGCTTCAACACGGTCGATATCGAAAAGTTGTCTAATAAAGGAGGTGCTACACTGAATTCTTCCGATATAATTTTTTTTTACATCTAGTTAATTCATTTCATCAAGTTCAACAATTTTCAGACAGATTGCTATTATACCGATCGGTAAAATTCCTTAACACATTTAGAATGGTCTCACAATTTGATGCATCCAAATTTCTTTCTGAAAATATTTTTTCCTAATTTACCCGTAAAGATCATTTTCAGACGGATTGCTATCATCATATTTTTTTTTTCTCATTTTTAATTTTTCTAAGTTATATTTTGGGTTCGCGCTACACTATTAACTTCTGAAAAATATGTTTTCGGTATCTTAGAGCTATTATATAACTACAGTCAGAAAATCAGACAGATTGCTATGATATAGTCCGGTAAAATTTGATGACATTTTTGAAACTTCAGTTAAACGCTACGCAAAAAATGTCTGAAATTGGTATTTTCGAGTTCGAAATAATCAAATCTATCAATTTGATGCGGTTGTGGCCGTATTGCTATGAGACAAAAATTTTGGTTGTCATCTCTCGTACTATAAGTAGAATTAAAAAATAAACTGACCGATTACAAATTTATTTTGGCAATCTCCGTAGCGCAAGATGAAACGAGAGGCCGCGGGTTCGATCCCCGTACCGATATAAATGTTTGTGAAGCTTACAAGTATTTGCTTCGGTTCTGGATGTTTGTGAGATCTAAAAGTCTCTCGTAGTTCCTGATCCACAACACAAGACTTAATAGATCTTAATGTGGGGTAGAACTATGTATGTGTCTGTTGGGTGTATTAATTTATTAAAAAAAGAAAAATGCGGTTGTAACTACCCAGACGGCCTCCCGCATATCAGACCTGCCACCAGTAAAAGTTTATGAGTCCGAAAAGTCTATCGTGGTTCATGATTCACGACACAAGACTTAATTTTAATGTGGGGTCAGGACGATGTATGTAGTGGTTGTTAGGTGCACTTATGATACTTACCAATGTACCTATGTATTTATTTACATTGGCAGCTTTCCAGTTCGTTCAGTTTGTTTGTTTATGAATATTACTAACAGAAACAATGATTGCACGTGAATGCAGTTTCAACTAATAGTTGTAACTAATTTCCATGTTCAAAGGTACGTCAAAAATAAACATAATTATATTAACGACTGCATTGATTGAAAAATAATGTATTTTTTTACTTTGTAGTTTTGAGGTCGATTCTATTTTGTTTGCAACATAATTACGTACACGCAAGATGTTTGTATTATACTAAAGTAGTTATTACATAATAGTAATGTTCATTTTGAGAATATAAAACGTATCTGCAAACAATATATATACAAATTGTGAATTTCATTTCAAAACTGCCACATGGGTGTAAAAATCTTCTTAGGGTATGTGAAAGATTTCCTCAGTGGCGTTACTGTACTGCGGTACGATTACCACGATATCGAGTTCGAATCCCGGACGGGCAGTCATATTGGATTTTTCTATTCATTATCGGTTTGTGGTCAGGAATTAGTGCCATATACGGCGATAGGCTTGCTACCTATCACATCGTGGGAAGGAACACACATGGTGAAATGTGGATGTCCTGGTAGCTACTCTACCTGCCCTTCTGGGACAAAGAAGTGAGTTTATGTTTGTATGTATGTATGTAAAATACTTAAATAAATAATAACAGCCACATACATAGTACTGACTCCGCACTAAGATTGAGTATTGTGTCGTGGGTATCAGGAACTACGAGGGACTTTTCGGTCTCACAAACACACAGACCCGAAAGAAATATTTGTCTTTCTTTCGGTGCGGGGATCGAACCCGCAATCTCTCGTTTCACATGCGGCGTCTAACCAACTGCGCCACGGAAGCTGTCAAAAATATGTATCTCGATTTATCAGCTGCATATTCTTTTTTTCTTAAATAACACTTACTTTCAGTAAGTTCAGATACTTGTTTTGTTCCGAAAGTACGCGGGTTCGACTCCGTTACACTCGTTCGTAAACAATAATATGTTGTGTGTTTACATTTGATTTCGGCCTAAATGTTGTGAGACCGAAAAGTCTCATAGATTTTAAAAGTGTTACACTGAAGTTTCGGTTAAAATTTGCGGCTATTAATTACTTCACTATAGGGGATTTACCACGCACTATAAAAGTGAAGGAAAATATCGTGAGGAGAACAACATGCCATGGCGATTTGTAAGAATTTCTATAGTATGTAAAGTCTGCCAACCCCCATTAGGACAGCGTGGTGCACTATACGGCCTCACCACTCTCAATCGTATTCTCTATTGTAGAGGAGGACCGTGCCCTCCAGCGGGACGTATATGGGCTGATACAGAACAGAGCAGATACGGGATTTATCAGTGTGACAGTGAACATTATTCATGCGGATATACAGGGTTTAATTTGGTGTAAGTTATGTCTTGTTATGGCAAACGATACTTGGAATATTCTAGAATCTATTCAATTCTCATTGAGACGAAACACATAATTATTTTTAATTGATGAAATTTGTTAAATGAGACGACCCCCTGCATTAATATTGGACAATGTATTGTGCAATAAGATTGAAATATGCTTTGAATCCAAATTATCGCGCAATCATCAATATTAACATTATATGTAAAGTGTTGCGACTTGCAATGAGTAAAGCCCGCCAACAAAAAGTTGCCGAGTGCTTTGGTTTGTAGTGGGCTTAATAGTGACTTGGCACCAGATGAGCGACTTTCCATAATTTTCATCTGCAAAAATAGCTGGGCTACCTTCGCCATGATTAAGGATGAATAATTAATATAATTAACAGTTATATTATGCATTCTTGAGTCGGGTGATAGTTTTAGTGACTACAGACACAAATATAATGCAACTAAAGATGTTGCAAAAAATGCGACAATGTTTTTTACCGTCGTAGTATTTGGTTGATGTAGTTGCAAGCCATTGGTTGGAAAAAAATACTCATTTTAATTTTCTTTTATCTGTTTGATCCTGGATTCAATATATTTTTTTTATTTGGGTTTTAAAATGTAAGTCCCTCCGGATTAAATCCGCGAGCGCCAGGTCCGGTCCTGGGAACGTTGTACCCTCACATGTTGTAAATAGCAGCACTTTCTAAGGTGTCTACAAAGGAAAAGAGAACCCTTAAAATTTCAATCGTTAATTCGTCTGTATTTCAACGAGGAGGAGGAATCAAGTTAATAGTTACAAATTCTTAAGCCGGTGGTCCCTAAAGATAACACGGAGAGATGTTCTCGCTTCGAAGATGCGATTATCGAAGAAATAAGTGGCAAACATTTGCGAAAAATATTCTATCAGCCAAAGTCCACTGCTGAACATAGGCTTCCTCCAATGATTTCCACAGTAACCTGTTGGAGGCAGCCTGTACCCACCGACGCCCCGCGACCTTTACCAGGTCGTCTGACTAGAAATGTTAGAATACGGACATTTATTTATTTATTTGACTTAGTATACATATAGGCGGACTAAATGCCATAACCATCCTCTGCCAGTCTACCTTGAGACGGTGAAGATAATATCATAAATATTATCGTATGCGATTCGCCCGAATTCAGGTAAGATATTCTGTGTGTAAATAGGCTATTAGTGACCTGAAAATAAAACCAACTTTAACTTAAGCTCAGCTTAAGTCAACTTTAACTTAAGTCAACTTTAGCAAACTGGTGGGATTTTCATTTTTTCAAATTATCTATATATAATTGTCCAAAGCAGGGTGAGATATATAATATACACATATATAGGTAGATATAGGAAAGTATCAAAAAATCCCGAAAAAAACATTTACATTGAGTGTCTTTTGCACTTGCGTGTGGAAATTCCGCCTGCCATGAATGTAGGTATTTATATTTTTTGAACTGCAAAGTTAAGGTTCAATAAGTACGATTTACCCTGTCCCTATTAACGTATAATAATAAAATTGGGTCCTGATTTACAGGAGTCGCAGTAGTTGTAGACCGTCTCACCAGATGACCACAATGAGCCATTGTGTGGTGCGGAACCCAATGCGCGAGTCCGACTCGCACTTATCCAATTCGTTTGAAGGGGTAACATGCAGCTCTTGCGCGGTGCTCAGTAGTCAGTACCAGCGGTTGAATGTTATTTTTTGCGTGCGGCTTCGGGGTTCGCTCAGCGCTCAGGGTCAGGCCATAGCGCGCCGCTCCACCGCGCCTCCGTGCCGGCTGATCAACAGGGTGAAGGCCATGCTCGCAACACACAGCTAGACACTTTGCACGTGGTCATGCTCAACGTTCAGACAACTAAAGCAAATAAAACCCAACAGTCACATACATAGTCCTGACCCCACACTAAGTTCCGGTCTTGTGTCGCGGGTATCAATGACGAAAGACTTTTCGGTCTCACAAACACCCAGATCCGAAAGAAATATTTGTGCACCACACAAACATTTCTCTGGTGCGGGGATCGAACCCGCGACCTCACGTTTCAAAGACGGCGCGGCGTCTAACCAACTGCGCCACGGAGGCCGAAACTTTTTTTTTAAATTTTTTTTATTGCATTGAATGGCGAGACGAGCATGCCGTTCGCCTGATGGTAAGCGATGCGACCGCTCATGAACAAAGCAATGCTTGGCATTCCACTGCGCTCGCCATCCTGAGACTCAAGATGTTAAGTGTCAATATGTCCAGTAGTTACTCTGGCTACAATGTCCTTCAATCCGAACACAACAGTGCATTTAAACTGCTGTTTGACGAGAGAAATAGACATTGCGGTGGTACCCACCCAGGCAGCCTCTCACATATGAGAGACCTACCACCAGTAAATCTAAAGAAACTGCATCACTATTGGGCCCAGGTTAGATATTATCAACACTAGAGTTTCTTGCCCGTTCTTCTCTAGTACAAACCGCTTTCCGAACCAATGATGATTTCATTTTCATTTCATTTCAATACGGATGTAAATAAAATTGCCATCGTTATTTTTAATCGAATTTTATTAACATTTCATTTGTTTAACAAAGAAAAAACAAAATAACATCTTAAATAACGCCTACTCTATATGTAAAATACTGAAAGACGTGGGCGAGACGCAGATGGGCACGCCCGTCGCTTCGCCTAGTCTTCGCCCGACACCCTCTTATGCCTACAACAACGTAACACACTAACAACATCACACAATAGTTTTATAATCCTACCCGTTCACGTGCTCACCGCTCTAGTACTCATGCTCAGTCAGCGCTCTATTAATAACTGATAGCGACGGATCAGCGTGATTCTAAAATAACTACTTATCCCGATACAACTGGCCAATTATACTGTTATTGTTTATTATTATCTTCTCAGCGCGAAATATTCCTAACCAGGTGAGACACGATATAATAAAACTGCGTATATTTTGAACGACCAACTGACGGTTAGTCGGTCACGTGACACGATGTCGGACTCCCGCCGAGGCCGCGTGATCCATCTAAACGAAGCCGCTTAAAAGTAAATAATAATTATGTAATAACAAGTAACACTTGTTCTGGTAATAAGTGGGTGACGTGTGACCGGAGCTAATGTGGCCCGCGCCGCGCCTTGAGCCGGTCTACAGTCGCCACCGGCACTAACAAACAAATCTATACCTAAACGAGCACGCCCTTTTAAGTACCAACTCATACAACGTGTATTGTCGTTTAAAACCTAAAACTTTACATTGAACACGTAATAAATATATGTAATGCGTAATTCATTATACACTTATAAATATATAAATATGTACACCGGAGCAATATACATCTAACAAATATGAAAGTCAACATTGCTAATTGTTGATTAAAGCGACGACAGAAGCGTGCAGGCGCGTCGCCAGCCCACCGCCGTCTCCCTTATGTGCAGCCGATGCACGCGGGGTGCGGGGTGCGGGGTGCGCGGCCGGGCGGCGGGAGCACTCGGCACTTAGCCCGGTAAAGGCGCTTCCTCATAGAAGTCGGGCTCGTCGTCCTTGTCGATCTCTTTCTGGGCGCCGTCCAACTGTCAATACGCACCGCGGAAATAATTAAAAATAGTCGCGTCTGCGGCATCGTTACGTGATAATGCTATAAACAAAATGAGACTCATTCATGTCCAAGAAAAGGTTATCCTCGGCCACCAGAGTCCAGTAACAACAGAGGAATACATTACCGCTCGCAGCTGCAACGGCGTAAAGAGGTACGCTAGAGAGATACGCAGCGGCACCATCAACACCAAGAAGAAGGGCAGCGCAAGCGAGAAGCGCGACGACTTCACCGCGTACAGCAGGCATATGCCCGCCAGTTGGATAAGCGTGTACAGGTGCATCTTGAGTGTCGGCACCTGCGGGCACACAGAGTCCGTGAGCACGTCGCCTCACTGCGCATACACGCGCACACCACGCCTGACACTTACCCGTCTCACGTACGGTACTTGCGGATGGTGCTTAACTGGCTTCAGCAGGAGAATGCATCTGTCCCAGAACTGGATGCCACCCAGGGCAGAGATACCCATGTACAGGAACACTCCGAATAAGACGGCCATAGGCACGAGTCGCAACCAGCTGGACGCCAGCACCGACAATCCCACTAGTATAGCCACCAGTAACCCTGTCAGCCTTTGTTCTGTAAATAAAATATACAAATGTATGAGATATCTGTTCACTGCATTAAACATGATATAATCATGTATCTTTTGTCCAATAATAAATGACGAGTTATTACGCAAGTTATATGGGTGTGTGATTGCGAAGAAGCGCGTGTGCGAGTGCATGTGCATGTGCGGGTAACAGTGTATGAGCGTGCGTGTATGCGTGCGTGCTGCGAGCGTGCACCTTTCACTTCGACGATGTGGGGCTTGTCGCCGGGCGCGTGCGTCGTGGACATGATGGTGAGTGCCGACACGTGACTGACGGAGCGCACGGTCGCCACGCACTGCCACGGCGCACCGAACATGCCGCATATGGCATTCACCGTCGACATGATCACTATGTCCATGTGGAAACCGCTACCCTTCTTCAGCTTGCGCTCCGGTTTGTCGATGATCAGCCTGCATACAGACAAGGTTTAGCGTTAAGTGGGCCGCGGCGCCTGAAGCAGTCGCAAAGCTATAAAGTCACACATTTCGCGAAGCGCTTGGGCACATGGCGCGCAGCGCAACTACATCAAAGCGTCTTACTCAGCGATAGTGTGTCTCCATGAACACGATGATGTACACCATGAGCGCCGGCAGCGCCATCGCGAAAGCGGCCCACGCGGGAATAGTCTCGAGGCCGGGGTTGAGCGGCACCAGCCAGCTGCGCGGCATGGTGGGGCTCAAGCCGGGGGGCACGCGCAGCGTCTCCGTCCACACGGGCACCAGGCAAGAGAAACCCACCATCAACACTATGGCTATTGGCACTCCGAAGTCACCGAGGGCGCGTCGAGCCTGTATACACATAACATTTTTGTTAGCCGCAAATCGCAACGTCCACGATGCATTTGGCTGCTTTATGCATTAATTTTTACTTACACTGCGTCCAAGGAATTTGCCATTCCTGAATATGCGGAGATAATACGCGATTATGAAAGTAGCCAAGGTGAGCATGGTGCAAAACAGAGCTGTGTTGGGTTGCGGTACCATCGTCACGTGCGCTGGAGCAGGCGAGGGCAGTGCAGCCGAGGAGTTTCCTGCTGACATAGAAAGGCGTCAATATTCGATGGTGCGGGGTAGTGTTTGCAACACCCGTGCCATGTACCTGTCACGGTGGTATTTAGCAGTGGCGGTGGCGGCGCTACGGTCGCATTCGGCGCGCCAGTGATTGTTAAACAGGCAGTAGTCGATGCCGAGCGGATGCGCGCGGTACACAGCGATGGTGCTCGTGATTGGCTCGGAAATGAAGATCAGCGATATCAGGAATGCGAAAATATCCTCCGTGAACCTGGCAGTATTCATAAAGTTATATTATAAGGCCACAAAATCACGCTTATTAAGAGGATACTGTGGGAGCGTTACCTGGTAATTTTTTTGACAGCCACACTGCCCTCGACGGAGGCGACGCACAATGCGATGACAATCATCCACAGGCCGCAGTACATCCGCGCTGCGAGGAAGTCGAATCCGTAGGAGTGGCAGAAATTGGCGAGCGACTCGTCGAGCAGCAGCAGCGGGCCCGTGGCGCCCGTGATCATCATGGGCTGGCCGGCCACCAGGGCGAACAGCACGCCGCCCGCGCTCGTGAACAACTGCAAACCACCACCAGCTCGCGTCACCACACCACATCAGTGGCACACACTCATACCACACGTCCAATTTATTTTCCTTATTCAATTTATCAATCGCATAGCATATTCCAAAATTGCCATTAATTTGTTCTTTACCCGTCCTTAAGGCCAGAACACACTTGAGCGACGCTGCGCGACGCGGCACAATATCCATTTTGAGGCTTTATATTTCGTCACGCAGTGCAGCGGCACTCAAGGATCGTTACAAGCGCCGTAGGTATAAAATGGTTTCCCATATTTCATGTGGGATAGACGCAACATTAATAATTACATATTTGGTTGTGGACGGAAATAAATTGGTTATAATTTTACACCTGTAATTTATTAATGAAAATTATTCACCGCTTACAAAATGAGAGACAACGGGTTGTATTTCATGAATATTGTTATTGTTGTCGATTATTAGGCTTCATACATCGAGTACACAATGGATCCTTTAAATAGAATTAAAAGAAGTCAGGTGACTGTTTTTTGACATTTCAAATGAATTATTAACAGACAAACACGTAAGCATAGTAGCTATTCTACGTGCGGGCAGACGTGTTCAACATTCAAAATATCTTTTATTCACAAACAATACCCATTCAAGCGATAATCGACAGTGTGGACGTCCCCTTTCCGTCATTAATGCGTTTTTGAAGTATTTACAAACAAATAAGTAAACTTAACCTTGATCATATCAACTTGTCGCCTGAATAACAAGTAGCGACAGATGCAAAGAGGCTTTAGTCATATCCTCAACAGACATTGCCATCCTGACGCAACGGTAAAAATACATAAGTAATCTATATTATAATAATCACTGCATAGTATAAAACAAGGTCGCTTCACTTCTGTCTGTTCGTATACATGTTTGGGTCTTTAAAAGTACGCTACAGATTTAGACATGGTTTTCTTTAATAGATAGAGTGGTTTAAGAGAAAAGTTTGTATTATACATATACAGAGTGTCCCTGTTTGTAATAAAAACAACATGTTGTGGTGCTTTATTTGATATGATACTTGTTCCAAACTTTCAGCTTGAATCATTTTCTTTAGAATTCTTTTTAATGCAGAAACCAACGCCCTGACTGTGAATAGCCACGACATGCAAGTTCAAATTCCACTTCATCTTTTAATAAATACTGAGGATCCATTGTGCAAAGAATATTGAGAGAAAAAAAAAAACAATCTCCACTACGTATGAAATATTATGTACCTATTAAAATAATACCAAATTACGATCTAAACACAAATCAAATACACACAAAAAGCTATTTAAAAATAATACTACAAACTACTAAACTAACCAAGGTATAAAAAGAATGTTAACTAAAATAGAAAATATAAAAGACTTAAAATTACTCAATAATAAAAAAAACACGACACAAATTGATCACTACTGTTATCAATACAATTTATACAAAGAACTGTGACTCAACATTGAATTCACTGCAATAATCTTAACAAATAAATGATGTACTTTATTATTTAACTCAAAATGAAAACAAGCTTTAAAAACGCCTCGTTTACTAATCTTAATTATACGTGCAATAATTTGTATAAGTAGGTGGGTAATCAAAACTTTAATCTACTTCAATGAATGCTCTAAACCCGTTTAATTTTAACGTTGGGCGCCATTTGTTACGGGTTCATAATTAAAATAGAGTTATTACAAACAATCCGTTTAATTACAACACAAAACTTACACTAATCCTTAAACATACACTAAATCTAACTAAAACTAAAGTTGAGCGCCAGGAGAATTTTTGTTCACTGCATTTGGGAACGGAACTCTGCCAAAACCAAACCACGGCTAACTCGATCTCAGGAATGTTTTGAATTATGCCAAGTGAACCTCGTTCACCAAAAAGGGCATGTCTTTAGGCTACGACAATTAAATGCAACGTCATTAACAACTTTTACTACTTATCTCTAATCTAGCTGACATTTAATAAAACACTCACCCCTTTGTCCACAACCAAAACTTAATCACACAGGAACAGTATTATAATTTCAGCTAATTATTTGAGTAAATAATATTTACAAAAATACTTTTGCTCGACACACGTCACGCTCGTGTCACTTTTCAAATGCCTCTATGACCTTCCCCCTCCGAGGTGTACATAAATTCTCAAAGAATAAAAAAAACAAAAATGACTAAAGTGGAGTGGATTCGAACCTACGTGTCGGTAGCGCCCTGCATTAATCGGACTGTCAGACCTCCGAGCCAACAATGCTTACGTCATGCCGTCTAAATTATCGATCACTTGTTATATTAGTGCCTATTTGTGTACTTTAATGCTACCCACGATTTAAAATATGATTGGAACATAACAATGTATCTGGTGTGAAGTGGAATCATAAACATCTGCACCCAGGCGAAGCTAGGACGGACTGCTCGCACTAGTAATAAATAAAGCTGATGGTTTGTTTGTATGTTTCAACGAGCTTATCTCAGGCATCATTTAGTCCAATTGAAATTTTCTTTTTTTTCTCTTTCAGTGTTGAATAGCTCATTTATGGAGAAAGGCTTTAGGTTATATGACCAATAAGAACATAGCAGTATTAAAAAATGTCGCAAAAACGGGTAAACTTTATTTCTTTTGCGAGCTTTCTTTGCGTGTGCTATATAAATGGTTGAAGTAACGATACAATCTTTATTGAAATAAGCGAGGGAAAAGTAAAATTTGTGAAAACGATTTTTAAGTTCAAGGGTGGAACAAAATTAAAGAATAGTATTAGCTATACTTTATTTTTATCTTGGGGAGGACAACTGCTCTGTAGTAGTAGTAGGGCAACTGCCCATGGCCTTGTTGGAATGATTATTATGATCATATTATGACCATAATAAATGGCACATCGCAGCTCGCCTAGATTCCACAGCTATGCATTACATTACACTCGAGCTATTGCGCCAAGTGTAAAAAATGAACGTCAATGACACACGAAAATCTTATTTTCAATTTTGCGTTGTTACGTCAATAGTCAGAAGAAAATTTGCGTTTTCATTTCTCATTAGTTTGCGTGTTTTTAGCCCTGCTTGGCCTTCCCGACGTTCAAATATAATATCAGGCGACAGAAATTCATTATATTTCATAATGGCTACATTTGGCGGGCTTATCGCAATTACCGATTTCAACCGAGCATATATTGGAAGAAGAATTCGCGACGTCTTCTTGTCCAAAATACCTTAGTGCCTAAAATCGAAAGTCTTCGATAGTTGTGTGTTACCAGTGATGACATACGGCACCGAGACGTGGCCTCTCACTGTGGGCCTCATTAAAGAATGTGAAAGCTCAAAGTCACTCAACGAGCGATGGAGAGGGCTATGCTCGGATGTTTCCCTAAGAGATCGACTCAGAAATGAGGAGATCCGTAGGAGAACCAAGGTTACCGACATAGCCCATAGGATTGGTAAGTTGAAGTGGCAGTGGGCCGGGCACATAGCTCGCAGAACCGATGGCCGTTGGGGCCGAATGGTTCTAGAGTGGAGGCCACGTACAGGCAAGCGAAATATTGGACGCCCGCCTACAAGGTGGATGGACGACCTGGCTAAGTTTGCAGGAAGTCGTTGGATGCAGGCCGCTTCCAATAGGTCGATATGGAGTTCGTTGGGGGAGGCCTATGTTCAGCAGTGAACTTCCTGTGGCTGAGATGATAATGATGATATATTGGAAGGACAGGTGGAAAGGAGAGAGGTTTGTCGACTAAATTAATACTAGTAATGTTAATAAGTAATAAAAATTTGTTATTTTCTTATTGGTTTCGTGAACAACTCACAGCACAAGTAGGTTTGTGCTGTGAGTTGTAAGGCCGTGACTTCTATTCCGTATAGTTTATTTAAGCATTTCGCTTAGAGTTTTGTTTGAGTGGCTAGGGTACTGATGGTATTGTCTACAGTTCTAGTTTGGGACGGAAATAAGCAAAGTTAGAATGCCACTAGAGGCACCACCGCCTTATACCGCATACAATGTGTACCTATTATTGTAGATATGTTGGAAAATTAGAGAAATCATTCAGTCCTATTTACCAAATTATATCTATAGACACATATGTACGTTTTATCTTTTGATAAGATTACGTCAACTTGTATGTTTCAGGGTTATGGTAAATCCGGAAATGTAATACTGGACAATCGTTTACGGAATTATTTTATGTACGTTATCGACATTTAAGTAATGTAAACACTTCCATGAACTTGGTTCAGCTGACAGAGAGTTACGTAACTTACGATACTTAACGATTGTGAAATCCCCGGTTCAAACCCGGGACTCGCCGTTCTATTTATTTTTGAGTTTTTTGTCGTATTTACGTTTGTTTGAAATCTAACTTAATCTCTAAATAATTACAAGCAGGAATAGTTTTAAGGAGACGTTAAAAAAACGGTTTTTGGGTAGATTATTTTGTGTTTTTTTTTTGGAAAGTACCTACTGTTATTTTACCGTCCAATATCCTTAATATATTTATATCGCTGGTATCTAAATATCGTCCAATTATTTCACGAACGTGTAAGTTTTTGCTGATACTTCTATGGTTTAAGCCGATACATATGTAATGTAATTAGATATAGCCAGTTCCTACTTACAACTTTTTTATGTCTCGCTTTAAGATTTTAGTGGCGCCTCGTTGTTCGATGATTATATGTATGTATGATTATATGTGTTAATGATATTATTGATGAGTGTTGGCAAGAAGCAGATTCCCTACATAATATTACAATTCAGCCATGAATTTTCACATTAACGATAATTGTTTTAATTTCTTTATAGAATAGCTCCGGCAAACGAGCATACACCTGTATGGTGGTATCATTTATCACCACGGTTACCTAACCGTGATGATAAATGATCGCTGTGACTGTCGCCCGAGAACATCTACAATGTTTGGACCGTAGAAGTGTTTTCAGCCCATCAAATCGGGAGGGAAACGGGAAGAAAAAAATTGGAAGAGTATTGGGCATCTGGCAATTTTACTCATCGAACGAAACGCGATAGCCAAGCTGACGCTTCACGTCGATTTCCTATGAGACAGAAGTACCACCGGACGAGTCTTCCCGTACATGCTGAGTCATGACTGACAACAGCACATATAGCATACAAATGTAGTTATGTATTAATTTATCATTACTAGTGCCAATTATCGGCGAACGTACATTGTTATAGCCGTAACGAGTTCGAGTGAAGCCCCACGCATAAGGCGGCCGCGTGCGGAGAGGGTGGTTGGGGTGAGTGTGCTCCCTACCCCCCGCTTAACACACTCACAAGCGGGAACAATTTTGTATTTTGCATCCACTGTAATCACGTCCAGTTTTACATGTCGTTTACTTTGGGTGATACGAAACAACGCGGTCATTGACAGCTCTTATGGAATATTGTATGAGAAATCGGATGTAAAATAAAATAAAGAAAGGAGGATCCACGCATAGAGACGATTTTTTGTGTGATTGAAAAATTATGTGTGTGGATAAATTAATAAGTTTATTTCACATTTGAAGAGACGACAATTCTACAAGATTTATGATCTCTAAACGTAAAAACATATTTGTACCTATATGGTGGGTTTTTATTGAAAAGATAACACGAATTAAATAAGAAAACAATGCTATTTTGTTAGGCACAAAATGGTATTGCTTTTTTTAAATTTGCGAAAGTTATATTTACTACCTCAAACTATATTTGATACAGCTAAAAGATAAACAAACCAAGTAAAAATTAATCTAAGCTATTAATAAACGTGCGTCAATAATTTCATTCTATTAATAAGGTATATAATTATACATAAATGAGTAATGGCCCATTATGTTTAATTAATTATCGCTATTTTTAACAGCGAGGAAAAACTCTACGGGGCAACCTGCGTGCCGAGGTTTCTCCATGAAGTTTCAAAGGTATACGTGAAATTAAATGTAAGGTGTTAGGATGTGTGTTAATATCAGGCGACTGGTAGCAACATTGCCAAATCATTGATACTGATTACTATATAAGGTTGGGTTAAGGGCAGGTCTTAGAAGCAGCTTCAACTACCAGTTGGAATGTAGTGGGCAAATTAAAGATTAATACATTTTATTCTTAGTATTCTTAAAAATAATTAAGTACCTATAGTTAAAGCTTTGTACTATTTGATATTTTCTGCCAAACTGGCATGACAATACACGCTATTATAAAAAGTTTCTCCGATCGTATCGTGTCTGAACGTGATATTGATTTACCCTTCGTTAAATTGACAGTAATACACATAGAATTGTTTTTAAACTGGGCATAGCAACCGCATTCTTATTGCCGAAAGTAGCAATGCTAAGGCGAGCGAAGTTGAATACCCAAATCGTTGCGCAGCTTATTTAATTAATTTTATTTATTTATTAAAGAAAAAAATCGTGTAAATCCGAGTTAAAGATGCAAGAGAAAAGGAATTTTACGGCTGCGTTTCCACTGAAGCGGATATTGCCAATCCTATCTGGAATTTTTGTCAACACAGATCTGTGTGATTGTGCATTAAATATCGTTCCAACTCCGATTTGCTCGTTTAAGCTTTGAGTACGCAATCTAATACAGACCTGTTAGACTATTCAAATGATCCACATTATTATGGAGCGTTCTCAATGCTCTAATTTTCTGAGGATCTTTTTCTTCATTTTCAAGCTAGGCGATATTTAGTAAAAACGTGTATTTCGACTGATTTAGTTTATCATGTCTATTCAGGTTTAAATCCGCTGCTTAAATTTCGGCAGTCCAGTCCTCACTTAACTAGTGTACAGCGCATTTATTTATCACGTGTCATAAATATACTATTTTGAACAAAATTGATAAAATGGATTTGGAAGTAATGCTAGATAATAAATTCACATTCGTGTCGCATTATTATATAAAGTTCCATTGATAAAAAGGATTGACATCAATGCCAGTGAAATCTAGGTGTGAGCGGTTACGTACGTGTAATCTCCAGTTACTTCCCATAACAATTTATGAACTGCTCAGAACTAAACCAAACAACGACTTCTGGTATTATCAATGTATTGTAAATTGAGCTTAAAAAGAGCAACACTAGAGTTTTTTGTCCGCTCTTCCCTGGTAAAAACTTGCTTTCTGTATCAAGCTGTAGACAAAAAAGTTACCGTATCAATTTTTTTGCTACATTTAAATGATACAATCAATTATTTTCGTTTCTATTTTTAATATCCGTAAAGTTTAATTTACAATGCGGCACGGTTCGTATATCTATGAACGTTTGTTGATGGAAGTTCACTCGTATCCGCTCTGGTATGACTACCGCATAAGATTGTGGAATAGGTAAACCAAATTAAGTAGGAGAATCGCAATTTAGGATCTGCTAGTGTATATATCGTCTCTCTCCTTTTCTCTCACTCTCTCTCTCTCTCTCTCATTTCCTCTTCGGCCATAGGAAGTTCATTGCTGAACATAGGTTCTTCCATGGATCGCCACATGGTCTTGTTGAAAGCATAGCATTCGACTCGGTTGACAATCATGTCACCTTACTAAACGATATACCGGGTATCTCAAGACTGCTACCGAAAACGAAGCCGGGTGCTAGTTTTAGTGGCTACAAACACAATGCAATTAAAAATTTCGCATAAAAACGCGACATTTATTTTTTATGATTTTTTAAATATCATCATTTTTGGGTGGTAAATCCATAGTTTTTGTTAAAATAATAATTTAAACTCTTTTATACCTTGGAGTATTTAAAAATAAAAGGGTATACACTATTATTTTAGGAAAAAAATAACTGTATCATCCAAATACGACCATAGGAAAAAATAAACAAAAAAAAAATATCGCTTTTTTTTTACAACTTTTTCTGTTGCATTGTTTTCGGTAGCAGTCTTGAGATACCCTGTATATAATCATATATCGTTTGGTGAGTCGGTAATATCTCGATGTTACTTGAAAATGAACATTTTTTGAAAACATACTACAATGCACCTAATGGTATTAACAATTAGGCGCATAATAGTCTGTTTTCGTGATAAAAGCATAAAACACCTCGATATGGACGCTCACTATGAATACAGAGAGAATAAAAATTATTGAGTGTATAATATACATATCTGGGGCCCTATATTCATCCGAAACGAAGTTCGAAACTTCGGATGATCAAAGTTTATGTCCGATACGAATGTACCTACATATACTTATGGTCGTTATTGACTTATGGTCGTAAACATAGACTTATAGTTACGATGTACGTTATACAAATTCGAACTTTTACAGAGTAGATACATTCGTATTGTATAAAAAACTTCGATCGTCCGAAGTTTCGAACTTCGTTTCGGATGAATATAGTAGGGCCCCTGTTGCCTTTCATAGTGTCGGAATACACAACAAAATGGGTCAGTTTTTAACGCCCGGTTAACTCTTCCAATTATGTTGCTTATATGGGACGGCTAGATACGCAATACTGGTCGTACCTTTACAACGCTGAACCGTTACACATGGTCAATGACTTTGCCGAATATAAATGTAGGATTTGAATATTATTGTGATAAAAGATGATTAGAGTTAAGCGTTGGATAAATGGTTGATATGGAATGTTGTGTTAAAGATTTGACTAATGAAATACGAAGGATCGAAATAATTAGATAATGAATAGTTGGGATGTTGAAGTATAAAAAATAGATTAAGAAAGAACTGGATGGAAGACAAGAGAAGCCGTGGAAGGCGATCGACGTAAATACGTATCTGAAAAGTAGGTATTAATTAAATTGAACAATCATTGTATTATTTTGACCCTAACGGACCTATCCCGGTGTAAATAAAAAATAAAAAACATCTGCATCAATTGTGTATAATATATATGAGTAATTTAAAATATCTGTAATTGCAAAGCGCAATTGCTCTTCGAAGCGTGTCAACCGATGAGAGATCATTAATAGTCTGTCGTCAATCGAAACTCAATCTGACCCGTGATTGGTATTGCATTTAGCATAGTATAGAGCACTTTGCAGGACAAAAATGGCTTCAAAAATTTCATTGGCATAATAATATCTTATAACAAACGAAATGTTTCTTATAATCATAACTAAAATGCAACATAAACGTTTTACTGCACTGCAGACCCGTGCCCTGGTACGAGTCTCCTCTAAAATATACCATTAGATTTGAGGGAGTAGGTAAAATACTACCCCATCGCACTGGCTGAGCGAACGGTCGCGGATCACGTCATTGAACATGCGAAAATCTAAATAGTGCGCAGGTTCCCTGAATATTTTTTCCTTCACCGTTAAAGTGTAGTAATTGACTATATACGACCAGACTCGTGATTTGAACCCGCCTTACTACCTTGTCAGCCGCGTTCAGCCCATTTTTTTTTATTATGATTTGTCCTAAGTTAGTTATGAACATATATTGTTTGTTTGACGCCCGTGACATCACATCACGGCCACACGGAAGACCAGCGCTGGTAACACCAGCACAATGCTGAGTGTGGTTTTTGTTTTTGTAACAAGCATTATTTGTATCACTATCTTTTTTAATATTTTGGTTTTGTTACTGCTACTTGTTACAAATAAATAAATTTCTTTCTTTCTTTCTTTCTTTCAATATTCATCAGTTTTTGTCTAAACATTTTTTTTAAACGTTTTGTTTATTATGAAATTTCTTAGTATCTCTCTGGATTACTGTAGCGTAGTTTCGAGGTCGCCATTACGCTTCTCACTCACTGTGACTTGATCGGTTGAGGGATCGATTTCTTTCGCATTTTTTTTTAATGAGCACGACTAATTACGACGCGCTAGATAGTAAGAGCAGTGCCATCCAATTATGCTGGCTGTGAAGAGGCGCAGAATCAATGAGTTTTTAACATATGTGATGTTCGACACCCAGTTGGATACACTTTTTCCAGGTTTAGACCGAAACATTGAGGTTGTATCATCCGAAAATAAATAATATTGTTTTATTTTAATATATGTTTAGTATCTAAATACCAAGGCTCAGTCTTAGGTCCTTATTTGTGGAATTTAGGCTTCGACGATTTTCTTACGATTCCCTTACCGTCAGGGTGTTCTTTGACCGGATATGCGGACGATGGCCTCTTGCTCATAGAATCAAACAGTAGGTCGGGACTAGAAAATAGTGCAGACGCGTGTTTAAAATTAATATGTGATTGGGGCCATCGAAATCGCTTAAAGTTTGCACCACATAAAACGTTCCAATTACTTTTAAAAGGAAGTTTACAATCACCGCCGCGATTTAAATTTAATAATATCACTGTTAAGAAAAAAGAATCGGTTTGTTATCTTGGTTTAATTTTGGAAAGGAATTTTTCATTTCTTGAACATATTAAAAACGTCGGGGAAAAGTCGAAAAGGAACTTTTTTGCTTTGACAAGAGTATCAAAATCAACATGGGGGCTATCTTTCAATACACTAAAAATCTATGGAGCAACTTACTTAGGATGTATTTGTTACGGATCTCCCGTATGGGCTGATAGGGCTACTATCGGCGCTGTGCGAAGAAAACTGCTCCAGAGCCAACGCTTGGCCTTGATATTCTTGTGTAAGGCATATAGAACTGTTAGTACCGAAGCTTTGCCTGTCCTGGCGGGTGTACTTCCAGTCGACCTGGAGGTGCAACGTCGCGCCGCCATGTATTACTCTACTAGGGAGAATATGGATAAAAGTTTTTTAACCGCACGTGAACTTTTAAAAATTGATAGATTATTTAAACCGCTTTCAGTGGTATATAGCGAACTATTAGATGAATGGCAAAATAGATGGGAGGTATATTTGAAGGGACGACATCTATATCAATATTTTCCTTGCGTTCGTGACCGTTTGACAAAGACTTGGTTGGATGTCGATTATTGCGTATCACAGTTTCTCACGGGCCATGGTAACTTTAGGTCTAAACTTTACTCTTTTAAGCTTGTTGAATCGCCTGCATGCCCATGTTCAACACCTAATTGCGAGTATGAGCAGTCCGCGCATCATATACTTTGGGAGTGTAGTCTTTGGCAGAATGAGCGTAAAACTATGCTGGATAGTATGCAGATATCATCTGGAGTCGTATACTACATGGACCTTGTAGAGACTAGGAAGAACTTCCGTGCTTTCCGGCGTTTTTTGCCATACTTATTATTGGAATCAAGTCTAAAAGCTCACATAATAGGTCCCATTTAAATGTAGTGATGATGTGATCCGTGGTGCTTTACAGCTGGCTTCTCCGGCTGTAAAAGTCTTTTTACGAGGTTATTTACCTGTTTAGTTCATTGTTTTGTCGCCCGCTTTGCACGGAGGGAAGTGGACAATAATTTATTTCCAAGTCTCCTATTAATTTCACTTTCTGATTAATTTCGTTGCGGGTTAAAGACAAGTTAGACATTCCCGGAGACTCGCCGAGCTTCAATGCTCGGTGTCATTACATTGCGTGCCACTGTTGATCCTGGCTCACAGGAGTTACAGTGGTGGGTGTGAGGGTGGGACAGTCTCCTTTATCTAAATACCAAGAATCACTTTATTTTGTTCTTGCCCCTCCTTCAAGCTCCGTACATATTGATGGTTGAACCGACGGTTTGGTACTACTTGATATCATGCAAACAAAAGTCTATATACTGAATGCTTACCATTTGAAATAGTTTATTTTTAGTTTTTGCATATAAAAATTTGCAAACATGTTTTTCATGTTGGAGTTTCAATTTTTTATGGTTAGGGATATTACTTTACCAAGTTATCGACGTGCACGTTCAAACTTAATTATCGCCCACTGTTTTACTCAGAGCCTTGCTTGTGGTATAAGCTGCATCACTGTAGGTGGGTTGTCTTTGGTATACATATATCTCGCAGACAACCGACGTTGGGTTATAGCTTTAGTCTGATGTTTTTTTGTTCGATGAATAATATTTCCGGAGACTTAAAAGCGGGTGGTAGAACGTTTTTGAGAGGATTCTCATTACGCGATATGCGGTTGCGGGCCCGCAAATTCTGTAGAATACAGATATTATGAAAAAACTAACGCACATTTCACAACGTGATTTATGCCGGCACTGTCTTCCCATATGTATCTTAATTCTGCAGGCTCGCAACCCTGACGTCCGCGGATGCAAATCGCGTCGTGAGAATCCTCTATTTATCTAACGGAAAGCAACCACCGAACCCAATGCTGCTTCTACCGTAATAGTGACAACTGATAGAATTAAGATTCCAGCTTCTAATATAATTATAGCAACCGGCGAGACATTACTGATGACATTATTCAGGTCGATCACCTTTATGTCAATTATAGAGACAAGTAAATATATGTTTTCAAAGCCCGTGTTTTTTAATATATACTAATAAATAAAGTTGAAGAGTTTGTTTGTCACCTTTAATCTCAGAAACTACTGGTTGGATGATGGGAGGGAAGCAGTAGTGAAAAATCTAGCAAATACACGAGGAAATTTTATTCGTTTTCGTGGTCCGATTGGTTTCAAAATTGATATCTGAGGGATCCTTTGTTCCGATACTCTAAATTGATAGGTGGAATTGAACATTTTGGTCGCCATTTTGAAAAGTGTATCTGCACCCAGGTGGAACCGGGCAGGATCGCTAGTATATGACTGAGGTCATTTTGAGTGCCATTTATTGTATATTTTACCATATGCTTATATAAGTTAATACATTTTTGTGTCCAATGTATCAATAAGCGCGTGTACATCGAGTACAAAAACTACGTATGATGTCATGCTTATAAACTCTTAACAAATGTTAATATTATTTCTAACATTTGGAATATTCCATAATGGTGTTAGTATTATATTTGATTCAGATAGAGTAGTGTAAAAACCAGATCGTCGGTGTATGGGACATGACTTTTTATACAGTATTGTAGTACCAACGATGGAACTAATTTCGACATCCAATTGCCTACGGGTTGCTGCAGCCGAAGTTGGTTATAGGATTTTTGATGTTTAAGAAGGCTAGGCATTTTAAAAGTGCCTAAGATAAACATTCTAGGATACGTTAACAGGTGGTTACAAAGACCTATGAATACTGGTGGCTTACTAGGGCTCTCTGAACGAACATTACTGCATTAAAAAGATGTCCGTGGCTATTCATCTCTGGCGCTCCGAGCGTTTTCTAAAGCTGGGAGAAGCGCCGAAAGGCGTTATCGCCAACCACAAGGCAGTCATCATAGCAGTCGCGATATTTATACTTTGTTGCCCGCGATTAAGTTATAATAATAATAACTATTTATAAAATAATCACCGCCAGTATAAGTGAATTCATATATAATCATCATTTAAATAATAATAACATCTTAGCTGAAGAGCAAAAAGGCTGTCGCAAAAATAGCCAAGGCTGCAAAGAGCAGCTTACAATAGACGCTGTAGCATGTAATCAAGCCCGTTTAAAAAATAGAAATAATTATAGCATGTTTATAGATTATAAGAAAGCATACGATTCCGTCCCACACTTTTGGTTGATTTATATCCTGAAGCATTACAAGATTCACCCGACTATAGTATCGTTTCTAGAAACTGTAATGGGAGGCTGGAAAACCAGTTTAAAACTGTATATAAATAACTAATCTATAGAAACTGATTTTGTAAATATTAAAAGAGGTATCTTTCAGGGTGACGCTCTTAGTCCAATCTGGTTCTGTCTTGCACTAAATCCATTGTCATCCTTATTAAATAAAACATAAAAGGGATTTAAGATTAAATTTGATAATACATATTATACACTTTCCCACTTATTATACATGGACGATATTAAATTGTTTGGTACCACACTCGCAGAAATTCATACTTTAGCAGATCTCACACAGACATTCTCCTCAGACATCCAGATGGAATTCGGCATAGATAAATGCAAGATTCTATCCATCAAACGAGGCCAAATAGCAAATAATAGCTATACTTTAAATGACAACACGCAAATAGAACCTGTCGATATTTTAGAAGGATACAAATACTTGGGTTTTCAACAGACTGGACAAATACACCATAAGCAGACGAAAATTAATCTCAGTGAAAAGTTTAGATCACGATTGCATAAAATTTTAAACACACACTTAAACGCCCGAAATACAGTTAAAGTTATTAATACATATGCCATCCCCATTCTTACATACTCTTTTGGAATCATTAAATGGTCAAAGACAGACATAAAAAAGCTTCAGACAAATATTAATACAATCATGACCAAATACCGTAAACACCACCCAAGATATTGTGTCCAGCGACAAATATTACCGAGAACCGAAGGTGGGCGTGGACTTATCGACCTATTTAACCTACATAACAAACAAATCCAGTCCCTTCGTACTTTCTTTCTAAGTCATTAAACTCATCACTACACCGAGCTATAGTTCTAGCTGACCATAAATACACTCCGCTTAACTTAATAGACCCAACTGTACAATTAAACCAGATAGCTATTGCCCAGAAACTTGACGCTTGGACTCAAAAATCCATTCATGGGAGACATCGCCTCGACTTACGTAATCCTATTGTTGACAAAAATGCGTCAAACGCTTGGTTTAAGCGAGGCGATATGTTTCCTGAAACGGAGGGATTTATGATCGCCATACAAGAACAGACTATAGATACTAAAAACTATAGAAAACATATAATTAAAGATCCTAATGCACAAAATGATTTATGCCGCCATTTTCATCCCGAAACAATCCAACACATAACCGGAGCTTGTAAATTCATAACCCAGACCGATTACAAAAACAGACACGACCAAGTAGCTGCAATAGTACACCAGTATCTAGAAATTATAAATATAATTTAATTAACGATAAAACACATATTATAAATATTCAGCAAAAATCTTTATTTTTTTTTTAGCGTCTTACAGTTTTAACTTTATTGGGACAGGACTATTATGACCGATAAGACTATCCACCATAATAGACCGGACATCACGTTACATGATAAAAGAAATAAAGCTGTTTTCCTAATTGATATTGCCATACCAAATAGTCATAACCTGCAAACTACATACACAGAAAAGATAGCAAAATACACCGATTTTGCAATAGAGCTTTGGTGGTTATAAGTGTAGGTATTAGAATAAGCACTCACTTCCAGGAACTAACTATTGTATATTTTGTAAATTAACACTTAATACATTCACAGACAGAGTAAAATTATAATTATGCGACTCGGAGCGAGATATGCTCGTGACGAGAGATGGCAGACTGTCTTCCTTCATCCAAATAAACCGACCCTTTTATAGGACTACCCGAATGAGGATCGGTGGGGATAAATCTTCCAGAAAATATATTTAAGCCATAAAATAGGGTCTATCCTTTCAACTTAAAATTAAGGTCGACCCAAACATCTGGGCTATTGTCCCAAACCGAAAGGTTTACAAAACATGTGTACTATTGTATAAAAAACATAAATTTGTTGCAAAGGATTGCCGCCACTAAAGAACTTAACTATAATAATACAGTTTTATTGCCCCGGTATGAACGGGCCATTACAATTAGGAAACAATAATTTAGCACAGCATCTTTTTAACTAATATTATACAATAAGGTACACAAAAATTCTTACTGTAATAAAACGACTCGCAGATGTTTTATGGTCTAACATCTGCAGTCATATCTTAAAATGAAATGCGTGTTTAAATAATGTTAAAATTACAAATAATAAGCGTGTTAATTTATAAGCTAAATATAAGTTGGCGTATTGCAACCGCTTTAAAAGCTATATCTAAGTTGGCGTATTGCAACCGCCACAGAGCTAAAGACTCAGTGGCGAGTAGATTCTGTTCGCATAGTACCGATTGTATTGTCGACTAGTGAACTTGGTATTTAGGGATCTAAATACCTTCACAATAGCCTTAAAATCCTCCAAATATATCCACTCGCTTACACCCTGATGCAAAAAGCTGTTATTCTTAACACGTGCCGAATAGTTCGTAAATTTTTGTCAATAGAAACGTAACACCTAGAAAATTATTTTGTAATATCTCCTTTATATCTACTTTTCATTTTCTTTACAATTAGTTTTGCTTTGGCCATAAGCCTGCGCAGTTGATTTCTTCCGCCAGAAATGGTAAAAAAACAGAAGAAATGTGATATTAATAATAACAAATATGTATCTTTATTGGCAGAAAAGTTTACATACATTAACTTTTTGAAAGCCCTAGCTCCTGTGCTAGTATATACTGTGTTACAGGAACCAGTATCTTCTCCTTACAGTTATCCTTAGATATTATAGATATCTTTGTTATCATTACGCACTGCGTACCAGTGAACATATTGTTTTCATAAAAAATAATCGCTTTTGAATATTAACTTCGCGTATTTTCCGTAGTACTAAATTTCCCAAACAGTATCAAATTGATGTTTGGGTAATTGTTAATGAGAATTGCAATCAATAGTTACTCACCAGTGTCTCGGAGATCCCGATTTTGCCGTAAGTCTTTTCAGCGAGGAGTCCACCGAAAGTGATGGCAGAGGAGACAGCGGCAAAGTACATGAAGATGGTGGCGGCGACGCACTGCCCGTTGAGAGCGTCCTTGAAGTCGGACAAGTAGAACGGGTATCGGCGCCGCATATCGCGCACCACACCTGCGCACGCGCACACACATTACACACTATGCACTTGAGTGGATTGCCGTGACAACAGTCAGCCATCACTAGTGACAACATCGATAGCAGCACACCGTACCTCCAAACAAGCGGCCGGTGCGAGACAGCGGGTCAGTCGGGCTCGTCGGGCGGGCCACCACTCTCTGCCGCCAGCAGCGCTTTCTTCTCGTCGAGAGGCGGCGCGGTACCATCGGCAGCGACGCGCTTACGTTCTAGCGCATCCTTTTTACGCCGCCTTATCATCTCGCTCTTAGCCCGCAGCTCTTCGAAGGGCAGCAGCGCCTGTCGCTCCCAGTCTCCCGGCGGCAGCACGATAGAGTCGTCGAGGAACTCGTTGATGGCGGAGAGCAGTTCTCGTCTGTCGTCAGCTTTGTAAGCGATGGAGTGGAACGAAGGATTCGACATGAGCGTGGAGATGGAGCGACCCACCTCGTGGTAGTCGAGGTCGGCGCCGCTGGGCCCCAGCAGGATGAACATGAAACGCACCGGCACCGGCACCTCGGTGATGGACGGCATGAGAATGCCGTGCGCCAGGCGCACGAATGCGATGGTCGGCTGCTCCAGGAAGCCCACGGCGCCCACCAGCACGGTGGTTGCCTCGGCGTCCTCGGGGATGCGCTTCATGATGGACTCGTTGTGCGTGCGGCGCAGCTCGTCCTGCGAGTCGGTGACACGCGCCGCGTACTCCACCTCGCGCAAACCCGACTCCAGCCCCGCCACCGACATCTTCTTACGCGCCTCCGCCTTGTCGGCGGGCAGCGCGTGCGAACTGCGCCGCCGTCGCTCCGACAGGTTCTGCGCGATACACATGGAACGTGAGTAACGGCCTCGTCTTGCCGCGGGATACTTTACACATGCACGTATTGGCTCCACTCGGTTTAGCGCATGTTCGTAAAACAAAGTATCTCTTTTTAAAGGAATGACAAACGTATTATTGACACGATGAGTGAAGCGAGGGATCATTATTTTTACGACAGCGGCTGAAGATCGTGCCGAACGTGGGTCACGAGGCACTTTGGAACAATGTTTCAGTCATATCTCTGTTTCTACATAATTGCTACTAAAATGATTCTATCCTGCAACTATATACAGTTATGGTTGAAGTTGATGTGGCTCTATGCACTACAACTATTTCATCAACATGACGTGACGTGATGTGTATATTCTTGTGGCCGGAATGAAGTCGACGGCGGCTAGCGTGATGTCTGATGATGCTCGTCTGTGTCTCTAAATGGAGCGATTCACTACACAATCTATGCGGAGTGGTATGAGAGCTGATGTGGGATGCGGGTGCAGGACGGGGCGGGGACACACTCGAACGGGAGAACCGGGAGTTCGTACGAAGAGGTGCACGCTGTGGCGGCGGCAGGCGGAGGAGGCCGAGCACATGGAGCAGCGCGCGCGCCGCCCCGCCGCGCGCCCGCCGGGCCCGCCTCCTCCATCCACAGCGACTGCGCACCCGCACGGGCCAGTCGGCGTCAGGGACCACGACACAACAACACACTTGCTTATCAATCAACTTCTTTGATCAAATATACACTATAACATTTCCCTGTAAATGTTCTGGTAAAAAGTGGCACCGATGCATTGAAACAAAAAGATCACATATTCCAAATATATTGACACAAATTCCACCTTATTCCTGAAGCTTAAAGTAGCTTTTCACATAATATCGTCTAAAGTTCTGCGACGTTTTAGAAGCAACGGTCGGTGCGTGACTGAAGGCGAAAGAGTGCACTCTTTTTTGGTCCCATTTTATAAGCGCTCATGTTGTATCTAATGTATATTTGATCGAAGATCAACTTCATCAAATTACTCCAAACACAAGGAATCATATCGACGCATTCGTCATGTAATGTAATTGTGTACATAATATGTTTGTTTATGTGCGTGTGTATATGTGTTTGGGAGCGAGCCGAGTGTACGTGTATTACATAAGGGCGCGAGCCCTTGGTGTGCGACCTTGGACGTGTTCACACGCCGGTACACTAGTTGTCGTTTTATCGTAAAGCATTACGATAAACGTGACTTAGTATCTGACACCGGAGATTATCTCGTTAATTTATCATTTGTTTATCGGAGTTGTATTATTCGTTTGACAACATAAAATAGACCAATGGTCAAAAGGTTTTACGTCGTAAGTATGTGTTACCGTCGCGGTGCTTCAGCAGGCCGCTCGAGGTGCCGTTGGCGTTCACTCACCTGCAAGCTGCTGTAGGAGGCTTGCTTCTTGCCGCTGATGGAGAAGCGGAAGCGGTCGTCGTGCACGTGCCGGTGCCGCAGCAGCAGCGACCGCATCACCACCGGCTTGTCGTCCTCCTCGATGAGTCCGTCGGCCACCATGCTCTCCACCACGCGGTAGGCCACGCCCGGCAAGTCTTTCTCGTCTAGGTCGAGTAGCACCACGCCCGTCTCCAGGCAGCGGCGCAGGTTCAGTAGCGAGTGGAAGGACAGCGAGGCGACGTGCGGCCTGCCCCAGCGCGCCGAGCCTTCCTCCACGTCCTCCTCGTATTTGATCCAGCGCGCCGTCTCCTTCCACTCAGAGTCGCCGTCCTCGGTGGCGAGCAGCTCGTCGAGTTGCACGAATACCTGCGCCCATAAAGCAGTGTTTACATGGCGCCCCTCGTCCGCCATTTCGCCCCGCAAGAGTCACACTCACCGCGTGCGGACTGTGGTCGTACATGTTCTTGTAGGCGGAGTCCGGCAGGATGTTCTGCACTTTATCGCCTCCGTCCTTGCGGCCCACGTGCACCGTCGAGCCCTGCGACAAAACATTACCGGTTAGTGATGAAGGTGTGGTGCGTGCACGCCACTTGCTTGAACGAAGTACTCACCCGCGGCTGTATCTTGTGCCTGCGAAGCGCGCGCGGGTCATCGCTGCGATGGCTGTGCAGCTCGTCCCGGTCTGCTTCAGCCAAGGGCTCTTCGCTGGTGTCGAGCGCCGCATGTTGCTCGCCGCCCCCGCCGCCGCCGCCGCCCCGCGCACCCTCTTGCAGCGAGTACTTGCGCGACTTGTACGGGTGCAGGTGACGTCTGCGCACAACAACACATCACTAAGCAATAATACTGCGCCTCGGAAATCCTCCGTTGCATCGTATCACCAGAAACAATATTAAGGGAATGCCATATTATGTGATCCTGATCACCATCAAGAAGAATTAGCTTGCGAGCCAAATCGGCGACGGCACGCGACGCTCCGCCGGCGGCTCGAGCTGGCCTGCCCCGCGGACGCAGTGGGTAGTGAGCTGAGGGGGCGTCGGTCGACGAGGGCAGACATCGTGCGCGGCAGGGCTCACCGGCGGTGCGCTACATCCGAGGCGCGAGTGTACGTGACGGGCATGGCGCCGGCCGCGCTGGCGTAGTCTCACAACGCTTGGGCCCCGGCGTCGCCCGCCGGCTGCCCGCCGCCCCGCTGAGTGTAGACTGCGCGCCGCACGCCGTTCCCGGCGCCCCACATACCCTTTGCCCTCCGATTTCCGGGTGATGCCAATGTCACGCGAGCACACTATTTCAGTCGTGTTGCGACGTAACGTTCCCGCGGTGCGTCGGGCGTGACGCGTCGCGTTCGCGCCGCCCACGGACGTCACGCGCTCGTCCCGCGCCGCGTCACCGCGGAGACACACAGTGGTGAGGGCTACTCACGCGTTCCTCTGCTCCCTGCGCTCGTCGTCGGCGTGGTTGTGCGCATCGTCGGCGTGGTCGCGCGCGCGGCCCCCGTCGAACTGCACGTGCCGGTCGTCCGACTCACGCGGGCTGTCCGCCGACCCGGTGCCCGACCAACCGCCCGTCGACGCCTGCCGATCACCACAATATCGTATTATCATGCAACATGTCCACTACCTTAGTACAGAAGATTATTTTGTTCGTATTTCTTAAAGCTATAAGTATAGTCGTCTAGTCTGGAATATCTGATTTATATATACTCTATTAATGAATTTTCTCTATCAATACGAGTTGAAAATGAAATATCTTCATGGGAAATGCAAAGAAAAGTGAAAGATTAAGATGTGAAGACGTCACGTGAAGAGTTATGTCGTTGTGTGTATACTATTAATATATGAAGAATGGTGATAATACCTGGTGGTCGGAAGCAGTGGCAGCGAGTGGTCGCGCGGGTGAGTCCGGCGCGGCGGCGGGTGCCGGCGGCGCGTAGGGCGGCGGCGCGGCGGCGTCGCGGCGGGGCTCACCCGCGCCCGCGGCCGGCGGCAGCGCCTGCCCTTCCGCCCACACCACGCGCTCCATCTCCTCGTCCAGCTGCACCTCGTCGTCGCCCGCCACCTGCGCACCACACCACCCTCACATTACATACAGCTGACAATCAACAGGCACTCATCGCTTACGTCGAGTGAGACGAGTCATGCACCCACATCATGTTTTTAAACATATTTTACTCATACGAAATCACCAAATCCGCATTGCGGGAATAGGATATTCCAAAATTGTAGCATCACTCACTACTGGCGGATGCGGCCATCGGGACTGCATGGCTTAGTGTGTGGTGTGCGTGCACGACGGGACATGTTCATACAGTCGCGCCCGCGCCGGCCGCGCTCCTGCTCGCGGGGTGTGTCGGCGAGCGCTACCAGCCCGCCGCACCGACACCATCGCGCAGCCGAGGGGCGAGGGACGTCACACGCGCCGCGGTCTAATCACTAATGCGAACACGTGCTCGCCGCAATGTAAATAAACACACTAACTGCTAACAAAAATTATTGTTTCACTTCGTACGCACAACGAGCTAATTTCTACAGGACGCGACGTGTCATAACCGTTACTGAATGATAATTCACATCGTGGCTGAACTGATATACTGTGAGTTTATATCACTGTCTCGTTAAACGCAGTGTGTAGGTAAACGCGGCGGGTCGGCGCGAGGCGCGGGCGGCGCGAGCATGGTGGGCGAGCGCGGCCGCCAGCGAGCGGCGAGTGAGTCCGCGGCAGCACGCGGAGTGGGCGCGCGGCCCTGACCCGTGCCAAGGGCGGACCGCTCCGTGCGCTTGAGGTGGGTCAGGCACGGCAAGGTCACGGCCGCCGGGGTCGATACGGCCCGCGCTACCACCAGCCTGCACCGCGCCGCCACTGCACCGCCGCTGCACTTGTTCACATCATGCCACATGTTGTGTACATTAGCGCGCGGACACCGAGCCGTCACCGCACGCCAAGCGAGCCAAGCGTCGAGAACTAAATCGCACCTCAGTTCATTACATTATAACAGCAATCCGCTACATTCTGCTCACTGCGAACATCCTTCGCGAGATAATTTCTTTCACCTTTTTCATTCATCAACTTGCTTTGTCAGCCGGAAGGCTTACATTAGGTCCGCGTTTACACATGCCACAGAAAAAGTATGAACAGTTAATAAACAGCGGCAACTGACCGTCAATCATTAAGATTTCACAACACTGGTTTCACTGGTGGTAGGTCTCTCATATGTGAGAAGCCATCTGGGTAGGTACCACCGCAATGTCTATTTCTCCCGTGAAACAACACTGCTTAAATGCACTGTTGTGTTTCGGATTGAAGGACATTGTAGCCAGAGCAACTACTGGATATATTGAGACTTAACATCTTATGTCTCAGGATGGCGAGCGCAGTGGAATATTGCTACTGTTCATGAGCGGTCGTATCGCTTACCATCAGGCGAACGGCTTGCTCGTCTCGCCATTCAATGCAATAAAAAAAAAAAAAAAATCAATGCAATGCAATGTACACAGAAATGTGTTTTGATTTGTCATCCCAGTAATAAATGTTTGTCGACTACAGCGAGTGTATTTTGCCGGCTGGTCGCGAGTCGCGCGTGCGGAAGCAACAACGCCGGCCCGCAGCGGCCCTATCTTATCCACCTGCTGATAATTTTGGCACAGTCCTATGTATTATCGCGTCGGGCGGCGCGCTGGAAACTTTCCTCGGAGGACGATAAGATACCGTCGTGCGTCGTCGCCGCCTCATCTCCCGCCACAACGGGCGAGTCTCGTGACACCGCCGCAACAGGTGTCGGTGTGGCGGGTACAGAGCCACTTCCAATATACTGTACGATATTATTCAAAACCCATAGCCATATATATTCCCTATAATGTGACATAGCCTACAACACCGGTTGCGCGGCAGCCGGATTAATTTTTACTTTTAAAAATGGACTATCCGTACTTAGCTTATTTATGTTCCTGGGCTTGGGCTGTAACATGTTAATTCCTGACAGAATTTAGATGATAGTATAGCTGGGTGTGGGTCCAGACGAAAATACACGCCACTCATTCCGAGTCTTGCAGCGATGGCGCGAGCGCGCCCGCCGCCGCGCGCCCTACAAGTTGCTACCAACTCGCATCCTCATTGGTAGCCAAACAACATACTACTCGTATTCATCATTATAATGAAGAGATTAAAAGAGAGAAAAGAAGAACGACCCGCCTTTTAAATACTTCTGGAATGTAGCAAATGTCCATATTGCTTCGGCATTTCGTTTCAAACAAAACATTATCTTACTATCTCGCTTCACCTGTCATGTCCGAAATTCGTCGGCCTGAGCTGACGACGACAGCTAGTAAGCTGTCACCTGGGCGCCTCGTTATCTACGCGGTAAGGTGCGTATGTGCCATTTACAGATACTAGCACTTCCTTATATAGGCTTCCGCTGTTCAAGACGTGCACATATTTGCGCATGAGGGTATTGTTAGGATTCAACAAGGGTAAAGTTTCAACGCCGCAGCTTTTAAAGGAACCGACGGCGTTACGACGCCCGAGCCTGCGCTCGTAGCACTTTCTCGCTCGTAGTGTGCGGGCGTACGTAGCGACGCGCGTAGCGGCCGGGAGCGCTTTCTAGCGCTACGGTGGCTACAGGAGCGGGGTGCGAGTAGTGGCGCACTCGGTGCGTTCAGGTAACGTAGCGCGCATTCGCATCGATGCAATGAAACACTTTTCTATTTTCTGTATTGAACAAATTCCAACTGGCACGCCCGCGCTCCATAACGAGCGAAATGTGGTTAAGTTCGGGCGTACGTCACACCAGCGGACACTCACGAGCCGACGGCCAGGAGACGGAAGGCGGTCGCACTCACCTGCGGCGCGAAGCCCAGGAAGGAGAGTTTCCTCTTGCCGTTGCTCATGTCGGCGGCGCGCGGTCGCGTTGAGTGCGATGTGTGCGGCGTGTGCTTGGTGAGCGGTGCGAGCGGTGCGCGCGCTCTCGATGCGTGCGTGTCGCTGGCGGGCGCCGCTGCGACTGTGCCGGGCGGCGGGCCCGCGCTCGGTGGTGCCGGTGGCGCGCGCGCCGCTGCGCCTGCGCCTCGCCGCCGCCTCCGCTGCCCTCGCGCCTTTCTCGCGCGTACTCCGCACACACTCCGCTTCGCATCATCATATCAAACATACGTTTACTATAATCTAAAAATAATTCAAACATAATATTATCGCTAACTGTTCGTCCGTGCTCCGCGTACATTACGCTTCTCGACGCCGGACCGCTCTCACCGTCCCATTATTCTATAATCGTGTGTGTTTGTGCATCTGTGTGTGTGTGTGTGTGTGTGTGTGTGTGTAATTTTGTTAGTGTGTAGGTATAGTATGTTATAAATTATCGGCTCGTGTGGCGGTAACGTCCGCCGGCGACAGGCGGACACATGTTTATCTAAATCCCCACAAACTGAACGATAAAGTCGTCCGCGCGGACACCGGCAACGTTTACTCGCCGCTAACTAAACAATTCACTAGAGTCGGGTAATGTTGATAGACGCGCGCCTTGACCCGCTCCCGCTCCGCTGTCCGGCGGCGCAGGGGGCGCCACTCACCTGCCGCCGCCGCAGTCGCCGCGCTGCACGCCGCCTGCATCGGCCGGCGCCTGCCTCGCGTCACACTGACGCTGTCGAGCGCTGTCGAGTGTCGCGCCGACACCGAAGAGGTGCAACTCGTCCGCCGGACTCTATGGACCGCGCCAGAGCCGGTGCAGCGCGCGCATCGCCCCCGCGCACCCCCCGCACACCCCGTGCGCCTCCACAACGCAGCCGCGGCGCCGCGCGGTCTTTCCTCTGAGCGTGGCAGCTAGCGTCGTACGCGACGCGCGTTTGTTCTGCACTCATGCGTAGATACAGAGCCGGACTAGGGTGGAGTGTATGTCGCACGAGGAAGGTCTGTGGCGCTGCTCGGATGCGTGGCGCAGCGCGCGCGACGCGACGTTGCGGAGTGTGGCCGCGCGCTGCACTGCTCCGGGCGCAGCGCTCACCACCTACGCAAATATTTGAGCGTACTGAACGACAGATGTTACTCGGCAGAAGCGGCGCCAGGCGTGGGTGACGAGGGCAACCGCCCACACCCATCCCGGCGAGGGGTTTCCTGCTAACAACATTTAAACAATTTTCTTTGATTGACGCATCTCTTTTCTCTTACGTTATTAAACGTGACTACGAATTTATTAAGTATAAAATGAAAATTAATGTTCTACTTCCCTTCATTTCTATTAATTTCACCTTCAGGAAACTATTTACTACCACCGCAGGCACCTCTCCAAACCAACAAGTTTCCAAAATCTCGTGTTTGACGCCCTATGTCTATTATCTTTCTACAAACCTTTAAGCAATGCATGTTACAGCATCTATTACCATTTTGCACCGTATTGAGCCATCCAGACAGATAATTAAAACACTCACAACCAGAAGAGACATGCATAAAAAACTGTCAGATGAATAAATGTTACTGAAGGAACAAAGGAATTTCTCGTTAGAGAAAGAATTTTAAAAACTAAATATTTTTTTTAAAAATACAAAATTTAGACTAAAGGTAGATTTGGTTTCAACAGATGTTGGTAACATTGATAAACAGCGGGGTTACTTTACGATCAGAAACGAAACTCGAATGTTTGAACGTTGTATGTAAAACTGTACGAATTTGCCTATGTACTTCAACAAACTACAAAATGTTGGAATCATCTATCATACTTCGTAACCATATACTAAGTTCGGAGTGAATTATAAGTATCATAGAGAATAGTATTGATTTTAGATGTGGAAAATTTATAACTTTGGACGTCGAAGTCCGAAAATTCGAGTTTCGTATCTGATCACAGAGGAATCCCACAGAACTACCGACATATGAATACCGAATCTAAATAGGCAAATATGTGGTCCGCAGTAGTTGAAATGAACTGTCTGGGTGAGACTATAATTTAATTGGAACAATAAACTCATCTGTAATACAGCTTTGATCAAAAATCAGTATAATACCCATTATTGCAGACTCAAAATTCTTACTAAATAAATTAAACAATAACTAAAACATATCAAATAAGAAACTGACTTCGTTTCTGATTTCTGGTTTTGATGTGTTCTTTTTGTGCCAAACAAAGATGCCCTCCGTTGTACTGTTGCCTTAACCATTTCATTGAAAGAAATTGCAAATTACGTACTTATATTCGGTCCTGAAACGTTATTGGAATTTTCAAATTAGAATTCCATTACATTTGAATTAATAGCATTTTCTTACGCCGCCACTGTTTCACGTATCTGGTGTGAGAGTGGAGGGGGGGCGAGGCGGCGCAGAGTGCCCGGCATCTATACAACGTTGTAACTTTAGCCGAGATCTGAGCTGTGTAGTACCCGCGTCGGATGCAACAAGCGGGGAGAACGGGGTGCCACCGACCCACCCTACTTTCCCCTCGATTATCACAATGGGCTTCTGTGGGGCTGTAATGAGGTACAATGTGTATGCTAGATTATTTGTTATTGTTGGACGGCGGATATTGCATACATTGTATTTTGTAAAACATATATGCGCATTTTGTTGCCGGTGAAACATTTTATTGCAGAGAATAGTATTAACTACTTGTAAATAATATATGAGAGTTTGAGTATACTTACATATGTATAAAAAAGTATGTTCACCTAAGTCTCAGAACCTTATATAATCTGTCTCAGAACAATAACTAAAGCACCATTAGTTTTAGGTGTCCTGTTTTCTAAGTAGCCTGAAACGTCGAATGGTGAATACGGGTTCGAATCCCAAGGCGCGCTTTCAATCTTTTGAACTCATGTCTGTAATTTACTAAACCACAGATTTTGACAGTGTAAGAAACATCCGTGATGAAAACGGCTCATCAGGTGGTACTCATATTTTATTTTTATTTAATCTTTACAATATTCGTCATAGTATATGAAGGCTGCCAATTCGCAATATACCAGCGTGGTGGACTAGCCCATAAATCGAACTCTAGATCATTTCCTATCAAGTCCTAAGCTGTGCAGTGCGCGTTATGCATCATGCAAATTATAAATAAATTGTAAACAAATCATTAATCAAATTAACCAAAGGTCGATTATACATAATGCTCGGAAAAAAAAACCTCATTTTACAAAAATGTTATTAACATTTATCTAAACAGTCATAAAAAGACAGAGCGACCTTGCGCTGGCGACTGAGCACCTTTTTGTTGCTGTGACGGGAAAACGGTTCGCGGTAGTGCACTCTCATACCGCGTTATCACATTATCCAGAAGTAATAAATTAAAGTAAATATTAGTAATAACTCGAGCCTATGATTTTAGTTTTAATATTGTTAGTTTAAATTCTGTGACGATTCCACTACTTGTTTTATCGTATTTCACAATTAAATGGATGAGGCGGTAATTATCCGCCTTTTTTAAGTACCATTCAGAGTATAATTTGATGGCGTAACAATGAATTACTTATGCATCTTATATAAGAGCTTAAACATATAACATACCCATACAAAAGAGGTTGTTTATTTATTCTTCATTAATCTGGGTGCAGGGTGCAGCTGGTAAGATGAGCCAAGTGAAGCGCAAGGGCACTACCAACCTTTTTCTCGAAGCTCTTTGTTGTTTTTTGATCCTTCATAACTTGTGCTTGTATTATAATAAATAAAGAACATTCTCGGGATATGTTGTCAATAACGGAATTTAAAGTTAAGTTCTAAGTTTTTGCCAATACTAGACCATATGACTCGCAATGTCAAAAACTTATCAGATCTCATGTAGAACCAAGTTTCATACTTTTCTATATCTGAAAGTGAAAGCCTGTACCTTAGACAAAATATGTGTATATACGTCCCACTGCAGGACACGGGCCTTCTCTACAATTGGAGAGTACGATTGAGATGGGTTTTGTCACAAAGCCACTTGTACACGCTAACCTAGGGCGGGTCGACGGACTTAACATACCATATAAATTCTTACAAATCGCAATGGTATGTATGTACATATGTACATATGTTTCCTCGCGATGTCTACCTTCACCGTTATAGTGCGCGGTGATTGACTACCATTACACACATAACTTCGAAAAGTCAGAGGTATAGATTTGAGCCCGCGACCACTTTAAAAATGTTGGCAGCGCCGTGTCATTTTCATGATATTGGCGTGTTTTATCGGGATAACAATTAGCCAATGTTACTGTACCGCAACTTTATAATAATAAAAAATAATTCAATTCAATGTTCTGTTACGACGTGGTTGAAGGACAAACAAACAAATATACTTTCGCATATATTAATTATCCACTCCACGTTTCTGCACAGCTAAATAAACATTAAGACACACATGAATGAACATAATGAATACCGATAAAGTATTATGGTACATCGGGAAAACTGAATTTACAAAAAAATATTAAATATGGACTTTAAACTTCTGGAATAGAGATCATTTTGCATTACTAATAAATTTAAACGTAAAACTTGAAAAAGATCTACGCTATTCTACGGTCGTGGAGGTTTGTTTTAAGTAGTGGGATATGTTTGCGCTGATATAATTTTATTCTTTTTCTCTCGCAGGAAATCCACTGTTGAACGTAAGCCTTTCCGACGGATCTCAACGACCTGTTGGAAGTTATTATTATTATTTTCCTATCCTGCTTCCTACTTATATTATAAATGCGAAAGTTTGTGCGTTTGTTACCTCTTTACGCTCAACCCGCTGGACCAATTTTGATGGAATTTGGCATAAAAACATAAGTTACTCTTAGTTCCGAAAAAAAATTAGTTTTCCCGTGAGATGAGTCAGGAACTCAAGTCAATACATATTTCCTAATCTTTCAAATTTCAATGGGCTCTTCTGGACCGGTGGGGACCGAATTGCATGCTTATCGAGACGGAATGAGACGGGACGGCATACGAAAAGCAATATAGTCGATGACAGTCTCATTGAGTTTAAATATAAAACAGTTAGTACGCGAAATAATATTTTGTTGTGTCGCGAAAAAATAATGTGGACTGGATTCAAAATCTGCACCCGGGCGCTATGGGATAGGAAACGACAGAATTGCATAATTTTCGTCATGGGACTGTATAAGCCGGGATATAACGGGACGTGACGGGACGGAAAAATCAATATAGTTCACAACCGTTACATTAAGTTTAAATATTAAACTGTACACGAAATAATTTTATTGATAAGGACTGGACTCCAAAAGTATCTGTACCGCGCCGGCGCAGTCGGGCTGGACTACTAGTAAGCATAGTTGTTAAGTATGAGCAGTCCACATCTATCAGAACATCAATAGTCAGCAGGAGAACGTATTTATTATTAATGAAACATTCGCATGCACCAGCACGTGTCATGAACGTACTTCTCTAAGTAATATACCTCTAACAAGCTTTTGTTCATAATATGTTGTTGCCAGCAACTCAATAATCGTAGTGTGGATAAATAAACAAATGATTTTGTTTTGTCTTTGAGTGTCTAACAATAATGGTGAGCTGCTGCATGATCGTTACATTTTATTGTCCGTCCTAGGTGCACTAACTGTTAATATTCTTTTCATTTATTTCACACTCTACAGTCACATACATAGTCCTGGCGGGTTACTCTATCAAACGATACGAACTTCGAATATTCGGACGCGTACGTAAAACTTCACCAATGTGCCTATACTCCACAAAATGGACTCCACAAATTGGAATCCTTCATCGTACTACGTAATCATAGACTAAGTTCGAAGAAAACTATGAGTATAACAGAGAAGAGTATTGATTTTTAGAAGTGGAAAACTTATATCTTACTCCGGACGCCAAACATCCGAACATTCGAAGTTCATATCGTTTCATAGAGTAACCCCACTGACTCTACACTAAGATCGAGTCTTGTGTCGTGGGTATCAGGAACTACGAGAGAATTTTCATTAGCACAAATACCCAGACCACAAATAAATATTTGTGGGCCGCACAAACATTTCTCTCGGTGCGGGGATCGAACCCGCGGCCTCTCGTTTCTCATAGGCGACTTCTAACCGCCTATTTATTATATTGGACATGTTAATACTGAGAGATTACGAGTATACATTCTAAATGTTAATATTAGGAAAACATACCTCAAACAAAGCATTAAAATATTTCATTGAATTTTGTTTAGAATACCAAATTCCAACATAAAAATATAAAATAGAATAGATTTATACTGTAGAGCCTTTATTAATAAGCTCGGATAATCCAGTGATTAAGTTAAGCCCAAGGCATTAGAATTAACTCAATTAGCTTGTTCATTCTGTTTACTTAGAAATCAGTCGGTTGCCATAACAGGATTTTCATGTTAGGCCAAAGTATAACATGGCAAAAAATAGTACGGTGGCAATTGACATGAAAGAAAATTAATTATAACAATACTTTTAAAAATATCATTGTTTTTGTTGACTAATTATATACGTGGGTATTTATATACATGTTCATATGATTTTTGTTTATAAATAAACAAAGAGCCTATTAATACAGTCAAGAATAACAAGTATCACAACCTTTTCCGTCCTAGTGTATTGCCATATTAATATGAAATGCGATTTTAGCGCCCCCATTAAAAACAGCCTCTTTTTTGCCAAGCTATGAAATGAAATGTATTTATTTGTCACGTAGGCAATTTAAGAGCTCTTATGACAAGTCAATACACATAGAACTTAATCATACAACTATATACAATATATTTTCTATACTTAGTATTACTTATATTAATTCCTTTCCTATACATCCGTGTTTATTAAATAAGTCTTGAATATCAGCTGTAAAAAATAATAGAATCAATATTTAAGCCTTGGGCTAAATTTAACGTTTTAAATCTTGTCGTGGGAGTAACAGAAAAGAAGTGCAAAACAAAGATAATGACGTCACTAGGGTTATTATACATTACAGTGTGGGCGTGTGAAAGAGATAGCAAGATGTCCCCACTACACCCCTCTTTAATTTTAAGTATTAATATTTGCCTTATTTTACAAGCTACTTGAATATTTTTTTGACACCAAGGCTTTATTTTTAACGTATTTGTATTTGTAAGCTAAATAATACCAAAAATCGATAATAGTCAAATACCCTATTATAATATCTAATACCCAAAGGAGACAATATCTACTATAAATAGGATAAAACTCATTTTGTCAACGAATATCCGTACGTAAACATGACGTGTCTTTTTACATTATCAAATTTACAAACAGTTTTGATATGTTAAATAATTTGACACATTTGCCTAAAGATTACTGTAAAGAATGCTCAGTAATCTCACCCCTTTACTAATAAACATTATATAAGCCGTGATTAGTTAAACACTGTTTGTCTCTGTCTAACAAAGTGTATGTATAGATGACGGAAAGAGACAAAACATTGTTTAAATAATCAGTACTTAAATAACGTTTATTAGGAAGGGGATTACTGTTTATTATGAAGGGGATTACTGTTTATTATAGAAACGTGAGAGGATTTAGTGGTAACAGAGGATAGTTAAAAACAATGTATGTTTGACATGTCCACGGCCGGTGAGTTTGTATTGACATATGGCTGACGAATACGATCTTATTGCAAATAGTGTGTGTCATTTAGTTCCCCTGAAATGTTTTCTGATAACTGTTTTTACAGCCTGAGATATAAAGATGATGAACCTGTCTTTGAACTCCCGTCCGCCGCTCATTGGCTTTTGCAATGCTCTAGGGTTCACGCTCTTGCAGCGCTTTAAACAGTGGACTTCTTATTTTTACTTGGTTATTGTACACGTGGATACGATTAGCTTTATTTGTTCTGAACTAACTCAGCTATCTTTTACTTTATTTTATGATCTGAATAATTTATGTAATTATAAATATTGTAAAAAAATGAATTGCGTAGATAAAGAAATACTAAACATACGAGATGTAGCATGCGTCTACGAAGCAATGTCTAAACCATATCACACACACTCATATATATACATACATAAACCCTTTGCTGTCACTTGGGTGTTGAGCGACGAATAATATTTGCGCTGTATACTGTATGCACACGCACTTCCTATTTAAGTTCTTGTATTACAACATCATTAGCCAAATTACATAATATAAATAAATAAATACTCCGACAGCCACACCTATTCCTGGACCCATTGTTATTTCTAAAGCTGATTATTAAATCGTCGGACAAATATTTTTTGATTCCAATTTTGAAATTCTCCCAGACATACAGTCTGTTTCTCAGAGTAGGCAAGCAAAGGTTGGTATCAGGACACGCTCATTTCGCCTTGTGTATTCCGTCCCATCATGATATAGAGGCCGACCCTATCGCCATATAGGACATAAACGCCGACTGATAATTAATTGAAAAAAATATTATAATATTCTCAAACTGGGATTACAATCCGAGACCTTAGCGTTGTAATCTTACCGTAGTACTATTTCGTCACCAATGCAGCTACGTAATGAATAAAAAAAATTATACCAAAAGCACAGAGCGAAGACGCTGACAATTGAAAAATCTGCCTCGAGTCCTCAGACGTGGGTATCAAGAAGTACAAGTGGCTGTACACGATCTTCCAGCACCCAAACACGGAAACGTTTCACGAATTTGTTGAATACATCTTGTCTATGGAAACTGTCCCGCCCTCACACCCACCACGGTAACTCCTGTAAGCCAGGATCAACAGGGGCACGCAATGGAATGACACCGAGCATTGAAGCTCGGCGAGTCTACGGGAATGTCTGACTTGTCTATAACCAAAGTTTAATTGTTGGAGTTCGACATAAATTATTGTCCACTTCGCTCTCTGATAAAACGGGTGACCAAACAATGAATTAAAGAGGTTAATAACCTCGCATGAAGACGTAAGAGCCTTCGGAAGGCCAATTTTCAGCAGTGGATGTGAGTGTAGCAGATTGTGATAACAACAACTTCTTTTTTATGGCAGTGAATAGCGAGACTAGCATGGCAATCGTCTAATGGTAAGCGTACGGCCGCTCATGAACTTAGCAAATCCAAACAACACTTTGAATTATAAAGCAATGCTTGGCATTCCACTGCGTTCGCCTTCCTGAGACATAAGATCTTAAGTCTCAATATGTCTAGTATCAATATTATGTCTAGTAGTCACTCTAGCTACAATGCCCTTCAAACTGGGCCACAACAGAGCATTTACATTATTGTTTGACGAGAAAAATAGACCTTGTGGAGGCACTTATCCAGGCCGCTGCTCACATACATATGAGAGACCTACCACTAGTTAATATTATGAAAAGTCAATAAAAACTCTTAAAAATTGAAAATCAATAATTTCATACGAGCCATATAAAATAGTATCCCATAGAAACCGATCAAAAACACATTTGGTCATACCGTTGAATATTTAATACTTTTATTGGGTCACGAACCATTGACAAATGGCGGTACTCCGTACTGTATCAGCCGTCCCATTGCAGAGCATGGGCACCCTCTACAATCGGGATTACAACTGAGAGTGGTTAGGCCATATAGTCCACCACGCTGGTCTAGTGCGGGTTTACATACTTACATATATACCGTAGACATTCTTGCAAATCGCTATGGTATGCAAGTTTCCTCGCGATGTTTTCCTGCACCGTTTTAGGGCGTGGTGATTATCAATACACACAAGACTCCGAAAAGTCAGAAGTGTGTCTCTGGATTTGTACCCGCGGCCACCGTGAACATTTTGTCAACCGTGTCTTGATAGGCCACCACACTTTTACTCCGTACTATTACAATTAATGTTATAACATTTCTACCGTTTGAATAAGGTGTTATTATATCGCTTTGTCCACTTGGATCAATATTTTCATGCCTTCTGGTCGACTCGGAGTAGTTTTCCAACTTGAATATGACTAATCTGCATAATATGAATGGGAATTTATACATGTGTTTCCGCTGTTTCTTATTGTTAACAAAGCGGAATACGTGATGTGACGTTGAGCAATGAATAAGATGTTTTTGGCAGTTTTACTAGAAGCCTTAAAGGATGTATAGTGTAGGTATATATTATGCTATACGTTTCAGTATTTTTCTTATTGCGATCACGTTCGTAACTTAAAACTGAATCAATATAAAAATATATAATAATAATAGTCAAGAAATTAAGCATAATTTTTCCCCCTAATAACGTTAAACTTATTTTTTTTATTGCTTGTACTGGTACGTGATCACTGCCGCTCGTGAACATCCATGGCATTAGGGTCATGAATGTGTTGCTGTACCATCAATTCGGGAGAATTGTTATATTTTATGGTATTTAATTATTACTGAGTTAAATAAATAAAATACTTTTGAATTGCAAGTCTAAAGCAAGTGAATTATGATCTTAGTCAACTTTATACTTATGTACATTTGTGTGGATATTCCAATTATATATCCACATAAAATGGACGGTGTATACATTAACTCTTTATCTCTGCATACCCTTTTAAATAGAAGTACAATTATATTTTTCTCGACTGTATTGTCCTATACAAAAGAGCACATAGTATTGACAGACACGTCATGAGCGCGTCACAAGCGGAACTGCTCGGCTCGATTGTAAAGCGCTTAGTTTTTGTGTTTGAGTATAATTAATATCGTCTTAACCCATTTCAACGATGAGTAAATTACCGTCTCATACATTGATAAAGGCGTAGATGTAGGCACTAAGCAGTAGGCTTCGCACTTCGCACTGCGCGCGCGCAGTGATCAGTCGCGACTCGCGGCATGCCATGCGTTTATAGTTTTTTTTTCTGCGATAAAAAATTATCAAACTCTTCTTTAATTTATATTTATTCTGTTGGCGTGTGGTGAAATGTTGATCTAAAATTAAATTTTAAATAATTCCATTTAATGCATTATTTGACATATGTTTTTATTTTATAAATAACAAGAATCTATCGTTATCTAATAGTATTAACTTGTCCAATATAATATAATGTGAATGGAGAAAAACTATTCCTAATATTTTAACATCAGCATGACAACAACGCATTCAGACGCCAAAAGATTGTGGACAATCTATACTACTTCAGCCATATCGATTTCCACAAACAATAAGGTGTAATTATAATAAATTAATTATATAGCGGGCACAAGCACTTTTTTTTAAATTCTATAATACTTGCATAATTGAGGCATAGCATCTTATATCTCAGGACGGCGAGCACAGTGGAATGCTGGGTAATGCTTTGTCATTCATGGTGTTGTTTGCTACTGCCCATGAGCGGTGGTATCGCTTACCATCAGACGAACGGCAAGCTTGTCTCACAATTCATAGCAATTTTAAAAATACATTATTTTTATAGAAAATAATAAAATTTCACAATAAATAAGGCAATTTATCCACTACAACTTCATTTGGATGGATACAAATGGGTAATATGTAATGGTGTTTACGCCTTAGTCCACCACACGTTACATATCTTGAAATTCTAGTGTAGATGTCTCAATTATGCAATTATCCTTAAAAAGTTTTCCATCGCCTGTAACATGACTGGTTAATTAATTAACGACCAATATATACTTGATGTTAAATTAATTAAATCAAGGCATAATTATAAGATCGTTTGTCCCGACTAATAGTGAACGCGCTGCTAAAATTATCATACTAGATCTTGAAAGTTATTACTTTCTTACTATAAATAATAATAAATACATCCAGCAGTCACATACACAGCCCTGACCCCACATTAATATTAATTAAGTCTTGTGTTGTAGGTATCAGGACCTACGACAGCCTCCATGTCGCAGTTGGTTGGATGTCAGGTGTGAAACGTGAGGCCATTGGTTCGATCCCGTACCGTGACAAATATTTGTGTGATCCACGAGTATTTATTTCGTGTCTGGGTGTTTGTGGAATCCAAAAGTCTTCTCGTAGTTTCATATACCCACGATACAAGACTCTATATCAGTGGTCAGAACTATGTATATGATTTTTTTTTTAATTTTAAGCGGGGTTTTTGTATGTGACTATTGGATCCATTTATCTCATTAGAGAAGGCGGCGTCAGTTTACTGGCAATAATTAGATTTGGCGCTTTGCCCTGTGGCAAAGGGGCGGAAAGAATTCCACCACGGTATCCCCTGCCTGTCGTTGAACTAAAAGTAATACTTAGGCGAACGCCTGAACAGGGATAATGGGGGCGCTTATGTGTCGTCCTGTTATGGACAGAGAAGGGGCAATAGGTCTCCGAACTGCATAGGATGACTGCGGAATAGTACCGGGCGATTCTAATATGCGCGAGAAGGGCCATCAAGTGGTTTTGGTCGGTATGCCGGCGTAGGATATCAGCATTAGAGACCCAGCTCGGCATTAACATTCAAGTGCCGTTTCAGAAACTACGAGAGATTTTTCGGTCTGATTAACACCCTACCCCGAAAGAAATATTTGTGGGCTGTACAAACATTTCTACCTGTACGGGGATCAAACCTGCGTCCACTCGTTTAACAGCAGGCGTCTAACCAACTGCACCACGGAGGCTATCAAATTCAATCCAAAACACAATAGTGCATTTACACTGCGGTTTGGCGGGATAAATAGACATTGATAAATGGAACCTACCCAGGCGACCGCCGACCTCTACATATGAGAGACCTACCACCAGTAAGAGAAACCAGTAAGTACCTTTTTAGAGAAAGTAACAAAAAATACAATTCGTCTTACAAAACCAATAGCTTGGTTTGTCTGTGAGTACATTGTGGTGTTTTACATTATGATATTGCGACTTTAATTAAATACACACATTAATTGTGTCTTATACACATGTGCCTGATAAGTTGATAGCAGATCATTTTTAACGTTTTCAATAGTTTTTTTTTTATTAATCTGTGGAGCGTTTTCTTTACCGTTTACCAGGTGCGGTAATCGGTTACGTAGTTTAACTTATTGTGTTGCAGCGATACCATCAGCTTCCCACAGCTATAGTTATTAGTAATCAACAGAAGCTTGTGTTTCTATTTAACTCGTAGTATATTACATATTATAACAACTTATAATAATTTTCTTAACAATTATTTATGGTTTTACTGGTTACGAGTAGTTATAAAGCCCTATTTACGATCAAATTTGTAATAATTATAATTTGTTTATGTTTTTTCAGAGAATTGTATAGTATGAAAGTGATTTTTAAACATTTGTATAACATGATTTGAATGATATAGAGCGCAAAAATATAATGGCACGTTCCAGGGTGTTGAAGGTTCTTTATTAGGCAGGCGGGAAAGAAGTACCTAGCGTGAAAATTAGTTTAATACGACAATTTATCATACTTATTATGACTTTTTCATAAATGAAATGACGTTTTTAATATTGTTCATTCGGTAAGTGCCTTGATGGTTCGGCAACACGTCTTTGATAAAGCGAAGCGTTAGGAATGTTTGTGGCAGTGATCACTTACCGCCGGGCAAGGGCGGATCCAGCTTCCAAGCCAGGGGTGGGTCGTATAGTTTTTGTAAGAACACTGGGTACGATTTCAATACTTGAATTCATAATAATAATTATTTAAAGATTGTTACAGTCGTGATTTGTGAACACACAATACAATTTTTTACCGACATACAAAATTTTTTATCGGCAAGATAAAAAATAAATTTGTACAATCTGGAGCCAGTCCATGGTGGTCATGGCCCCCATGACCTCCCGCTGGATCCGCCATTGCCACCAGGTGACCTGTTTGCACGCTTACCGGACCGATGCTTTGAAAAAAAGTAAAATGTACCTATTATTACTTCTTTCTACGATGATCTATTAAGCGAAATATGTACATGAATGAAATACTCGACTCAGTAGATGAGGCATTACGTATCTTTTGTATCAATCTTATCTACATTTTATTTCACAACACATGGATAATATATGCTTAAAAATACATACAGGGTATCTCAAGACTGCTACCGAAAACGAAGCCGGGTGGTAGTTTAAGCGACTTCAGACACAATGCAACAGAAAAAGTTGCAAAAAAAAGCGACAAATTTTTTTGGTTATTTTTTTCCTATGACCATATTTGGGTGGTAAATATTTTTTTTTCCTAAAATAATAGTGTATACCCTTTTATTTATAAATAATCTAAGGTATAAAAGAGTTTAAATTATTATTTTAGCAAAAACTATGGATTTACCACCAAAAATGACGATATTTAAAAATCATAAAACATAATTGTCGCGTTTCTTTGCGAAATTTTTAGTTGCATTGTGTTTGTAGTCACTAAAACTACCACCCGGCTTCGTTTTCGGTAGCAGTCTTGAGATACCCGGTATATGTATATTAACACTTTATAATATTACCTATTTGGGTGAAGGTACTACTTGGTTATCCTAGCACGAAGTGTTAATAGTACTTTATTTTTTTAATATTCCCTAACAGGAAACGCTGCTGAAAGCGGAAGCAGAGGATATTTATAGCTTTACTAATGATGACGGAGTTTGTTCAAATTATGCTCTTAATACTCTTAATGAAAGATCAGAAAAATAACGATTTCGATGAAAAAAGTAATAATTTGAAAATGTTTAATTAGCGACTCCGTTTTAGGGCGTTTCCATTGTATAAAACTGTTACGTAGGATACTGTCAATCTTTTCTTAAACTGCTCACGAAAGCACATACGTAAGTACGTGGTGCCCTATTGTTTTTTTAATTGGTATGAATGCATGCCAGTCGCCTGATGGTAAGCGATACGACTGCTCATGAAGTAATGAATAGTAACAAAACCAAACAGCATGCGCTCGCCATCTTGACACATAAGATTTTAAGTCTCAATATGCTCAGTAGTTACTCTGGCTACAACATCCTTTCAACCGAAACACAACATTACATTTACACTGCTGTTTAGCGGGAGAAATAGACATTGCAGTGGTACCTACCCAGGCGGTCTCTCACATATGATCTACGACTAGTAACCGTAATGGTTACGGACCGGGTGTGAATGACAACAAGTTCACGGTGGGTACTCGGGCACACCTCTGACTTTTTGCAGTCCTGTGTGTCTTGATAGTCACTCACCAAACACTATAGCGATGAAGGAACATATTGTGAGGAAGCCTGCATACCATACGACTTATAATAATTTATATGTTATGTGACGTCCGCTAACCTGAGCTAGCGTGGTGGACTATATAGGCTTAGGTTATATAGTCAAATGGTTACAATAAACAACTTTTTTATATCCTTACGATTATCATATATTCAAGGCGAGATACTCTCCCTATGTAAAAGGGGCTTTATAAATGGATTACTCACGAATGCTGATTAGTTAATTAACCAAAAAAAGAAAACAAAATTTGTTATCGCAAAAATAAACGGACAAAGAATAAAATAATGAAGTATGTGCGTAACACAAGGCTAGAATATGAGCATCTATATATCTTTGATTACCGCGCTCGTCAAATGTGCGGCTTATATAGGCTAAATGGTCTGTGACTAATTATTATAATTCCTTCTTCTTAATCAACTTCAAAACACGAAGATTATGAACTCGTAGTGTAGGTATGTTTGTCATACAGTAAGCATTATAATAACTATATTAGGTAATAGCCATATTTATTTACCTACCTTTGTTTAAGTTGAATTTGGAGTTAGTCATAACATATAATATATAATTAAATTTATTTTATTTTATTGAAATAGGCACACCAACGACATGTATATTAAACATTTTCTAATACTACAATCTAGGACAATCTACTGATATACATATCAATTAAAAGTGTACACAACATTTGTAATAAATAAATTAAATTAAATTGTACAACATCAAATTAAACTCAAGATAAATAAACAATACAATATATAAACATATATAGTCAAAATATAGTAAATATATAGTACAATGTATAGTCATAATATATAAGTGCGTGGTGGCCTGTTGGTAAACGGACTATAGACGCGGCTGCCAACATGTTCACGGTGGTCGCGGGTTCGAATCCCAGGGCACACCTCTGACTTTTCAGAGTCATGTGTGTATTGATAATCACCACGCACTAAAACGGTAAAGGAAAAACATCGTGAGGAAACCTGCATACTATAGCGATTTATAAGAATTTCTATGGTATGTAAGTCTGCCAACCCGCACTAGGCCAGCGTGGTGGACTATATAATCCACCATAGGCCATATGGCCTAACCACTCTTAATCGTTCGTGGCACTAATTCACTATGCTGTAGCCACAGTCTATGGCATACTAGTTTGTAAATGTATAGTTCGTAGCAGCATCAGTGTATTAAAGTGGAAACTACAAAAGGCGTCACAAATCGACCTTGTCTTTCTTCTTCTTTGTTAGATGGTGCTGTTACGAAAAAATAAATTGAATCAGTTGATATGCTGATATGATGGCTAAAGCGCGCCCTATAGTACGAGAGATGACAACCAAAATTTTTGTCTCATAGCAATACGGCCACAACCTCATCAAATTGATAGATTTGATTATTTAGAACTCGAAAAAACCAATTTCAGACATTTTTCGCGAAGCGTTTGACCGAACTGAATTTTCAAAAATGTTAACATATTTTACCGGACTGTATCATAGCAATCTGTCTGATTTTCTGACTGTAGTTATATAATAGCTCTAAGATACCCAAAACATATTTTTCAGAAGTTAATAGTGTAGCGCGAACCCAAAAAATCGATGAGACAAACAAAAATGATGATAGCAATCCGTCTGAAAATGATCTTTACAGGTAAATTAGGATTAGATAATAGGAAAAAAAATATTTTCAGAAGGAAATTTGGATGCATCAAATTTTGAGACCATTCTAAATATGTTAAGGAATTTTACCGATCGGTATCATAGCAATCTCTCTGAAAATTGTTGAACATGATGAAATGAATTAACCAGATATTAAAAAAATTATATCAAAAGAATTCAGTGTAGCGCCTCCTTTATCAGACAACTTTTCGATATCGACCGTGTTGAAGCGGGACTGATTGCAAGTCGGGCAATCACCTTGCTTTTCTCTTGCCAAAATAGAGCGCGGACAACGTATCTATTCTATAAAAACGTCTATTATAATTGATAATTTTGAATTCTTAAAAACCTACTCTTCCATCCCTAAAAACTTTGTCAATGGCAGATGAGCAAACCGTGCCTTATCATTGGGAATAGAAGGAAAAAAACGTCCGCGAGCCCTCGGACAACCAGCGACACACCCACGTCCGCCTGAGCAACTTATAGTTGGTTGTCACCTTAAGTGAGCGTCACTTCAACGATTAGGAAAGCTGGTGAGTGGCTATATATAGTAAGAGCGTGGCAGGAGCGTAACACGCAAAAAACCATTCCCACCGCAGCAGGAGCGTAATAAGTGCTCAGGCATCGGCCAAGCGACTCCAAAACGTTCTTTTCTCTTTTAGGAGTACATGCGACACCTTAAATATCTGAAAATATTTTTTTGAAATCCTGCCAAATTTACGAACGCTTGAAAAAAATTTCATTCGGATTGCTATAATACAGGTCGGCTAAATTTGTTGACATTTTCAAAAATTCGCTTCAGCTATATACTACGCGCAAAATGTCTGAAAACCAACTTATTCGTCATAAAATTATAAAATCTATGTACATTTCCAATATCAGACGTATCGCTATGATACCGACTGCCTTTTTTTTGGACACAGCAGAAATAGCCTCACATGCAATTGCTACACTTTTGACCGTTACTACCTACCTGGTCGGGTTCAGAATCACATAATATAACGATTTTATACAGTTTCGACCGTATTGCTATGATACATGGTTTTGGTCGTCATCTCTGGTACTACTAACTAAACGTGACTCCGAGGTGGGCTACAAGCATTGCTTGCGTGCGGAGAATATGCTACAAAATCAATTTTATATTCCTGCATTACGGCAATAATCTAAAATCTAAATAAAACCATCAATAATCTGTTTTTTTTTTATTGCCTTGTAAGTAGACGAGCTAGCGGCCCGCCTGATGGTAAGCGGCTACCGCTGCTCATGGACCTCCGTAGTGCCAGGAGACTAACACAACAAAGTCGCTGCCTACCTCGAGGAGAGTACTCTCCTTAAATCTCGTTTGAAGAAGGACAGGTCATAGCGCTGAGGAAACACCGATGCAGGGAGTTCATTCGAAAGCTTGCACGTACGTGGTAGAAAAGAACGCTGGAAACGTACCGTTCGGGAGCGGTACGCCTCCAGGTGTTTGCGTGTTCACTGCGAAGAAGGACCCCTTTGTCATGGCGCCGCAATTCCAAGGAGTTACTCTCCAAGGATCCGAGAGTATTGGAATCGAAATATCAAGCAAGGTCGAGTTTAGGAGTCATTTGGAGGACAAAGCCAAACTGGCCAGCAAGAAGTTGGGAATCCTGAACAGAGCCAAGCGGTACTTTACGTTGGGTCATAGATTGACGCTTTACAAAGCGCAAATCCGGCCCCACGTGGAGTACTGCTCTCACCTCTGGGCAGGTACCCCAAAATACCAGCTCGACCCACTTGACTCCTTGCAGCGACGAGCTTGTCGAATAGTCAATGATCCCGATCTCACGGACAAATTGGAACCGTTAGGACTGCGGAGAGACTTCGGATCTCTCTGAGTGTTCTATCGTTTGTTCCATGGGGAGTGCTCCGAAGAGTTGTTTGAGATGGTATCACCGTCGCCTATGTACCATCGCACCACACGTTTCCGCAGTAGAGTTCATTCCCACCACCTGGAGGCGTACCGCTCCCGAACGGTACGTTTCCAGCGTTCTTTTCCACCACGTACGTGCAAGCTCTGGAATGAACTCCCTGCATCGGTGTTTCCTCAGCGCTATGACCTGTCCTTCTTCAAACGAGGTTTAAGGAGAGAACTCTCCTCGAGGTAGGCAGCGACTTTGTTGTGCTGGTTCCCTGGCACTACGGAGGTCCATGAGCAGTGGTAGCCACTTACCATCAGGCGGGCCGCTAGCTCGTCTGCCTACAAGGCAATAAAAAAAAAACAGATTATTGATGGTTTTATTTAGATTTTAGATTATTGCCGTAATGCAGGAATATAAAATTGATTTTATTGCATATTCTCCGCACGCAAGCAATGCTTGTAGCCCACCTCGGAGTCACGTTTAGTTAGTAGTGCCAGAGATGACGACCAAAACCATGTATCATAGCAATACGATCGAAACTGTATAAAATCCTCAGATTATGTGATTCTGAAGCCGACCAGGTAGGTAGTAACGGTCAAAAGTGTAGCAATTGCATGTGAGGCTATTTCTGCTGTGTCCAAAAAAAAGGCAGTCGGTATCATAGCGATACGTCTGATATTGGAAATGTACATAGATTTTATAATTTTATGACGAATAAGTTGGTTTTCAGACATTTTGCGCGTAGTATATAGCTGAAGCGAATTTTTGAAAATGTCAACAAATTTAGCCGACCTGTATTATAGCAATCCGAATGAATTTTTTTTCAAGCGTTCGTAAATTTGGCAGGATTTCAAAAAAATATTTTCAGACATTTAAGGTGTCGCATGTACTCCCAAAAGAGAAAAGAACGTTTTGGAGTCGCTTGGCCGATGCCTGAGCACTTCTTACGCTCCTGCTGCGGTGGGAATGGTTTTTTGCGTGTTAGGCTCCTGCCACGCTCTTACTATATATAGCCACTCACCAGCTTTCCTAATCGTTGAAGTGACGCTCACTTAAGGTGACAACCAACTATAAGTTGCTCAGGCGGACGTGGGTGTGTCGCTGGTTGTCCGAGGGCTCGCGGACGTTTTTTTCCTTCTATTCCCAATGATAAGGCACGGTTTGCTCATCTGCCATTGACGAAGTTTTTAGGGATGGAAGAGTAGGTTTTTAAGAATTCAAAATTATCAATTATAATAGACGTTTTTATAGAATAGATACGTTGTCCGCGCTCTATTTTGGCAAGAGAAAAGCAAGGTGATTGCCCGACTTGCAATCAGTCCCGCTTCAACACGGTCGATATCGAAAAGTTGTCTGATAAAGGAGGCGCTACACTGAATTCTTTTGATATAATTTTTTTAATATCTGGTTAATTCATTTCATCATGTTCAACAATTTTCAGAGAGATTGCTATGATACCGATCGGTAAAATTCCTTAACATATTTAGAATGGTCTCAAAATTTGATGCATCCAAATTTCCTTCTGAAAATATTTTTTTTCCTATTATCTAATCCTAATTTACCTGTAAAGAACATTTTCAGACGGATTGCTATCATCATTTTTGTTTGTCTCATCGATTTTTTGGGTTCGCGCTACACTATTAACTTCTGAAAAATAGGTTTTGGGTATCTTAGAGCTATTATATAACTGCAGTCAGAAAATCAGACAGATTGCTATGATACAGTCCGGTAAAATTTGTTAACATTTTTGAAAATTCAGTTCGGTTAAACGCTTCGCGAAAAATGTCTGAATTTGGTATTTTAGAGTTCGAAATAATCAAATTATCAATTTGATGCGGTTGTGGCCGTATTGCTATGAGACAAAAATTTTGGTTGTCATCTCTCGTACTATAGGGCGCGCTTTAGCCATCATATCAGCACATCAACTGATTCAATTTATTTTTTCTTAACAGCACCATCTAACAAAGAAGAAGAAAAACAAGGTCGATTTGTGACGCCTTTTGTAGTTTCCACTTTAATACACTGATGCTGCTACGAACTATACATTTACAAACTAGTATGCCATAGCCTGTGGCTACAGCATAGTGAATTAGTGTTAATTACCCATATTGCTATACTGTACTATACTTTATGGTGCTAATAAGTGAGCAAGATGGGAAAATATTACGAGTAATTAAATAGCCATTAGGCAAGTCAGTACAAAGACGTGTAAAATACTTAACACTTAATAAATAATACACTGTATGTATAAGATTATTATTATTCAATTAAGTTCATGAGTCTTATGTTATTATTTATTATTATAGATACCTGTTTTTGTTCAAGAAAATATATTTAATATATTATGTCATAGATAGGTAAATGGTTTACTGAATCATGGATATTTTCGAAATGACACGTAGAGCTTTCATCAAAACTGGTGGTATCATCATACCACTCACAGATCCAACATAGTATTGGTTCAAATAAATAAAACTTTTGAGCCAATGACATAAAACAATCAGAGATCGTACGCGGTCGAGTCGCAATAGGAAGAAGACACTCGGACAAAACGATTGAATATTAATAGAATATAATTATTCCCTAGTAATTGATAATATTGATTGATTGCTTAGTTAGTTGCTATTTTTGGATCTACCGGGTATCTCAAGACTGCTACCGAAAACGAAGCCGGGTGGTAGTTTTAGTGACTACAAACACAATGCAACTAAAATTTTTGCAAAAAAACGCGACAATTTTTTTTTATGATTTTTTAAATATCGTAATTTTTGGGTGGTAAATCCATAGTTGTTGCTAAAATAATAATTTAAACTCTTTTATACCTTAGAGTCCTTATAAATAAGAGGGTATACACTATTATTTTAGGAAAAAATAAATTTACCATCCAAATACGACCATAGGAAAAAATAACAAAAAAAAAATTCGTCGCTTTTTTTTTCAACATTTTCTGTTGCAATGTGTCTGAAGTCACTAAAACTATCACCCGGCTTCGTTTTCGGTAGCAGTCTTGAGATACCCTGTATAAGTAAATTACATAATTTTTCTTTACGTGTGAATGAGTCACACTTAATAGTAAATTGTCTTTTGCTGCTTACAATTGGTAATATATTCTTGGGTATTGAATAACAAGAACGTCGACAGAACTCCATATAAATGTGATCTTGGTGATCCATATTATCATGATATCAAATGTGATTCCCTGCCTCTCGTTTACTATAATGTTTTACAGCGCCATCTATATTTTATTTATAGTACTATCTCACCGAGTACGTGATTTTTTTCGGCCTCACCTATATAGTTTTCATATCTTTAATATAGATGGCGCTACTTTATTCTCTTTGTTTCACCACTATAAACTTATATATACATGAATTAATATTAATTTTATGATAAAGCGTTTTTAAATTCCATATTTGTTTACTATTTTGAAATATAACGGACAGAACTATTTGTAACCTTGGATATTTTGCCATTTTATTAATAAGAAAATATGGAAATGTAGTCATTAAAAATAATTATTATAATTATATTATTTACTTGCCAATGCTATTGAAAGTTTGTGAATTATATAGTAAAATTAATAAAATCATATTTGTGTCTAGTTGTGGTAAGGCCACGCTGTAAGCCATGACTCAGCATGAATGGGAAGGCTCATCCGGGGCAGCACCATTGTCTGAAAGGAAATTGACGTGAAGCGACAGATTTGTTATTTTAAAATAAAATTATTTCGCTGTTTATCCCATTTTCTCTTCAAAAAATCTGTTCTACAGAATGTCAGAAACTTCAGCTTTTTAGATAAAGCTGAAGAGTGCTACGGAAAACGAATCCGGGTGGTAGTATTAGTGACTTCAGACATAATGTAACTAAAAATTTCGCAAATGAATGCAACATTTTTGTTTTATTATTTTTTAAATATCGTCGATTTTGGGTGGTAAATCAATAGTTTTTGCTAAAATAATAAATTAAAGCCTTGCGTACCACAACGTTTTTAAATATAAAACGTTGTACACTGTTATTTAAGAAAAAACTATACATTTACCACCCTGATATAAACAACTATTCTTTGCAAAAAATAATAATAATAGTTCCATTGTGTCTGAAGTGACTAAAACTAGCACCCAGCTTCGTTTTCGGTAGCACTCTTGATATACCCTGTACATACAAATTATAGTTCGGGTTATTATGAAATATTTAATTAACAAAAAAATACTCATATTATATCACGTTAAATTGCATTATAATATGAGTAAGTTGAATCTAAAAAATATCGAAAATTTTACATTAATGTTGATTCTCAATCTAGCTGGATTTAGAAACTTTAAGTAGAGTCCAATTGCAGGTTCTTTAAAATTACTGAAACACGAAGGCTAACCAAAAAACTTATTATAAATAATTCGATATCAGCACATCGATAAAAAATCCATTATTTATTATGATTTAAAAAAAATCACGTGTGATTTCACCTCACGATGATTTTAATATATTAAAAATTTGTACTGAAAGCCGGGCCAAAAAAGGCGCCAAATAAAATGATACATACATACATAAACTTACTGTTGTTTTTCCAAAGACAGAGGTGCCAGGACATCGACATTTCGCTTTGTACAATGTTACACCCCACGATGTGATAGGCGAGCTTATCGCAAAAGAAAAAAAAAATGTTGGTATAAGAATTCTAGAGATCTTATCGGTCTTTATGTAAGAAGATCTATAGCTGAGTTGTTTATACACACTTTTATTAACTCGGCCTGTACGAATTCATGTCTGCTGTAATAATGGAATCTTTTAAGTTGGTTTTCGAACATGCCAAAACGTCGGACTGGCTTGTTTATCAAGGAGTCATGACTATATTATAATTTAAACATTTTGATAGTTGGACGTTTAAGATGTTAAAGATAATTTACAGTTTATTACCAGGATTTACTTCTTTTGAATCTTTTTTATAATGGGGTAATTTGTGCGCAGCTGCGTTGAAAGCGCCCCACCCACCTACGCAATTTAAAAATAAAATGAATGTAATTGACTCCGTTTACTAATTTCAAATCGTGTTTTTTAGTTTTTTTGTACTATTTATTATGAACTATTTTACTCATCTCGCCATTCACTGCAATAAAAAAGTTGTGAACGTAATATTTTTTTTTTGGAGTAGCCCAATTTTTTTTCATTTCTATGGCTATTATTATTGAAAATTTAATTCACAATTTCCCAAGTTTTCCGTGGTTTACGCGATCGTTCCTTAATAGACAGTTCGGATTCATTTGCACTAGCAATAGACATCAACGAGCTGCCTCGAATTCGGGTTCAAATATTCATATTTTCGTGATGAAAAATATTTTCATTTCAATTGCATTAATTTATAAGATTAATTAGTCGACGTCGTCATTATTTTTGTGAATGCTGAAATATACTACATATTTACAAGTCGTAGAATTCTCGGTTTATCTTTATATCCTAAAAGTAGTTTTTTGTTAGTCAGTTAGTTAATAATAATTTATAAAGTAACTTAAAAAAAAATGTTTTCACTATTTGTAGTAATCATCTCGAGATAGAGATACCAATTATTTGGAGTTATCGAGGGAAAATATTTTTACGGAACCATAGAAATAAGGCTTAGATTAATGAGTAGCATTTATATTGAAAAAAATCTGTAATCATGGTCACAAATAGTGATCGTAGCTGACTTACCTGAATTGACTATTTTCAATTACTGCAGTTTCCTATAGATCTTTACACTAGTGTCAATGGGTCCATGTAATTAGCCTAATTACCGAGAAACTGCAGACAAATCTTTGCTGTTGGCTTTAGTTCGAGGAGTGAAATAGCCTTAGACTTTGCTGATAGTATCCGATATTCCTTTCCGTTTGGATGACAACCGCATCTGATGACGCAATGGTGGATGGACAACCTGTCACATTGTGCCACGTAAGTATTGCGTTTTCGACTGAGCGCATGTTTATCAGGTTTACAAATGTGTATACTGCCTCGGTGGCGAAGTTGTACTACGGTATAATTGCAGTGCTGGGTTCTCGGGTTCGAGTTGTGGATCGAGCAAGTCGTTGGTGTCAGGAATTTGTGCCCGATATGGCGATAGGCTCGCCCTCTATCATATGATGGGACGGAACAAACAAGGCGAAACGTGGTAATATCTTTGCCAACCCCTTTTGGGAAAAGGCGTGAGTTTATGTATGTATAGGTTTTGAATAGACTGGTGTGTTGTATAATAATAAATCAAATCACTACATACTATAACGGTGAAGGAAAACATTGCGAACAAGCCTGCATGTACCTTAATGATTTGTTAGAATTGCTATGGTATATAAATTCCGCCAACCTGCACTAGGCCAGCGTGCTATGTGACCTAATAAATACTAATCGTACTCTCAATTATAAAGGAAGCCTGCGCTCTGCAGTGGGACGTACATATTATGCTCTTAATACTAATACTGAAACTCAATGTTTTGAGCCGAATTTTGTTTTGTGTAACGTTGTTGTGTGTCGCCTGGACAACTGAGCTGTCAGCAGTTCATCACATGGGTCACGCGGGCAACACGTGCGGGTGCTTGTTGCCGACTTGAATCGCCGACATTTTCTTATAGGCCGCCGGGTTGTGACGATGGGCTGTGTGGCCGCGCCGGGCCGGCGGCATTGCTTTGTAGTGTGTTTCATAGGTAACCCTATTATTCTTTCGAAGATGTCAAAACATTGTAGGGTAGTGAAACCTAGGATAATTTCCTTAAGAAATAATAATGTAATGATGAAACCACCTGTAAATGAACATTCAGAGGACTAATTTCCCTTAATTGATGTAAATAAAACATCATAACACATATAAGAAAAGTTTATTAACATAAAAATGCAATATATGCTACACAACTAGCGACCCGTAGCGTCCGGGGAACCGAAACGTACCACCACAGGTCGGCGATCAATTAAATAACAAAAAAAACACGACAAAAAAAATATTCAAATATACTTTTTAAATATTTTGGGTACGTTGTAAATATTCATGATTAGTAGTTAAATGTATGTACAATGCCCTGCCGGTTGGCGGGCGGTAAAATTTTATACCTACAAGATTACATATCGACCGTCGTGGGTTTTGCATTGTAACCATCGTTTTTCGCTTAATATTTAATACTAAAGTCTCAGGGGAATATCGCCTGAAGCGATTACTACTTCAATCTGTAAAACTGCACCAATTGTAAGCCTTACAAAGAATTTTATTAAATGTAAATCAAAGTGTGATTAGAAAGATACGAATGAAACGGCACCCAATCCGACGCGGCATGTGTTAAGTTAATTTAAATTCTTCTATTTTATACACTACTACATGCGATGCCACGTTGCGAGGCGTTTTTGTAGTATGGGTCTGGTCATAGAAAAAAAAAAAAAACACAATCTGATGACTAACAAGTGTTGCGTCGTGTCGGGTCGCGTGGCGTTTTTGTAGTATATTTCCGCCTTAGTACTAAGGTTTCAGTGGAATATCATCTGAAGCTTTTACTTTTTTAATATGTAAAACTGCATCAATTGAAAGCCTTCCAAAGAATTTTGTTAAAATGAAATACACGGTGAGATTTATTCAAGAGTTTGTTGATATGGATGTCATTACTTCATGACCAATGAAGACTAGCGCTCTTTATACTCGTAGTTCCCTATTATCAAACGTTAAGTGTTTTTTTATTGCTATGAATGGCGATATAAGGTTGCCATTCGTCTGATGGTAAACGATACGACTGCTCACGGACAGTAGTAAAACCAAACAACACCATGAATCAAGAAGCAATGTTTGGCATTCCACTGCGCGAGCGCCTGAGACATATGATGTTACTATGTTAAGTTTATAGGTCAACATTTATAATAGTTATATTTACTATTACAAATACATGTTGTATATAGTATAATATTTGTGTCTTAAATAAATTTTATATTGCATAATAATAAATATATAAGCATTGAAATTCATGAGGACGCTTATTGGTACAGTTGCCGTTTTCCATTCCACCCATTACAATATAGGTAACATAGTTAAAATCTGAACCAAAATGTTCTAGAAACTTAACGGATTTAAATAAAAAAGCGATGGTTAAAGACATTAAGAAAATTAAACTTTTTATTTTTGCTTAGAACCGACTGTATTTTTCTACTAGTTTATTGGAAGCATGCGTAAGTATTCCTTTAAAATAACACAAAAGATTAAAATCAAATACAAATATTAAATAATTATAAAAAATAATATTTTTATACATTTAATAAATTATACAGTAATTGCAGTAATGTCAATAATGGTAAAATAAAGAAAAATAACTTAGTAGAAGTATAATATAAAATTGGACAAATTTCAATTTCCCTGAATGAAAATTTGTCCCCACGTTTAATAAATTCCGCCACGGTCGCCTCTAAACACGAAACCCACGACGACACGGTGGTTCTATATTAACCGATCGAATTGAGAAGCACACTGGAATGTACGTGAAGAAGTCCAACTTGTATACAAAAGCACATAATTTTTAAATCACCGTCATAATACTTAGTGCGTCTAACTAATAATAACGTAAAGTATATGGCAAATAGATTATAAAACTAAACATTAAACGATACTAATAAATTATTAAAATTTGAACAATACGACTAAAGCTCCGATTAATAAAATATTACAAAATAAAATATAAATCTTAGACGTATATTCAGAAGGTGTAAAGTATAATAAATAAGTTATATTAAATAACAGAACAACGACGATCGAGTATTCTGTGCGCCGGCGCAGGGTTTGTGGCTTCACAAGCGTCGCGTCCCCCCGCACCCCGCGCACACCTTCTGCTCACATCTTACTTTACACAGTACACTTAATTTATACAACTGAATTTACTAATCAATTATTTCACACAACATTAAGTCGAAAGCGGTTTTTTTTTGTTCTGTTCAATGGATTTTTTGTCCGACGACGTCTGACATAAAATTAATGTGGAGTGAATTTTTGAGTTTCACCCGTATTCACCCTTTAGTGATATAATAGAATGATAGTGCCGCGGCTGGTTTTGAAAGTGAAAAATAAAATATATTTCTCTGAAAAAATGCATTTTTCGTGGAATTTGATTTGTATTTTTAATGCTGATAAATTCTTTGATTTTTATTCAATTATCATGAATAGGTAATACTATGAAATTTAAACACAAAATGACCATTAACGAAAACTAAATATTAATTGAAATAAGATTGTGTGGCTCAAATAAATTAAGAATATTTTTTTTTGATGGCTTCAGTTGCGCTGGTGGTTAGCCTCCGGCTGAAACGTGAGTTCGCGGTTTCGAACACGCATTGAGACAAATATTTTTGTACTTGTAATTGTTTCAGGACGGGTGTTGTGTCCCAAAAGTCGCTCATAGTTTGCTACCCCCGACACAACACTCTATCTTAGTGAGGGTCCAGGATTTATACTACGTTATTATACTATATATAGTACTACGTTAGTTGCAAAAAATAAACCAGGGTGGCACTATTGTTCAAAACGCTAACAGCCTAATTCACAGACAGTTTTGTGCGAATTTTAGTTGTAATATTTTTTTTCCCTTTCAAACAACTTTTGAATTCAATTAAAGCAAAGAAGACAAAACATTCAATAGCTAAAATAGATTTTAAAACTGTCTATTCCTAAGGCCGTAAAGATACACAAGGTGCGGCTCAATTCGACAAGTCCGTACACTAAATATACACTGGTTGTCTCATTACACACAGCCGCGATTTATTTAAAAATGTATATATAATGTAGTAAAAGGTACTTACAACGATTTACACTAATTTCATATAGATGGGATAATATACTTAACGTCAAATACTGCAAATGTCAAAATTTCATTCTTTTGGTTAGTTTAGACCGGGGGTCGGCAACCTACAGCTCGCGAGTCACATGAGGCTCTTTGGATTTGAAGCTGCGGCTCTTAAATTCCATACGCCAGAACAATTAAAAAAAAAAAATACTACAACATCATTTTGAATCGATTAATGAAGATTAGGCATCATTTTTATCTCTCATTCACTTGTGCTCGCTTTTTACCGCACTGAAAGAATACTGGCTCTTCAAAAACGCAGAAAATTTTAATTTTGGCTCCTCCGACTTAAACCGTTGCCGAACCCTGGTATAGACTGTAGTATAGAATATAGACTAAATACACCACTTCTGAGACATGTAATGTGTGCGTCAGAAATTGCATAATCGAACACCGCATTACTCTGGTGAATAAAGTCCAAGGCTACTCATTTGTTGGGTAAAGCCCCTGCAATCCGTGACTGTTGGATATTCAATAGCAAAAAGCTATCGAGCTATTTTAACTGTATTATGTTGTATCAATGGTCACACTAACCGTTAGTTTATAAGAAAATTTGAATTTTAAGTAAGAATGAGGGTAAGCGACGAATGACGTTTGCAGATATTCACGTTAAGCGTTATATATGTTGCTAAATTAATAATTACTTGATAATACGCAATATATGAGCATGAATAGATTACCTTCTCTTTATATATGATTATCATACACTATATATTTCGTTTATCTAATTATTCAGCATCAACGTGCTAAACTATTCGCACTCGGCGTCTCACACATTTTTAATTCCATGTATTATTACGAAAAACATCCATTATATCTATTTTACATGTAGCATATAATATATAACAAGTATTGGTAAATTTGCAAATAAAAAAGAACATGATTTTGACACATTTTCAAATATGTATATAAGCTTACATTTATATTACGATTACACATAGATTTGAATGTAACATTACGTATTTAATGATTCTATATTATTTTCTGTAATGTCCGCTGTTCGTACAGTCTTTACACGATGCGTAGGTAACTAACTGGTTAATATTATTCGTATATTAATTTAAAAAAGATATAAAAATGCGTATAAAAAAGAAGACAATATTTTTTCATCAAATATTTGAAAGTTTTATTTTTATAAGAAAAATGTCGAATCGCTCGAGTTTTATCAATCACCTCTTGCGTTCATGATATTATTTTCTAGTGATTTTCTTGTATATAACGCGGCCCGCACACGCGATACGTCTCGTGTTGCATTGCACATTCATAAAATTGCGATAATTTAAGCGTACGTACAGCCTGATATTGCACAGAAAATAATTTAAAATTAAGACATATTTCGTGTGCGGCGGCGATGTAACGCAGATAGCTTGGGTGGTGCCGACCCTCAGATACCATCCAATCTCACGTTCATAAATTACCACAACATCCATGATTACATACACTACACTGGCGCAATTACCATCAATCACCATCACATCACATCCCCATCTTCAACTTATAATCTCAAATTTAATTTATCATCTCATACCCTTTCATAATCTTAATTAACTTCATTCTACACGTCCAAGCGGCGGTATCACCATCAGTATCCGTGATACAAAAACTTTAATGTCCAAATTCGGGAAGACTACTCCATTGGCCCCCGGGAGGTATAACACCTGAACACGTGCACCCGCAATCTCAGGTCTTTACAAAAAAGCTGTGCATGTAAACAGGCTCTAATCCGCACGAACTAGCGCCTCGACGATGGTATGCGGACAGGAAACAACAGCGGCACATCAAAACCTACATAGTGACGTCATAAGGATACTAAAAACCACACGTCACTGTCACAGCATGCTGAAAATATAGTACAGCATTTATGAAGCAAAGTTGTTACTTATAATACGCGATGACTTTATTTAATTGCACTAGTACTAGTACCAGGGTGGATCTATGAGCAATGATTCATAAATTAGTACTTTAAGGGATGATGTGCCTGCCTCGTTTCCAGATCTCCCGAGCAATTGTCGCATATTAAACAAAATACAAAAGAATTATAATACACATTATAATAGAAAGTCTATACGCGTCTATGACATAAAAACCCCGTTAGGATAATAGAGCGCCAACCTACGGATACATCTATATAATATAATGTGAAAACCTAGTTATTTTAATATTAGGAAAAATATTTAGTAGTACAACCCATAGTTTTCTTAATTCCATCAAATTACCTGACTAACGGCCGATGCCAATAATCAATCGCAAAAATTAGATTGAAGTCAATATCGATTGTTTTCTATTTTTCGATTGGTCTCTTGTCATGTTGCCATAGTTTTTTGACTACTGAGATTGAATATTGGCAATATAGTATCAGAAAAAAGATTGAGCTGTCAATCTAAAACGGCAATTTTGGATTGGGATTGTTTATTGGCAGCGGCTTTAAGTAAATTGTCAAAAACCGTTGGACGTTCCGCGCTGTCAGCTCGGAACGTCGCCGCTATTTTGAATTAAATGTCAAACATGACGCGCGTTAATTAAGCGATGAATTGTGGATATTTCTTCGGCTTACACTATCAACTTTAAATATTTGAGGTCCTTAATATGGCAGTAATTTAATTGAATTAAACAGTCGTTGTTTGCATTCATAAAATAATGTAATGCACGCCTATGTGTCCAGCGCGGTTTTTGAGTAACATTTAATATGCCCGTTCGGGGCGAAGTGCCGAAGTTATACTTTGTAACCAATTCTTATACGAAAAGCTTCATGCATAGATAAAACATTCATTTAATTTAACAACATTTATGATAAAACCAATTGTTCTAACCGAGCTAGCGTCTCCCGTTTTGGTGTTCGGCCGAAGCGTCCAATGTCACATATGCCGCACCAGCTCGAAGTATTGATCACATCAATTCATTTAAAGTTAAATTTGTGTGTAATTTGCGCTACAATTAACGTAAATATTACAGACAAAATAAGTTTATAAGCACCTGAGATTATCAAAAAGTAATATGGCAAATTTCAGTGAAATTTAGTTGTATAAAATATATAAAAAACACTAATAGAATAAACACTGTTACACACATGAGCACAACAACGCTAGTGTTACGACAGATAAATGCCGCGGCCGAGCTCTCGACCGACAACAGCCTTACATTCCTATCTTACCAAACCTAGCCAGTGTGCTAGACCAGAGACATCATGCGCGATCAAATTCACCTTCACAACTTTCAATCGGATGTTTTCACATAAAATCCTCGTCAATATTCATAGAGCCAAATCATCTCACTGTTATCATGATGTCACCGACCACAACACAAAGTCCGTCGCGCGCCCATCGTCAACACAATCATCAACACTCCCTTTAAGAAGTTACAGACGCGGGCGCGCGACGGCGAATACAGTAAAATATCAATGCATTAAACCTTACCGTAAAGGAAACGAGAATCATTTCAAATCGCAAAGATTAACATCGGAATGAGAGAGTAAATAGACAACTTAAAATATATAATAAAATATATGTAATACAAACGTATGTCGCAGTGGATGTCGCGCGTCGGTTATTGTCAGAATTGTCTCAACGCTGACAATTGTTAAAAATAATAATGGCGGACATTCACCGCGACGTACCTCGCTTAACTTATAAACAAGTGTACAAAAACGTGTCCGTGTCCCGTGACCGACGTTCAGAATAAACGCTCCGCTTGCGGCGAGCCTTATATACAACATAACGCTACTGATTGGACAATGCAAGGATTTAACATTATCGACTTGTTTTTGAGTTCTACGGAAATACAACAACTTATTGTCTGAATGCAGCAGTCTTGTTTACTTACAATAGTTAATATAAAAGTCTTGCAACTATCTTTACTTGAGCGGATTTGAAAATTATCTCAAAACGATGTGAAATTAGATCTGAGCGAGTTACGAAACGGGATAATCCGCTGACGAGATACGTTAAGTTGCGTGACGATTGACACTGAATAGTTCAGTAATATAATGGTAACTTAAAAGGAAAGTGGTGAACGAAGCAAGTCGATAACGTTGGGTATTTTCGATGGATGGTATGAGTGTGGGCACCGGGCGCCGGGCGCGGGACACGGACGTAACATCAGGTAACGCGACGCACATCCCACTAAGCCTAATAAAACAATGTTGTGCCGCGTCCGCGTCGGTGGGATCATCTGCCGGACATCCCGCGAACCAATAAATAATATGTCACGTGGTACGAAGCGGGCGCGCGCCGCGACGCGACGCCGCCGATGGCACAGCGCGGGCCTTCCCCGCCATAAACTAACTTTACAATAAAACAACGGCAATAAATCGCTCTCATCATGCAACAAATAACCGTAACAACACCGGTGCCGAAACGTTTCAAAGAGATTTTCATTCCAATTCCACACTCCACGTTAAAAACTAAAATAAACATATAAGTTTAAAGCATTAGGTGCGATGAGTGATGACTCGGCTTCTTTGGCTTGCGGCGGGCGACACTGACGCAGCTGTTGCAGCTGATGCAGCTGACGCGGCGAGCGCTTGCTACGCGTGGCGCTTGGCGTGCAGCGCCAGGTGGTCGGAGCGCGAGAAGCAACGCTCGCAGTGGCGGCAGCGGAACGGCTTCGCGCCAGTGTGCTTGCGGTAGTGGCGCGTCAGCTCGTCAGAGCGCGCGAATCGCCACTCGCAACCCTCCCACGAACACTTGTACGGCTTCTCGCCTGTGGAAACAACGTCATCAAACGCTAGTCACATACATACATCAAAAACATGGCATTGAGGTTTTTATTTGTATCCAGGCGGTTGGAAAATGTATATATCAAACCATTCTGGAACACGAAACGCAAATTGCTCCTTGAGATGGAGACGATAGCGTAAAGTTGAATATCAGTTATGTATAAACTGATAAATGGCTGCTCTACACTTTCTTTGAGGAAGCACAATTTGCAATATTTTTATAACAAGTATTCATCAAGTTATAAAAGTGTAATTGCCGTCAGGAGTAGTTCACGCAACGCCGCGCCGCGCCGGTTCATTTGCAACTTAGTAATAAACTTGTATCTTGAAGTGAACTATTCACAATAATAAAATAACTTTTTTAATATCGCGCTTAAGATTACTTAGAGTTGAAAAATGTTTATTTCCTTTTGTTGTTTGCACTTGTTTTTTACTCGAAGATACTATAAAGTTCTCGTAACGGTTGCAACACTTTGCTGTTGCTACTAAAATAATTTTCAAGTTGCTGTTACGAAAAATGTGAATTTATACGTTTCTTTTATAATTTAATCAGCAATTTTCATTTGCTCCATATCGCATTACTATAGATTGCATACAGGCTACACCTGAAACTACACAATCAATTACAACCACCAACTAACTAACCCAATCAACAGTCCCATACATATTCTTGACCCCTCTTCTGTATCAGCCCATATACGTCCCACTGCAGGGCACGGGCTTACTCTACAATCGAGAGTACGATTGAGAGTGGTTAGGCCATATAGTTCACCACGCTGGCCTAGTGCGTGTTGGCGGACTTACATACCATAGAATTTTTTATAAATCGCTATGGTATGCAGGTTTCCTCACGATGTTTTCCTTCACCGTTTTAGTGCGTGGAGTCATATGTGTGTTGACTATCAATACACACATGACTCCGAAAAGTCAGAGGTGTGCCCTGGGATTCGAACCCGCGACCACCGTGAACATGTTGGTAGCCGCGTCTAGTCCGTTTACCAACAGGCCACCACGCACTTTTTAAGATTGACTCTTGTGTCGTGGGTATCAGGAAATACGAGAGACTTTTCGGTCTCACAAACACCCAGACCCGAGACAAATACTTGTGGGCCACAAAAATATTTGTCTCGGTGCGGGTGTCTAACCAACTGCGCCTTGGAGATTGTCAAAAATGTGTCACCATCACGGCTTTTCATCATTATCTGCGTTGGTTGCTATATAGTAATTTAGTGTAGTTAATTTATAAACAATCAGAAAATTCGAGCTATGTCAAATCTACTGTTTTATTTATATTAGTAGCCACTATGTGTGCCTAGCAAATCAAAGGTCGCCCCTTTTCCCCTTTTATCTCTTTATAACTCAGTTTAGATTTCTTTCGAGGACGCCCGCCTACCAGGTGGACGGACGACCTGGCTAAGGTTGCAGGAAGTCGCTGGATGCAGGCCGCTTCCAACAGGTCGATGTGGAGATCCTTGAGGGAGGCCTATGTTCAATAGTGGACTTGCTGTGGCTGAGATGATGATGATGACATATTTAGTTTAGATAAAGAGGCACGTACCGGTATGGGTTCGCTTGTGAGCCTTGAGGTGCGAGCTCTTGGTGTAGACCTTGTCGCAGGCTGGGAACTCGCAGCGATGGATGCGGCGCCGCGGGTCGGCCGCGTGAGGGTGCGCGTGGTGGCGCGGGTTGTGGATGCGGCGGATGGGTGGCACCGGCACCTTCGGCATCGGCTCTTCTGTACAACAAGGACACGTGGTACTTTTTTTTTATTGCATTGAATAGCGAGACGCGCAAGCCGTTCGCCTGATGGTAAGCGACACGACCGCTCATAAATAGTAGCAAAACCAAACAACAACAATTACAAAGCAATGCTTGGCATTCCATTGCGCTCGCCATCCTGAGACGTAAGATGTTAAGTCTCAATATGTCCAGTAGTTACTCTGGCTACAATGTCCTTCAATCCAAAACAGAACAGTGCATTAACGCAGTGTTTTTCACGGGAGAAATAGACATTGCGGTGGTACCTACCCAGATGGCCTCACACATATGAGAGACCTACCACCAGTAAACTTCGAGCGTAGAAAAAACGGCCCGGTTAAAACAACGCTCGTGTGCACAAACCATTACTTCAAGTCGTCAAGGAAACAGCTTTCAGGCTCGAGTGAACTAAGCCTTAGGAGTTAGAGGTTTCAATGCTCTTATTTTTATACTTTTAAAGGAAAAATAAATTGTGGAAGTTGTGAAATGTTCTAGAGTTCACGTTTGTATTGCGTACTTTTTGTTATTTTGTACATTAAAGATTATCTGTCTGTATCAGCCCATATATGTCCCACTGCAGGGCACGGGCCTCCTCTACAATCGACAGTACGATTGAGAGTGGTTAGGCCATATAGTCCACCACGCTGGCCTAGTGCGGGTTGGCGGACTTACACACCATAGAAATTTTTATAAATCGCTATGGTATGCAGGTTTCCTCACAATGTTTTCCTTCACCGTTTTAGTGCGTGGTGATTGACTATCAATTAAAGATTATAATGTATATGATGTTACCGGATATATATAAAATTTAGGAATTGTGTACAATTCCTGGGAAATGTATACAATTCCGAGCGTGTTTAGGAAATGATGGATTATGATTTCAAAATTCTGTAAAACACATATTTTCGAGAAATTTATACATTTCTTAAGAATTGTATTCAATTCCGAAATGATGGAAAAACATAAAAATATGAATACTTCTGTGTATAAAGTATATAAAACGTGCTGCTACTGACAATAACAATACCTGATCGCAACGAAACGTTTCATTTTCGTCATACTCAGAGGCACGGGCCACTTATTTAAGCTTGTTTTACCAAATCATGCACCAGGGGGTCACTCTATAAAACGATACGAACTTCGAATATTCGGACGCCGTACGTAAATCTTCAATAATGTGCGTATATGCTCGACAAAATGTTGGATTCCTCTATCATACGTCGTAACCGTAGACTAAGTTACGAGAAAATGATAAGATATAAGTATATAAGAGAATAGTATTGCAAGGCATGTGGGTGTCCTGGCACCTCTGCCTACCCGTTCTGGGAAAAAGGCGTGAGTTTATGTATGTATGTATAATTATATTGATTTTTAGAAGTGGAAATTATATCTTACTCCAGACGTCAAAAATCCGGACATTCGAAGTTATCGGTATCGTAGTATCGTTTCATAGAGTAACCCCCCCGGCCTACTGCTACTTCACAATCCTCTAACATTTCCAAGGAGGAGACTCAAAGAGGTTTCCTCATATTCACTCACCTCTAGGCTCGTCGGAGTCGCTGGGCTCCCCCTTAATCGCGGCCACGATGAACTGCCTGGGCGCTAGGGGAGGCGACGCGGGCGACGCTGGCGAGGGGGGCGTGGGCGGGGGCGAGGGCAGCAGCGGAGGCGAGAGGGCTTGAGGAGCAGGGGGCGACGGCGGCGATGGGTTGTTCGCTCTGGCCCAGTCTTCCTCCTGGTCTCGCCGCTTGTTGCCCCCCCGAGGCTCCTCGCGCAAATACCTCTCCATTTCGTAACATGTCTGCGGACAATGGATAGGATAACATGTATTTTGTTATTTTCAATACCTTTTACGTAACCAAATTAAAGTATTTTCTTTAAGTAGGTGAAAATGACTAGATCAGACACGGAATCGTCTTCGTAAATTGTAAAAATATGTAACTTTTTTTTGGATAACTGGAGAGTGCTGTAAGACTCAAAAACCTCAGATGTCATTTTCAATCCCAAGTCAAAAAAACATGTTATTTCAAGCATTCCTTTATAATACCAAATTAATTTTAGAGTTATGGGAGTTGGGAGGTTCCCAATATAGAACGTAAATATTACTGCGATTCATATAGGAATAAAATTAAATTTCCTATGTAACGTTACGGTTCTTGCAAAAACAGATAATGATGAGTACTAAGAAATATTCCGGTTAATTTCTTAAAATAAGATCTTGGAGATTAAGCTCGAGCAGGAAATTAATTATCTTCTTAAGAGCGTATACACCTTGCGCGCAAAGTCAACTATAGGTATTTCTTCGTTAATTTCACGCACACATAAGCGACCAAAGCTGTGTGCGTAGAGCTGCCGCGTCGGCTCGCTATACAATCGACTCAAACAACTTTGATCCGTGCGCTTCAAATATTCAATTGAAATGTAACTGTAATATAATATCATAAAAATATTTTATTTGCATTATAAGTAGACAAATATTACTGTGCAAGCAAAGAATAATACAAATTTAGATACTAATCATATTTTCGTTATTATTACATTGTTAAGTTGCATTCAAATCACTGTTCAATCAGTAGACACTACGGACGTTTTATTAATCATTTCGTGTTCGAACACATAAACAGTGTTAGGGGCCTTACAACCCCTTACAATTACGAAATATATTTAATTTTATATTACAATACATAACATAATTCAGCCTCGGAATTACATCCCATTATATTATCTGAAACATAATTTATACTCACTACAAAATCATTGTAGGTAATAAAAATAATTAAATATTTTACTACCAAAGTACTAAGATGTGGTAATCGCAGTCCGCGCGTGGCTATTTCTACTACGCACGGCAAAAATCGACTGCAGCTAGGCCGGAGCGACGAGCGATACGTCCTCCCTCTAGAAGGTCTTGCGGCGGTCTGATTTGAGCCACGTCGGACAGCGTGTTTTATAGTGGTTTTTAAAATATTTGTAGAAAACATGAAAACTAATTTTGTTGAAATATAAAAATGGTAATTTATTGATAAGATGTTCTTATATTATAATATGCAATTGCTATAAAAAATTATGTACGATAAGTTGGTGAAAAAAAATATGTACTCGACGAGAGTTTCTGAATCATTTCGCATTGTTTAAATTTTTATTTTTCAGGAACTAAACACAAAAAGATTATTTTTCTCAGCAAAATCCCTCCATAAGGGTCTTATTAGTCTGATAATATTTTTATTTTCATCTTATATTTAGTGGTTTCGGATATCTTAAGCTTCTAAATTGCCATTTAAAGCCTAAATAACGAAACTTGTGTTCAGTAATCCTTATAGTACTCACAAATTATCCATCAATCTATAATGTTTTCCACCAAAATCCCTAGATGACAACCTTTTCTAAAATGAGTAATAATTATTTTTCCTTTAAATTGCTTATTGGTGGATATTAACTCATTTGAAAAGTCCTGTTTTTAAGCCAAAAAGCGCGCAAAGGGTATAAACCCTCTTAATGATCTTGTGAGATCAGATCAGATTATTGCTAATTAAAAAATAAAAACTTGCTCGTAATTAGGTACATCTATTTATAATTTAGTTACAAACATAGTAAACCCAGTTTAAATTAACAGATAAACAGAAATGCTAAGAATTATTTATCAGAAATAATTGGTAGGTAAGAAAATAAAAATAAAATTCGATTTGTACCCCATGGTCATAACCTTGGTACATATACCAATCGTATTTATATTTGTATTCAAAGTATAATTTGTATAGTAATTTCCTTATTCATAAACAGCTTGAAAACCTATTTTATCTGTTAAGTTTTGTCTTCTTCGCCCAAAGTTCGTTCGAAAGAGACAAAACATTAAATTAGTAAAATAAATTTTAAAACTTTTATGAAGAAAGTCGTATGTATTTAAAACAAAGTTTATATACAACTAGCGGCCCGGCCCGGCTTCGCCTGGGTGCAGATACTTTTTTATTTTACTCCACACCAAATACGTGTTATTTTTCGTATAAGCTCTTGTATACCTAAACATGAATTAGCTATCCTACTGTCCTGCTCAATTCCGTCCCATCCCGTCTGTTCATTCACTTCCCGATACGTCGCGTCCTTTCTCTTAATTAACCATCCCGTCTTATACCGTGCATTTACACTTCGTCCTATTAAATCTGTCAGCTATCCCAGTCTTCTCCCCTACCTCCCACTCTATTATATCCAGTTTCTCTCTACTTTCTAAACACTTTATCGATTTTGATTATCCATGCAATATCCCATCCCTTATTTCACCCCCACTATGCTGTTTTTCCAAAAATATTACGCCATTACTCTTGTTAGTAATAAAGAGATGAAATATTAATTTTCGTAGAAATGCACTCACACACACACAATTAACGTAGAAACAATTATATTTAAATGGTTTTTCAAGACACAGGCAACGCCTAATTTGAGAATCCCTGCAATATTCTCCATAATTATATAAAATTTTTATTTTATTCAGTTCAGTTCAGTTTTTATTTTTATGTGTTATTTTATTAACGATTTTTCATTTTCAAGTGAAATTCTATCTTGAAAAGAAGTAAAACTTAATACATGTGAATATTATTTATTTAATTGTCCTATATTTATGTAGCATCATAATATACTCTTTAGTTTACAATAAATTCCTGAACGTATGCATAAATATTTGACAATCAATTTAAATGTCAACCACTTTTCATTACTGTCATTAATTTATATCTTTAAAATCTAAAATAAAGCCATAAATCGAATATTGTGGCTATGTGTTGTCGATTCGAAACCTTTATTTAAATACGTTATTTAATTTTAGGGAAGAGTTTACCGTATCGACGCTATGAACATTAAATCTTTGACAGTTACAAACCCATGAACATTTTGTATGGCAAAATGTTTTTTCCTTTTTTTTATACTTTCGTCAATTCAATCGAGATAAAAACTATCCCACCTTTAAGTTGGAACAAATAACACATATCTACAAAATTTCATTATAATCAGTTGAGTGGTTTAGAAGTCCATCGCGGACAAACAACGTGACACGTGAATTATATACAGGGTATCTCAAGACTGCTACCGAAAACGAAGCTGGGTGGTAGTTTTAGTGGCTACAAACTCAATGCAATTAAAAATTTCGCATAGAAACGCGACAATTATTTTTTATGATTTTTTAAATATCGTCAATTTTGGGTGGTAAATCCATAGTTTTTGCTAAAATAATAATTTAAACTCTTTTATACCTTAGAGTTTTTATAAATAAAAGGATATACATTATTATTTTAGGAAAAAATGTATTTACCACCCAAATATGGCCATAAGAAAAAAATTACAAAAAAAAATTGTCGCTTAGTTTTGCAACTTTTTCTGTTGCATTGTGTCTAAAGTCGCTTAAACTATCACCCGGCTTCGTTTTCGGTAGCAGTCTTGATATACCCGGTATATTAGGATATGATATACAGCGCCGAAAATAGAGTAAAGACGATTAGAAGATAGAAGGGGAGAACGCTGAGGCGTGGAACGATGTTAACAAAATATCAAAACAACACTTGAAAATTCATAAAATATATTTGTTCACAGTTCGATAGGACTATGCCAATCTCGAGATTATGCAGAACATACCTATCCTCCCCCTGGGACATACTGTACATGAAGTAAATTTACATTTCATATTACCTACTAGCAGCGAAGATGATATGTGGATCGTTAAATATTAATTTTAATTTGTCATGAAATATGTACACAATACAAATATATTTATTTATTTATCATTGTTTAATGAAACATAAAAAATGCATTGACATATACTAATGGTATCCATCTTGACAATGGAGTCAATAATAACATCCAATAGATCCATATCTAAGATAGACTTAAGACAGGTTACTGAGACAAGTAGGAAGCCGAAAAATCTCTCTTTTCGATTCCCAAAATAGTGCAATATTTTCCAAACAATAGTACAAATGAAAATTCAAATATAGAACTTCTCCACGATAACAGTTACAAACAAAATATCATACAATCGATACCATAATTGAATCGATATAAAATTCAATCGATATCGATAATCCGGTTACCTTAACGATCGAAGCGAGGGATCAGTCAGGTCGAGACAATACAATGGAACAACGGTGCCACTCGCGCGTCGGCGTAACCATCACGATTGTACCGATACTATCGACCGTTTAGAGATCTGTGCTTGCCTTTATAACAAATTATTTATGAAAACGAATTATATTTTTTTTTAATCCTATAATTTTGCTTGGAGTCCGCACACTCGCGTTTGGACAGTGGTAGAGTACGGCCTGAGATCGTACGGCCAAATTATCGATAGAACAAATTTTATCAGTATAATTACTGACACAATATACAATTTGATTAATAATTATTTGAATAATTAACATAACTTATTCATCTTTATGTTATTACTAAAAGCTAAATATGTTATGCAAATTATATACTATGATATATAGACGGAGGGAGTTGTGATTATATGTATGTTTGCATAATGATATAATATTTATTTTTCATAATTAACTAGTTAATGTAGACGTGTATGAAATTATATAGGCGATGCGAATTATATTCAATTTATTTATTTATTTGTATAGTAAGATTATACAAAAACAATTACATTAGACAATTAATTATTAAAATAGATATTATAATACACAAACGTAATCAATGTTACATACACACATAGATACATAGAGACAAATTTTTAACTTAAATGGCTCAACAAAAAGGAAAATAGAAACTTATACTAAAAACCAATTTTATGTTTATCTAATAAACAACTTACTTCGAAATATACAAGTAATTTTAAGTTAAATGAATATAAAGAAAAAACGTGATTAAATATTACGAGTACGTCCCATCTATAGAACCCAAATTACGCAAGGAGTAAGCTTACGTTTGCTACATTTGAAATCACAAAGTTCACTGACCTATTCAAGGCAATGGCGGCCTAGGGTCGAATTCGAAGCCTTCAGGTGAAATAGAGATAGTTGCCCTCACAGCCGATAACCTACCTTCTCCCACCGAATCAAAGTACTATTTCCAATGATAGCATCTGTGAGATGAAAACTCGATGGTCGGTGAGTGTCTTACACGAGCCATTAAGCACCGTGTTATTACAGTATTAAGGTTTCATTTCAATAAATGTAATTTAATAAACAGTAGTGAGTATTTTTACGGGAAAATATAGGTAAAGGCTGTTGGTAAATGGTAGGTTTTAGATTAACTAGAGTCTGGAGACAGGAGGTGATGCAACGGTTATTGGTCGAAATTTGTCAAGTGATCAAAGGATATAGTTTACATGGACATAAAGTCTACCAATCTGTTGGTTTTGTACGTGTATATAATGGTCGATGTATGCACATATATGGTTTGATCGACGAATTGCAACAAGCAGGTATTGAAATGTTCCGTTTATTTGGCCGTGGCTGTTTCGGGAGTGTATATTATGTAAGAATATTTAGAGCGAAGTTACCGCTTGTAACCGCGGCGCTGTAGTCGTCAATTGCTTTTATTGAGGTTTGTGTTTCTATTCTTGCTTTAGTAATATTATTCCTGTGATTATATCTTGAAACTTAATTACTTTAAAAGTTATCAAGAACTTAATACTGAGTATTGTAATTATATTAGGGTTAGCTTATCGTTTTAACTCGGTGTGTCGTTGTTCGTTTATTATTTTAGTAAGTATAGAATTTAATGTGTTTAGTTTATAAGTATTTGTTTGGTTTATTTTGTTGCGGATCAGCTTCTATAGTAGTAAGATACTCCAGAATGTAGGAAGAAGATCATTATGTTTTAATTATTGTGGCATTGAGTTTTAGTACTATCTCTTTGGTCCAGTGACTACGCACGCAAATCGGTTGATTATGCAGAGACCCTGGATAATCAACCGATCTACTTCAGCTTGTACACGTGTAGCGTGTACAGACCAAACCACTTTCAGCCCATTAAAAAATCCATCTTTAAATATTTTTTTTCGGAATGATAGCCTCTAAAGATAAGAACATAAAGTTATTAGGCGAAACGACAAAAGGGTCGGTAGATGTCAAATTTTTTTATTCACAAACGGATTTAATAACAAAATATTTTACATTAATTAATTAAAACCCTTCTGCACTACGCTTCTAATTAGTAATTACTACAATACTAACAACTATCAGTTGAACAGGGGTACGAATATAGTCTAATTTTCTCTAGAAATCGTGTTGAAATTCCTCGGGTTATTGACATTGGCCGACCTATCGTCTGCCTCTCGCGAAGGGCGCCTCAGGGGTACGGATTATGTTTTCATTTTATTACACTAATACTGCACTAGCTTTTAATTACACTTGCACGCTTAGTATTATTTAAAATTCTAAGATTTGTAATTCACCTGGCTTTCATTGGATGCTTGACCTAGTTTCCACAATTTTTATAATTGCAATGTATGTGTAAGTGTGATGTTATTGTTACTATGTAATAAACGTATAAATTTGATGTAAATGTAAAAAGGTTAATCGATCAGTGCATGTACTTAATTTGTACGCTCGCCTAAATTTGGATAGTATACGTTCCCCAGTAAGTGATTTTGTGTAATCTTATGAGAAATAAAGTAGTGTTGCCTTGGTGGCGCAATTGTACTACGGTGTGATTGCAAAGCTGAGGTCCCGGGTTCGAGTTAGGGCAAAACGATGTTGGATTATTAAAAGCTAGTGCAGTATTACAAAGTGCGTGGTGGCCTGTTGGTAAACGGACTAGACGTGGCTGCCCACATGTTCACGGTGGTCGCGGGTTCAAATCCCAGGGCACACCTCTGACTTTTCGGAGTCATGTGTATATTGATAGTCAACACACACATGACTCCACGCACTAAAACGGTGAAGGAAAACATCGTGAGGAAACCTGCATACCATAGCGATTTATAAGAATTCCTATGGTATGTAAGTCCGCCAACCCGCACTAGGCCAGCGTGGTGGACTATATGGCCTAACCACTCTCAATCGTATTCTCGATTGTAGAGTAGACCTGTGCCCTGCAGTGGGACGTATATGGGCTGATACAGATGTTGGATTATTCTATTCACCATCAGCCCAGAATCAAAAATTCATTGATTGATAGCGATAGGCTCGCTTCCTATCGCATCATGGACGGAACATACAAGAGAAATTTGGGTGTTCTGGTACCTCAGCTTATCCCTTCTAAGAAAAAGGCGTGAGTCGTAGGAAATTCTAAGTTTTCTATTTTTCGATTTCAATGATATTGATATTTTATATTTAATACGTACATAAAGTATGTATTTATGTACAATATTAAGCATAAATAAAACATGAACTAGTGACTCAGGTTCATGTGACTTCAGTGACTCATCTAGGCTATAAGAGCATCTCTTATGAGTCACGAATATGTGCACGATCGATGCTGTATTAGCTATCGGTTAATACAAAGTCAAAGCAATAAATATATTTTTTTACTATTTAAAAAACAAAAAAAACTTTACTCATTACACGTTAATTGTATTTGAAACTTTGACTATACAACTTTGTTTTCACTCAAAAATAGTTTTTGCAACTAATAATTAGCTAGACTAACTACTGGACATATTGAGACTTAACATCTTATGTCTCAAGTCGCAGTGGAATGCCAAGCATTGCTTTACAATCCACGGAGTTGTTTGGTTTTGCTACTGTCCATGAGCGGTCATCTTGCTTATTATTAGGCGAATAGCACCATCGTCTCGTCGTTCTTTGCAAAAAAAGATGTTTTACATTAAGACTTCTATAAACATTTTATTATTTTAAAAAGGGACTTTTAATGAATTTCGAAGATTTGGGACACAGGCGGATCATCTTGAATAACCATAGGCAACAATATTTTCCGGTTATTAATCCTGAAATACTTAATTTTCTTTTTTCAAGAGTTCGCGCTCGCGTCGCATAGATGGCGCTGTAGTCTAACTAACATGATTTAGTTTGAAACCGTGAGCTTACACAACTAACAATAAGAATACGTATGTCCACAGTGAGTGTGAATGGAAGGATATAGAGCGGGGTGAAAAAGTAATAATTTGTTCTTACTTCAGAGCGGAATCAGGTCAGCCTGAATTACCAAATGATAAGTGTTAAGTCCAAATAAGTCACTTTTTGTGCCCGGGCCAGTTCTGGTTGGACCTCTAGTAATTTATAAACATTAGTGCTGATTAAATATGAAAATTTTAGCACTAGATAAACTACAGAAAAACGCATATCGCCGATCGATATGAAATTTGGGATTTTAACGTACTTTGACCTGCTAATAGCGAATATCATAACGAAAACTGATGCAAACACCATTAAGAATATGAAAAACGAAGGAGAGCATCTTTTTTCAGTGTGCGTAATCGTGCATAGGCTTTAACGAAACAAATACACTCAACAGTTATAATACATTATACATATTCCTGACTCCACCCTAAACACACCAGTTTTGTGTCGAGCGGATTAAAAACTACGGTATACGCGGTCACACAAATAGTCTCGAAACAAATACGATCAAACAACATGTCTCGGTGAGTCTGCGTACTCAAGTCTCACAGCCGGAATCTAACCAACTGCGCCACTAATATTCGATATAACGTTCTCTATATCCTATCTATCCCCCAAAAAGGGGTGAAACTTCCCGCAGAAGCTAGTTAATAGTTATAAAATGTATGTTTAGGGGCAACCGAGCTGTTTGCACCTGGCGCTACTGTTCAAGGCCTTTGAGACACAAAGCATTCGGCCAGCGCTGTTCACTTCGCGTAAAATTAGCCGTATTTTTGCCAATCGTGAAAGTGAAAAAATATTTATGACGCCAACAACTACGCCTCGGTGGCGTAGTTGTACTAAGGTACGGTTACAAAGCTGAGGTCTCGGGTTCGAATTCCGGGTTAGGCAAAGCGATATTGGATTTAATTTATTTCCAACTCCTCCTATTAATTTAACTTTCTGATTAATTTCGTTGCGGGTTAAAGACAAGTTAGATATTCCCGGAGACTCGCCGAGCTTCAATGCTCGGTGTCATAACTTTGCGTGCCACTGTTGATCCTGGCTCACAGGAGTTACAGTGGTGGGTGTGAGGGCGGGACAGTCTCCTATCACATTGTGGACGGATCATACAAGGCGAAATGTGGGTGTCCTGGCCCCTCTGCCTACCCCTCCTGGGATATAGGCGTGAGTTTATGTATGTATGTATGTATTTATGAACCATTAGTAAGCCAAGAGGAGAGATTTCCCAAGATTGTCAAGGCTACCACAAACATTTATGAAACCATTAATAAGCCAAGAGGACCGTACGATCGACAAACATATTAACTGTGCAAAGACAATGGCCGCCGACCAAAATAGTTGGTGACAACATAATAATGTCGTCCCGAATATCAACCACGAAGCAGGATATCGGAAAATTTGTCACAGTCACTCAATAAGTGCTTTCTCTTGTTCACCTTGTATATTCGATTTTAAGAATTGTAGAAACGTGCAAAAAGTAAACATCTCCAGTATTAGCGGAAGATAATGTATAACCCACGTATCTCTCCCTTTGCGTATAACTTGTCTTGTATAACCGATAATCATCAGGTGATTCTACATCTGTTTGGACTTACGTTCAAGTGAATATTTTTGATGTGCCAGAATACATAAATTACGTCATAAAAGGGAAAAAAACATACCCAGCAGTGGAATAAGTATAGATTGAAAGGATGATGATCGTAATGAAATTACTGTGGTATCATTTGTCGTGCAATATAATAGTTATTGTAGTGCCTGTAACCGACCATGGCGCCGCTTAAGAGTTACAATGAATCATCATTTCGTTATAATCTATTTATATTGCTGGTAATTTAATATAGTTTTAAAAGTATTTGTTGTCATACATGTGACTATTACGTGTATTTATGAAATAATTCTCTATGTGTATAAACTAACATATAACAAACTACCATAACCCCAAAGCGCGCAACATCACAAATTTTATTTCTATCTATATTTTTAGTGCGTTGGCAGACCCAGAGTCTATTACATATTTTATTATTTGTATTATGAACAATATGTCACATAACGTGTACATATAAGTATGTATGCTTCGATAGAAGTACTTCGGGATAAGTTACTAAATCAATCTGACAATTTTCAAAGAATTTAAAATACGGATCCTTAAGGAGCTTCCAGAAAAGAATTCGCCCTCCCCTTACGATTTGATAGGCCGGCAACACATCCATGTTCCATTCGTTGCCGTCCACGTCGTCGTCGTTCACGGGCGGCAGCCATCTCTTACCATCAGGTGACTTGTTGGCTCGTTTGCTGAACCTATGCAATATAAATAAATATAAAATGAATTTAAAATATCCTTTATAAATACATATCAATATAGAGTTTACAATTATTATATTTAATTTGCCTATAGAATTACTTTATTATTGTAATGTTTTAAAAATTTTGCTGGCCGTAATTTTATTTGATAAAAGTAACCTATGAAATATAATATATAAAGGGTTGATATTGATCCAGTAGCGTATTCCGAACGTACTATAATAGTGTACTTATAGTTATGTTTACATATAGTTAGTATATGTACATATAGTTATTAGATATTTTTAAGATCCCTATACAAGCGTGAGAATGGGTATTACCCATATCTATACCCAACTTTATTCTTACTGGGCTGTCTGAGTTATAACTCGCTTCAGGTTCGGCGCCAAATGCAGCAAATCTTAATAGCCTATAAAATAATCCACAACAAAATTGATGCGCCAGAATTACATAATGAGATTGTTCGCATTTTCGTTCCAGATAATTATTGCCGAACTCGAAATCATTTGTTGTTCTCAGTAGTACCAAGTAGAACCGTTGCTAGAGTCAAGTCTCCACTGCCTCGTACCCTCAAAATGTTAAACAGATTCCTGGACCAAAACCCACAGTGTGACGTGTTTACGAGTGACAGAAGATTATTCATGTTAGAGTGTCTGAGGTTTTGCGAGCGGGAAGTATGAAAGAAAATTTTAATACATATATACATGTTTTAATACTGTACTGTTGCATAATAACATAAACATTGTGTTGAATAGTGAATAGTATAAGTGGTGTCTGTAACCGTTCTATTCGGTAAATAAATAAATAAATAGTTATGATAGATGTGTGGATGTGATAACAGATGCGTGCGAACCACGAGTGCGACACACGATACGCGGGACGTCTGGGAAAATGCACGGGACTCGTTCACCGTGCCAATGAGATGCGAGTGCTACGCGCACCACCAAGCACACGGGGGCGCGGACATTCCCACCAATATTCATAGGAGGATCTAGTAAGATCAAAAATTCATTTGGGGATAGGTTAGTCACAACTAAATTTTATGGTTTTACTACTTTACTTGCTGGACAGCAAGTAAAGTAGTTAAATAAGTAGAACATTCGAGAAAATTGCTACCAAATTTAATATCAATTTAGACTCCACGTCAGTAAAGTAAAATATTTATAAGGCGCAAGTCCGGCCCCACGTGGAATACTGCTCCCATCTTTGGGCAGGGGCACCCCAGTACCAGCTTCTTCCTTTCGATCGCATTCAACGTCGGGCTGCTCGAATCATTGACGATCAGGTTCTCTCCGACCGGCTTGATCCTTTGGCTTTGCGTAGAGATGTAGCTTCGCTCTGCATTCTCTATCGCATTTACCACGAGGAATGTTCTCAAGAATTGTTCGGACTTATCCCTGCTGCAGAGTTCCGCCACCGTACAACACGACAAACCTCCAAATACCACCCACATCACCTTGGAGGTTAGAAACCTACTACAGTACGTTTTTCCCGGCACTTTCTCCCACGTACTACAAATCTGTGGAACCAGTTGCCAGCGCCATCATTCCCGGACAGATACAACCTGGCGACCTTCAAAAAACGAGCGTATTCCCACCTCAAAGGCCGGCAACGCATCTCCATGCCCTATGGTGTTGCAGATGTCCATGGGCGGCGGTGTTCACTTATCATCAGGTGAACCGCATGCTCGTTTGCCACCTATAATATAAAAAAAATATCTAAAATATTAAAACTCAAACTAATTGTTATTATCAATGACTATGAAACTCCGACAATGCCCTGTTTGTTATCCTTCAAAACAAATAAATTATAAAATTGTAATAACAGTTAAGATGACCTACAGGGAGACATAAAGCCAAAAATACCTTTGAACTTTTCAAGATAAACCACAACAAAAAGTTAGTCGAATATTAAAATTGAAACAAAACACAATTATCGCTCTCGTTAAAATAACAGACGGGGATTAAAATCATGTTAAACAAACACGAAGAACGGCAAACTAATTGAAAGATGAAGCTCACTGCGCTATAAATAAACATGGTAAATTCAATATTAACGTCACATTCCGGAGATATTTCGGTTAAGACGGCAATCGACCGCGACTTCACACGGCCGGACATTCGGAAAATTCACCTACAAGTAATATTATGATGTAATTTCATATTTTTTATAGGTTCATATATATTAACGACATTTATGTACGGTGTCAATATAAAGACGGTACGAGTATATGTTAAGAATATCTAAGAGTCAGGCCGTTTGTCCACCGCGACGGTCACCGGACCGTCACCGAGAACGAAATGACGGCGCCGATTTAGCGGTACATACATTTACTATTGCTATGTGTCCACCGCACGCCCGTCACCCGAGAGCCGTCATCCCGGCCGCCGATGTTTCGAGTAGATCGGCGGGACCGCTAGATCTCGGCACGGTTTTATGACGGGCCGATGTGCCGGCAATACAAAACACGTTTGTTCTTGTCCACACAGTACCGTCGCACCGGGCCGTCGCCCAATTTTGTTATATCTATCTTAAAATTTGTAAACAAAAGGGCTAATGAATTTCAGATACGATATTTATATATCAATTGGAGTAGAATCCAAAATTATTTGCATCGGCTACGCCTTCAATCGTACAGAAGCAATTGTCGCCGGTTAAAACTAGCCATCTTCTTAGTTGGTTTTATTTCTATAAAAAAGGAAAACGCGACTACCACGTATGACAATGCTCTAGAACTGAGTGGAACTGAGCCACCGATTTATCGGCGCGGTAGGCACACGATCGCCGTCACGTCATCTTAAACTCGGCCTGAAATAATCTCGTTCTCGGTGACGGTCCGGTGACGGCGGCGGTGGACAAACGGCCTCATGGGGCATCCGCAACGCAGTTACTTTGGTGGAGCAACATTTCTAAGTTTTACTCAGTAACATGTAACATAACAAAGTTAATTATTGTTAATATAATATAATATGCTTCTGGTTTAGTATACGTTACTTAATGTCACCTAGTTTTTTTTAAATTTCGTCATGTAGTGACAACATTCGAAATAACAGTATTGAGAACATTTACAGTGTGACTCCCTAGTTACTAACAGACAATCTTCATTATATTTTATTAATTTCTGTTATTCGCGGTGAGGACGCGATGAGTAACATTCAACAAATAGTAACTAGTGTATTTTTTTTACCTAGTGTTACAGTGCTGCACATTGTTGCACGTCAAAAGGTTACTGAAGTTTGAAGAACTGTTAATATTGCATCATTCGTTGGAAAAAATTGCACGAGATATATCAGAGACAAGAGAGAATCTTGGTAAAAACAATGCATTACGACAATTCTCATCATGTCTGTAGAATACCAACTATACAACTACATGAAAAAGTGTATTTGCAGTAATAAGCCCTGGAAGTCCAATAAAATTATAAGTTATAAAACAAACACCGTTTAATGATCTCGTTATAACTTAACTATAAGAACGTTTAAATAGAAAATGGAATGTTCACATATCCGCTGAAATAATTATAACATATTTGCTGGTAATTAACACAGGTCACGAGAAGATTGCTTCAGTACATTAAAAACAATAAAACATATGAAATCGCATTCGCAAGTGACGGCAATATACTTATTAAAATAAAATATCGCAATAGCAAAAAGAAATAAAGAACTCGCCAGGCGGATGATCGCTTAGAGCAGCAACAGCGATACTTAAAACGAACAGATATTTTCATTTAATATTCTCGCAAATTGGGTCGCAACTAATGCAGCATGTATAATTTCTTCTCGTTGGAAATTGATTTACCTCTGAATCTAACAACGCTGTGTCCAATATTAATAGACACGATGCTTTTATAATCCGTTACCTGAAAATACAGTAAAGTAATTAAAATAAATGAAATACACAAAATAAACGCTATAAATATAATATTATAGCTGATTCTGGGAAATTATTCAATAGCGGCATGTTCTAGCAATTACTTGAATGTTAAGATTTTAAATACTGGGCAATGGTTAACTTCTCCCTAGTTAAAATAATATAATTCATAAATTACTCAATACTTGGGAATCAATGCAGTTATGAGCGTATAATTGTATATTAGGGATACGAAATAAAGATAGGTTTTTCGGGTTGACCAATATAAATGTGCTTAATTGTGTTTAATACATACTCGTACTTAATGGATTAACTATTGTATACTTACTAAAACGTGACAGACATTTGACCGTAGTACTAATAAGAGATTCGAGTGGCCGGCTCACAATATACGCATGACTCCTAGAAAAACGTCAAGACAGCCAGTCATTTTTGGGAACTGCATTGTAGGTACTTGAAAATTTTACTGTTATTTCTCAATAAATTTATGCAAAAGTCTATTGCATATTCGTAAAAATTAAATTCAACCGTACTTATGACGTTATTCTTATAATTATTTTTTCCTTTGCGATGTCCGTCGGCGAAGATGCGTATGGTCACCCTATTCGGAGCTCTTCCACCGAGCGCCTTGCTTTCACCGCCTTTCTCAGATTCTAGTATTTTTCCACGCCACAGCGAACCTATGGAATCAACTGATTAAAACTATTTAATTCACCCTATTTTAATGTTGAACAGGGAGAATAGATCGGTGTATGGTGGGTATATTTTTTAATTTTCATTATGATGTAGATTGATTAGGGTTACGAATTTATGTTTTAAGTTTCAGACGGGTTTTAAGTTGTAGTATTTACACCACGCGGGTAAATAATAAAACTTCTAAAATTCTCGTGAAGACCTATCAGATATGCAAGTTTACCCATACACTTTTTTGCTTAATTCTATTATGATAAATTCTAAAACACTTGTAACTTTCAAAAGTTAGTATTTTCAGACTCGAATCTCCGACCATTAATTAAAAAATACATAATGGCTCATCGACTTTCCAAAGTCTTAGTGCAGTCTCGGCAAAATCAAATTACTTTAAATACTGGACATATTTTGCAAATTTATATTCACAAGTTCGCAGACTGAAAACGAAAAAAAAAATACGTGTTTCAAATAAAATATGTTCAAAAGGTATGTCTGAAGGAGACTGCGTTACTACACAAAGTCACGGACAAATGTATTTTCGTCAATAAACATTTATTTGAAAACGTGACGAGATTTTGATGAAGTGAAATAGTCACTTCAAATGCATTGTAAAGGGGTAGATTTTGTATCCAATAGTATGGTATATTGGATTTATTTTGCACAGAACTTTGGGCTCGATATGACGATAGACTCACCCCCTATCACATCGTGGGACGGAACACAAAGCGAAACGTGGGTATCCGTTGCTACCTGGGGAACCTCTGCCTACTCCTAAGGCGTGATTTTATGAATATATGTATGAATAAATGGGAAATATATATCCAGTCCCGTATTGTAAGTAAATAATTTAATCTGCGTTATGTAATACATCCTAATTAATATAGTGTATATATCAAATTCCATAAAAATATTTATTATACACCAAAATTAAATTTCAAGGAATTTTTGACATAAGACTATAAGGCTATATTACTCAATATAATGTACCTTTTTGTATACAATCATAACACGAGTTATTTTTTTTATAAATTAGAATACATACTCGAATCCAGTTTGTAAAAGTAATAAATATTTAAACGTTGGTAGCATAGCAACTGCTATTACTGAAAGGTCACGTTACACCGCCGAAGTAAAAATGTTGGGTAGACAGAGAAGGCCAAATACAGCATAAGACCAAATAAATTAGTCATTCTCAAGAAGTATATTATCATTATAATCCAAAAAAATTATAATAAAGAAACTTATAAAAGGATTGATTTTTCTGGTGGTAAGTCTCTTATATGTGTGGGGCCGCCTGGGTAGGTACCACTGCATTATATATCTCTCCCGCTAAACAGCAGTGTAAATACACTGTTGTGTTTTGGTCTAAAGGACATTGTAGCCAGAGTAACTACTGGACATATTTAGACTTAACATATTATGTCTCTGGATGGCGAGCGCAGTGGAATGCTTTGCTGTTCAAAGTGTTGTGTGGTTTTGCTACACTTCATGAGTTGTCGGATCGCTTATTTTTTTAGAGTTACAACCGTAAAACGAAAAGAGTTGAAAAGTAGGAAACGTCAAAGGGTCACATAACCATTAGTTTAGTTGGATTGTAAGTGTACCCACAATTAATTTCATCCACAGCCTGTTTTTATTTATTTAGCCTCATTACACAGGGAAGAGTCGCTGTAAGATTTGAGTAGTGAACTAGTTATGGACGAATGTTTAATCTCTGCCTTTTGTCCTCGCTACTACTTAGGTCGTGTCCCCTCTATTGTTTTTACGAAAATAAGTTCTTGTTGGTTGACATAATTATGGCGGCCGTTTAGGAACTGGATATACATACTGGACCCTTAATAGGTTACTGCTGAGTTTTGTACGATTTTTTGAGTGTTACGTAATTATATGATTGTCTACTGCTGAGCACGTGAGTCGTGACTTCTAGTTCAAACATCAAATAACTTACTTTATGTCCCTGCGTAAAGGTCTCGAGATATAACCGTGACGTTGGTTTTACGTCAATAATCGGAAATTTGACTGATAGGGCTTAGGGCATGGTCTAAAACGCTGGCTTAGTGACGGTTGGATTCTTTATTGAATTCAAATTGGTTTAATTTAGGTACTTAAAATAACTAGGAATGTGAGTTTTGCAATAACAAAAATACGTATAAGTACATGTATCTACGGATCAAAATTCTTGATTATTATTTAAGCTTCTTTTAAAGATAAAAAAACATTAAATACATTTTTATTTTTCCACCAATATTTAACTAAATTTCTTAAGCACAAACAAGTATTGCAAAAATACACGCACTTCGTCTAGAGAAAATAGTAAAATGGACAGTAAGTGGTCGCAGTTAATGGAACAGCTTTCTAAGCAGAATCGTTAAAGTGTAGTAAGGGACGTACAGGCAAGCGAAGTGTTGGACGCCCGCCTACAAGGTGGACGGACGATCTGACTAAGGTCGCAGGAAGTCGCTGGATGCAGGCCGCTTCCAACAGGTCATTGTGGAGATCATTGGGGGAGGCCTATGTTCAGCAGTGGACTTCCTGTGGCTGATATGATGATGATGATGATGATGAAGGGACAAAGTCCCTGCGTGGGCATTTTGTACGATTTATTCACAATACGTAACATTACGCTTTAACCGCCGAGTGGTAAGCAGAGGTGCCAATAGAATAAACCAGTGTACTGATATTTATTTACTAATACTCGTTTCAAATAGGCAGTTGCATCATTATATTGCGGAAAAATCGAGTGCAAAAAAAATCATTAATGCGTTTATTTTTGACATGGACGTCACTCAAGTTTGAAATGATATCATTTAGCCAACGATATTAAGAGATAATACATGTAAAGGTATAGAAGAGGGGTCCTAGCTCCATTTCCGGAAGGGGACTTCCGATATCTATTCACACCAACAATGAACCCACAATAATAAAATTTTAACAAGGCCGAAGCAGATGCTTTGTGTTATATCAAAGTATACCATCTGTGGATAATAAATTATTGATATCAGATCATGATGTATTATATTTAATAATTTTCGGATGGAAAGCATAGTGTGGACCTGGTAAGTGCAGTGGCGGGTGCAGTTGAATTTGTTATGGTCAAAACTCGGAGAAAAATCCAAAAGTGCCCAAGGTTGTTAGGCTAGTGTTGATGGGATAGACTTCCTAAAAAAATGACACCTTACCTCTCATTACAAAATAAATCATGGATCAACTGACTGCGCGAAATCATTGGCTAGGGATTAAAAAATATAAAAGAGCATTTCGTATGTATGCAGATGTAAGCTAACAGCGATTAATAATTCAATAAAAAATTATCTATATTCTACAAAATATCAATTAAAGATATCAGTTATTCAGAATATATACCAACAATTTCCACGAGTTCACACTTTAAGATAGTAAAAAATAAAAATTCACAAGTGCACTTCGAGGATTGAATAACTTTTTAGACACGAAAAACTCTCGCGTTGGTGATAATCCGATATACGAGGAATATAAACAACTACGGAATGTCCAATTAATCCCAATGGATAGCTAAAATCATACAAAAGTCTACGAGATGTAAATCGTAAGACAGAGTCACGGCGCGGTGAGTGAGATTCGGAATCTGTCAGTGTACAGTAGATTTCGATCAGGCAGGCATAACAGAGGAAAAAATAGAGCAGGAATAAATTATCGCAAAGGTATCAGAATTTTTTCATCTAGGTATAATACCAAATGTCACCCTAAATTCGCATGGCGGTCACCGCGGGTTCACCTGGTACGCCATAAGACCAATCTAACTCAACCTGTATCACAAATTGAGCTAAAAGATAGACTAAACTACAAAACCCTTTCGGATTCCCCTAGTACACCGCCACAAAAGCTAAATAACAGTGAAAGATGATCTTACGGTCTCGTATATATTCTTTTCCCATTTCGAATGTAGATACTCTATTTATTTATTTGAGGAAAATTTACATATAAATAATATCTATAAATGTGTGGTACAGTGAACAGAGCAGTACTAATTACAAATCTTCACCACTAGAACCTAACCAGATAAAACTAGGTTTACCTCTATAACTATTGTTATTTTAATAAAGAAAATGTTAAATTTGCGTCAATACTGTAGTGTCCCAATTAAACTCGTACAAAATCAACGTTCTGTTAATTGGCATCTGATAAAAACAAATATTTATCAGTGCTCGTTGTATTAACAGATAAGTACGGGATCTTTGGCAAGTTTGTCTTTCAAGTGTTATTAATGATTGTATGAGATGCGGTTCCATCCCGCTGCGCCCGGGTGCAATTTGTACTCCGTCCCAGCTTATTTAGCCTTCATACTTATAGTTTTAAATAATAGCCCGACGTTTCATGTGAGTTGGCTCAGTAGTTTTGGCCTGTAAGTGTAATTAATACTGTCGCTAATTTTTCAATCCATTTTGAAATAAAACTATTATTTACGGATTTTATCGCGGATTTGGTTTAAATTTAACATTTTTTGAATTCCCGACGTTTCGATTACTTTAGTCCGCCCCGTGACCAAGAAAGCTGTAAAGTAATTGAAACGTCGGGAATTCAAAAAATGTAAAAATTAAACCAAATCCGCGATAAAATCCGTAAATAATAGTTTTATTTCAATGTGTACCATTCGCGTAAATCTAAGAAACCATTTTCAATGCATTATTTAGGGTATTTAATCTATTATTTTGGTCGTTGTGGAGATTCTTGGGGGTGGCCTATGTTCAGCAGTGGACTTCCTTTGGCTGATATGATGATGATTTAGGGTATACCAAGACTGTGTCCCAAAATCTATACAAAATGGGTGTACATTATAATTTTAGGAAAAACGATGTTTATTAAACCCACAAAAGACGATAGACAAATAAAAAAATAATACAACATTCAGTAGAATTGACAACCTCTTCCTTTTTTTTTGAAGTAGGTTAAAAAAATAATCTTTAGTTGGATTGTGTTTTATACTAATACTACCGCCTGGCTTTGTTTGCAGTAGCACTCTGGATATATCCTGTATTAGTATAATTAGTAAATTCAGACCTATACAGATAAAGGGACTGAATACAGAACAAATCTGTTACAAAATAGGTGCCCGAGAAATCAAGAAGTTAGTGGGTAGAGCAACGTATACGTATACTACGTAACGTAGATGAACAAAATCGGCCTTTTCCAAAAGCGTAGTTACGAGAAGCGCAAGACGGGGAAAAGTGTTTAGTACAAATGTTAGTCTTTGGCACACATATCAGTGTGCCAAAATGATGAAAATAAATTTATATTATACTTTATTAAAAATGGTATGTAGACAGAGCACTGACTAATTATCATCAGAAGATTATCATCATTCGGCATAGTTATCCTCAACTGAGAAATACTAACTAAAACCTGCGTTCAATGTTTCTAGTTTGTAATTAAATTGCTAGTAACCTAGCTTACCTATCTGCCTACGATCTACACAGTCGCACATTGACATAAAAACAACATTTTAAATAGAAACACAGAACGCTACTTTCATTTAACTGTCAGAAATTACCATAATATATTTCTGCATTACGCGAATGCATGCCATGATAAGTGTAACGTAGTGTGCGACATGAATGAGTGATCAGCTGTGCTGGGAGGCGGGAGAGAGGGGGGACAGGGGAAGAAGGGGAGGGAGGGTGCATGGGGATGCCTGGAAAGGGGAGACTGGGGTCAGGCTGCGAGTACCGCGCCTCAATGAAGTTTAACGTGTAGTTCTGTACTGCACTCCAAATAGCATTGATGCTTCAACCAACCGACTTTAAGACGTTATAAGCCGAGTACGTAAAATAATTTTGAAAAGGCTGGCTTTTGAAGGGTGAATGTACATTCATTATAAAATACGTTTAAAAAAATATTTATATACCTTCATTTTTGGAGCTCACCACAGGTATGTTTTAGGTAATCATAAGCGTATTGTCGAATGTGAGGGCTTAGATACTATTTCCAGAACTAATTTATCGCCTTATGTGTTAACGAAAGCTAAAGTACATAGTAATATCATGAAACAATTATGTTTTCAACATTTATTTTGGTGGCTATTTAGTAACGAACCGGGTAAAAATTGTTGACATCGTGGTTGTGGGCTAGAAGCCCATTGCACATCACTGACTTTAAAAAATATGTATGGTTTGTAAAGTCCGCGGTTTTGCTAATCCTGTTTGTGAAAACCTAACTATGTACGTGATTACGAAAAACAACTGTAATTATAAATAGTATGTCGTCACACTACACGCTTATGGTAGTTATAATTGCATTGATCGTAACTTCACCACCCGCTGTGCTGTGACGACCGCTACACAACTCAAAAATAGTGGCTCTAGTCTTCGATAAAATATAAACTACATTATAACTAACGGCCTAAAAATGGCAAGAGAAATAAGAGCACAAATAAGGGTGTATTCTTTGATTTTAGTATGGTCCAACCATAGCCAACGAGCGGACGTGTTAAAATGCCTCAGTGTGCTGTGAACATAACTACCGGAACAGTAAGGTTATAGAAGGAGTGTCTTTCTTTCGGTAAATAAATATAAGTTTCAGTTGTACAGTACTTGTAGTATAGTAATCTCTTGGCAATTTTTTAGGCAGTGTTAGTATGAAAAGTTGAATCTAGTGCTATATTTCAGGGTTTCTCAAACTTTTTATAGTCACCCTAACCAAATTTAAAATAGTTCACGGACCCCACCAAAAATATTTCAGTAAGAAAAACAAACTATGTATTAAATACTCATTTTTATTGAACACGGACTTTTATTGGTAGTTTACAATAGAACAGGGTCTATGTCTTTAATTGATAATTACTTCTACATGCTTTTCAGTGAGATTTTATAATTAAAATTCTTTACTTAATAGTGTTTTTTTTTAATTTTGAAGTTTTTTTTACTTTTTACGTCGAATTTTAGTTATATTCTTTTTAATAATGATAGGATTTTAAATTTCTGATATATATATATATATATATATATATATATATATATATATATATATTAAAAGTTTACTGAGTTCCTGCGGACCCCTGGCACACATATTACGGACCCCTAAGGGGTCCGTGGACCCCACTTTAAGAGATCCTGCTATATTTCATCAAAGATTCGACCGCCAGAGACGATTGTGGAGGTGGAACTCACGTCTATCGCTGGCATAGCGATAATTTATTTGTTTATTGTTTGAACAAACATTGGATGGTTTGTTTAGATCGTTTGAGCACTGCAGAGCTGAGCAGCGCTGACCCCGTTACTCGACCCGTTTCATAATTTTTCATTTTGATTTGGGATGTAACTCATAATTGATGCCAATATCTTTCATACGTAAATATTCAATATAAATGTCACAGTAGTGATTTAAAAAAAATTGAATTAAAAAAAATGCATTTGCTGAAGATAGGTACTCCTTTTTCTTTACAAAGGCGAGTTGTACGCAGCCTGCATCCAGCACCTTTTACGAGGTTTACCATTTCACCGGTCCACATAGATGTTTAGACAAGTTTTTGTATAATATAGCCTCGAATATGGAAATTTCTTACTTTTTCAGAATTATTACCGTCATCATCAGTCTTTTGTTTTTCACTGCTGGACATAGGCCTCCTCCGAATTGCGCCATTTCACCCTGTCTTGGCTTATCATATCCAGCATCTGCCAGCGGCCTTTCGGTAATTGTCACTACACCTAGCTATAGGGCATCCAACACTATTCTTTCTTTTTATCACAACACAATGATTTAATCTGATGAAATTGCAATACTGGTCTATCTACATCTAGGTGCTACTGACAGATTTTCGGCAGTTGCCACACGAACTATACCATCCTAATTGCTCGCCGCTCACGTTCATGGATCAGTAATAGCGACGTATTATCACGAATCAAATTGTCACTTCCTATAGCTTCGTCTCGGGGGGCTACTCAATTCTCCGACACGTAGTTCGACTGTTCGAACTTTCGACTTCTACGTATAAAATAAAAGTATTCCATTTCTTAAAATCAATACTTATCATTCACTCCGCCCTTAGTCTAAACTCTAAGGTTACCACGTATGATAGAAGACTCCAACATTTTTTAAAGTACTTAGGCATATTCATACAGTTTTACGTACGACGTTCGAACCTTCGTTGTCGTGTCGGAGTATACAGTAACCCACCGCCACTAGCATTGTGATCAAATCCAATGGACGCGACAAATTCTATTTCAACGTCAATCGGGCCACATTAGCTCAAGATCTTGATTCGCGGAAGGAAGTGCTTTGTTGTAGGCTTGGCTTCTATGGATTACGTCTAGATAGTATGCGGTTTGATTGACACGGAGTACATTTAATATGGTAATATAATTAAACACAGAAATTAGAAGCTATCAGGTTTAATATAGAGTAGCAATAATAAATGTAAGTAACTTAATGCTAACACACAAAAAAAAACCATAATAATATAAATATTGTACCACAATATCGCGACCACTATATGGTCATGTCAGGCATCAGCATAAGGGTGCGAAGTGACCCCAATGACATAGCGGCTTATAAAGCGATTTATAAGCAAATTCCTTCAGAAATCATGAAACTATTCTTGCCCATACATGTTGGTTTACTATACAATCACTTGTTATTGCAGATGGACTGCTTAATATAAAAAGTAACGTCATTAGAATTATTACCCTTGCTCCCTTAAAATGTATCTCCTTCATGTTCTCTATGTTGGATTAGTTTTGATGGAAATAAATTTTTTTTATTTATTTATAAATTCACGTGTTTGTATAAACCTAATTACACTTACACCGTTTAATTTGTTGGTCATGTCATAGAGTTGGTTTGGCAGGATGTGGCGGCGCTGCGCTCCAGTGGCTTGTCGCATTCTAGTTGGGGTGATATTATAGTTTGGTTATAATTGCCAAATTGTTATACAAACGGTAAATTTTAAGTCGTGTAGAAATTTAAATTAATAGGAGGCATAGATCCTACATTTTTGTTTCTTGGCCGTCCGTCTTCAATATGTTACCCATATATTTTGAGTTGCTTGCTAGTCAAGTCTATAAGCAAATTAATCAACATTGCTTTGCATTGTAATTTTAGTTTTTTTTTTTTTAAATTTTGAATCTGGTTTATATTTATTACTGAGTATAATCATGTAGCTATTGTGAAACAGTATAATATGTCATAATAATCTATTTTTTTTTTACTCAGAGTATTATTAAATGGATGAATTCCACTCCTCTTTTTTCGGTTTGTGACTTAACACTTGGCTTTTATCTAAAAATCAATACGATGTCTCACTGTCCTTATGTACCCCGTTACTATATTCACTACGGTCTCCCCTTGCCACCGCAGACGTGATTGCACGTATTCATTATCCAGGACATGCTGCCTTATGCACTAATGCATAAACCCCCTCCTGCGAAGCGCAATGAAGCTTGAAATATGTTTGCGGCGACGAGATCGTGTCAATACAGTTGATCCTCTCTATTAGCCTAGTTCCATCGCTATTATTTTCAACTCATTGCGTTTGAATCTTTTCAGGTTGAATTTCCAAGCCTGTTTTGCGTTTTAGTAACTTTTTCTTAAATTGTATGAATTTCTATGGTATGTAAAATCTGCCAACCCGCCAGCGTGGTGGACTATACGCCCTTACCACTCAAAATTGTGGTCTCGATTTTAGAAGAGACCCGTGCTCTGTAGTGGTGCGTATACGGGCTGATACAGAATACTTAAGTGCTCGTATAAGGGTCTGATAGAAAACAAACTTGGAGTAAATTTAGCGTTGCCTATACTTGGTGAGTGTTGCCAAATTACTGCAAAGCTGGTGGTCTGATGGTAGGCAGTAGTATATTCGTTTCTGTCTACATAGCTACAACTCTTCATGATGATGGAACAGCTTAGGAAATCAATTTGTTCGCTATGCTATGGACGGAAGAGGACAAAAATATTTCCAAACTCTACTAATTTTACTTTTTGATTGATTTCATTGCAGGTTAAAGGCAAGCTAGTGTCTTTAAGTGCATGGTGGCCTGGTCGACGGACCAGGCGTGACTGCCAACATCATGTTTACCACGTCTGTAGGCACATAAAATATCAGGTAGTAGTCAAATCGTTGATATTTCTTTCCAACTTCCTATATTTTGTGTTTAAGGGACCGATGAGGAGCGCAGATGAGTTGGTTCGGAGCAGTTGCAGAGCGACCTGGTTCGTGAGGTCAGTACTTCACAGGTTCTTATTGTATTGAAATCTTTTGTATATAAGACATTGTTTGACATTACTACTCCGACTTTAGATATTTTTATGTCTTTTGAATAGCATGACCACAGTAGCGGGCGGTGAAAGGAATTACAGTTTTGTGTTTAAGACGGTGTATTGTGTCGCAACTGTGCGTTGAGTTATGAAGTTTTAATTTTATTGTATGTGTTTCAAACTAGGTATGACATTTTGCCTAGTCCCTGGGTTTACTTTATGATCTACCAATGAACTACCAATGTTCGGATGTCTTATTTAAAACTTCATTAATATGCCTAGATGCTTAACAAAATGTTGGAATCTTCTATCGTACGTCATAACCAAAGACTAAGTTTGGGGAAAATGATAAGTATCATATAGAACAGTTTTGATTTTTACTTCGGGCGTGAAACATTCGAACTTCGTGTCGGATTTTGAAGTAACCTCCTTTGTTTCTTTGGCATACGAGCGGACGATCTACTTATGAAAATGTATGTATATATTCTAGGTAATGAATCCACTTGATTTCTTTGCTTTATATTTATTACTAGCTGTGCCCGCGACTTCGTCTGCGTGGAATTTAACAAAAATAGTTAATTAGTTTATTTAGTTTTTTTTTGGTTTTTGTATTTTTATTTTAATTATCAACCTTTGCAACGAAACCATACCGCGATCTAATTCTACGGTGGCGCCATCTCTTAGCGAGCGGCGGTAAACTCCGCTTACACATTTATTTTCAGTTTTTTGTATTAGCTTTATTGAAAAATTTCTTTATATACAATATTTTGTAAATATAATATTGATTCGTTGGTGGGAGAAGTGGTGGGAGGCGCCCGACGTGACGGCCAGTGGTGGCATGCGCGTGAACTGCGCGCGGGCATTGCAACATTACTTTATTTTTCTAAAATAAATGTACCCTAAGTTACTCCTTGTTATATCAGCTACCTGACAAAAAAAGTCCCGTCAAAATCGGTCCAGCCATTTCAGAGATTAGCCGGAACAAACAGACAGATAGACAGACAGACAAAAAAAATAAATATAATTTTCGGCACAGGTATCGTGTATATAACGATATGTAGAAGGACATTTTTATTTATTTTCACTCTTAAAACAGACACTTCAATTTTATTTATATGTAGTATAGATAACCGTTTCAAATATCAGCCTCTTGAAGGTAGGGCGGATAGAAAAATAGCATACGATTAGTAAGGCTGCGTTGGCACTCTGCGTAAATAAGGCAAAGAATAAGGCCGTTTCCACACACGAGGACTGACGAGTGGGGGCACACGGAAATATATCTTAGAATATATTTCTGCCGGAAAACGGATGCGCCGTGCCTTAAGACACGATTGTGAGGGCGCCAGCCGGTCCTCGGGAAACGCATGTTACAAATACGGGTATGAATATTCAATAAATACTTGTTTGTACGTATTGTATTGTGTTGACGTCTTGTAGAAATAGTTTTATCCAGTATTATGATAATAGTTTTGGTTTTGATCCAATATCAAGATAATATATTTGCGTTATATCAGAAATTAAAACACTTTGGAGTTTCCGAATATCCAAACTTCAATTCCAGACATTAAGGCTTCTCATAATCGTTTGACATTAAATATATTAAAGATGGAGGTTCACCAATACTTATTCGCTAAATTGGCAGTCACTTTAATATAATTTACTTATTTTCCAGTTTCGATTTTATAAAATAGTTTGTAGTTAGCACCGATTTTAGTGAAGGTGAAAATTGCAATAACGAACCTTTAGGTCGGAAGCATACTACTGATAAACATTATGGTGCATCCACACAGCTGTTGAATTTTGTAGAATAAGATGGTGCAACAGTAATAATAAATAGTCACTATTTAAACTCTTCTCGTATTACCTGAATTTTTGTATCAACAAGAGCTATATCGTTCTCGTTTAATATTTAACCTGTTATGCTTAACTATGGCCCGTATACGAGGTTTATTTTACCCTTAAATAAATATGTAACAATTTTACATAATAATAAAGTTAAAACGTAAGTGATAGATAGAACAGGTGCCCAAATAACGATTTAAATTGTGTTATGGTAACACGGTAGCATTAGGCAACAACCTGTAACTTGTGGCTACAGGTTACTATTTGTTGAATGTTATGGGGAATTACATCGCCCATAACAGAAATTAAGAAAATATAACAAATATTCACTTTCTGCAACATGCTAGTCCCGCGGAATATGTTGTCAATGTTGTAGTTACTACAGTTTGTCAGTTTTTCAAAAGATATAATTAAAAAAATTGCTCTCAGATGTATGTTACGTCCCACAATGTGATAGGTGGCGAGCCAAATTCCTGACTCTGGACTGATAATGGATAGAAAAATCCAATATCACTTCGCCCAGCCCGGGATTCGAACCCAAGACCTCAGCTTTGTAATCGTACCTTAGTACAACTACGCCACCGAGGCACAGTAATGCATAACGTCGAGTTAAAATGCGCACAGCAAGACAGAATGTCGTCAACAATTAATCTCGTATTTAAACAAACATCGACGTTCATTGTAAGTTTAACTTCATTTTAATTATATTTGACGGGTTGCAAAATGCCATGTACCGAGTCGAAATTTTTAAACTGTTGATACTGTATTTGCCTGCCACCGCTCCTTGCCGATATGCTACCCCGCACATCAAACTACTTACGCACGAAAATATTTAATTCGTAAACCTACGTCTTTAGTTGAGATTGGACGATAACAAGACAATAAATTTACATTATATACAATAAAAGCAATTAAATAATAACACCCAACAGCCACATATGTACATAGTCCTTGATCCCAAATTAAGATCTTGTCGTAGGTACGTATCAAAAACTACGAAAGTCTTGTGTCTCACAAGCACCTAGAACCCAAACAGTTACCCGCGAATTTCTGACCTACTACGCTTGAATCGCTTATAATGCGCCTAGTATACAGTTACAGCATTGCAATATAAAGAATACAGCGACGTGGAATGGATTATCTCTAAAATTCTAAAATTACCTTACAAAATATTAAAAATTTGGTAAAATGCAGTGTTTGTACGAAATAAAACGAATACTTTGAAATGTACACAGGTTATACTTTAAAACAAGTTCCTATTTATATTGACTGACAAACCTTCAATGCATTTACCAATAAATAAATTGCAATCCAAACTAACAAAAGAGATATGTCCCAAGCAAAAAATCTCTAGCGAAGGCATTGTACGAACGATGCCGGCAGCTGTAGAGCGCGAACCCGCTAATCAATCGATAGGCGTATCTCCGCGATTTCGGCTGTCCCACTTACCGCGCTGTGGTGCTGTTGCTCCAATTTTAACGTTTTTAGCGGTTCTATGTTTTCTACGTGGTTTGTTTGTTACATGTTACGTTCTGAAGCGGTTGTGGCTGAAATTAACGATTCAAAAGATCTTGTGAAAGACTATTTGAATAAAGAATATTTTGATTTGGACTTTTGATTTCATAGAAATAGCTGGGGATATAGAGTACATTTTACATAGTGAGATAGAGATGTCACTAAACCAATTCAAGGCTCTGGTGTTAAGAAAGAAAAATAATCCAAGAATAGGTCTATGCTTACGTATAAATACGGAAATATTAAGGGAGGCCTGAATTACATCTAACAAATTAATCTGTATGGAAATTCGAACATACCAATTCTCATTTCCGTATGCCTATGCATCTTTAAAAACCATAAAATTGCTAATTAATGCTGTTAGAATTCAGGTCTAATATCATCTGCGTAAATTATAATCAGCGTAAAAAGGAGAAATCAGTAAAACCGAACGATTTATTCGCACTCTGGTGTTAAATTAATCAAATCGATGATTATGTTTCGCCATCGTTTATTCTTGGTTATACCACCGTGACTGGGAATATAAAATACAATAACCGTTTAAAGAACGCCTGAAGAAATTTCATTAAAATAATGATGATTATAAAAGTGAATATTTAATGCAAATATCTACACTAAATAAAAATTATGTAGATTAATATTCTAAATATGTTACTACATAAAATTAATACTATGGCTTCCTCCTCTCATAAATTATTGCCGTGCCCAACAGGGTCCATATTGTAAATACCAATAAAATTGAAACATCTTTTTAACATGTGATGTGTATTAAAAATATTGAGTATTGAAATATTCACATAGTTCTTAATACTTGTTTCCAAGGCATCATTATTGTTAGAGACTTTTTGATTTCACAATACAGAGCCTGAAACAAATATTTGAAGACAAAACAATTAACATTAGCCTCGCAGTGGGGTCACATGGCTTCTTAGAAAAATGGGAAATGGACTGCTAAAAAAACAACCAACCCGAGGATTTATTTGTAAATATTTGATACCCATCCAGCTTTTTTGCGTGATACCCGTATCACTGTTCATCTACTAATAAATTCATTATTATCGTATTTTCTTTGAGGTCTACGTTCAGCAGTGGAGTTGCGAGAGAGAGAGTTTTTATTCTTCTCAAATAGTTTTAAATTGATGAAAGTTTTAATGCAGTTTGTCTTAGACTTGTACTGTGGCCATAGAAATGTTCACGGAAAATCGACTGTAGGAAAGAGTTAGTCGTCTTTGGAGGAATGAGATTCCTCGGTATACTACAATGTTTCAACAATATTTGACAGCCTCCGTGGCGTAGTTGGTTAGACGCCTGCTGTGAAACGAGAAATAGCGGGTTCGATCCCTGTACCGAAACAAATAGTTGTGTAGAAAAATAAAATGCAGTTACTTAAGTGATACAATCACCAACGCTGTTTACCCCTGATGTCTAGCTGTGTGGAACAGCAGTGATATTATAGTTACTATAATTGATACAATTACAAACGCTGTTTACCCCTCATATCTATATGCGTGAATTTATCAATTTTATTTACATTCCATAAAACTACAGATTTTCCTCACATTAAAATTCATGTATAAGCTATAAGAATACTGCTTAGCAAACCTATTAACAATTAAACTCGGTGACATAAGAGCGTATACACCTTGCGCGCAAAGTCAACTATAGGTATTTCTTCGTTAATTTCACGCACACATAAGCGACCAAAGCTGTGTGCGTAGAGCTGCCGCGTCGGCTCGCTATATAATCGGCTCAAACAACTTTGATCCGTGCGCTTCAAATATTCAATTGAAATGTAACTGTAATATAATATCATAAAAATATTTTATTTGCATTATAAGTAGACAAATATTACTGTGCAAGCAAAGAATAATACAAATTTAGATACTAATCATATTTTCGTTATTATTACATTGTTAAGTTGCATTAAAATCAGTGTTCAATCAGTAGACACTACGGACGTTTTATTAATCATTTCGTGTTCGAGTACATAAATAGTGTTAGGGGCCTTACAACCCCTTACAATTACGAAATATATTTAATTTTATATTACAATACATAACATAATTTAGCCTCGGAATTACATCCCATTATATTACCTGAAACATAATTTATACTCACTACAAAATCATTGCAGGTAATAAAAATAATTAAATATTTCACTACCAAAGTACTAAGATGTGGTAATCGCAGTCCGCGCGTGGCTATTTTTACTACGTACGGTAAAAATCGACTGCAGCTAGGCCGGAGCGACGAGCGATACGTCCTCCCTCTAGAAGGCCTTGCGGCGGTGTGATTTGATCCACGTCGGACAGCGTGTTTTATACTGGTTTTTAAAATATTTGTAGAAAACATGAAAACTAATTTTCTTGAAATATAAAAATGGTAATTTATTGATAAGATGTTCTTCTATTATAATATGCAATTGCTATAAAAAATTATGTACGATAAGTTGGTGAAAAAAAATATGTTCTTGACGAGAGATTCTGAATAATTTAGCATTGTTTAAATTTTTATTTTTCAGGAACTAAACACAAAAAGATTATTTTTCTCAGCAAAATCCCTCCATAAGGGTCATATTAGTCTGATAATATTTTTATTTTCATCTTATATTTAGTGGTTTCGGATATCTTAAGCTTCTAAATTGCCATTTAAAGCCTAAATAACGAAACTTGTGTTCAGTAATCCTTATAGTACTCACAAATTATCCATCAATCTATAATGTTTTCCACCAAAATCCCTAGATGACAACCTTTTCTAAAATGAGTAATAATTATTTTTCCTTTAAATTGGTTATTGGTGGCTATTAACTCATTTGAAAAGTCCTGTTTTTAAGCCAAAAAGCGCGTGCAGGGTATAAACGCTCATAAAGTCAACGTTTAACACTAAAGCTGAAGTAATTGCGTTTTCTCAGTTGTTCTTTTTAAAGTATTACGGGGCCGGAAGCGTAGTAAAAACATGCGGGTTACTTTATAAAAACGGTAAAAACTTCGAATTTTCGGACACCGTACGTATAACTTCACTAATGTGCCTAGATACTCCACAAAATGTTGTATTCCTAAATCGTACGTCGCAACCACAGACTAATTTGGGAGAAAATGATAAATATAATAGAGAATAGTATTATTTTTAGAAGTGGAAATCTTATATATTACTCCGGACGTCGAACTTACGAACATTCGAAGTTCGGTTTTAAAGAGTAGCCCCTCAGTTTTGTCTACGGCGCCTCCGCGATCAATAGAGGTCGGAGGATGGCCAATGCGACCTTAAACTCGGATTTTGTTAGGCAGTATTTCTATTGTCTATGGAATAGCACGGCTACTGTAAGATCCGTAAGCCTGGATTGAGAGGATGTATTTATTAAGAGTATTGAAAATGAGTGAGTTTTGATAATGTCTAACTTGATTTTATCTTTCAACGAAATTATGTAAGTCAAAACTGTTGAAATATGAATAACGAAATTCGATTAAATCACATAATAATATATTCATTAATTTTATGATGTATCAATATTATTAGTTTCTTTTGAATTATTAATTTTACAACGAATCGTTTGTATGAAATATGAGTATATTACCGAGTAAGGTTTTGTAAACATTGAAAGTGAAAATCCAGTAAACAACACTGTTTGTATTAATTAGAATTCATGTCCCGATTGCGAGAATGATGTAAGGCCCAAGCATCGACCCTCCAAGGTTTATGCCCTCTCGCTCGTCACTAGGACATGGCGGTGTTGAAGAACAAGGATGGGAGATTGTGACGTCAGCCGAAAGGGAGCGGAGGCCCGCAGCGGATTACTTTCGTGTTCGGAAATTCGGAATTTTCGAGTGTGTTAAATATTTCCGCCCTAACATGATTCCTGCGAAGGTCGTTTGGAACTTTGTCATTGAACGAAGAAAGTATTTTTGTTGATATACATAAAAAAAATGAAACTTAGATATTATTACAGTAGAAATAAGAAAAGCCAAAGCATAGATTGAACTAAATGAAGCATTAGACTGTAGTGACGTAATTGTTGCCTAGTTCGTAGGTTTAGCAAAAAGTAATATAAAAATAATAGACGCAAATATAATTTATTTCTAAAGACATATACAATCATTTAAGTCCGGATGTTTCAAAGGTTCGTCCTCTACTTGTACTTATCGCACGTAAGGTTGCCCTGACACAACTTGTCATCCATCCATCCATCAGCCAAACGAAGTCCACTGCTGAACATAGGCCTCCCCCAATGATTTCCACAGAGACCTGTTGGAGGCAGCCTGCATCCAGCGACGTCCCGCGACCTTTACCAGATCGTCGGACCATCTTGTGGGTGGACGTCCTACGCTGCGCTTTCCGCTACGTGGCCTCCGTTCGACACATTGACACATTGCCCTGACACAACTTGTACCCAATCAAAATTATATTCAGGTGAATCATTAAAAAGTTTGAAATCAGATGGTAAAGATGAAATACAATATCAAAAGAATAAAATATGAAATATAAACTAAATATTACTTACACGTTAAAATAAATTTCATAGGCTCTTTAAAATTGCCTTAATCATGCCACGACCTGAGATCGCTTATCTGCTTGAAGTCATCTCTATTTGAAAATAATTGAATGCCTTCAAGGTCATATTTTCCCAACCTAACTCACCAAAAGTATTCCCACATGAGAATCCAACCGTAAGCTCCAACACATGCACCTAGTTATCAAACTAATGAATCGATCAGCATAATGAAATAACTTCTATTGTTGGAATTTCAACAACGGCAACAGTTTCTTGCTCCGAGAAATGTTTGGAGAATGTTTTGTTTGAACAATAATCTCTGGCGGGAACAACTGGGATAAACTGTGTTGCTTAGCGTTTAAAGCTTTAGCTGTATAGGTTTGTTGGCGCATTACTTTTAAATTAGTGACGTCAGAGACTTCAGTCACGGTCAAGTGTATCAATCCGATTCCTATTGGCTTCCCTTTTGCAATTAATGTGACTAAAAAAATATATTTATAGTAAATTGTTCAATATCCCTATTTAATAAATCATATGATTTCTGACTTTTAAAAATTTCAATTTTCACAGTTGCAGATATCTATCATTCTTTACTAGACAAGACTTTTCTCTTTTCTACTAGACAAGAGTAAGTTTGGCATGCCCAAAAATAGAATCAACACAATTCAAAAATTATAATTACTAACACAGCATAGCTTTACAGTGCATTCGTCCTGATGCATTGGGTATTAATTCCACTACGATCAGGTTTCAATGATTGCCTGAGATTTATAAGGTTTTCTATCCTTTTGTATGGACGTCCGACTTTGTGTATGCCAATCATCATCATCATCATCAGCCCATAGTAGTCTTCCACTGGATATGTGACTTTAATTTGATAAAACCCCCATCAGTCAACATCTCTCCCGTTTACAGTGAGCAAAGTGCCGTATAATGTCTGGTGTAAGTTTCATGACAAATTACTACAGCCTAAACCGCGCCTATTGTCCACATGACGTAATGTCGTCAGATCGATACTAATCTACCCGAAACTAATTCATACCGAGCTCAATATTCAAATTCCACACTGGTTTGTTTACGTCTAGTCTATATTATATAGGTCTATTTAAAATTGCGTGTTAGTCCCTGAAGTTCAGGGTTCAATCTCCTTGTGAAGCATTTATTTTTGCATATTTAACTTGGAAAATTCTACTATATGTAGTTTGCATCTTTCATTCATATGTACTAAAAGAAATATAAAATTCGCCATACGAATAATTGTAAAAAGGCGGATCGTAAATACACGTAACAAACATTCAATTTAAAAAGTATGACATTCATACAGTATAGAGTAATTAAATTGATACGATTGACCAACCCTCTATGCCCACGCAAAAACAAGTGAATGCTTTGCGGGACTTATTTTTAAACAAATTCACGGATTATGGGTCGAACTCAAAGCGAAGGTCTATTGACTGCTGTAATATGAATTGGTATATTATATCCCACTGCTGTGAACCAACCTCTTTGTAGATTAAGGATTTATTCAGCCAGCATAGTGCAAGTTGGTGAAAATATCATTAATTATATGTATTGGTATATTATTACTTCTTCAATTCAGTTCATTGTATGTTTTCTTTCTTTATTGTGGACAGTGGTACCACTATTCCCGATACTGTCCATCCCACGGTTGTCTGGCAGTTATCGCGTTGTGCGATAAGACTGCTCATTGAAACACTATTGTTGTTATTTTTATAATTAAATTAAATAGTATTTCCTTTTTTTGTGTCAATAAAGAGTTATTGTATTGTATATTTGTTTACTTAAAATACAATTAATAAGGGCTTAGTATCGTTTTACGTCATGAGCATAGTTGAATAGAAAGGTAGTTGTTCGTAATAACATATTTAAATCTGGCGGGACACCGATCAATACACGTAATGATGGAAAAAATCCGTCACTAAGGCCGGACATATACTATTGAAACGCCACGCGATCCGACCCGAGCGACACGACAATTCAAATCATTTTTTTCTATATTATATGAACAGAACTACACTGCGAACATGCGATGTGACGTTGCGTGGCGTATTCGTAGCGTAGTTCTGATCATAGAAAATAGTATAATCTGATTTAAGAGGCGGAAACATATTACTGAAACGCAACGCGACCCGAGCCGACGCAACAGTTGTTGAATCAAATCTAATCGTAGTATTTTCAATGACCAGAAACACACTATGAAAATGCCACGCAGTGTAACATCGCTTATAAGTAATGTGGTTCTGGACGTACAAAATAAAACGATTCAATTTAAATAGTCGTGTCGCGTCGCGTCGTGTGGCGTGGCGTTTCAGTAGTGTGTTCCGGGCCCCTAACAAGTGTTACACCACGTCGAATCGCGTGGCGTTTCAGTAGTATATATCCGGCCTTAGTTTTCGCCTTAATACACGCAAGTGTGGCGACTTAAGTGTATAGTTTGTACTGTGGATTCGAGCAAGGTAAAATTGTGTCGACCAGCGACACAGGACTAGACGGTGGCTATTCTAAAGAATCCACTGCTATTTCAAGATTTCAGGGTAATTTGAGGTGACTTATATGCACCAGTTTAAATTATGAAAAGTTAAACGATTGTTCTGTGAAATTTTGTGTTATTCATATAATTAGGCCGGTCCACTCACAAATGTTAAGAGCTCTTTAGCTAAGCATACGCACGGATGTACTCACTATTGTCTATCTATCTGACGGTCACGATGGCGTTGACAAAATTGATTAATTTCAAGAATACGCATAGATATGGCTGCTTGCGACGCATGTTAAAAACCAGCGGATTTTGCTAAAATTACAAGTATAAGCTTACAATCAAAAGAATAATAATAATCAACTAATACAGAGTTATGAAGTAACAAATATAAAATGACGCAGTCGAATTGAGAACCTCTTTTTTAAAAGTCGGTTGTAAATAAGAACTCAATTAATGCGTACGGGGAAATCGCAGAACAGAGCCACTTTCGACAGCTAAGTCTTAGCGTGTATGGCAAAATCATTCCATTGAAACAATGGTCTCTAACAATACCTTTTTCATATATTCATATATATTACAATATATTTTTTGACGGTATTCTTGATTAATTCTCGAAAATAGCTTACGTTTCAACATAACTTCGTTATGTCAACACAAGAGGGAGTTGAGGGGTTGAATAAGAATGCCAGCCTCCCCTCGCTTATATCGAGGAAGACATAAAAAATCGTTACATTGGCGCGTGTTTGTAATTCAGGTTTAAACAATACGACTATTTTTTGCTCGTCGATGGAGAGGTTTGACCTTTAGTTTTTCTTCACAGCTATACCACATCGGAAAAGGAAGCCCTATCAATCAGCCAAAAGACCTTACAAAGACAATATGGATAAATAATACTCTCATTTTGACAACAAATGTAAGTATGCAAATAAGTTGCAATAAGAACGCGTGTCGCGCTTAAAGTAGGAACTTTTTAATTTACACACAGAAAGGTAACCGAGAGTAAACTTTGGAAATATTCGGAGTATTTTAATCAGCGCGCCTCTGGTTGTGTAGCAGCTTATTTTCTGCGCTTTACAAGGAAAGAGGACACCCGCAAGACTAACAAAACAAATACTATGGCACAAAGTGAGTCTCACCCGATATCCTCCAGACGAGATGTTTCAGAGTTTTGTAATCGGACGATGCTGTTTTGTTTTATCAGAAGATTGCAAGTCAAATTGGATGAGTATGCGTCTTCCCTTACTTTATTGTGTATTGTTTAGTTGCCTTGAACACTTTATGCTTTGATATTAACAAGATAATTAATTCGTTTGTAAGTACACCTCAGATTTTCGAGAGAGCGATAGCTGTGTTGAGGGTGGAATGAATTATTGATACTGGCGTGCGGTTACAATCCCGGGGCTTGTACAGACTTTTTAAAGTTACATGTGTAGTTAATTAATCTTTACATTCCCAAAACATGTGATGTGGGTAAAGCCGAATAAGTGAACGTTCTCTATAATAATAGCGAAGATGTGTTTGTCTTCCAACCAGTACAGTTAGTTGGGTGTATTTATTTATTTAGTATGGATGCATCGTGATGAAACCTCAGGTGAAGCACAAAAGGTGGTCAAGAAATCCTACGTCCAAACGATGTTAGGATGGAATCGTGATTCAACAAACCCTTATAAAGACAGCAGTAGTCATAAGCATAATTATACTATTAAAATGATATGCCGAACAGAACCATGGGTGTAAGCATGCTCTGGAGTGGCAAAATACCGCGTTTTGACAAATGTATCGTGGGACGTCCTCTGGGCAGATGGCGGCACGACTTGCATAAGACGGCTGGCAACGACTGAATGCATAAAGCAGCAGACCGGGCTCTGTGTCGTACTTTGAGAGAGATCTACATCCAGAATTTGATTGCAACGGGCTGTTGGTAATGATATTAATCATAAAAATGCTCGAAAAATCGAAATTAAGAGCTGTAATCAACAAGTAAAACCATCGAAAATTCAGAAAGCGTGCTTCAAGCTTGAACATCTACCCTATTAGGGCAATTATACACGCCTGAATAGAGCTTTGGATTTCAAACAAAACCCACTGATTAACAACGTTAATCGTATTTGTTTAATTAACAATACAGTACATTCGTATGTTGATTGCGTACCGTTCTAGGGTAAATATTAATCAGCAATTAATATCAGTTGCAGGTGACTTAACGCAATAAATATTAATTCTATTACATCATAATTCACAACCTACATTGCGCAGTTGGTTCCACAGGCTGTGAAACGAGAGGCCGCGGATTCGATCCCCACACCGAGGAAAATATTTGGTTGATCCACAAGTATTTGTCTAATGTCTGGGTGTTTGTGAGACCGAATAATATCTTGTAGATTCAGAGACCCGCAACACATGATCTTAGTTTACTTTCAGAACTATGTTTGTGACTGTTGGGTTTATTTATTTATTATTTACCATCAGCCAACGACTGCTAATCAAAGGCCTGCCCTAACAATCCAGTATTATATTATTAGAAAATAACGTGTAGGTATTTTGGAAATAGTTTAATCCGTACGTTAGCTGGGTGGAATATTCAATTTGTAAGAAAATATATTCACATCAAATAATAGATTTGATATACTATAAAAATCAACTTACATCAAGCTACCTTAAAGCGTTAAGGGAAATATAAGATAATTAGATACTATTATCAGAGCGTAATTGTTGAAAAACCAGGTTTAGCTCCATTCAGTTCAATTTTCACAGATTTTTTGCATCGATTCGACTTTCGCGGAAAACAGACATGAAACGGGGAAAAGTATGTTTACATGATTGATAATCTTGCGTGTTACTAGTAGTGTTCAGCGCAGTTCGGTTGTACAAGCTGTGTTGGAGTACAAGTGTGATCAGGGGTGCTGCTATAAAGCTATCAGAGCTAGAGTCATGTCGGGATATTGACTCCGACACGACGTCCGAATGTTCGAAGTCCACGTACAATATAAAAGTTTTCCACTTCTGAAATCTTTAATATTCTCTATGACACTTAGGATTCAGAATTTTTTGTAGAGTAGAAATATATATTGTCATGAGCGTCACATATTTGAATGTCATGTCGGAGGATAGAGTTAACATCGTCCAGCGAAACGCGAATGCTGAATGTAGGTATGCAGTGTTACATGTCTTCCATTCCTCTACAACGAAGAACACGCATGTAGTTGTAATTCTATACTTGTAACCTTTTAATCAGAGACAGTGGTCAGCTCAACAGCCATTATTATATGGACATACTATTAAAAATATACCGCAAGTTTTATATTGTAGTAAGCGAAGGCTGGCGTATTATTTTTCTATTTCTATAAGCCGTAGATCGCTCGGGCAGCTTAAGTGGTACATTTTCAGATCCATAACAGTTTGAAACTACTGGTTAGGTTTTCTTCATATTTTATTTTATGGAAACGTTGAAACGCCGTATTTACATTTACTCGGCAAAATGTGCGCCGAGCATTTTATTATTCACTTTTGTACTTATGGAATTTTGTATTCATATTTTGTGCAGTTTGTGGGCGCTCGTAGTGACTCGGGTTTTGATCTTTAAAGAGGATAATTATGTCCTTATTAATTTTAAGTCTTAATTTGTTGAATGTGATTTAATATTTTTTTATAAAACTTACATACATCAGCTTTAACTGTCCGACTCCAGGGCAAAAGAGGTAGCCCATTTGCCCTGCAACGGGACAGACCCTCCTTTCATTCATCACGGTTCAGGACTCGATCCTGTAAGTCTCCCTCGCACCTATCTAACTCATATCTCTCATATACTTGTAGATATGATTCCTGATAAATTATGATATTATAAATCTCATTTCTTGTTACTAATAAAAAAAAACAATGAAAATATTTCCTTTCTATATTCGTCTCCATTAGTTTTTCTTGTAGAACTTGTACAATTTGCGGTGAACTAAAATTTTACGATGTATTATGTTTTAGTAGGTATCTTAACTAAGAAAATACTGTACTAGTATGTTGGCTAGACAGCTAATTTAAATATTTCATTTAAAGGTTTTAAAGTTCACACAGTTTAGTCGGCTTGAGAGTTATTAATATACACGAATATCTTAACAACCACTGAATTTAATAACGTGTGGTTTTTAACGTTTAAAGGAGCATAAAGTTAAAGTTTTAAAGCATAACACATTGTTTAATAAAGTTGCGGTATACATTCGTACCTATTTACACTGAAATAAATATAATACGCGGGATAATGAGAAAGGCTGCAGTTCTCTCTATAATATTAATAATTTAGTAAAACACGGCGCTTCTAACGAAAGTTAGTAAATTAAATTTTGCTAACATTTTGCCAAAATTTATCATCTCGCATATTTTGTTTCATAGTCAAAAGCGTAGCAACGTTGGTATATTGGATATTGGAATATCCGCACATTAAAAAAATACATGCACAAACTGGGTATAGTATAACATATTTTTATAATATGTTGCCATTTTTTAGTATTTTCATAAAGTCCATATTTTCCCCGTCCCGTCAGTATTTTTAATTAACATCATATTTCACTTGTGGCAGGTCTCTCATATGTGAGAAGTCGCCTGGGTAGGTACCACTGCACTGTTGTGTTTCGGATTGAAAAATATTGTAGCCAGAGTAACTACTGGACATATTGAGACTTAACATCTTATATCTCAAGATGGCGTGAGCAGTGGAATGCGAAGCATTGCTTTGTAATTGAAGATGTTTTTGTTACAGTTCATGAGCGGTCGTACCGCTTACCATCAGGCGAACGGCATGCTTATCTCGCCATTAATTTCAATAAATTCATAAAAATAATAATATACGTATCTCGATGAAATTATTGGACTGTGTCTAAATGTGTCTGTGTGTAAATATTTACGTGACCTGATGTTGACTGTGACTGATACCCATAAATACGAACATTTCAGAGTAAATACAAAGCGGATCGGATCTTTAAAATGAATGTGAAATCGTGGAATATTGTTTGTAAAGCGCCATCAATGCCTGAATTCTACAAAAAAAATACACGTTTATAAATAAACTCATGCTTGTTTTCCTGGAGGATTGGCAGAGATACTATCACTAGTGAAAGTTATTATCGATATTACCGAGCTTATTTCTCTCACTGGAATTGATTTTATTTCGTCTCGAGTTAAGTGGAGGCAAGACTAATGCAATAGTTAGATAGGCAAACATTGCTTTATGCTTTGTAATTCATGGTGTTGTTTGGTTTTGCTACTGTCTATGAGTAGTCATAACGCTGGTGAGATGAGATGAAATGAGACTTAACATCTTATGTCTCAGGAACGAGTGCAGTTGAATGCCAAGCATTGCTTTGTAATTCATGGTTTTGTTTGGTTTTGCTACTGTTTACGCTTTCGCTTACCATCAGGCAAATGGTATGATCTTCTCGCCATTCATCGCAATACAACAAAAAGAACATCGCATTAAGTCTTGTACCTTATAAAAATTATAACATTTTTTGGTAACATATTGAGCATTGATTAATCCACAACTTGAGGGCGTTGTTAAAAGGTATGTATTAATACAGTAAATTTGGGGATCCCACTTCGCACAAAATTATCATTATTCAAATTTTGATCTCACTGGCATGTGTCCCACATTAAAATTGCTGTTTATACCGGGTATCTCAAGACTGCTACCGAAAACGAAGCCGGGTGGTAGTTTTAGTGGCTACAAACACAATGCAATTAAAAATTTCGCCTAGAAACGCGACAATTATTTTTTATGATTTTTTAAATATCGTCATTTTTGGGTGGTAAATCCGTAGTTTTTGCTAAAATAATAATTTAAACTCTTTTATACCTTAGAGTATTTATAAATAAAAGGGTATATACTATTATTTTAGGAAAAAATGTATTTACCACCCAAATATGGCCATAGGAAAAAAATAACAAAAAAAAATTTGTCGCTTTTTTTTGCAACTTTTTCTGTTGCATTGTGTCTGAAGTCGCTTAAACTACCACCCAGCTTCGTTTTCGGTAGCAGTCTTGATATACCCTGTATGAAGCAAATTTTGTCCTTAGTGACTGGCTATTATATAGAAAAGGACGTAAGTGAGTTTAGTCGCAAATATTGGGAGTGAAAAAAAAGCAGTCACTGACCCAAATACAAGTAGGTCACACAGACCCTTCGCCGTTGTACGCGAGCTTAGTAACCGTGATTCATATTTGTACCTTATTTTAAGCCAATAAGCTTCATTAATTACATCATTTATAAAGTATTTTTATTTTGGCTCTACAAAGTAACCTGAATGTATTTTTATGCACTTTTATGCATATTAGAGAATCCATAATTTTTGGACTGTGGTCACAATTTTCCCATCCTGCTCGATACCAAATATATAAAGTAAATATGTAATATAAAAACCTAGAATTAATTCACCCGAAACATGTCAGCGAGATTTTAATTATCGTATACGATTGTTGCTATTAAGGCGGATAGGTATATCTTGCACTACCTAACAGTTAACGCATAGACGAAAGTATAACAAAAGCAATTTGATCTTTATAGTAAAGAAACATATTTTAGCACCGCCATATGGGAATGCCGTCACCTTTGTGGCTTTATCAGATCACAGGTAAAATGGAACTCTATTTTATAAGAAATAAGGTTCAATTTACAATAGAGGTGTATCGTTGGCGTTACCTTTAGCTATGTCAATTGCAGCTATGTTCAGACAGTTTGTTATCTTGATCGAAACGTTATCAAGTGCATGTTTACAAGCTAACATAAATTGAATTGTATTTTTATTAATACATTCAATGTAGCCTCACTGATACTCGGAATGCTATTCATAATGAGGTCGCAGGTTCGATACCCGGAACGAGACAAATGTTTCAGTGATTCGTATATTTATGACAGGTTAGTGACGTGGTGTGTGATCCGTGGGGTACGAATCCCAGGCCGGGCATACTATTTGGTTTTTGGCTTTTAAAATACGATTTTGCTTCCTTTTGTATATGTGTAAAATGAAAGTAAGATTTACCTATTCCTAATAGTAAAACTCAGAAATACGAGTTCATAATGAAAAGCTGGTGTACATGTTTCCGGTAAGACTGCACCTTGACCTACCATATGCTGTTACGGACGTACAAAGCATATTTACGACATATTTTAGGTGTAACAGACTCATCATTATAAGTTCGTAAATGTTCTACTGAAATACATTACTGGATAAAGCCAAAGACTTTATATAATTTATACTAATATATTGATATAATAAAGTAATAACAAAATTGAAGATCACGAACTTATTTCATAGTATAAAAAGACCTTCCTTCCTTATCAAGGATACCAAAGACCGAGCGAAATGGCAAAGATTGGCCTTGTTACTTCTCTAACAACAACAGGAGACACACAGATGCAATTTTAGCGGTCGGCCTCCAACACAAACAATTGAACCGCTCAAACAAGCGTTGCGTCATGCGACTCCGTTCACACCGAGGTATTCCTGGCGATGACTCATCATAACATCGTGGGCTAGGGCTGCCACGCATCGATGATTTGTAGAATATTTTGAACAGCTCTATATAAGCCACCATACACCGGTGAAGAAACCATGATAGTGATCTACGAGTGTCGTGTTTCGGGTTATCTTGTGTATATCGGAGGAGGAGGGGTGGTTGGTGAATTTTTTTCATATGACAGTAATGTTACCATAAGGTCAACAGCTATTATTACATAACCTTTATTTGGAATACATAATTGTAAACCAAATAATTATGCCAATGATACATTCGTAATAAATCAGTAAAAAATCCGAATGAAAATTAAATTTCTCGGTGCCAACCCTACCAGTCGGATCGCATCAATGACAGAACCAAAATACTGCTCATTCACAAATCTGGCGACCACATGCACCCAGCTGTGTCAGAGACATTTTTAAATTCTAACGGGACAATTATTTTTGTACCCCTTTTTAGTTGCTGTAATGTAGCATTTTTAGGCTGCTCATCTATAATCAAATATTATATCGGACTGTTTTTTTTCCTACTAATGGCGAGACGAGAATGCCATTCGCCTAATGGTAAGCGATACGACCGTAGACTATCGAGACTAAACCTAATTATAAAGCAATACTTAGCATTCCACTGCTCTCGAATTCCTGACACATAAATCACACTCTGGCTATAATGTCCTTCGAACTGGAACCCAACAGTGCATTTATACTGCTGTACTGTGGAGGAAATATTCATTGCGGTTGTGCCTACCCAGGCAGCCTGAAATGTGAATCTACTGTGCATAAGTTTTTCTGGTTGTAAATCTGAGTTGCCGGAATTATACTCAGTTTTAGAATCTCGTATGACATGGATGAAATTTGAATTTGCGCTGGCTAGACGAAAGGAGCGCCAATTATTGCATATTGGGAAGGAAAGAAGTTCAGTGAATTATGGGCCTGATTACGAACTCAGCTTACCTTTTCGGAGACATAAAACATTCGACAGAAGCCGTTCGGAAATTGTGGTAAGAAAAGAAAATTTATTTTAGTGTTGCACAGTCCATTTATCAACGAAGGCTATAAAATATTTTATATCCCGGAAAAATATACAAACGACGTAAACGACGTAAACGTAAACGACGAAGTAAAAGTGTCGGAATATCAAGCAGGCAGTAAAATACCGTGCGAGATGGAGAGTCTCTGGACGCCCTTTGCCACATCCAAGAGACATAGGACCTGAATGAAATGAATGATGATCCCGGAAAACATTTTCACGCGGGACAAGCAAACAAAACTAGTAGTCAAAATATTATGTCCTTAATTTCTTTTTATATTATTGCTTTGAATTGCTAGACAAGCATGCCGTTCGCCTGGTGGTAAGCGATGCGACCGCTCATGAACCGTAGCAAAACCAAACAACACCTCGAATTATGGTATACCACTGCGCTCGCCATCCTGAGACGTAAGATGTAAACTCTCAATATGTCCAGTAGTTACTCTGGCTACAATTTCCTTTAATCCGAAACACAACAGTGCATTTAATCTGCTGTTTGGCGGGAAAATTAGTTATTACTAATTCTAATTATTTATTAATAATCTCACATATGAGAGACCTACTACCAGTGAAATTTCATTAAATATATCAAATATAAAACAAATACGCGAAACGTCCGGTAGCCAGTCCAACAGAGCTACGCATATAATAGTGTTGAAACTAGTTCGAATCTCTAACAGTCCTCACAACATCAATATGTGCACCTCAAGTTTGCTAATTAACTTAGCGCTCAGACAGTTAGTGGTATAACATTTGTAATGCACTCGCTTTGGAACCTTCACACAACTAGGCCAAGTGTGTCGAAATATATGTCCTATAAGACTGTCTCGTTGGCACAGTACTGCGGTGTTATTATAACGCTCATGTCTTGGGTTCGAATGCTGGACCGGGTTAAGTGGTGTTGGGGATTTTTCTATTAATTTTAATTTGGATTTTGATTTACTTTAATTTCATGTTTTTATTATTTTGGTTTGTTTTAATTTTAAATTGTTATTATTGTACCTTGCTGTTAGTTGTAGTAAGTAGGTAATTGATTTCCAATGTCACTCGCATGTTACATGCTTTTATATGAGTCTGTGACTGATAAATCAGTTTTCTTGCTTTCTATTAAATATCAACTGGAGTCTGGAGTTTTTTCCCGATATGGCAATAAGTTTGCCCTCAATTACATCGTGGGAAAAAAAGGGAAAACGGGTGCATCCTGGTAGCTCTTCTGCGACAATAGCGTGAGTTCATGTATGTCATAAGCCTTATTATATTTTTGCATTGATACGACTATTTTTTGTATAATGCCATGAAAGTTAAATCGATGTAGAGTAAGCACCGAAGCGAGATCTATCTCTGTCTACCCGGTCAATTATACCGGGTTGACAGTATCCGGATAAACGCAATCTGTAACATCTGTCCTAAGCCTATTAAAAGCCCTAGAAAGCGCTTCCAAGGGGGGTTACTCCGTTTTACTACAAAAAGTTCGAATGTTCGAAAATTTGACGTTTAGATAAAAAAAAACTCCGAGAATTCGTCGTCGTGTCGAAGTATAGAATAATCCCCTGCATCGAGACACGTGTAGTATTAAATGACACGTGACTGGTTCAAATACACATTTGAATCAATCGTCAATGTTTTATTCGTTTATTATAAACAACTTCCTCATATGATTCACTAGGACAAACGAATGTAATTTTAGAATGTGTATCCTTGTCAGCATCGGTCAGTTTCCTCATAGTTTACCGTTATAATAGCTAAATATTTAGTATTAACTCACGGAACGAATTTAGATGTTATTATTTCGTGACCTCCACGGTGCTTTCAATTTGCAACTAAGATATAAAATTACTAGTAAGAATAGAAATATTATGTTAGTTTTGCATTTGCTATGAAAAAATGTCTAAAACGCATCCGATGGAAAATACCGTGGATTCCAGATGTAGTATCCAAATATGCCTATATATTGACATATTGTCTCCGCCGATAAAATTAGTACAATGGTCTTTTTGAAACCGTATTAAACCCCAACCGTGTCACTTTTGCGTAAGTATTATCATATCCAACGGGAGAAAATACTGTCTTTAAAATTCATCTATGAAATCACCGTATTTTATTCGATCATATCGATTGTCAAAACCTTCGATCAAATATACACTAGATACAACATGAGCGCTTAGAAAATGGCACCAAAAAAGAGTGCTTTAAGCACTCTTTCTCCCTTCTGTCAAAAAAGCTACTTTAAGCTCCAGGAATAAGGTGGAATTTGTGTTAATATACTTGGAATATGTGATCTTTTTGTTTACTTTTTTGTTTCAATGCATCGGTGCCACTTTTTAACAGAACATTTACAGGGAACTGTGTATCTAGTGTATATTTTATCGAAGGTCAAAACCTTTACCTACGGAATATAAATATTCGAAAAATATATTTATTCTTCATCATTATAAACAATATCTGATATTCAAATTAGATTTACCAGATTCCGTGAAAATACGAGTAGTAATACAAACACGCTACAATTTTAGTTAAAGTTTTCTTGGTTTTATTAACGGGAATTGGAAACAAAACGACCAACAGTCTGGGGTTATAAAATCTTCGTTTAAATCTCCAATCCTGGTGGCAACCTTGTTAGCTGGAATTGATAGCCGGGGGTAGAGGAACTTGTATAGAGAAAACACCCGAGGTTTACGACGAAGTGCGACCGAACTTATACAAAATTAGTAATAAAGGGTATATAGAGCCAAAATGGGGATGCTATACTCATCATCATGGATAACATTTACTATGAGCTAGACTAAAAAAACGCAAAAAATCTGTTTTTTCATACAAAAATAATCGTTTAAATCTGCAAAAAGTATTTTTATTGCCACGAATGGCGAGACGAGCATGCCGTTTATCTGATGGTAAGCGACACGACCACTTATGAATATTAGCAAACAACACCTTGAATTAACAAAGCAATGCTTGGCATTACGATGCGCTCGCCATCCGGAGACATAAGATGTTAAGTCTCAATCGGCCTCATTAATAAACTCGGATGAGCGAAGGATTAACTTTAGGCATTGGGCTAGAGAATTCAATCGATTATTATGAATAGCTAGATAGTAATGACTATATTTAAAAAAAATCTATATTCTTCAGTCTGACATGATAATCCTGTTATGGCAATCCACTGATTTTAAAAGTAAAAGGAAGGGTCAATATAAATTAGTCAATTTTAAAGGTTTTGGCTAAAAGCTAATCCCTCGCTCATCCGAGTTTATTAATAAGGCCCAATATGTCCAGTAGTTACACTGGCTACAATATCCTTCAAACCGAACACACAACAGAGCATTAACACTGCTATTCGACGGGAGAAATAGATATTGCAGTGGTACCTACCCAGGCGGCCTCTCACATGTGAGAGACCAACCACCATAATATGGAACAGCTGATTTTGTTTTGCGCCATTTCAGTGTTGGGCCCATAATAACAGTTGTTTATTATGATGAGTGTAGCATCCGCATTTCGGCTTTACATACTCTTAATGAATAACCTTGTTTAGTCAAATAAAATAAAATATAATGCATGTTGAATAAACCGATATAAGCAGTGTTTATTACGCGTAATTAATAAAATAGAGAGGTATAACTATATTTAACTAAAATATTTAAATCTGGCAAAACTAACAGTCCAATTTGAATACAAATTTTATATAATGTATGAATATGTCATTTTATTAAAACTAGTGGTCGCCCAGTGGTCGAAATTCGACCAAATCAAGAAGAGAAAAAGTTTTTACCTGTATGATGATGTTGTTATTCTGATAATTCGTGCACATTTAAATGTATGTATCTCTCAAAATCACTTATTTATCCTGAAGTATATGCAATTACTGAAATCGTAAACTACAATTAACTCTCGATCCACACTCTTGACCTCATGGCCGAACGTCGATCTTTGACGCTGCAGTCTTCCGTTGACGCCGAAGCATATCGGCGGCTCAATAGACGGATCTGGAAGTCCTTGCGACACGATGTCCATGCTCACAATACTGTGAGCATTAAGGAGACAATTGAGCGAAACGGAGGCTCCAAAGTGTTTGCGAGAGACTTGTCTATTGGGCAAAGCCAGTTGTCTAGGCTGAAGACGGAAGACGGCCGCGTGTTATCGACGAGGGCAGAGGTATTAAGGGAGATCGAGAGGTTCTACGGACAGCTTTACACCTCGGTTGCCAAACCTACTGTTAGCTCGGCCTAAGACCCGAGAGCCGAGTTAATCCGACACTTTAGCGATGATATCCCGGACATCAGCCTGTTTGAGATTGAGATGGCCCTCAAACAACTTAAAAACAACAAGGCGCCGGGTGAGGACGGAATCACTTCAGAGCTTCTGAAAGCGGGTGGAACGCCGGTACTGAAAGTCCTTCAGAGGCTCTTCAATTCCGTTCTCCTCGAGGGCTCAACGCCGGAGGCATGGAGCAGGAGCTTGGTGGTACTGTTCTTCAAAAAAGGTGATAACACTTTGCTGAAGAACTACAGGCCCATCTCGCTCCTGAGCCATGTCTATAAGTTGTTTTCAAGGGTCATCACAAATCGTCTCGAACGCAGGTTTGATGACTTCCAGCCTCCCGAACAAGCCGGTTTCCGAAAAGGCTTTAGTACCATAGACCATATTCATACGCTACGGCAGGTTATACAAAAAACCGAGGAGTATAACTTGCCGCTTTGTTTAGCATTTGTGGACTATGAGAAAGCCTTTGATTCGATCGAGACAGTCTCTTCAGCGGTGCCACATAGACTATCGGTACATCGAAGTGTTGAGGTGTATATACAACAACGCCACCATGTCGGTCCGAGTACAGGATCAGAGCACGAAGGCTATTCCACTACAGAGAGGCGTGAGACAGGGAGATGTCATATCTCCGAAACTGTTCACTGCCGCGCTGGAAAATGCCTTCAAGCTCTTGCAGTGGAAAGGATTCGGCATCAACATCAACGGCGAGTATATTACTCACCTTCGATTTGCCGACGATATTGTAGTCTTGGCAGAATCGCTGGAAGACCTTAGCACTATGCTCGAAGACCTTAATCAAGTTTCCCAACAGGTGGGTCTTAAAATGAACATGGATAAAACGAAGATCATGTCGAATATCCATGTTGTGCCCACCCCCATTGGAGTTGGGGGCTCGACTCTCGAAGTTGTAGACGAATATGTCTATTTAGGACAAGTGGTCCGGTTAGGCAGGTCCAACTTCGAGAGAGAGGTCAATCGGCGAATCCAACTCGGTTGGGCAGCGTTCGGGAAACTTCGCGACGTCTTCTCGTCCAAAATACCTCAGTGCCTAAAATCGAAAGTCTTCGATAGTTGTGTGTTACCAGTGATGACATACGGCACCGAGACGTGGCCTCTCACTGTGGGCCTCATTAAAAGGCTCAAAGTCACTCAACGAGCCATGGAGCGGGCTATGCTCGGTGTTTCCCTACGAGATCGAATCAGAAATGAGGAGATCCGTAGGAGAACCAAGGTTACCGACATAGCCCATAGGATTGGCAAGTTGAAGTGGCAGTGGGCCGGGCACATAGCTCGTAGAACCGATGGCCGTTGGGGCCGAAAGGTTCTCGAGTGGAGGCCACGTATAGGCAAGCGAAGTGTTGGACGCCCGCCTACAAGGTGGACGGACGATCTGACTAAGGTCGCAGGAAGTCGCTGGATGCAGGCCGCTTCCAACAGGTCATTGTGGAGATCATTGGGGGCGGCCTATGTTCAGCAGTGGACTTCCTGTGGCTGATATGATGATGATGATGAAACTACAATAATTGCTTTGAACCAGCAATAGCAAATTATATTTTTTGTACCTAAATGTTGTTATTGCAGATTGCTGCTACAGAACTTTTTTTATGCATATAATGATAGTCCGTGTACATTTAAATGTATCTTACTGATACACAATTTGTATAAGTGCTCAGTATTTCACGTAGTATTCGTCAAGTAAAACTTTTCTGTTTGACATTCAATAAAACCACAACAAACTTTTCGGTTTGACATTCAACTATGTCTATAATAAACAAAAGAAACAATTTGACCAAAGAGTATGTATACGTGTATAAATACTTCTGTATGCGTGTGTCAAATCATGCTGGTTTGTGTAATGTTTTATTTATTGATTTAATGTACTTTTTATGCATTATTATTAAAATCTTATGAAATTATTAAATTTTTTTTTTTTTATATTAGAGGCAAATAAAACTTTTTTTGATATGTCTATGTCAGGAGAACGAAATGAAAAAGAAAAGAAACAATTTGACACCAGAGTATGTATGCGTGTACAAATACTTGTGTATGTATGTGTGTATGAAATGCATGGTAGTGTGTGTAATGTCTTATTTCTTAAACGGTTTTATTTAGCTCACCCCGTTTGTTTGTTTGGGTCAAATTTAGAAATTGAAATTTAACCCTCTTCCCGTTAACCGATTGATCTGAAATTTGGTATACGCCTTTGATTCTGGTGACAATACAATTATCCATATTCAATCTTATTGTGAATCCAAGATGGCCGCCGCTACAAGATGGCGGACAACTTAGTTTTTTTCAATCCCATCAATATGGGTATCAAATGAAAGGGATTGTCAAGTAGAATTCAGTTCACTATACAAAATCAAAATCAAAGATGGCCACTGCTACGAAATGGCGGATAATGTATTTTTCAATCCCATCAATATGGGTATCAAAATAAAGGGCTTGGTAAGTATTATTATACTTACCTATACAGTATACTATACAAAATTACAGTACGAATCTCCCATCCAAGTCAAGATCTGGTATCCTGTAGAGGACTGTATGGCATTAGGGTGGATAAAAAAAGTAAAAAGAAAATTAAGTTAAACGGTTTTATATTGCACGTGGGGCACGTCCAAAATTCATTTAAAGTGGACGTGCCCCACGATTTTATTTTAGTTTAATCAATGCATACGTTTAAAATTTATCTGCAATATAAAACCGTATAACTTAAAAAAAAATTTTTACTTTTTTTATGATTTAATGTACTTTATAAGCATTATTATTGAAAAATATTAGCGTTCTGCACTTCTCCTACACATAAACTATAAGTGAGCCAAATTTTATGCTCCTGCGTCCGCGCAATTTTCGTAAAAAGGGGTCCAAAGTTTTTGCATCACGTATTAATATATAGACTAAAGCTTATTTAGCACAACTTTATCCACAACTCAACTGTTTAGCGATAGTGAGACTGAAGTCTGAAGCACCATCAGTCTAGACTGAAATTACTGACAGGGATTTGTTTGATGGCTTCTGCTTTGCGTCGCATACATTCGTGTGAACGCCACCTCTGTTGAGAAACGGCGCGGATTACTCCGTAATGATCTGTGGATTATTCTTGAGTAATGTAATACGGAATTTTGTTTATGACAAGACATTCGCTCTCGCTTGGGTGGAATCGAACCTTGCACCTTGAGTAATTTTGATTGGAAGACTTGATCTTATACCTACTTGGAGTCCACCTGAGCTTAGGCAGATGAGTTTTCCAGTATAATATCTTGAGTAAAAATTATTCTGAGTTTGAGCTTGTATACAAATCTGCGATGCGACGGCGCATCACGAAAATGTGAGACTTCCCCCTACGTCGCAAGAACTGGAGACTTGATTCACATCGCACATTCCTGCTTTTTTGTTAGTTTTTTTTCAGTATTTCCTTGGCGGTAAGCCTCACTCGAAACGTGGAGACACTTTGCCGCACGAAATCGCGTCGCAGAAATTCGAGTCGCAGTTTTCTATGTTGCGAATTCGCATCGCACCGATTTGCAGTTTTGTGAATTTGCCTTCACGTCAGTATTACGCTAACATTGCGTATACAGCCTGTGTATCTCCGGTTTCAAGCTGACCGGGATAAATGAATCGCTTAGGGATTGTCATCACTCGCAGATAATTACGCTATTTCGATTCCTTGCATTTACCATCTGAGTATTCTTACTTGTAATAAGAATAAATCTGAGATAGAATAGAAGAGATAGAATAATTCACAAATACGCACGTGAAAAAACTCTTCACAATGGGAGTACGATAAAAACCGTCATACAAAGCCAGCAACAGTAACAAGTAATTCAATTGAATAAACGATTTGCGAATACAAGACGAGCGAACTGAAAATACAAACATTGATTTGGATATAGAAGCTTTGATTGATGTTAACTTTGATGTATGAGCAAAACGGTTATTTTATGCACTTCACTTGAACTGACGTTGATTCATACCAAATCTCATACGTCATAAGATGATTATGTTGTTAAGAAAATTTGTTAATACCTACCTATGTATATTACAATAGTAAGTTATATCAACCCGAATACATTAGAAATTGTTGATTCAATTCGAAGTTGGTTAAGACATGTGTAGGGAATCATAGTGAAAATGGCTTTAAGTCACTTAATCGATCCCACGTGAGTTTTGTGTAAGGTTTAAAAAGATTAGTATATGCCGATGAATTACAAGTTTAATTTTTTAAGCAATTTCAAATAGGAACCAAAAATATTTTGGATGATTCAGTAATAGGCAATTCGACCTATCTTTCATACGCGCTGCTAAAATAAAGATCAACTTAAAATAAAAGAGAATATCAATTTCAGCATAAAAATGAGTTGAAACGAGAAAATAAATTTCTAAGCTGACACCCGCAGCATATTCAGTATAAGTATAATATTTTTTTTTAAAAATAATATTCATTTCGATATACTTCTCTTTACCTAAACAGACTTGAAGAAATCTGTATTCAGACTCTTTTATATAACTTCATTTCTACAGAAATAACTCGTAAGTCGTATCACGCCTTGTGAAATTCACTGAAGTGAAAAAACTATTGGTAACACTTACTGCCACTTAGATGAAAACCGGTGTTACTGTATACACCTACAAATTGAATGGTATATGGCAATACATCAAAGACAAGCACGTTACTGGTTTCGGCATTGAAAATAAATTTGAATTAGGTCGACACACATAAACAGCTGATTTTAGGAGAAATCCGTGCCAGTTTTGTATTGGATTCTTATGAGGTTCTAATCGAAAGTATTGGTAATCATCGATTCTATACAGGGTATCTCAAGACTGCTACCGAAAACGAAGCCGGGTGGTAGTTTTAGTGGCTACTAACACAATGCAATCAAAAATTTCGCATAGAAACGCGACAATTATTTTTTATGATTTTTTAAATATCGTCATTTTGGGGTGGTAAATCCATAGTTTTTGCTAAAATAATAATTTAAACTCTTTTATACCTTAGATTATTTATAAATAAAAGGGTATACACTATTATTTTAGGAAAAAATGTATTTACCACCCAAATATAGCCATAGGAAAAAAATTACAAAAAAATTGTCGCTTTTTTTTTTTAATTTTTTCTGTTGCATTGTGTCTGAAGTCGCTTAAACTACCACCCGGCTTCGTTTTCGGTAGCAGTCTTGATATACCCTGTATAATCAAGCGTGGGAAAAGAGCAAGCAAGGATAGAGGACCTGAAGCCTATGCCATCACATTTGATTTCTAGATTAAAGATAAAATTCGTGCCCAGTAACAGGCAGTTAAAGGCTAACCATTACCACTAATCCAGATCTATCGAACACTGGTCATCAAGATTAAGCCAATGCAAATAACAATGCTCAAAGATATCCAATGTCTAAGTCTTCAACACGATGCAGTACGTGGAATCGTTCTGAAATTAACAGGACTAAGGAACCGTAGGATAAATGTAACACAATCTACATCTAAATATCGTAGGTGCGATGTCGATGTGGAATTATTGAACCAGTAAAACAATGGAGGCCGGTTCAGAACAATGACGAACAAGTGGAATCACCGTAGTTGAGGGAAAGGCAATAGAAACTGGAATAACAGATTAGTATGGGACACTATTGAACTTGGGTATTTAGTATTGTTCTAAAGTCTAAACGACGAATGGTTGATTGGACTGGATGCTATGAATTAAGTGATTAACAGACTGTTGTTTAAGGGGTTTATGAAGATGCCACGAAAATATGGAGCACTTGCTTCGGGTTACTGCAGCAGATTGCGTTGTGTACTCTTAAGAGTATATGGCAATTGCATTATTTATTAAGACATTATAGGAAAATTAAGACATCATATACAGTTTTAAGATATTTTTAACATTCTATCTCGGAAAACGGACTGCACCACATTTTAAATGAGCTTAATAGTGGCAGGAGTATTTACCACGTTTACCATAAGTGCCCTGCATTATTTACTCGCGAATTTAGCTTTCACTATGCACCTATCAATCACAGAGTTTACCCTATGCACCAGCAGTTCTCACGATACGGGCCCTAGTGCGTCGGTCGTCGGGCGGGCTCAGGCCTCGTCGGGGGTCCTCGGGAAATGTCGGCACGCTATTTAATAAACACCGAAGCTAACAAGGACGTGCCGTGCCATTATATCCTCTACTTGCTCATGCGAATGCTTGTTTCAATCAAACTTATTGCGTGTTTGGCCTTTATGATAATGCCTCTAATCATCCTTTATATCACACTTGGTTAAGACATGCACTTAACATGAGCATTTGGCATAGATTTTCAGAGTATGTTACAAGTATTAAGTTAACAGATTAGCAAGTAGAATTGGTGGTAGTTGCGTTGACAGCTAATGTCCAAAAATAAATATTTCAGATAGATTTTTTAAATATTTTAACGCAAAACCGGTCAGTTTCAAAATAAACAAAGGTTGAGATCGATATGTTGATAGGAATCATCGATTGTCGATAGCCTCTACACAACTTGGGAAATTAAGAATATTAAATCTCGAGGAAATGAACTTGACGAACCGTGTGTGGCGGTTATGTCAGGTCTACTAACATCGGTGGCTCTTAAAATTTTAGTCAGGAGGGACCTTTTGACAAAATTTTTGTTATCCATTGACCACCCGTTTGATTAACTGGTTTGGTTGTTTGTTCATAAGGTAATTAAATGTAAATAAATAAAGATGAAAATTTTAAGGATGACTGTAGGATGGTCCCACTCACGGGCCACTAGGGATGCTTACAGGTCAGGACTGGTCCGCGGACCACCGGTTAAGAACACTCACTCGAATTCAGAAAACCTATGCAACACAATAAACAACACTATATCGAGCACCACGTAATAAAGTACAAATAAATGTAATAGAGAGACCTTATAAGTAAGTGAACAATTAGCGATCTTATCGTTATGAGCGATCTCTTCCAGACAATCATATCAACTTCAGAATCAATTGTAAGAGAAAATCTAAAAATGGGTTTATAACATAAACTTTCATAAATATATTCCTGGCAGCATAGCTCTTCAAACTTCACTGATTCCAACACATCGATTAGCTTTATCCTGCAAACTCCACGGCTCGAGATTTTCGATTCGATTCACCTCTCGCGTTGTTTGGATTCATAGCAATATTGTTAAATATTTTCTATGCCCACGTGTTTTACACCGCACGCTTCGAATATCAGGCAAGCACAAAACTGGCTTAGTACGAGCTGCATCGCGTCACATAGGTTTCAAAACGCCTCTTTATCATATAACTACAAGTGTGAGTTAGAGATTGCAAGGAATTATTATAATATGATCGGATCTGATCACAAATAATTGATCCGATTTGAGGACTTATGCCTCTAGAGTCTAGTCGAAATATGAGTCTTTCTACCAAATGCACAAACAGATCACACAGGATCAATGGGAGTTGTCAAAATAAAATCACAAATTGTACATCTTGTAATAAGCAGTGTAAATGAACTGTTGTGTTCGGATTGAAGGTTATTGTAGCCAGAGTAACACATACTCTGGCTACAATGACTTTTGGCCCAATATGCGCAGTGACATATTGAGACTTAATATCTAATGTCTCAGAATGTCAAGCATTGCTTTGTAATTCAAGGCGTTGTTTGCCGAACGGTAAGATCGTCTCGCCAAGTAAAGAGATAAAGAATGAGCGGCTTATCCGCCAGTTGGGGCTTACAGAAGCCGCTCGCAGACAACCAGTTCATACTTTATGTACTCGATATTTAGTTTAACGTTTCCGAAAATATAACTTGGCTTATTGTTTACGGATTAATTTTCATATCCACAGATTATAGAATAAATAATTTTATACAATACAATACAATACAATACAAAAATTCTTTATTGTAAACCAAATACAAAAACACACAAAATCAGACAAATTAAATATAAGACTCATGGTATTACAATGGGCGGCCTTATCGCTTAGAGCGATCTCTTCCAGACAACCTTTATATGGATAGTATCAGAAGAAGAATTATCAGATTTCAGATTATACAGGGTATATCAAGACTGCTACCGAAAACGAAGCCGGGTGGTAGTTTAAACGACTTCAGACACAATGCAACAGAAAAAGTTGCAAAAAAAGGCGTCAATTTTTTTTTTATTTTTTTCCTATGGCCATATTTGGGTGGTAAATACATTTTTTCCTAAAATAATAGTGTATACCCTTTTATTTATAAGTAATCTAAGGTATAAAGGAGTTTAAATTATTATTTTAGCAAAAACTATGGATTTACCAACCAAAAATTACGATATTTAAAAAATCATAAAAAATAATTGTCGCGTTTCTATGCGAAATTTTTAATTGCATTGTATTTGTAGCCACTGAAACTACAACCCGGCTTCGTTTTCGGTAGCAGTCTTGAGATACCCAGCATATCCATGATAAATATTTTCATAGGTTTATTCCGATGCTATATTTCGCGGATTCATGGAATGTTATACTCAACTGAATGTTCAGGTTGTTGGATAAAAATATTATAACATTTAGATATTTATTATAGACTGATACCAATAATAAATCTTAATTTTTATTTCTCGTAAATAAAACACAAAAAACATACACACACAGGTGACACAATGTCAGGGCAGAAATGCCTGCCCTGACGTGGTAATAGTGCACACAGAAATTAATGAGAGAGTGTGTATTAGAAATCAATATTTTCAGATTCGAATGGACCTCTACAAAGTCCTTTTACACAGCTCACAAAACGTCAGCAAATATAATTCTAATAAGTCATTAAACTCCACAACTAAGGCTCTCATTCCTACATGTTACAGTGCTTACGTAGGGGATATCCAATGGCTCCACGATGCTGGGACGTCAAATCCCAGAGGTGGTACCGCTCGCTCGTGTTCACTTCATAATAAAAGTCTGAATTAATGTTTATTCTTCAATTATTTCTATTAGAAAAGCTTTGAGTCTAAACATTTCGTTTAATTAATCTGATTACTTTCTTAAGGCGAAAAATAATAAAGAAATAAACTAAATAATTTATCAAGGACCAAGGAATAATACTCTTCTTAAACGAGCACAATATTTATTATTCATTTTATTAAATCAATCGTAATCAGAGAAAATAAAACACCCAAACTTAACTACTTAACGTAGAACCTAAAACTTACACTCAATTTTTTCATCGAAATAAGAGAACGTGATTCATTCTTATATGGTTGTCTGGAAGATGTCATTACAGCGGTGAGGCCGTCATTTGCTGCAGTCTCCAATTATAATTATTAACTTATATTTATGTTTATGTACTAAGTGGGGTTCAGTAAAGTGTTCTGTATATATTTATTTATTTTATTTGGTGCACGAATAAATCTTCATTTTAATTCATAATATATTGATTATAATATTGGTGATGAAAGGCGATATGTAACGCCAATTACTGGTATATAAATCAATTACAAAAGACCGCATGTTAAAAAAAATAACAATAAAAGTTATTTACACACCAATAATTGGTCGATTTGGGAATTCAGCCGGGAACAGGAAACCAAAGTATGTATGCTCAAAACTTGGCAACCACTGGAATAATGGTTTCTTAGATTTGCACGAAAGTTACATATTGAAATGAAACTATTATTTACGGAATTTATTGGATTTGGTTTAATTTTAAATTTTTGACTTCCCGATGTTTCGGTCACTTTACAGTTTTCATGGTCCGAATAGTTTATTTTAACCACTTGAATATTATTCGTATCTGTATACCGGGTATCTCAAGACTGCTACCGAAAACGAAGCCGGGTGGTAGTTTTAGTGACTACAAACACAATGCAACTAAAATTTTCGCAAAGAAACGCGACAATTATTTTTATGATTTTTTAAATATCGTCATTTTTGGGTGGTAAATTCATAGTTTTTGCTAAAATAATAATTTAAACACTTTTATACCTTAGGTTATTTATAAATAAAAGGGTATACACTATTATTTTAGGAAAAAAATGTATTTACCACCCAAATATGGTCATAGGCAAAAATAACAAAAAAAAAATTGTCGCTTTTTTTTGCAACTTTTTCTGTTGCATTGTATCTGAAGTCGCTTTAACTACCACCCGGCTTCGTTTTCGGTAGCAGTCTTGATATACCCTGTATATAAAAGCTATTTTGTTAGGCTCTGTATTGATTGGGTAAAGAAATCTAATATATTAGCAGTAGCAATTGTGGTTCGTGTTTAAAAATACGTCTGCGGTGCCAAATTGTTGTGCTTAGCTGCCAAATATAAACGCTGGTGGAATGAGAGGAATACGTATAAAAACGACAATTTTTTATTGTGCAGTATGTTTTTGCAGTCCAATTAACTTAACAAAGGTTTTTGTCACATCATGAAAAAAAATCGATATTTTGTTCCTTGTACCAAGAATACCTACAAAAACTTAAAACTTATTATGAGCGTTGACAAAAAAAATGTTTTTATCTAAATTTTGACCAATGTTGAGTAGCGTTTATCACCTTTTTGAGAGTTCAACATCCTGTAGGATAGAAAATAAGAAATTTTAATGCTGTTTTAATTCCATCAACAGTAATAAAGACGAGTAAAGGTCATTCTAAGCGTTTTGTGGGTGGCAATATCTATTTTAATTACATAGATGAGGCCGATTTTACCTTAACCTAGAAATAAAAGAATTCTGGATGTCAATACATCAAAATCGAGCAATTTCCAACTAAAAGCATGTCATCTCATATTTTATAAATTGTTTTATAATAAAGCGAATACTTATACATAAAAACAAATAAATGGGGTTAGCCTATTGACGATACCAAAATATTTTTAGTGTTGTTCTTCTAAAAATGTCGGCGTGAATATTATTCGTATACAATGTCGAACAATAAACAGCCGGGCCCGATTATGCAATAATTCGACTATAAACGAGCGGCGGCCTTAAGCCTTCGTCTCGAGACTTAAGCCGACACTTAAATAGTTCTCAAATTAAATTTTCTTATAGAGCCAGAATTTTAAAGCGCCTTAAATGAGGCTCAGTGGATGACATCTCACAATAGCTTGCTAAAGGTTCCTAGATTTTGGTTGTCTGGCAGAGATCACCTTGAGTTGAGACTACCACTTCTACTTTTTTCTTTTTAATGTTTTTTATTATTATTTATTACTGGTGTACACTAGAGATTATAAATAAATTAGATCAATAAAGTCTTGTGTCGTGAGTAGAACTAAAAGCTGCATGCATCAAGCGATTTCCCACTAACTTCATCAGGTAGCTTCAGCTTGAAATCCAATTTTTCCAAACACCCACTCAAAACATTCCAGTTTACAAATAGATCTGCAGTCAGCCTTCATGATTTTACATAATATAGAGGTATAGCGAAATTCAATTACTTCTATTCCCCGAAGCGGTGATGCATTCGAATATAGTTCGGAGAAAATAGAAAAATACCAAAATTAATATTTTTGCAGTTTTCATTCTGGGATAACAGAGTGCATAGCGTTAACTAACCAATCGAATGAATTTGTTTATTTTTTGTGTTTCTTTTATTTATTTTTATTTTGATTAATGGGGTGAATGGGGTTGCATCTTTTTTTTTGCTTGCATTTTTGCTTTTTATATCTCGTTTCTGTGAATAATCTACAAAATGTTCAGCAATTTATTGGTTACTGCTTTTACGGTAATTCGATATAATTCCGGCCTATTAATACCGGTTTATATATTGCCATTGCTAATTCATATAGTCATTCCATTGCTCATAATGATCATTTAACCCAATTACTAAAAGTTTTCCATATTAATATGAGATGAGTAGAATCCAGTAATTAAGTGAAGTACGAATTATGCTCAGCACTAATCCGTTGTTGTTATGAAAAGGCACGTCCCAAAACTAAGTGAATGTCGCTTTAATTTCAATTCATTTGCCACATTGAAATTTCAGTCATGCTAATGCTTTTACTAAATCTCTCGGGTGTGAAACATTCGAGTGAAGGGAAGAAAATTACATTTACAATTTATTTAATAAATTAAATAATATGGATATAGAATACAAAGAACAAATGGCTGCTAATTACTTCAGATATATCATTATAGTTAAGTAGTTGACACACCTATAAAAGGACCTTTGTGTGAGATTTATGGTTTTAAAATCTTGTATGATATTTGTTGACCTTCGCTTTTGGGACTTAAATAACTATTCGGCTTACACCGGGTGGCACTAGTTTCATTATACCTGCCCGTTTCGGAATGTAGGTGGAGCATTATGAATACAAAATTGTTTTCGTGTCATCACTAATTAAAAGGTCATTGAATGCTCCATAAATGTAATTTCCTTTTTGGTTTCAAAGACTATGTTAAATCCCACGCAAATATTGTAGCAGATTGTAAAAACAACAAAACTCCATGAAACATTTCGCTTATTAAAATTGTGTAGCAAGCTCGTCCACAATGGCACGAGAAAAAAACTATGATCCCGTAACAAACCTCTATTTTATATCATAAAACAGCTCTTCTGCCGTTGCGACGGTTACTGAACTGCTTTAAGTACGGAAAACTGTGTTTTAAAAGTAAAAAATAATACTAGAAAGTACAAAGTTGGGATTTATTCACAGCATGGAAACAAAAACATTTTTACATTGCACTCCGGGCGACTGCAAATATCCTCAACGTTATGTTGTCGCTTCAAGTTCTCTACTCACCGTAATCTGTCGCATTTTGTATGAAATAAAGAATACTGCCAGCTCCACAGTAAGATCTGTCGTGGCAATGTCTTTAAAACTATGAGAAGCTTTTCGGATTCACCACAACCGAATCAGAAGCGGATCAAGCATTATTTGTTGCTCTGGAGACTGACTTTTTCTCAAGAATTGAATCATTATTCCCTGCACATATATTATGTGTACGTATATTCATTTGTATCATCATGTATATTATGATTTCAAGCGATTTCGCTATTTAATAGAATTTTATATAAACTTATATTGTTAGATCTGTTCTTGGTGCTTTACAGCCGTCGCCAACTTAAAGGTGCAAGTTTTTCTTTATGCAAACTTTTATCCCCTTAATAATTATTTTCTTTTCCTTTGTTTTGTAAGAAAATGTATATTTTTCTTACTCCTATTATATTAATTAAATTATTTTATTTAGGATGACTTCTGCGCTCGATTTTCATCCTGTATGTTATTGTTGCATTGCCGGGTATAAAGTGGTATTGTGCTGTGTCAGCCAAAGATCGCCCACTGATGAGTTGCTGGTTTAGGTTCCATCGTTAGATTGCAAAGGCTTAGGCCGTAGTCTACCACGCTGGCCTATTGCAAGCTAGCGGACTTCACAAACCATTAAAAATCTCATATAGGAGACCTTTGAGGTGAGTATGAATTTATCCCTTAGATGGTTTATATCACCATTAAAATACGTGGTAATTTATTCAATACAGAATTATAATTTTGAAAATGATATGTATGTTTTTTTTTTATTACACTGAATGGCGAGACGAGCATGCCGTTCCCCTGATGGTAAGCGATACGACCGCTCATGAACTTTGGCAAAACCAAACAACACCTTCAATTACAAAACAATGTTTGGCATTCCACTGCGCTCGCCATCCTGAGACATAAGATGTTAAGTTTCAATATGTCCAGTAGCTACTCTGGCTACAATGTCCTTCAATCCGAAACACAATAATGCATTAAATTGCTGTTTGGTGAGAGAAATAGGCATTGCGGTGATACCTGCCCAGGCCTTTAACATATGAAAGACCTAAACATAAAATGTATGCAGTATGTAGAGTAAAAGTATGCAATACATTTCCTTGTCCAGATTACGAAAGGAAACTTCTATGAGGGAAATGAACAATATCGGTGCATTTCTGTGTACACGCCGGTCGTTGAGGCCAACGCTCCGGTGCTCCGCCGGAGATTCGGGTTCGCCCTCGTGCTATCCGTACAATATCCCCCCCTCCACCGCTGGCCTCGTACCGTCGATACGTGATGGAACTACGGAAACTCGAAGAGATTTTTTAAAACCATTTTGTAAAATGCTTGCTGGCTAATGCCGAATGGTACTACTGCATCTCGAATTGAATAGATCAACTGCTCATACATCAGATAAAGTATAATTTAGATTTAAATTGAAAGTTAACAAGTTCTGGAAGACATTGTTTTCATTACGTGAAGACGTCATCTTTGATACATTATATTGTTTCGATATGGTACATAATACACGTAACTCTTAGTGCATATAATTAAGCGAAACATACCTAAGTGAATACATATAATTTCTACATCACAGCTTGTTTTCAAATTGAGCAGGAAATGAGTTCTTAATTTATCATACAGATTGCATTTGTATAGTAAAAGTTATCAATTATATTGTAAGCAATTCATTGCTAAATGACAAAATAAGAAATCGCAAACGTCACCCGTGGTAGTGGGCCCGGCTTACAATCAATCCATACAGTTTCTCAGCCGGAAACTTGGATAATGAACCGACTATCCGTCCAGGAGCCATTCAACAACCATACTACCCTCTTTTTTTTTCAAAATAGGTTGCGAAGCTATTTTGTCTCGCTAGGTAGGTCGCAGGCAATGGTGGTTTAATACGAGTATATATATATATATTTTGGCTGAGGATTTGACGATTGTGTATTTGGTGCTCAGCCTGGCACGAGACATACGAGGATCTTTATGACGTGAGTTCCATGTTTCGATTCCAGAAATGGCAATCTAGTTTTGAAATATTCATTTTGTCGGAGTTGTTTGGGCCGGAATTTGAGTTCGTCAAAGCGATACGGTCATATACCAATTGTATTCATTTTCATTTCAGAATAAAAATAACAATATTACTTAAGATCTTTGGCAACTACCCATCGTTTGAGTTGTTTGAATTAATGCATGTAAGAATAAAATTCACTGTATTTGAAAAAAGTATATCATATTAAATAATGTTCTATTCAATTAAGAGGTTATAAGTAGCTCAAGATGACCCACTTAACTCAAACTTGACACAAATCAAAGACTCCCCCATTTATCTCCGAAGGCTGACAGTCAGTAACAGCTAAGTATAACTTGTATCAATTGCCAATTAAAAGAGAACTGTTTTGAATTGGATTCGGTTGCAGTTTAATTGGAACGCTGCACAAATGTATACACACGAAACGTGAGGTTAAACAACATAGTTAAACTGACAGCCTCCGTGGCGCAGTTGGTTAGACGCCGCCTGTGAAACGAGAGGCCGCGGGTTCGATCCCCGCACCGAGAGAAATGTTTGTGCGGCCCACAAATATTTCTTCCGGGTCTGGGTGTTTGTGAGACCGAAAAGTCTCTCGTAGTTCCTGATACCCACGACACAAGACTCGATCTTAGTGTGGGGTCAGGACTATGTATGTGACTGTTGGGTGTTATTTATTTATTTATTATTTATTTATAGTTGCTACGAGTCATACAAAATTATTTTGAATTGTTCGGTGTCTACAACAACAATGGATACATTACATGGTTATAACGACATAATTCATAAGACTTTAAAGTATAATGAAGCTAGTGCTCGTACATTGGAATGTGGAATCATTGTATCATGTCATTTTTACCCTAAAATTACACATATGATTGTTAACTATAAATAATAATAAATGCACCCAATAGTTTCACACATAAGATTACGGGTTTCCGGAAATAAAAACACTTTCATATCTAACACACTAAATTGAATAAAATAAAGACATAATACCCAGAAGGAAACGAAAAACGAACAAAAATATTTATTTTAATTTATAATATGTAATTTGGAAACATACATAACAATAAAACATATGAACACAATACAATTAGTGGTAAATGATCCGGTGAAGTTCACAATTATTGAATCCATTCAAATGTTCAGCATAATATTGATTCTGTTATTGTCTGATCTACCACCTGGTTCGGAAAGCGATTTTCAGTGAAGCACGGGCAACAAACTCAGTATAAAAGAATAAAATAATAAAGCACAGAGTTTCGGATTCTCGCTTCACTGTCGGTGTTTTAACCAACCGGGTATGCACCAAGTTTGCACCAAGAAGGCTATCTGCGTGACAAATTATTTATGCTACAATGAAATTAAAACTTTGACTTTGTACAGGTCGTCTACCATTTTTTGTTTGGGCGCTGTTGTTAAAATAATGAGAATAGTTTTTCTCTTTTCACATTTTATTATATCGATGTTAAAACTTCCATATCACGCGTATAAATGCTTGTTGTTTTACAATGTTGGATTTTTCTATTCATTTTCAGCTCGGATTCAGAAATTTGTACCCGATATTTTGAAACTTTTCGCTCTCGATGCGGGGATCGAACCCGCAGCCTCTGGTTTCATAGGCGGCGTTTTACCAATTGCGCCATGGAGGATGTCAAAATATTTTATTAAATAAACAATTGAAGTGAGAAAATTTTGTCTAAATCAGACGTACATTTCTTTAACCTTCATTTTGATTAGCACCAATGGTTATCTGTGAATGTTTGCTCCAAAAATTTTTAACTCAAATGTTCTATTATCATGAATCTGTATCAGCCCATATACGTCCCACTGCAGGGCACGGGCCTACTCTACAATCGAGAATACGATTTTGAGAGTGGTCATTATCATGAATAAAGAACATTTTTCCGGCTGAATGGATAAGTCTTTGTGGGACTAACTAGGCTATTTGCAGACGCGACGAAACGGAACATCTGGTATGAAAAAAATCTGTCTAAACCCATTGGTTTACCGTCATTACGTTTTATAGTATAAACGGCAGGTTTGTGCATATCGGAAATTGAGTTTTATCTCTGCCAATGCCGGCTGGACAATATATCCAAAAAGATGACAAAGACTCCGTTGCCTTAGTAGGGTGACCTAGATAAATGCTTTGAAATTGGATGAAATGGAATTAACTTTTTTTATTTTTTTTTTCTGATCTGCTGTTGTTGTCACACTGATGCATTAGATAAGGCTGCGTTTTCACTAAGGTTAGCCATGCATTGTTCAGACACAATCCAAGTTGTAAGAAGGATGATGCAGAGCTTTGGAGTTTTAAGTGCAATCTGTTCAATCTCTCTATCTCTCTCTAAAGACATAGGAGGTTTTCTGATGGACATAGTCTTCTTCATGGAATCTCTGTTCCAAGCGGCCAGTGAGTTACTCTATGGTCTAAAACAAAGTTCCAACGTTCAAACGTTCGCTGTCCGGAGTAAGTTTTCCACTGTAATCAATTCTCTATGACACTTATCATTCACTCCAAACTTATTCTACGGTTAGGACATACGGCAGAGGATTTGTACATTTTGCGGAGCACTTAGGCACATTCGTACAGTTTTACGTACGACATCAGAACTTCGTATCGGATCACAGAGTAACTCCCCTGCATCCAACGCCTTGTATTACCACCAGTCTTGCCTGTTTCGTGTTGCTTCTTCATAATGTTTTCTTTTATTACAATATTGTTTTGTATCTTTAGTGAATTGTTCAGAATAATTAAAGTTAAACAGCCTATAAGTAGACTGTATGTTGGATTTCCCAGCAAACATGAGTGTCATTCCACGCCCGTTTAATTTCGGGGCCTATGGCGCCGGCAAACACTGTTTGTGCTCTGTTTACTTGCTAAATCCTATGCCGTTGCTTGGTAATTGAATATTCTACGAGTTGATACCTACATAATCACTATAATGTGATTGAGCATTATTCACCGTTGATCGATTCTGGGGTCGAGAAATCTACTTGTGGTAAGCTTTTGGGTAGGGAAAACTCATATATTTTGTTTTGAAGTTAGTACTGCTTCGAAGTCAGGTTCTATTGTTTATACATTTTGATTTCTAAAATTGTAAATCACTTGTACAAACAATCGCATTTTCAAATTGCAACGTATATAAGAATCTGTAAGGGACGTTTCAACATACCAGTAATATTTGTCGTCGACATTATGTAGGAGCAAAGTCGATTTATTTGATAAGTTAAGTTCCGTTACACCGAGGAATCTTTGAATTAGTACTCCTCAACTTTTTTAAAACCTCTTATATCGAATATAAGACATTTGAATACCCTGGAGTAGTATTTTAATTGATCTCCGAATTTAGTTGTCCGAGGTAGCTCTTCACTCGCGGTCCGAGGGGAGCAGGGGGCTTTGATATTCTGTGTGCGCTCGCCCGCCCATGCCGGGCCTAATTAACCTCAAGCTGTCTGTGTCACTCGCCCCTTGCAAAGCAAAACTGACGAATAATTTGATAAGGGACAACTTATCCAATTGAGATTTCGGAGTTCTTTATGATGTATTCGTACCTGTTAGTGTTGGATAATAAATAAAATTCGTAGAGCAGTGGAAAGTGGAGGAATCGGACAAGCTGAGGATTGAGTACGATAACGTAAAATTGTAGAAGACTATATCTAGCTGCTTTAAGCTGATGCTGCTGTTGAGTGATAGATGTAATCCAACAAATTCGATCGACCGATCAGACATCTGACAATTTTTAGTTGTGTAATTCATGTGAGCTTTTTGCTTAGAACAATCTTTTGACAGTTGCCTTGGACTGAAAATTACGCTGAAAATATTAGATGCAATTATTGTGACACTGTCGTTTACCTTGTCTCTGTAGGTGCGCATTTACTTATTTATTTATTGCTTTTTTATTTTTTTTATTTACATTGATATATCATTATTTTTTTATTTATTATTTATTGCTTACATGTGTATTAAGTGTGTATATATAATGGTCAGCAACAATACTACATTCACACTACATTTCTCTAGCCGGTATTCACAGTATTGTACGGCCCATAAAATGTTTAAAAGCAGACTGAACTTATTTTTACAGGGCGAGGCCGTTTCTTTATTAAGCCGTAAACTTACTTAGGCCTTGTACATGTCTTTTTTTGTAGGTAGTCTATTGTTAGACTTTGGATGCATAGGGACTTAGCTTGGAAATTCCTGTGTTCTGTTTCTTACTGGTTGTATGGCATTAAATAAATAGACCCCATGTTTTTGTAGTATACTATATAATGTTCATACACGAAAAAGTTTTTAGAATGAGGCAGATCAGAAATTATAATCTTGTCATAATATTTTTGAGTACTATCTATGAAGAGAGACTAAAATTATCTGTCTCATTGCAAAATTGCAATTGATCGAATAAGGATCCAATAACATAAAACACAACGCTTCATCAATACATCTTTAATTGTTGAGCAAATTGATCGAATCACGAAAGAGGCGAGTGCCGGGATGCGGTAGCAAAAATACGTCACAATTTTATTCGAGTGCTTGGCGGTGTTTTCGTTGTTTTGCTGCTAATCCCGAGCGCTATGTGTTGACGGCTCGTGATTAAAAACCTTGATTAAACGTAAATATTATGCTGTCCGAATCGCTGCTGTACGCCCTGGAGAATTTAATAATCGGTCGACGAAAGCAATTTTTACGTATCCACAATGTAGTATTCTACTGGTGGTAGGTTTCTCATATGGTAGAGGCCGCTTGGGTGGGTACCACCGCCTTGTCTATTTCTTCTGTCAAATAGTATTGTAAGTACACTGTTGTGTTTCAGATTGAAGGTCATTATAGCCAGAAAACTACTGGACATATTGAGACTTAACATCAGGATGGCGAGCGCAGTGGAATGCCAAGCAATTCAAGGTTTTGTTTGGTTTTGCTACTATTGATGAACGGTCGTATCGCGAATTGCATGATCGTCTCGCCATTTATTGCAATAAAAAAATGTAGATATTCCAAAGTGAAGTATTCTTGTTGTAACGATTCTACGGTGATAAAGATCGATTAAGATCTAATAATCCTTAAATCCTTATCCGTCATTCTATCTCATATTACAGCAATATCTCCAAATTTAAGTAAGTATGATTCTTCAGGTATTTTAAGTGACTTGGTTTTTTTAAACTATCACTCGTACCATATTAGCCATTACTCTTAAAGCTAATGAATGATTATAAAACAATATAATTAACAATTTCAATGTACATTAGGAAATTGCAAGGATTGATACAATGTCTTAGTGGACCTTTAGTATAATTATATTTATTTCAACCAACTCATACTGTGTGGTTCCAGAGGAACTTCTTCCCATGTACAATCAGGCTGTGAAATTATTTGCCAAGGTGGTTGTCTAATGGATGATGGAGTATTTCGGTTTTCAGCAATTTGGTATAATGTTCGTGATCATTATGTGTTGGAGGTCTGTTATTGGACAATAGACTGTAATGTCACAAAGAAATTCGGTGTCTTGTAGAACATGTGATAAAATTCTCATTTATAGAGCCACAAAGTTATCTGGCCCGGTGGCCAAAACTGGAAACAAAGACGTCATTTGAAATTGTCAATCTAGCTGCCAGTCGCTGACATATCCGCCATTGGTTGTTTACTCAATGTATTTATTTTTCTTGCATTATTTTAAAACTAGTGAAAAATGCCGAAAGCTTTAAAAAGTGATGCTAGGAACGTTATACTTCAGATATTAAATTTTACGTAGGATGAAAAGAGTCTTCCGACATCAATAATACCCTTCGAAAAATTGTATTAACGCGTAGCTGCCACCAAACGTTTGTGTTGTCAACTTTGTAAAATAAATTCCACGAAAACAGAATTATGTACGTACTAGTAGAATATAATATATAAGTACATATCATAAACTAAAATGTATCTTACTCGTCTCATTTTACGTTACGTGTGTGGTGGCCTGTTGGTAAATGGACCAGACGCGGCAGCCAACTTGTTCACGCTGGTTGCGGGTTGGAATCTCAGGTCACACTTCTGACTTTTCGGAGCCATGCTTGTATTGATAAAAACGCGCTATAACGGTGAAGGAAAACATCGTGAGGAAACCTGCATACCATAGCGATTTATTAGAATTTCTATGGTATGTAAGTCCACCAACCCGCATGAGGCCAGCGTGGTGGGCTATATTGCCTGTGATATGGCCTAACCCCCCGCAATCGTACTCTCAATTGTGGAGGAGAATACAGATACACTTTTTTAAGGGTTTTGGGCAGCGATTTGTTAGAAATCGTGTGAAGGAAAAATAATATGCAGATGAAACTGGTCATTTTCTCGACACTATTGATCGGATTGAAAAATCTTACGTTACCCCATTTATTGCAATATCTATTTTTAATGGCAACACCAAATTCGATTACAGCGACTGTCTCACCGGGTCAGATAACTTTGTGGCTCTATAAATCAATTTGGCAATTTCATATTTTTTTTGTCGATGGATGGTTTAGAAATACTGACTTACTGGACTTACAACCCGTTGTCGTTTGTGTCATCAATAAGATGTTGAAAGGTTGGTGCAAATAGAAAAAAATAAGTGAAATTGGACAGACCATCCGTCGCAAATATATAAGACTAAATAAAAAACGACAATAAAGGTTGTTTTTAAATTTTCGTGAAAATAGGTCCTGTTATTTTTACATATCGACATTTCATAACCTTTCAATCTACTTACTTTGTACTTTTTGGTGTATAGTTCAATTTGCAATATTCTCATCGACACTGATCAAAGGCGATTGAATTCAATAAGTTTCGCTACTGGAGTTATATCAAAGTTTCATATTCAGTTTTATTTGGTTTAACGGTTGATTTTGTCACATGATTGCGATTTCAATAACTGGAAAATTACTACAAGGGTCAATGGGTACTATATTATTATCATAGTTTCATCTATATATACTTTATTAATTAAAATCGATACTCAAGTTCATGGAAGGAATCTGTTACAGTGTTCAAATTTGTTGTAATTATTACAATTTTATTCGGTTTGGTAAACTTTTGAGCGAATAACATATTTTGCATTATTAAGAAACTCCATTGCATATTGCAATTTGCTTTGAGAAAATCAATTGCGGTGGAGAAATTAGCTCTATCCAATACTGAGATGAGCAATTTAAGCCTCTTTATAGTGCCATTAGGATTACGGCTGATTCATCACCTCACAAAGGTCGATTGGGGTCAAATCACGGGATCTAGATTTAGAATTAGCTCCTGCGTTCTTCCTGCATTGCTTGAGTTCGTAAAGTTCAATTGAGTCAATATTATTCATGGGTTCTTCAAGTTACTTTAGCGTACTAATCGAAAATCATTCAATATTAGTTATTGCAGTCAAGTTTAGAAGTTGTATTTCAGACGCTGTTTAGTATAATCTTTAGTGCTTTACAGCTTATCTAGTAAACAGCTCTAGTCAGCTTTAGTTTCTACTTTGCGATAAAGGGTAATAAATGGTTATTTATTTTCTTATCATTGCTTAATAACTTGGTAATTTAATTGTAGGTTAATATCAACCTTAATATAGCCACACACGCTTTATTCAGTACTCAGCGTCATTAAGCGCGTGTCATTTTCGATTGTGTCTCACAGGAGTAGAATGTTACAATGAGGTAATCACAAATTATATAAGGTTTGTTTAATCCGTCCAAATACAATTTGCAGGGCCAGCGACGTTGCCTACTAACCTGACGTGTTGTATAAAAAGGGTTCAAAAAAATCCAGTGCCGGTAGCGTTCGCGCCCACTAACTTGCAATGCTCGCTTTGGGCTTCCCTGGCTTGTTTGCACGTGGTCTGCGCAACATGTTTTTGCCCAATTTGCACATTTTTTGTACTTTGAACCAGTCCTGACATCCCTTTAGGGTGCATTTTTTATTCCCATTGCACAATTTTAAGCATGAAATGAGCACCGATTCTACTTTCGACGTATTGGTGGGAATTTAATTTTGATTTATTTATAGTACGGATAGTTAAATATTGAAAATGAATATATTTAATAGTGGAATTATTGCTGAATCTACAAATAAATATAAATGAAAATCGAACCCCGATAAAGATTGGTGGGGATGACAAATGTTGTTTAGTTTTTCAAAACTTGTAGTGTTGAAATATACGACAAGAAGAAATCTATAGTATATAAAAACATAAAACATTTACTATATATATAGTAATATATATAGTTAATGTTTTAAAACTCTAGCTGTCTTAAGGAAACTGAAATGCATACAAATATAGGTCAAACGGTACCTTAAGGCAGCGAGAAAGCAATTTAGGGGGCGGCGTAGGTAATAACGTGAGTTACCCTTAACTGCGGCACTAACGGGGTAGTAAACTAGCAAGTGACTCACGTGTAAAATAGCTTAGGGTATCCTATCCTAGTAGGATAGATACCTAACCATGATGCAAAAGGTTTTTGAGCGGTGACCACGTACCAAATGTAGCGCTAAATCTTCACATTATAAACAGAATATCTAAGAATGGTTGCATGAAGTTATTGAAGAGCTGAAGATGATTATAATGAAGATTTTTATCAATTGTTTCTATTATTTTATTTTTATTTTATTTATTTTAGTTTCGCCTTGTATTTTCCGTCCCCCGAGGTGATAGATGACTATCGTCATGTCGGGTAAAAATTCCTGACTCCGAGCTGATAATTAACAGAAAAATCCAATATCACTTTTCCTCCCCAGGATTTGAACCCGAGAGCTCAGCTTTGTGATCATACCCCAGTACAACTGCGCTACGGAGACAGTCTTATTATCCTGTTATTTGAAGAGCGATATTGACTAAGGCTCTAAAGTCCAGTTATTTTTCTTACCATCCAACAGGTCGGCAAGGGAGGCTAACATTTCTAGTATATTCGCTCACATACGAAATATTTGGTTTGTATTGCTATACTTATACATTACTTTGCTAGTTATCGTTGCAAATAGCACAGTGAGAATACATCGAATACTGTACACAGGTCCTCTGAAGAATTGAGTCCAAACAGCTTTATGCTCCGCACAATACACGGCGCTCCTTAGGGGGCGTTATCGTCGTGTTCCCGATAAAACTTTATTATGCAAGCTGTTTTCGTAACTGAATTTCTTTTGTATGCAGTGATGGGTTTAGGGTTGTGTTCCGACGTAGATTTCGAAAAGTTATTTTGCTTCAGTACTATTGTATTAATGATAGTTTTGAAGTGTATTCGTTTGATTAAACGATGATCCCCGGCTAAGATCCTGGCCTGGCCCATACTTGGAGTAAGGTCCAATCATCCAGGCATTGAGAATAACAGACAATTCTGATTCGTTTAGAGATTAAAGAAATCAAAACTGCGGATTATCATCACTTCTACATGCAGCAAGTTCATAGATTAAAAATTGCCACTACAACTTGTTGGAAGTGGCCTGCGTTCAAGCAATTCCAGTTCCTTCGTCAGGTCTCGTCATAAAATATTCTTCTTAGACGGCTTCATCCACAATTACATAAACACGAACTTAAAGAATTACATGAACTGGTATATCCTAATTCAAAGTTTTTGAGCCGCGTTTCACACCCGATTCGAGTTCATGCCCCTTCTGTAAACAAACAGTCTATATATTTAAAGATATTAGTCAGCGTACTAACGGGAAGTGCGGCCGAGAGCGACAAGGACGGCCGATAGTTTGCGGTTATGTTGCGTCGAGGAAAATATCGTATATTTTTATGTTTCACATCATAATTGGAGCATCACGAGTTGTCTTTGTAGTATGTTTATTTTGACGCGCGTTGAACCGAATGTTCTAGACTGGTCTAGATAAAATCTCATGCATAATGATATATCTTATCCTTTAATTTGTTTTATTTATATATTGGCACGGGGAAACGGCAGCACTGCTTCTGGCAGTAAAAGCATCGCTTTCTAGTTGAAGTGTGATACATATATTTCCTCATTTTCCAAATGCAGGTATTCCACTGAAATGTATATCCAAAATTAATTTAGATATAAATGTATTTACAAATCATATATCCTTACGAGTTCTCTTATAGAAGACTTATTCTGTATATTAAGGACTACTATAAAAAACTATGTCACTAAATTTGTCACAAATCTCTGAAATACACCTGATTGATATGCTTCCATACATAAATTAATCTATATACTATCTATCTCTATGATCTAAGATCGAATAATAATAATATAATTTTATTTAGCTTGGAGCGTATATCATTCATAAGATAATAATTGATCAGTACATTTTCAGAATTTTTGTGACAACCATAATACCAATGTAGGTCCCAGCATATATTATTATTGCTTGGTAGTAGCAACCGAAATTGACGACCATTAAAAATATGTAGTTTTAAGGTTTTTTGGACTAATCGTAGTCAATGCCCATTTACTATATTCAGCTGCAGGAAATACATAGAAGCCCTTTACATCAGTTCCAAAAAACACAGAGATTAAGTAAAGACTCAACCAGTCTCACGAGACTAGATTCATGTTCGATGGATTTAAAAACTACGTCATTGACAGCGATAACGCACATGACGTACCAACTATGATATGCTATTTGGATAAGAAATTAGGTGTAAATTACTGTACTAAATATGTACTCAAAGAGTACTGTAGAACAGTAGCCGACTGCGATCATAGATCAACACAAAGCAGACGATGTGGTTACAGACACGATAGAGTTTTTGGCTAATTGCTTTTTATTGTCATTCCTAATTTTTTTAAACTTTTTGCAGCCTTACCAACTTGTTTTATTTTAGTACCAGAAGTTTTATTTATGGAATGAGTAATTCTCAATATTTCTTTAGTATTCAATGTTATCTATTTAGGCCTCATCTCTTCCTCTTCACTAGCCTCAATACGAAATCATAATATCAATTTCCAAACAAAACTTCAAAAGTGTAAGTTAGACACAACTCTTTGGAAACAAATGCATAGTTCCATAACAGGTAAACTTTATGCGGTGAAACTTGGCCGCAAACAATGTAAACTATACATAACGGTGTGAAACTTGTGAGCTGAGAACGAATGGTTACCTGGTGAAATGCTAATGTAGATGTGGACTGTTATATTGTTATTTGTTATTGCATCGTCCAGCCTGGTCGTCGCTCAATATTAAACTTCCCCGGGAGGATGCAGCTATTACTTTAATATTATATTGTGGTTAGTTTGTTCATACTCTTGAAGACTTAGAGTATGTAAGTGTAATTTAGCGCTAGTAACTTTGGTTTGGAAAAGGGATATATTTGTGATAAGTGGATCAAATCAAATATTTTTATTGTGGACATAGGCTTACGTAAACTGTTACAATTTTTTTATTTGTACAACTATGACCCGTAAAATTGGTATATGATATTATGAAAAATGTAGGTAACTAATATAATGAATACCTTCTAAAATGGATTAGGTAATAATTACAGTTTTAATGAAATATTTGGTAGTAATTTTAGGAAGAATGCGGTTAAAATATTTTGAATATGCAATATATTAATTCTGCTAAAATTAAATATATATTATTTTTATTTTTTTAACTTACCCTTGACATAAACTAAGCCGCGCCTCAAATTTGTCTCTCAGAGACATCGATACGATACTCACAGTCAACTCGGTCCGTGCAGCAGTTAATCATTGCTGTTGACACTTACTATCTGTGAGTCACGGTTACTCATTTGTCTGTATGTCTGTGTGGCAGTTAGTGCGCTCCGCTGACCGCGCTCCGGGCCTCGGCAAATTAAAATGACAAAAGAAAACAATAGAGCTGCGGAGACTATAATGGAGGTTAAATTTGATGTATTAGATGGGTCGTCTCGTTTGTTTAGTGGCTGGGGACAAGGTCTTTTATACGAGTACTAGAATGGTGGTGACTAAAATACACCGAATTCTGTTGTGCACTGAAGTAGAATATCCATCGGAGAGATATTTATCTTATTTTTTTTCTGACCTCGCTTTATAAGACCATGCCACAACGAAAGACGAGACGATTCAGTAGTACTATATGTAACAAGGTACAATCTCATGCATTTAACAACAACGTAGCCTTCATTGAATACAAATACACCTCCTTATTCTCTCCTCTTTATCCCAATTTATATAGATTCTACCAACAAAAAGTTTTAGGCATGTTGCAGTATCACAGTATTTTGTATGTGGTCTAGCCACGCTGTTGTCAGTCATGAATCAGCATGATTGGGAAGACTCGCTCGGGGCGGCACCACAAAGCATCGACGTGAAGTGGCAGATTTACTGTCAAGTTTCGTTTGGTGAGTGAGATTGCCGGATGCCAAATACCCCTCTTCCCATCATTATTCCTTCTCTTTTTTTACAATGAATGGCGTTCGCCTGATGGGAAGCGATACGCAAACTAATGACACCATGAATTACAAAGCAATGCTTGGCATGCCACTGCACTGCACATATGGGAAATCTAGCTCCAGAAGGCACAATACCACACTTTTTTTTCCGCTCTCCTCTCAAATTGATGGACCGAAACCACATCCATGATCCAAGCGTTATAGATAGATGTTCATGGGCGGCAGTGATCACTTACTATCAGATGACATGTTGGCTCGTTCGTCGGACCCATGCAATATTGAAAAAAAGCCTTTTAATTTCACCATCTGCCGTCGAAATTACCAATTGAAAAATATTTAAACAAAACTCTCGCTGGTTCTCTGTGGCACAGTGACTGCATCACACAATAGCTCAATTGTCCGGCATGATAATTACTCCTGGTGTTTTACCGTAACGCGGAATGGGCCGAGTACCTGCCGTTCTATTAATAGTGTTCAGATAATGAAACAAATGGATTACACCAGCGTACACGTCAAACGGACGCGGGCTCGGCTTTGTGTCTAACAATGCCCCATAATACACAGTACATGTTGAAGGAAGAATTAGTGAAATTCATAGGTTTTCTGGTTTGTGTTTGATTCTTGTGTTTTTGAAGCCTCCTTGGGGAGACGGTACTAAAGCCACAAGTGTATGAACGGGCATATCTCCGTAGTTGTGGTTGGGGGTACAGGCTGGGAACTAATTATATTGCAGCTCATAATTTCAACAACGAAATCTCACCGTAAGAAGAATATCTGAATTAGGGATCGGATACAGTATCTCGCATTTCACTATATTCAAAATAAAAAAAGTAATCCGACATGAGGTAATTACACTATCGACTCCGGTTGACTGGTGTAGTCTTACTACTAATTAGTTTAGTTAAATTATAATAATAACAAACACACCTAACATACATGCATAGTCCTGACACCACACTAGGATCGAGTCTTGAGTCGTGGTTATCAGGAATTACGAGAGACTTTGCAGGCTCACAAACACTCGAAACAAATGCTTGTGGTTCACACAAACATTCGTCTCGATACGCTGATCGAACGTTCAGTCTCTCGTTTCACAGACGGCGTCTAACCAACTGCGTTATGGAGGACATTGATTTAATAATTATGATAGTGTCTAATATACGACTCTAACGTCTCGTTTTTTATGAAAAGTGACAGTGTCAATATGACAGCCATAATGTTAAATGAGATTTAATTTTAAAAAATGTCATTTTTCTCAATGCGCGAGTCCGACTCGCACTTGACCGTTTTTTTTCTGTCCACATTGTTTTGACCGTGCATCCCGCGTCCCGCGTGCGGTATTAATCCCCCGTATTAGTTTGTTAGCTGCAGTGGCAATGGCGTTTAGCTGTTGCCGTCGCATGTTTATTCAGTGACCGGCGACAAAGTATGCAGATTCATTCATATTTCTATAGTCTCGCGTCGCCGCGCCACTGTTCGCTCTAGTGCATGCATATTAACGACATTCTGTTTTTATACCGCAATGGATATGCGCCCTTTTAAAACGCGAGCTCTCGAAGAATTGATAGGGTGAATCAGTTTTGCTGCGGTTTGAAGTTACATCCTTTTATAGTGAAATGCTTTGATGTTAGTCAGATAAGTCATTCATTGTGGATCTGTGGATGGAGGGTTTATGTTTGCATCAGTCCCAAATCAGCCCATATAATATGTCCAACTGCAGAACACGGTCCTCCTCTACAATCGAGGGTATGATTGAGATATGCATTCCAAAAAAAATCTTATTAATCGTTATAGTACGAGTATACAGTGTAGTACGTATAACTGCATATATTTCTGATTCTAGAATGTAATATAGACTTGTTATAATCAAAGATATCGTAGATTCGGTGTAACAGGCGTCAATTATAGTAATTTCAACATATTGCTTATCTGCACCTCGTCTTTTTCTCGGTAATATTACATTATATGTGGCAACTGCTGTTATCTTTGGCGAATTGTTCATAGATTATATTGCACGCTTAATGTCACTGAAAGACTCGAAATATTGCGTAAAAATCTCCACTGTTATGGTAATATTAATAATATTTTATTAATATCCTGTCTCTATAATAATGAATCAATTCAATTATATTTATCTTTACCCTAACAAGTTGTATACCCAGGTCAGTGTGTTACTCACAGAACAGTTGAAAATATTTTGTTACTCGTATATCCAGCACACCTAAAATATTGCAAAAAACGCCGGATGTAAAACGACACCGCTGGTTCGACTCCGACACCACGTTTGTGTGATCTACAAATATTTTTACGAAGCTGAGCGTTTCTAGGCCGAAAAATGGTTGTATTTTTATGCTTGGTGTCCGGTGTTCGCACATGCAAACGAAGTGTCACAAAGTGGAGGCCACAAAGTGGATGGTCGACCTAGTTCAGGTTGCAGGATTTTGTTGGATGCCATCAGCTTGCAGTAGGTGTGGAAATCCATGGAGGAAGCCTATGTTCAGCAGTTACCAAGAGAGAGAGAGATAGAATGAACTAACTTATTGTTGTCAGGATTATATGACTGTTGGGTGCAGTGAAATAAATATATTTTGGATAGTGCAGAAAGCACGTACGACGTAAGTGATGCGCGCCCCAGTGCATCTTTAGCGGAGAGTTCAATCGCCACACGCAAAATTTTGAAAACGTTTGCTTGTATTGTGACCAAAAGTTTGATAAAAACGAAGAAAATATTTTTATCGCCGTTTAGACGTTTATTCAATCACGGACATCTTTTTGAGCCCAGTGGCGTGCCATAAGAGAGGCATATGTCTAGCAGTGGATGCGAATGGGCTGATGATGATGATGATTTTTTTAAAACTCCAAGGGTACCGAAGAGCCTATCCTTAGTTTTTAAATCTATGATTGTGTATTTATTTATATACAGTGAACAACGCAAGCCGGACGTGGCGTGCGTGCGTCGAACCTCCGAACACGCGCTGTCCTATGATCGCACCTCGCGCATTTCTATGTCTTTTGCAATATTGATTGTCATTGTTTTTTTTTATTATGGCATGTTAGGGACAAGGCATATGGGATGTGAACTTTGCAGGTGCTGTGCCCTGTCATACTTTGACATGAATGTCTAGTCTTATTGGACAGGAACGATAAACACATAAGCAAATTAGAAGAATAATAATATTCCACGTTATGCATGATCATCAATAAAAATATTTTTTAACATCCGTTTAATAATAACCAAGTTGCAGTTGGTGGTAGGAGTAATAGAAAAGGATGTAATATACACGACGTGACGTCATCTTCCTTATGGTGCATGCGTGCGAAAGAGAAAAAAAGTGTCCCCACCGCACTATTAAAAATAGAAATATCTTAGACATTTTACAAAAAAAAATTTTTTTTATCAAATTCATGTTTTTTATAAGCGATACTTATTAGGAACCAATAAATATGGTTCAAAATAAAACCACATCACACATCGAAATATTTCTGTCATAAAAATATAATTTTATTACACTCTCTGCACTATCAAATACTTTTTTTTATACTAGTACAACAAAGCGACGAGAACTTGATTGAAAAAGCAATACAGATCATATTGAGTATCCAACGTTAGACATATTCATCGCCAACAAAATTAAATCCATCGGGGTATCTATACGTTCTAGTCACACCAGGTTAAAAAATCCAACTAATATTATAAAGACAAAATTTTGTGCGTTTGTTACTTCTTCAAGCTCATACCGAACGTATTTGTATTAAAATTTTTGTGGATGTAGCTGATACCCTAGATTAACATATAGACATACATTTTATCCCAAAATATGTTAGATGCCGTGGGATGAAAACAGGGATAGATTATGCTAAATAAGACGGGACAGAAAGGGTTGGAACGGGACGGAACGGCAAAAGCACTATATATGACAGCAACCCCGTTGAGTTTGAATTTAAAAGAGTTAGTACGCGAGCAAAACATTTTTGAAATTTTGAAACGTGAAGCCGGGTCGGGTGGCATGTACAAACTACATATTCCAATAAAGCAAACCCTCCAACAGGCAGTTTGAAAATGAAAATTTTAATATTCATTGGCAATGTGTTTAAATTCGACGTTGGTCGAGTGAACAAAGGTGAAAGCCCCCCTGCAGTGTCGCTACCGGACACCGGCCGTCCGGCGTCAATTGGAAATATTCTAGTTTCGTTTTCATTTGGCCGGATTTCAGCAATACGAAAGTGAAAATGCGCTTTATGATTTTCGGCCTTGTACATTGTGTATTGTTCGGAGCAGCAGTGTTATGCATAGTTTAAAATTGTTTTAGCCAATTAATGTTCATGTACATGACATGAAATTAAGCAAAAGATAATGCTAATTTACTACGAATACAATTGGAATGCAAAAACAAGTGATAATTAACTAAAAAAGGGATTAATGGCATCAAAATGTATTATAAAGTGAGTTAGCAATCATAATTTTAAATGGTTATGAAATAAATGTGGGCACACGGCGGCAATATCTTGCCATCTCCTTCGGCCTCAAGTTTTGTGACGATGTCACAAACATGTGCATCCTTTAGCGATTACTTTGCTACCTTCACAAGTTTACTATAATTGTTATTTTAACCTCTACAGGTAAAATCTCTTATTTCTTTATTTTATTTGAATTAGTTACAAAAGTATTTCACAAATTACAACTTAAGTAACTATACAGTAAAAATCTATTTCAAAAATAAAAGCAAAAAGAATTTGCTTAACAAAGTAATGTACTTCAGTATGTTAACCATTTTATTATTACCAGTATTGAACTAAGTTTTACCCAGCAGAATTAGGAATCTAAGGTAATCGAGTGTCACTAGTCGTCCTTGTGAAATAAAATGACTTTTAACGATCACATTCTTACATTAGCAGGAGAGTAGTGTAAGACTTGTCGATCTAAGCCTTAATATACTGGTAAGTTCTAGAAGCACATACAAATAAACGATAAATAAATACCGCACGTCCAAAATCCTTGCAATATCGTGTGGATGTGTCATGGCGACTTATCAATGTGGCATATCTTTGTTTGCGGACGCGCAATGGCACGCCATTCAAGACGTAATGACTTGTGAGTCGGGTGTCCACACTTTGTTGTGTGCATCGGTTTTTATATATTATATTATTTAATACGTCTAGATTTTAAAAGCGATACAAGAAGGAAAGATATAGCAGGATTTTATAAAAAATGAATATCATATATTTGCATTAAAATTCTTCAATTATAAGCTAATTACAGGAATGCTCTAGAAATTCCCGTTACCTGTTGCAAAACCCAGCGTAGAATCGCTAAGTAAATTGAATATCAGTGTTAAAATAAAATGACAAACACCACTAACATTCAAAAATCTGGCACTACTTTGACGAAATCTTTTTTAAGCTTAATGTGCCTCTTTGTAGGTTTTCATCACCACCAAGTGATTGCTGAGACCAGGTGATCATAATTTACATATATATACTCGTCAAAACAAAATAAGGGCCACTTAATTTTTTGCAGTTTGAGACAGATTTTTGGTACCCCGTGTTTTCGAATGAGATTTTTTATGGTCTTAAGTGCTTGAGTTAACGACGACGGTCAATTATAGCCGATGTTGTTGTCAAGTGTGCAGTTAAAACGCTTTTTTAACAATATATTCTTAAGTGGTTAGTTTCAAAAAAAACTTTGGAGATTGACGTTAGTTCAGTTTAGCCTTAGTCTATTTATTGACTGCAGCGGTTGTTTTGATAGTTTTGCGTATAGTTCTTTTATTTTTCTGTAAAATGCCACGATTTTGTTGCCATATGGACTCTAATACTGCTTCTAGAGCCGTAACGATGATCTCAGCTGGTAATTCTCAGCGTTCCGTGGCTTTAAAGCTGGGATATCCACGTAGAGCTGTCCAAAACCTTTGAAATTGGTATCAAAAGAAGGGCAGTGTATCACGGCGTCGTGGCTCAGGAAGAGTTTGTACTACCAGCGCCCAAGAAGACCGTTATGTGCGACTTTATGCACGTCAAAATCGGAATATTACAGCTCGCCTTCTACAAAATCGCTTACACCGGACTACGGGTACCACTGTCAGCAACCAAACAATAAGAAATCGTTTACACGAAGACCACCAATTTGCAAAAAGGCCAGCAGCCCGGGCTAAACTGACCTAAGCCCACCGTGTAAGCCGTTTAGATTTGCACGTCAACATTTGAAATTTGGTAAAAACTAATGGCGTAACGTGCTCTTCATGGATGAGTGTAAAGTGAAGTTTTTTAAGGATTATAGACAGAGACAAGTATGGAGAATAAGTGGAGATCGTTTTTTAGATATTTTTATTCATGAATGTGATAGATTTGGTGGACCCAATGTTATGGTCTGGGCCGGTATTAGCTTACAAGGTAAACCTGACCTTGTTTTTCTAAACCAGGGTACTGTGACAACACAAAGTTACGTCGATCGAGTAGTCAGACTTCATATTATTCCATTTTCACAATCAGCCTCTGGAGGTTTCATCCTGATGCAGTACAATGCTCGATCGCACACAGCATGAGCAACTTTGGCGATCCTAGACGAAGCGAATATCCAGGTTTTGGCGTGGCCTGCCAACAGTCCTGACCTGAATCCGATTGAAGAACTCTGGGATCAATTCAAACGATGGGTTAAGGCAGCTCAAGAAGATGTGCATAGTCACCAGCAGCTAATAAACTTATTAAAAAGTTGTTGGAAAGAAATATCTGAAATAGAGTCAAAAATCTTGTGGAGACATTGCTTTCAAGGCTCCAAGAATGCATTTCAAAAAGAGGGAGACTTACCCGATATGAGAATGTAAAAAAAACTGCTTTTTATATACCTATTAGTTAAAATTTTAATATTAATGTTAGGCATAAATTTCAAAAAAGATCTATAAAATATAAAATGTTACAAATACAATTAGTTTTTAATTAAATTGAATTTAAATAATTTTATGACAAAAATAATAGTTTGTTTTATTATATATAGACAATTTCTAACCTTGAATCCTGATCAAAATGAATTAATGTCGAAAAATAGTGTTGGCCCTTATTTTGTTTTGACGAGTATATATGTCTGTATCTGCCCACATACAACAGACACGAGCCTCCTCTAAAATAGAGAATACGATTGAGAAGTAAGTCCACACAGTCCACCATGCTGTATTTTTGCAGTTTGGCGGACCAGATAATTATATAATATCACTACATAGTACAAAACAAAGTCGCTTTCTCTGTCCCTATGTCCCTTAGTATGCTTAAATCTTAACGTAACGGACTTTGATGCGGTTTTTTTAATAGATAGAGTGATTCAAGAGGAAGGTTTATGTGTATAATACGTGCATATTATTGTAGAGAAATCTATATGTACCCGGGCGAAGCAGGGCCGGTCCGCTAGTTGTTTATAAAATTTAAAAATAATTATATAAATTATAATTCTTATAAATTTAATACCCTATTTTGTGCTAGCAACATGGTCACCGTTTATGAGTAAGTGTCGACCGTAAATAATAATACTGCAAGCGTCGTCTATCGCTCGCATTGGAAAACTGATTTGGGTGGTGCGACGAAAACGATTGAATACGACGACCTCTCACAACGGACGGCTAGAGGACTTACAAACGCACACACGAGTACATTGTTAGCTCTAATACGAACTTGACTAAGGTTATATTAGTATATTGGCCTCTCTCTCTCTCTAATCGTTCACTTAATACTGAGGATCGTGACCCCAGTCACTTGGTCGAGTCTGGGACAGCAGATCGCCAGGCTATATTAGTATACTGGCCTATATACGTCCAGTTCTAGGGAAAATCTGTTTTCTACGGTTGAAGGTAGGAGAACGATATTCTTAAGTCCACCACGACGTCTGAGATCAGGTTGGCGAAATTTATTCGTCTTTGCGAATTGTAGAATTTTTTATGTAATTAAAATACGTTCAGTGCTACTACTAACATGTAACTAAGATTAGATTAGAAGTGCCTTTAATTTACTAATGTTACCTTTTTTAATGTACCGTCATATCATATCACCTTACGCCAAAAACGCTGCTACACTAAAAAGCAATATACTTGTACTAAAGATTATTCAACTATTAAAAATAAGTGAGTACAAAAACGTTACAGTACAGTTAGCGGTGCGGTAAGGTACAGTCCGAGACGCGAAGCCTGCAGCATTATCTTAATGTTGTTGGACAGGAGAGCACGCCTCGGCCTTTATCTGCCGCCCGCGTGCCGAAACAAATAGTCTCCATCATTAGCCTGTCTATGTGGGACAGGCGAGGCATTATCTAAGCACGTTGGGTCGTTCTACTAGGCTTTTAGCTAAAAATAGAGTGGCTTGTTTAGTTTCAATTTATTTATCCGGCTCGAAGGAGCGTTTTAGGATTATGGGATTTGTAATTTTTTATGGATAAAACAGCAAAAGGGTAAACTGTCGTAGCCTGTGTCCACATTTTGCTCTTACTTTGGTTTATTATTTTTAATGCTTTATACAGAACTTTTTTCTTTTTATTTAAGCAGTAAAAGGCGGCCTTTATTGAGGCATTCTCTGACATTGATTTTTGATTGATATTACTGACAAGTAAGCCTTTGGATGGCCCAGAGAGAAAACTTAATAATAACAGGTAAAGAGATAAAATTATCACATACTTCTAGTTCTATCTTGACACCACTTCACGTACTTTAAGTGCAGTGGTGCTCCGATGTTACTTTAGAGAACATATGTTTTGATCTTATGTGTAAGTCTAGTATAGTATATTATCTATGTAAACCAATATTAATAGGCAATTCAAATAATTCAACAGTGAATATATCAATAATTTTTATTGTTGATTTCATATACTTATTTTTGGTTTACCGGTATTATTTTGGGTATTATGGTTATTTAATAATATAAAAATATATTATTAATTAACAATAAAATATTTCTAATATCACGAGTATTTCACGTCAGCCATAGCGTCGACGACACGATAGTTCCAAGAATCGTCGCGCGCCTCGTGTCCATTCATGGTGCAAAATAACAGCCTATGCTAAACTACCTATTGTTTTAGTAGTTATAGTGTGAATTAAAAATAATAAGTATGTATAACAGGACAATAACTATATTCATTGTCATTAATTTGAGTAAAGGGCTTAGAAAATTTGCTCATATTTCGATTGTGATTATTTCTGCTTTTGTATAAATAATATTGTACATTTATTCAAACATTTTTTTTCTTAAAGAATAAACACAATTTGTAAACCACAAATATGTATAATAATCTGGTTACAATAAAACAGGACAGTTTGTATGTGTCTTTAATTTTAATGTTTGCTAATCGGATTGTTTTGTTTTGTTTGTTATATTGTTGCTTTTGTTTTGTTAATTAAATGTACTCGTAGTTTTGCATTGTTTTCAATGTCGCAGTGTCTTATTTACAGTGCTGTAAAAGTAACGAGAAATAAGGCACCCGTATGTATTCGTTACTTTAGGAATCAGTACTCGTTACTCTCGTATCGTTACTTTAGATCGTATTACATCTTATAATAGAGGATCGCATTGAGTCGTATTGCGTACGGAATGAAGTTGACGTCGCGTCGCGTCATACAGCATACCTACTTTTACTACCTAGTTGCGGAAGTTACGTATTTATTTTTATTTTTTCTTATTTTGACCCAGTCGTGTTTATCATTTCATAGGTCAATCAGATACAAGTATCCCGCAACTTAAGGATCTTATGGAGAATGCATAGCTTAAACATTTGATGTATTAAGGAGGGTCCTGATACTAGTTAAGTAAATAGGAATTACATAATGGTATTTAACATTTTATGCAGCAAAAGTAATTCGTTTCAAAACGGGTTTTTTAAAATCACCGGCTAACTACACGCATGTTTATCATAAAAAGTACCAGTATTTACCTACTCGGACAACCAACTGTTTCAATTCACGTATCAAAGATCCTTTTGCGAACCGAAACAGTCTTACTTGGTGGTACGTGTAACATCTTACAGCAGTAGATACGAAAAATACGAGTAACGAAATGTATTTGTGAGTAACGATTCGGTACTGTATGTCAAACGGAGTACTCGTTACTCAGTAACGAATACATACGGTTTGCTACAGCACTACTTATTTATCCATGAAAAATTTACTGGTCTATGTAATAGTTATACTATATTTCATGTTATATCTAAGATTTTTGTTATTTTTGTTCTCCAAATGCATTAGAAAATAAATAAATAAAGAATACAAAATTTGATATATCTCGTTTTTGATAATTGGATTGACTTATAAAATTTTACTGGTCCATGTATTAGTTACACTATGTTTTATCTATTATATGATTTTTGTATTTTTAACTCCAAAAAAATAAAAAGAAATAAATAAATTATACTAAATTGCATACATCTCAAAGCAGATCAAAACTAACGCAAATATTAAATTAAACTATTTTCCAAATACAATATAGGTTATTGTCAGGCGCAACGCATCGGAAGCAGCACTGTGCATTCCACTTTACGGCCGGCTTCACCCGACTGTTACGATCACGTGGCTTATTTGTCCGTCGGATGACGTAATCCATCCATATTGGAATGCCGCACCACAAGTTTACATGCAAAATCGACGGTTATACTGAGACAAGGGGCCCTACTCTGTAAATCCGAAACGAAGTTTCGAATCTTCGGACGATCGAAGTGACGATACGAATGTTCCTACTCTGGGGCCCTACTATATAAATCCGAAATTCGAATCTTCGTGACGTTTTTCGTTTCGAAACCTACTCTGTAACACGAAATTCGAATCTTCGGATCGAAGAATGAATGATTCGAATATATCGGCAATCCGAACATTTACATTTTATTTACTATATTCATCCGAAACGAAGTTCGAAACTTCGGACGTACGAAGTTTGTGACGATACGAATGTACCTACTCTGTAAATGTTCGTATTGCCGATATTTATTTATTTATTTAATTATTTAAACACTTTGTACACATTAATAGTACAGGCGGACTTAATGCCTAAGGGCAAAAGATATATTGGAATCATTCATTCTTCGATCCGAAGATTCGAATTTCGTGTTACAGAGTAGGTTTCGAAACGAAAAACGTCACGAAGTTTCGAACTTCGTTTCGGATTTATATAGTAGGGCCCCTGTAAATGTTCGGAATGGTATAACGTACATCGTAACCATAAGTCTATGGTTACGACCACAGAACAGTTGAATATGGTTAGAAAGGCAATAGCCGTCAAATTGTATGAAAACCAGCGTCGTCGTTTTCAAAACACAAAACCTCTACAAATCCAATATAGAAAGCTTGCAATAGTCGATTTAAAGTATCGATAAAATTATGGAAATATGTTTTTGTTATAACACGGGAATTTATTTTATCGATATACTTAATGATTTTGCCTGATAAAGTTATTTAATTAGTATTATGTCGATAGACGGAAAATAAATGAGACTATGAAAATAAATTATATCTAGTATTGAAATGTTGTATACAATTTTACAAATCTATATGTACAGGATTTTCAAGATTTTCAGCTTTATGTGAGATATTAAGATTTTTATTATTGGAAAACCACATACATGCAATTATTACAATAAAATTATGATTTTGTTTACGTCAATAGCTTCAGTGGTTTTCATTTTTCATACAATAATTAATTATTTCACTCCCATGATTCAGTTTTTCGATAAGCGTTGCCCGTATTTATTTTTGGTTTGTATATTACTAATGATAAAGATTTTATTATCGTCTTCTGTTTCACGAAAATTAATCGTACTGGATTTTGTAGAAATCCAGTTGTCTCTACCAGTTGCCTTTATCGACTCACTCTCGGAAATCTACAAATGAATGAATTAATATTATAAAGTATATTCAGACACAAATATGTGTTGTTCTCAAGTAGGCAGAGTTATGACATTAGAAAATAAGGATAGGTTGTCAACGTTATCAAACGTTACGAGTATTACAATTTAAAATTACTAAAGGATTTGATTTAATTTTCTTTGTTTAATGCCTATGAAAACTGATTTACGAGTAATCTATAACTGCATCGATATAGTTACTATGTACATGATTACAACAATGTGTGACATGCGACAAATTTCAAAGTTGACTTGACAAAAATGAGTCGTATGCATTGCGTCGGAACTTAGCATTCGCGTGCATTGTATGTATGCGTAATCAGCAATGTATATTTTTGATTTGTCGTCTATCATATTATCGAATTCTTCAAAATGTCGTAATTATAAAACGCATTTTTTTAACATAAGGATGATAATCAATAAAATCAGGTTAAATAGTGGTATTAAATTGTTCCTCTATTGATATTTGCCGCTTTAGTATTGGAACTGCATGATAAAATAGCACAAATCAGCATTTTTAGTCTATTTTGTCGGAGCACCATGCTCTAAGGCATTTCGACAACGACCGATTTGACACAACGTCCGTACCGCGGCAGTGATGCTTTTTATGCACCACCTTGCGACGCGTCAAACGCTTATTATATATTATATAATAAGCGTATATATGTATGTATATATTCATCTGTTCTGTGATTACGACCATAAGTCAATAACGACCATAAGTCTATGTAGGTACATTCGTATCGTCATAAACTTCGATCGTTCGAAGATTCGAACTTCGTTTCAGATTTATAAGTGTAGGGCCCAAGAAGCGCGGCGCGAGCTTACCTTCACTCGTGCTCACAAATAGCAATTTATGAAGGATGCCGCGACATTGAACCAATTTTGTGATTTTTGTTGAGCATTTGGTGAATTTAATTTACGTGTAGACAGAATGAATCTTGACGGTGAAAATTGTTTTGATAATGATTAATGTTAAAGTAGCTTTTGTGTAATGTGTTTCGTTGCTGCTTTTGTATCTTTAGACGCAATGGTCTAGTATGCGTTTTTTTTGCTATGAATGGCGAGACGAGCAAGCCTTTCTCCTGATGGTAAGCGATATCTATAACCGCTCGTGGACAGTAGCAAAACCGAACAACACCATGAATTCCAAAATAATGTTTGGCATTCCACTGCGCTCGCCATCCAGTGACATAAGATGTTAAGTCTCAATATGTCCAGTAGTTATTATGGCTGCAATGTCTTTCAAACCAGTACACAACAGTTCATTGTTAATAATATTGAGTTTTGTATGCTCAATCTTGGTCGTTGATGGTTACGACTTTATGTTTGCGGAGGCTTGTATAGTGATGATAGTTTAATACAAAAGATCTCGGAAATGAAACTCAAATACAATATAATAATACACACTTTATGAAAAATAAGAAAATAAAATCTAGTTCCTATTAATTTAAAAAGGAAACGTTGAAACCTTGACCCCGAATCGTGAACGAATGAACAAGTTTTAAAAATCATGACCTAATATGTAAAAAAATTAAGTGTTTGTGAATGAGAATCAAGTTTAAAACAGCAACTGATTATAATTTGCATACCATGCATTGGAATTCAGCCATAGTGTTCTTGAGTACGTTTGGACATATTCATTACATACATACTTATATATTATGCCCTTACCGGACAGCCTCCGTCGGGCGGTTGGTTAGACTCTGGTTGGGAAACGAGAGGCCGCAGGTTCTATTCCCGCTCCTATATTTGTGTTTGTGTGCTTGAGTTTATGTATGCATGTATATGTATATAATATTGTTATGTGTACAACTCGAATTTCATAAAATGAGAAAACAATAGGCCACGTAGCATCACTAGTATGTCACCATAAATTATTGTTAAGTAGCTGAATGAACTCTATTATAAGTTCAAGGCCAATGAATATTGACGGCTCGGTGTGATCGCGGCCGTAAAGCGCGTGAACCAAGCAAGCAGTGTGCATGCAAATGCAAGTCTTAATCGATCGTGTTGTCGAACATCAACGAGATGGCTCAAAGCGTGCCTTCGAACTGTTCTGAAAATCTTGGATATAACATTTCAAATATTCGTCTTTTTAAGAATATTGTAGGTACGGTAAAATGTTCTTTTTAAAACATGTATGGGGCTTCGGTTTTAAAATAAGTATAGTTTTCCGATTTTTTTTATTAAAGTATACATAATATTTAAAATCCTCTTTTATTTTTAACGAAATCAGGCAATACCATATTTAAAAATATGGAATAAGTATATGACGTAACAATATATATCGTAGTAAAAGAAGTCGCCGAAAAGTATAATGAGTAGAAACAATAATTTAATTCAATAATTTATATTACCTAAGAACTTTCTACATAACATTCATTATTTTTATGAATCGTATTAACAAAAATATAAAAGTTGACGACCCAATTCTTCTAGTATTTTAAAAGTCGCCAGAAATCGGATTTGATTCAAGCGTCCCCAGTGAAATTGATGGGAGCAAGTCTTTACCTTAGTCAATAGCACGCCATCCAATCGGGAGAGGATTAGAAATGAGATTTCTAGCGATAGAAGTTCAACATTAAAACATAATCTGGTTGCGTAGGTACTAATAGCTAACTCATAAACGGAACACTTAGGTTTCCAATCTACAACGTGACGAATTGGTAAGCAATATTACTTGTCGGAGTATTTGATGTACTGGGTCCAGAGTAAATGGACCGCCATGTTTATGGTGAGATTATATGTTACAACTCGCAGAATATCTAAAGGTAAGAACTTTAGAATCTGTGTCCAATATGGCGATAGAATCGTCCCCTATCATAGTGAGATGGAACACAAAAAGCGAAAAGTGGTTTTTCTGTTTGCTACCAGCACCTGGTGCTACCCATTGTATGAAAAAGTCGTTAGATTATGTTTGTATACTTATGTGTTGATATTGAGTCTATGATTACGTTTTAAACAATAAAGACACTGCCTTGAGCAGTAGGACTGCATAAAGGCATGAAAATTAAAAACACCATAATACAAAAGAAAATAGGACGTATGCGCTTCAAAACAGGGAAAAGTAAATACTTCGAAATTAATTTCCGTCTATAGGAATTCACAATATCGATATCGCTAATCTCTCTGATAATGGGGGATGTGTGGGCACATTTTTTCGTAACTATGTATTTTCAGAGTACATTATACTGTATCAGCTTATAATATATCACCACCCAAGACTCCTCCTCAATTGACAGATCGATGGAGAGGGCATAAGCCATTGTTCGCTCTGGAGAAGGCTTAGGCCAAGCTTTCTACGGTGGTACGCTAGACAGTACACATTGGTGGACTTCACATAGAAAGACAGTCCTGTCTTCAGGGTACGCAGGTTGTCTCACGTTTACCTTCAAAGTCCATGGTAATTATCAGTACACACAATAATTCAGAGCAGTAACTATACAGGGTGTATAAAGACTGCTACCAAAAACGAAGCCGGGTATAGAAGCGGGGTAATTTTAATGACTACAAACACAATACAATTAAACATTTCGCAAAGAATAACGGCTATTTTTTTATGTTTTTTAAATACTTATCAATGAATAAAAATCATCGCTGGTTGGTGAAGTCACTAAAACTACTATCTGACTTCATTTTCCGTAGCAATCTTGATATACCCAGCAAAGGGACTAGATAGCTAGCTGAAATTGTTTGCAATCCAATGTACCTAAATTTCATAGATAGTTTCGATTTAATGTCACCATTTCCAATATTGAGATGCTGAGGCATATTCGATGTGGCTGAAGCAGCAAATTCTTAGCTCAGGTCGGTATACCCATTATCAGCATAATATGAATATATTGGGCAGTCAACTACGTAGAATCAATATTGTATCCTAGAACATGTTGTCAATGTTCGTTATTACGGAACAGTTAATTAAGACCATGTTTATTACTTTTTCAATTTTGATTTCCAGTGAGTTTGGTTCCAGCAATTTATAAATAATTATTTTTTCTACGGTGTTATTAAGGCTATAAAAAGTGTTTATTTGCGCAATAAGTAAATACTACGTATCAGTTTACTCCCTAGGTATTGTGAACTATTTAATTCTTATGATGTTAAGCGTTAAAGGGAAGGTGAACACTTAAAAAATCCATCCGCTATTTTTAAGAATGTAGAAATGTCGTAAGGTTTTCTTTATACAGCCCTCCTTCTGATATAGTCTATCAAAACATATCTGTTCCTAAAAGTTTGTCCAACCGTATCCCTAGTCTCAGTTTCGCTATATAAATAGTCACGAAATCAAAACACAGTATCACTCACACATCCACACACTTCCCTTTGTATTTATTGATAATAACATATCAAAACTCGGCACTGTGCGTCACTAAATTCCTCAACATTGAGTACTGTAGTTGTAAATATCAGTGGAGAGGATAAGAACGCTTGCATCTTAAGGAATAAGGCCTAGAATCGTCCGGGACGGGCCGCCGAGTCTCTTCACGTAGTACACACAATACCATTGATTGTGAATAATATGGAATGTTTTCGAGGTAACCCGTCTGCTAACAATTGTCGCTTAAGAACCATTCAAGTGTGGGCACCTTTGAAATGATGTATTGTTTTATATGAATTAGCATTAAGCAAGATATGCATGGATTTGGTAGTAATGGGCGCTAAAGCAAGGCACAGTTCAATTGAGATAAGTTCTTTCTAATAATATAACTACATTATGACCATATTTTGACATTACTGACCTTAGTCATGGACGATTTCAAAACCTTTTTAGTGAACTTATATTTTGTCCTTTTCGGAAGACTTTTGAATTCAGTTTTGTTGGGTGTTTAGTTTGAGCGAATAAGACAAAAGATTCAGTAATAATTAAAATAAGGTTTAAAACTATATATATAAGAGGCTGTAAATCATATTTATTGGATAAAAGAACACACTCATTGACTAATAAATCTAGACCAAGTATGATTTACCTTGCTCTGAACACTCAGAGGCCAAATTTTCATATTCAACCAAAAGTTTCCAACTAATGCCTTCAGCGCTTTTTCAACCACATTTTTTCCATCTTCGATCCATTTTTCAAAAATCGAAGTTATGCTATCCAACTGATCATCGTTTTCTTTATTTATAATGTATGCATCATCTATCGTGGCAAATAAATCGATGAGCAAAGCGATTTTTTTACGAAGATGTTTTGGTCCTTTTTCGAGAGTTACTTTAGGATTAGATATAATTTCATCTAACAAATCAAGTAAATCTCTTTGAGCATCAGGACCGGCTTCGATTAAATGTGTAATATTGTTTCTAAAATTCTCGTTAGTTCTTATTATATGTTTATACTTAATCAAAACTTTTGGAATGGCTTCAAATAAAATCTTTAAATTAACAGGCGACAAATCTATCAGACCTTTTAGCAGTTGAGATATGTGTTCGGAATATTTAATCATATCTCTTCTACAAATTGACAAAGTATCGCAAATTGTATTAGTTACGTATTGTATGGATATTTTCGCCTGTTGTCTCACAATTTTATTCTTATAAGCTTTATTTAGTTCAGGTGTTCGATCAGTGTCATTTCCTCCGAATAGGGTCTCTATAGTTCTACCAAGAATGAAATTTGACAAATCCATAAATTCAGTTATAAAGGCATCACTTTCATTTAACCGTTTATCTTTGATTATATTTTTAAGATTGTGATGTAATGTGTATTGATAAAGATTAGATAATTTAATACTGCTCATATTGTTTTTATCAGCGTCGCTCAAATTGTAGTTGTTCTTAACGTTTTTTACTACATTTTCCAGTTGTTCTACCGATGTTTCAACTATTGCAGCCATGAAAGTGTTCAAAGATGTATTTTCGTTCTCCCATTCATGTTCAGTATCGTTGTAGGTGGTGATCAAATTAGCCGATGTGATATCAGTGGCGTTATCAAGTGCATTTGTGTTATCGGCCCGCGCGATACGTGCCGCGGCTAAAATTAATATAATGCAATTACATCACCTGACTTACCGTACTTAATATTATAAACAATAATTCTCGATCATGTGACCATGGATTGTTCGCATAGAAACAACATTATAAGACCTGTTTTTATGCACTGTGGTCATTTCGGGCTTCTTACATTTATAAGGATTCTGGTAGGATTCTTGTGTTTCAAAAATAAATATAAAACAAGAAAAAATATGACATGAAGACTGTTAAAGTTTAAAGATTGAGTGTATTCAAAACATGTATATTAATATTTCCTGCTTGCCTACATGACTCATAATCTAAATTTAAACGAATTCAGAGTGTATTATTTTGTTATTCCGAATCAAAAAATATTAAAATATGTGAAATACTCACAGAGCACAAATGCTAGCAACATTACTATGTAGATTCGGTAATAAAACTTTATAGCACCGAATAAAACCGAATAGAACTTATGAAAAATAAATAAGAAATATTTTGTTATTGCTCAATATGTTGCAACTGCAACATTTGTAAATATATTTTAGAGTATTGAAACAGATTTTATTTAATCATAATATGTTTCCGGATATTGAAAAAACAACATGTTTCAGTTGACATTTGGAATGGCTGGGTCATCGAACTAAAATTATTAGTTGTATTTCTTGATTAATCGAAGAAAACTATTGCCCAATATGTCCTTCGGATAAAGAACTTTTTATTTAACAAGAAGGATGTAGTTAATCATTCTACGTCAGGATAAGCACCTTACCTTAGGTAGCACCTATTGCAGTATTTCCTCAGCGATCGTACCTGCAACCAAGATGAAAGGTTAGGTAAGTCAATGCAAAAACAGGTGATTTTGTTACAATAAATATTTCGTATAAGAAAAGGTTTAATGCAGTTGCTGAATGCTGGTCATTTAAAACAAGTCGCTTTGCAATTTTTTTCTGAGATAGAAGAAGAAGCAAGGAAGAAGAAGAACAAGATGAAAAAAAAAACGGTAATTTAAACTGATTTAAGCATATGAAAAGTTGAAGGTACATATTGGATTCAAGTTACAAATTAAGGATTTCATTATTATAAATATATTTTCAACTAGAAGTGTAAATATAGATGTGTGTAATTCATGCCGTTTTCTTCTGCAGTTAGTTCTGTGAGTGTTACACTCGCTCAGCTGGTGGTATTACGTAACAAATGAAAAACATCTAATTAAATACTATTGCAGATGGATATGAAGAGACAAGTGAAGACGAGCTACATAGAAAAAAAGTAATTCGAAGAAATATATCAAAAAGTGATACGAAAAATAATATCTCCAAGCGAAACAAAAAAAAAGCTAACGTAAGTAATAAAATACAAAATATGTGTCGACGAAATGAGATTTGAGATATTTTTAGAAATTTAAGTGTGCCCTCTTACTATTTGGTCGGATAATGCGAGGTTGCACTCGACTGTCGAGGTTGTGCGGGTGGACGTGTCTCTGTGCACATTCATACACAATTTAAATTCACGGAATTCCCATTTCGCATTCTTATATTATTATATCCACGCCAATGACTCACTCACGATTCTTTGTGAACGGCCGGGTAAAGTTTCTTGTGAGATGCAATGCATGCTGGTCCTATCATTATTATGTCTTATATTTCTTTTTTACTTCGGTCTTGTGGGGTCAAAACATTAATTTGAAATTTGGTTGATTCATTGCTAATAACAGCAATTTAGTATATTCAGTATTAATAGCAACAAAGGGATCCAACTTTGCGCACAAATGGCAATTGTGTCTTTGGGAACCAAAAAAATAACCACAATTATGCACTTAAACATGACTAACGGTTCGAAAATATAACAAAACTGTCAAAAAAGGTACATGTCTCATGTAAACAACAAGTAATGCAATGCGTCACTTTTCAAATTATTTTATGAAGTGTTTGTCAAAAAACAAAAATTGTGGATGTAGTATTGTATTACAATATTAGAATCGAACAATTAATGTCCTAATTTTCCTGTTTCATATTGGCTAAAATATGTGTTTTTTTTTATTGTTTATTGAACTTAATATAAGAAACGCATCAATGGGCGACTCGACCTGCATTAGGCAAAGTTTTTCAAGCATCTATTTTCAGTCTGGCTGCTGTGAGATCGAAACTCATCATGGTCTCGGATACCTATGAAAAGAGACACATTTTATCTTAAAATTATCAATCTGTATCTGTAACAGCCCATATACGTCCCACTGCAGGGCACGGGCCTCCTCTACAATCGACAGTATGATTGAGAGTGGTAAGGCCATATAGTCCACTACCCTGGCCTAGTGCGGGTTGGCGGTAAAATTATCAATATTTATGTAATAATTAGTTAACAAAAGAATGTATTAAGTAAATTAATGAAACTCGTATGAATACAACTATGTAAGAATTACTAAAAAAAAATTACTCCTGAAGTAGGGATTTCTTCGCAGTAGATTAGGACTTAAAAAATCTTTTTTGCACTGAAATTATTAATTTCAGATGGCGATATAAGACATTCGTGTAACAATAAAACAGTTTTAAAACCCATTTTAATTTTAGAATTTTGACAATTATATTATAATTTATCTTCTTCGCTCAAAATGAATTTGAAAGTCTCTCGAAAGGGGCAAACCATACGATAACTAAAATTTGTTTTAAAATATCCATGAATAAGGCTGTATGTATTAACAATATTAACCCATAATATTATTGGCTACTTTATTACAATTAGGTATAAGGCATTTCTTTCCTACGAGTAATTATGTCTGTTTCGATGCAAATTCAATAATCCACAATTATTGCTCTGTAAATCAAGGCGTTATTTGGTTGGTTCGTTTTCTACTGTTTATGAACGTATCGCTTACGATCAGAGATCAGGAACTTCTCTTTAATATCACTGAAATCGAGTAGAAAACCATTTATCATGATATCGAACTCTGATAGACTTGCAGCTAGTTTTAAAAGCTATTCCCGAGGGATAATAGGCCAAAGTAAAAGAGAACACGAACACACGACTAACTCAATAATATGGTGATCCAGTTACGTCACATATAAGTGTACATTAATAGCCGTTGTAGAAATAAAACGAGTTAGAAACCTATCTAAAGCATTAATTTAACTAATAAATTAATGCTTTTGATAGGGTACACGGTAATTCTATTAGTTAAAATTCAGCAAAATGAAAGTGCATGGATGTTCATTTGCGCTCAATATGACATTTTGGTAAGTGCCAACATATATTGCTAGGGTATATATGCAAACAAACAAATGAGTTCCAAAGGTATTGAAGGTTGGGTTGGTTGGTTGGGTTGCCTGACTTGGTGGAAAGTATTAGGTTTTTCATAATATTTTTTTTGTTTAATTTGCGTGAATTGTAAAGAACTCTCTCTCTCTTTGTTTGTGTCTATCTCTATCTCCTAAAATTGATAATGTATCGCAAATGAATCTATATATTAAAAGACCAGTGAGAGTCATTAAGAAGACACAGACCCATCAAGAGACACATTAAAAGCCTTTGTGATTTATAAATATAATGTGAATAAAATAATAAGTACATATAGTACATATATCAGATTAAAAACAGTTCTTTTTGTAAATATAAATATTATGTCCAGTCAATGCGTCAATTCAAGCGGTATGTGATTTAAATTTGAAATCATTTACAAAACCCACAAACGTACATAAATTCCCAATTGCGGTGCAACTTTGGTGAAATGTACATATATGTGATATTTAAAAAAGTCAATCTCATTAGAGTTCAATCGAAACGTTTAAAACTGAAATGTTATTAATTTATGTGTGGAAATGTTAGGCACATAAAATATATCGAATAATCCGGATTATATTCAACCGAGGTTAAATCGAGTGGTCGCTTCGGTGCGCGTCATATTTTCACGTTAAGCCTTTTTTTCAACTTGTATTTTTTAGTTGAATATAATATAATATTTTATAAAGTTTTTTTTTGGAATGATATATCTATGTTAATATTTATACAATTTTAAATTCGTATTTATACGGAATCGTAAAGATTATTGATCCATTTAATGACGTAATAACATTTTCGTTTTAAGTGTAGTTATTTTTGTCACGTATCTAGCTAGCTAGCTTTAGAAATATACGAAATTTGTAACTGATATTTTTTACTGCACGTAATTATTATGTAACCTTATTAAGCATTATTAACCTTATTAAGTTAATTAGCACACACAAATTCTAACAATATCCAAAACAGTAATTGTTAGGATTGTTGCATGCTAATTTCAGAAACGGCTGAGCCAATTTCGCTTAGTTTGGTACAGAGGTGAGCTGACACTTAGAATTAACTCACAGGCTGTTATTACATCGAGAAGGTGGGTTTGCATGCCTTGAATCACGGGACTAAATGAGACGTGATATAACGGGACGGGACGGGAAATCAGTATAGAGAACAATGGTTTAAAAACAAAAAAACAGTACGCAAAATAATGTATTGCTGATATGGACCGGACTCAAAAACTATCTGCGCCCGGTGTAACCTGACCGAGCCTCTAGTGGCTCATAAATAACGTATTACCAGGACACTTTACTTTATTATCTATAATGAACCGTGCGAAATATTTGCCAATGTTCAGCAGTAGATTTACGGCTGTAGATTGGCTGCAGATAGCTGTAAAAAAATCGTCTCCCTGCATAGAACAAATTATAGGAAGTGTAACTGATTCGTACATAAGATAAACAATGTCTTTGTTAACAACGACTATGCCGTAGAGAATCGAATGAATGGTTGTGCGAGGCCACTTTGGTGCGACGCATAGTTGAGGGACTAATTATACGCAAATGCGTAATTATATAATGATTACGCACTTAAATATCAATCATACTACCCTATTCTACAGTGCGATATAAAATCTGATGGAAAACTATGAGATACATTTTTGCAACAACCCAGTCAGAAATAAATTATATTTGCAGGCTACAGAAGCTGCAGCCTCTTATTATATATCATGGCGGTAGCTCCCTCACAAATGAGAGGCCAACTGGGTAGGAACCACCCCAACGTCTATTTCTTCCGCCAAACAGCAGTATATATGCACTGATGTGTTCAAGGAAATTATAGCCAGAGTAACTAATTGACATATTGAGATCTAACCTCTCTGGATGGCGAGTGCAGTGGAATGTCAAGAATTGCTTTATTATTCTAGGTGTTGTTTGGTTTTGCTACTGTTCATGAGCAGTCCTATCGCTTACAATCAGGCGAACGGCAGGCTCATCTCGCCATTCATTGCAATAATAATGTTCTAACCAGCTTTACCAGAGTTCTAGAGTACCATTGAGGCTGTCACTTTTGTCAATCTGAAAACCATGGCGATAACATCAATTAAATTACATTTGATGCTATATTTACACGTTTCCTCAGATTTGGAACGTGCCAGCGTCTGAAATGTAAATCACAAACGCTTGCGACAAACCTCCTTTGACTTGTGTTCAAACAAAAACCAACACTCGCCCCGATTGACGAGCTCATGCGAGTTGAGCCAAAAGCCCAGCTTACACGATTTTGTTTGTGGATATTTGCCTAAGTTTGCGCAGCGTTTAAATGCAGCATTCAATATATTTTTGTATATAAACTATGAGTGTATGTTCACTGATTGGATAGATATTACCGCCGCCTATCCGACACCAATCTACCGGTATCTTCACAGCAATAAATAGTAATGAAATGAAAGGTTTTATTGGTATAGTTTAATCCACATTGTGTAATCAGATTGATGTAAAACGAGTTCGCGTCGTAAAGAGTATTTGAAACACAACAATACAGCGATCGCTTTGAGCAATTCAATACGTTTGTACTGCGAAGACTCAGTACCTTTTCAGATTTCTAAGCGTATTTTTAATGAAAATTATAAAGGAACGTTAGATTTAAATGGAGTAGCTTTATTTATTACTTTCTTTGAGAGCCAACGAGCAAATAGCTGGGGGGTCAAGTATTACACGAATGAAAAACCTATTTTATTGAAATTCTGCGTGTTAATGATTGTGATGGCTCATCATTATATCACCATCTGAAATTTGACGGCTAGCAAAATTATTGCTTGAAACTGTAGACATATTCAGAGAGGTTACTCTATACTCCGACACAACGATAAATGTTCGAAAGTCATACGCCAAACTGTACGAATATGCCAAAATATTTTACCAATTAATGTTCAACTCCTTTATCTTACATCTTAAATCAATCTTACATCGTCACCATAGACTAAGTTCGGAGTGAATGATAAGTTTCATCGACTCGATTTCGAAGTGGATTTTTTAAAAATCTATATGTTGACATTTATGTTCGAACATTCGAACTTCATGTCGGTGTATAGAGTAACCCCTCTGTTCATTTGGACGATTGTGGGATGGCCTAAGCCAGAATAGTCCTGGATACTTCAACCGCTTTTCGCTCCGATTCGAAGTCATAATGATCGCACAGGTAGCGGATTTGCAATTGCAAAGTCGAATATATTGCATTTTACAATGAAACAAAGATTGTTGCAGGTAATTGAATGACTTACAAGTTCAAAATTGGACAACTCTTTGAACAAGTAGTTATTGCATGGTTCTTTCTTAATTAATGGCGATACGACAATGCCATTCAACTGATGGTAAGCGAAACTAGTGCTAATGGACAGTAGTTTTCTCGCTGCAATTTCCTTCAAACCGAACTACAATGCATTTATACTTCTTTTTGGCTTCTATAGATTAAGGCTAGTTTCAAAGCTTTGGTTTAATTATTATAAACAGTATACGGAACAAGAATCGAACCTGCACAATCGAGCGCAGAACCGCAAGCTCCATTGTTGGCGACTAAACCACAGGCTCTAATTAGCGGATACACGGCTCAATAGTATCGCTTGCCGCAGGACAGAACATAATATTACCTGCGTATATTATGCTTGAAAGACTGACTCATTAAGATATACATACATAATACAGTTAGACACTGGCGGTGTAATTAAATGCCGCGGGTTGCACTTAGATTATTTTTTTTGTGACCCACAAGCATTTTGTTTCTTTCTGATGACATAAGATCAGTATTTTAGCGTGAGTCATGAGAAGTATATAACGGTTGGGTATATATATTTTATTTATTTATTTATTCATATATTCTTTATTGCACACAAAAATGAAAGACGCATACAAAATACTTAAAAACTAAAGGCATGGTTGCAATAGGCGGTTGATAATTTTATTATTGTAGTGCAAAGTGCGTGGTAGCCTGTTGATAACGGACCAGACATAACTGTCACGTTCACGGAGGTCGCCAGTTCAAGTCCTTGATCACATTTCTGAGTTTTTGGAGTCATGTGTGTATAATCAATCACCACTCAATATATTAGTGAAGAAAAAATCATGAGAAAACCTGCTTCCCATAGTGTATGTAAGAATTACTATGGTACGATGGATTTTTTTTAAATTTGCTCTATGATTGATAAAGGTTTCACCATCCCCGTTATAGGCTAACTCCCCGCAAGACATACTGTCGATGATAGACCAAGTCTGTGCCCTGCACTTTGCTATATATGGGCTGGTACAGTACATGGTATCACAGAGTAGAGGAGTCACTGTAAATAAAATGTTTGTAATAAATAGAGCGGTGCCCATGCTGCTATTTCTGTCCCTGTCGGTCTTACGTAGTCAGACTATCTTCCTTCTCGCTCCATTGGGTTTCGGCGAACTGATTGGTAAGTGAAGCGCGCATAGATTTTGATCACGATTTTCACTCTAGGTTAATATTGCCTCAATGCTTTAATCACATTTATACAATTTAATTCAGCTACCTGTCAGAATATTAATGCAGCATATAAGCTGCCAGTCAATGCTTTAATCACATTTATATAATTTAATTCAGCTACCTGTCAGAATATTAATGCAGCATATAAGCTGCCAGTCAATGCTTTAATCACATTTATACAATTTAATTCAGCTACCTGTCAGAATATTAATGCAGCATATAAGCTGCCAGTCTATGCTTTAATCACATTTATACAATTTAATTCAGCTACCTGTCAGAATATTAATGCAGCATATAAGCTGCCAGTCAATGCTTTAATCACATTATACAATTTAATTCAGCTACCTGTCAGAATATTAATGCAGCATATGAGCTGCCAGTCAATGCTTTAATCACATTTATATAATTTAATTCAGCTACCTGTCAGAATATTAATGCAGCATATAAGCTGCCAGTCAATGCTTTAATCACATTTATACAATTTAATTCAGCTACCTGTCAGAATATTAATGCAGCATATAAGCTGCCAGTCAAGATTTTGCATTGAATAGCGAGACAAGTATGCCATTCGCCTAATGGTAAGCTATACGACCGTTCCTAGACAGTAGCAAAACCAAACAACACCATCAGTTACAAAGCAAAAATTGGCATTTCCCTGCGCTCGCCATCCTGTGACATAAGGTGTTAAGTCTCAATACGATCAGTAGTTACACTGGCTTCAATGTCTTTCAAACCGAAACAAATGAACAATGCATTTACAATACTCTTCGGCAGGAGGAATTGACATTGCAGTGGTACCTACCCAGGCGGCTTCTCACATATGAGGGGCCTACCAGTAGCGTTTATTCTACAATAGGCATGTAAGACAAGTGTATTTTTATTCTTGCATGCAATCAAGTGTTCGGTGACATACAGGACCGTATAAGTGTATCAGAATCCTGCAAACCCGAACCGAGCGGAATATATTTAGTTACTCCCTAATACGTTAACACGACCCCGGAAAATCGATCCTTGACCCTTTTTCGGTGTGGCCCACTCCCGCCGGGGGTCGATGATTCAACTTCATTGGACACGCGGCGCAAGTGATGGATGGAAGCGATCGATATTTATACCATGGGTGATACGACTATGTTATACCACATAGAAATTGAAATACATTTTCACTATTAGAGACAGAGTATTTTTTTTAGTCAAAAGTATGTGTTTCTGGCCATTTTAACTTAGTATGACATGATCGTAGTTTGAAAACAAAATGTGAAAAAAAATATTATCTGAATTACTATATTATGGTTGACGAAATGTAATGGCAGCGAACAGTAGTACTTCATATAAAGAGTTTTTGGTCTATCACGTTCATAGCCCGGTATAAATGTGGGTATAAGGTCAACAACGCTTTTTGGCTTATAAATTTTTAAACTTATCAACTTTACAAAACTAATAATTACAACTTTCATCTTACACCGTACACAATAACTTAACATCTTCCTACATCCTGTCTATAGACATAAGACTATAGTCCATTTAAAAAAAAATCATTAATAGACAATGACTGCCTCGGTCGCGTAGTTGTACTAAGGTACGGTTACAAAGCTGAGGTCTCGGGTTCGAATCCCGGGTTGGGCAAAGTGATATTGGTTTTTTATATTCATTATCAGCCCAGAGTCAGGAATTTGTGTGTATTGATAGTCCATCACCACGCACTAAAACGGTGAAGGAAAACATCGTGAGGAAACCTGCATACCATAGCGATTTATAAAAAATTCTATGGTATGTAAGTCCGCCAACCCGCACTAGGCCAGCGTGGTGGACTATATGGCCTAACCACTCTCAATCGTACTCTCGATTGTAGAGGAGGTCCGTGCCCTGCAGTGGGACGTATATGGGCTGATACAGACAGATGGCGATAGGCTCGCCACCTATCACATTGTGGGACGGAACATACAAGGCGAAATGTGGGTGTCCTGGCACCTCTGCCTACCCCTTCTGGGATATAAGCGTGAGTTTATGTATTAATAGACAAAAGCCAATATTGACTTCAGAAACTTCCTACATATAAATATTCATGAATTTATAATTACATAATATACCAAAAATATTTTATATTTGCGTAGCGCATCATCAATTCGGGCAGTATAAAAAGGACGTAAGCGCCATGTAGTGTTTTGTCCGATGAACCCTTTCATCCACTGGATGTTATGAATGGACCGATGGCCTAGTTAACGTCCCGAACGACTGGATTCAACCGTAGCGTGCCAATTATTCCCTCGTGAGGGAGCCGGTACGAATGGTTTGGATAAATCTGTACATTATTTTAAGCTCAAACATCCGGGAAAACAGCAAAGAAGATCTTGGTCACTTTGAAAAAAAAAACTTTTTTCTCGCCATTCATTGCCATAAAAAAAACTCCCAATGATCACCTTTGCGACCCATTGGAAACGCTCTGCCAGCAAAGAGCTTGTTAGGTTGTAATTACAACCCATGAATATATGAAGGAATTAAGTTGAAGACCCGTTCATAGTTTCAAGATTTGGGAAGAAAAATAGGAGGAATAGGAAAAAGGATTGGATCCCCTGGCAATATCGCTAAATATTTTTTAAATAAATTGAGTGAATATTTTTTTTGGGATTAGCGTTACGGCTGAGGTCTTAGGTTCGAGTCCCGGATCGGCCAGTTACATTGTTTTTTTAACGCTTAATGCATATTGTGCATAGGTGGACTAAATTCCCGAGGCATTCTCTACCAGTGCAACGTATTATTAATTGTATGTAGTGTTAGGTCTTGTAAGTACACAAGAAAGGTAACAGCCACACTCAAACTTTTCATCATAATCTTTGTGTGGTGATTCATCTCGGTGCAGTGATTGAACACGCGAACCTCTTGTTTCATAGCCGGCTACTAACTAACTGCGCCACGGAAGCAGTCGCATCATCTGTTCACATATTCGGCAGCTGCGCCCTGCTACTCTGCTTACACAATTAATTAACACGGTCAGACTGAATGCAATAAATATAAAATATTTTTATAAATAAGGTAAATTACAATAACAAATTTCATTTTTTACTTGTTACATTTAATCGCTATGTAACTTGAAATGTACATTAATGAGTATAAATAATTAAATATGTATTGTTATTCCCCGGCGTAACGATGCGATATTGCGATACTTTTATTGTCATATAAATGTAATAACTATTTATTTTATTAAATCCGATACAAAGTATTTAATCAGGGTCTCTGTACAATATAACTTACGGCCGTTCTCTATATCCTATCTATCTTTAACAAGAGGTTAAAATGGATATCGTTACTATGTCGATACCACTGTATGCTTCAATAAACAAAGATAGACATACAATATTATCTTGCCTAGATATGTATAAATATATGCACCTTATCTAAATATCTCTGTCTTTCTTTACTGAAGCAAAAAATGTATCGGAATTTCGAGAGAAATCTCTTGTTAAAGATAGATAGATTATAGAAACCGGCCGTTAGGCTGTCATGACCATGTTATGACCGTATCAGGCAAAAAATCTTTGTGTGAATCTACTATGGAAAGTTATAGGCCGAGGACAAAATGGTTTAGCGGGCGCTCCGTAACAATTAATTCTATTTTTTTTTGTCAGGTACGTTCATGCTACAATTATGTTATGCCCGATTTAATTAGTGTATATAAATACTTAAAATAACCGAATTTAATATTGATCATATTTGGGTAGGTATTTCTCATCAAATTCCGAAATTTCAGCTTGAATTATATGTTTGAATTTTATATAGCGTTTATAATCGTAGTCATTTTAATTGCCAATTAATACATTAAATAAGTATGTTTTCACTGTCATTATTAATTTTAGCATTCAAACGGACAAAGTCAACCTGAAATAATATTCGACGCTAGGTCGTCACAATCGACAACTAACCTGTCACAAACCCACCTCAACTCCTACAAACCAAGCATTTTCCTCATAAATTCCCCGATCGCCTTATCCTTATCTTGCACTTATATCGCAGCGTCTCTGAGGCGTCAATTAGACAGTTTTGCCGACGCGGCCTCGGGTGACACAGTAATCTTGGCCCCAAATTGCCTGTCACCCGATTTCATACGAACCCTGTGAACGGCCTGTGATCAAACGTCTTCACGGCTTTTACAGTTCTACAGTTCGTGGAGTTCAAAGCGATGGGGGCAATAACTCAGCTCGTGTTTGTACTGTCTCAAATATTATGAGCCTTAGCTATACTATAATTACGCCCGAATACTGGAATGCAACTTAAATATAAGTTGCGCTTAACTACGTTAATCCCGCTTAAATGTACTGGCTAAGTGGGCTGTGCGCTGTTAAGAGCAACTTATTATTTAAATGGCGTTCCAGTATTGAAGTGCGTGGTGGCCTGTTGGTAAACGGACTAGACGCGACTGCCAACATGTTCACGGTGGTCGCGGGTTCGAATCCCAGGGCACACCTCTGACTTTTCGGAGTCATGTGTGTATTGATAGTCAATCACCACGCACTAAAACGGTGAAGGAAAACATCGTGAGGAAACCTGCATACCATAGCGATTTATAAAAAAAATCTATGGTATGTAAGTCCGCCAACCCGCACTAGGCCAGCGTGGTGGACTATATGGCCTAACCACTTTCAATCGTACTGTCGATTGTAGAGTAGGCCCGTGCCCTGCAGTGGGACCTATATGGGCTGATACAGACAGTTCCAGTATTTGAGCGTTAATGTTCTATGATAACGTGATTTCATAGTAAGTGAGCCGGCTTCTCAAAATGGAAACGAAAAAGAAAGAAAATAGGACAGGAGAATCAAATACGATTTTCAAATTCAGTGTTATACAAAATATAGGTTATGTGGATTTTTTGTGTCGAAATTATCAAACATTTCACAAAATATCTATCCTACACACAGTTCCTACATTTACAAAAAAAACATGACATGTTATGTAATTTTCTATAATTTATTTTACGAATCAAATAGCATGAATTGGTTCGCCAAACCACACCAATACATGAATGAGATGACGGCCTCGGGCCTCCATAATTTTCACTCGCGTTATTAATGCTTTATGTGAATTTTTATGTCATTATTTAAGTGTTGAAATGAAGTTTTATTGCTGTAATAAACTAACATTATGCTATTTATACATGTTTATACGAGATTCTGTTTGTTGTGTTTTGTTTGTTGTGTTTTGTATGTATATATTTAGTTATATATGGCACTCAGAAATGGGGGGTTAGTCTGTACTCCGACACAACAATGAATGTTTGAACATCGCCCGTAACTGTACGAATATGCCTTAATAATTTACAAAATACTCGAATCCATACGTGGTAATTTTATACTAAGTTCGAAGTGAATGAGAAGTTTTATAGAAAATATTATTGATTTTAAGAAGTGGAAAACTTTCTTATTTGTTGACGTTTAACATCCGAACACTCGATCTTCGTGTAGGCGTATACAGTAAGCCCCTAATTGCCGCTGGAGCCGCAAGGTTTTGGAGTTGAAACAAAGCATGCCAAGTGTCAAACGCCCACCTATAAAGTGGACGGACGACCTGGTTATCGTAAGAACATCGCTGAATACAGGCCGCTTCCAACAGGTCTATGTGGTGATCAACGGGGTTCTGCGGTGGACTTCCTATTGCTGAAGAGAAAGAAAGATGATAATATACGCTGAACGTTGTGTGAAAACTCATACAAATTTCGAACCAACATCACCATTCACCGTAGACTGCCTCGATGGCGTAGTTGTACTAGGATACGGTTACAAAGCTGAGGTCTCGGGTTCGAATCCCGGGTTTGGCAAAGTGATATTGGATTTTTCTATTCATTATGAGCCCAGAGTCAGGAATTTGTGCCCGATATGGCGATAGTCTAGCCACCTATCACATTGTGGGACGTTCTGGCACCTCTGCCTACCCCTTCTGGGAAAAAGGCGTGAGTTTATGCATGCATCACAGTAAAAGCAAAGCTATTTCAATTGCGGTATCCAAACCACGGAATGAAACATCGTAATGTATTTTTCAAAATGATTTATGACACACGTAGCATATTTTATTCATTACGAGAATGCGTTCCACGAATTCAACCGCTACCCCTCTGCTCCGTTCTACATTACAAGTGCCGAGCAAATAGTCATCAAATATTTGCGATTTCAACATGGGAATCACAGAAAAGTTGATGGGAATATTTAGCGTCGTCTCATTGTAGTGGAAGCATTTGTACTTTGTACATAACTTCCTTTTTTTTTGTTTTATACTTATACATCATGCTTTTGATTCGCTGTAGAGGAATCACGAGTAAACAAAGTCCTTTACCCTACTTGGGTGTTAATTATAAATAAGCTTGAAAATCGCATACGATGCATGTGGTTGGATTTTTTATCCGGAATGAAATCAAAAATCAAATCCAAATCAAAATATGCTTTATTCAAATAGCCTTTCCCAAAATCTTTTAAATCGTTAATATTTGCTACCACCGCTTCGGAACGTGCTGAAAAACTCCGAAACTCCCTCAGCAACACGAACTGTCTTCTTCTTATTATTTTTTTGATGATAGAATTACCCAATCACATTTTGAAAACAACATTGGCAAAATGTGACTACTACGAGTGGCATATCAGCTTTCCTCTTCTGAGCATACGTGAGATCACCATGTGAAAATATAAAATAAAATCGCCAACGTTTAAAGAGGAATAAAATTTGGCAGTATATTGATATTGGAAACGCCTATTTTTTGATTCACAAAGGTATACCCGGAGGCCACCCGTTCATGTCGGTGCTATTTGCATGCGAATAAGTTATTTGACTATGAACGGTTTTATTTATTATTTTACATATAAACACAAATACTATAAAAATAAACATATTCTGTATAAAAACGTTTTAAAACCTTGTTTAAATATGAGGCATATATTAATATTTAAAATGAAAGAGTGGGAGCGTAGTAGGGACATCTTACCGTCTCTTTCACACCCACAGAATGTAACTACTACTACTTACTGGTGGTAGGTCTCTTATATGTGAGAGGCTGCCTGGGTGGGTACCACCACAATGTCTACTTTTCCCGTCAAACAGCAGTTTAAATGCACTGTTGTGTTTCGGGTTGAAGGACATTGTAGCCGGAGTAACTACTGGACATATTGAGACTTAATATCTTATGTCTCAGGATGGCGAGCGCAGTGGAATGCCAAGCATTGCTTTGTAATTCAAGGTGTTGTTTGGTTTTGCTACTGTTCATGAGCGGTCGCATCGCTTACCATCAGGTGAACGGCATGCTCGTCTCGCCATTCAATGCAATAAAAAAATTAAACTATTAAGACAAGTGAAACTCGTGACAGTTTTTAACCGACTTCAAAAAAAGGAGGAGGTTCTCAATTCGACTGTATGTTGTTTTTTTTTTTTTTTTTTTTTATATTTGTTACCTCGTTTCTCTGTACTGTGTGAACCGATTTCGATCATTCTTTCTTTGATTGAAAGCTGGTGCTTGTCGTTTAGTCCCATAAAAATATGGTGAAGATCTGATGAATATCTTCGGACCTGGAGAGGGGAACTCCTTAATATTAAGGAGAATTGCAATGGTTCTTTTTGCATTAGGTTTATTATAAAAGTTAAGTTACAGTGAGGGAGGGAAAAAGGGGTAGGGGTGAGGGGGGGGTGATAAAATTAAAATACACGTAAATACTAATATCTTGAGCAGCTTATAACCGATTTTAGTGATTTATTTTTCATTAGAAAGAACGTATTAACAGGTTGATCCCAGGAACATAACATTAAGATCTGATTATCATGTTCGGACCTGGAGAGTAGAACCCCTCAAAATTTAATAGGATTTCAACGGTTCTTTTTGCATTGGCTTCAGTATAAAAGCTAGGCTACAGTGGTTGAGGGAAAAAGAGGTAGGCGCGAAGGGATGGGGGGGGGGAGAAAAATATTAAACATGTGAATATTCCAATATCTTTGGCAGCTTTTAGCCGATTTTAGCGATTTCATTGTCATCGGAAAGAACACATTCCTTGTGGGGACCAAATCTTCTTAATTTAAATGCCTATCAACACTAAAAAGATAAAAATAACTAAAATTTTTAATAAAAAAATAAAAACCGACTTCAAAACAAAAATCCACTAAAAACCAAAAAATAATAAATACCACTCCAAAGCAAAAAAAATAATATTTATTTCATGGAACTCGTGCATGTTGATTAATTTGCTTACTGACTTGACTAGCCAACAAATCAAAATATATGCGTAACATATTGAAGACGGGCCGCCAAGTACCAAACATGTAGGACGTATGCCTTATATTAATTTAAATATCTATATGTTTGGTACTGGGCGACCCGCCTTCAATATGTTACGCATATATTTTGATTTGTTGGCTAGTCAAGTCAGTAAGCAAATTAATCAACATGCACGAGTTCCATGAAATAAATATTATTTTTTTTGCTTTGGAGTGGTATTTATTATTTTTGGTTTTTAGTGGATTTTTGTTTTGAAGTCGGTTTTTATTTTTTTATGTTTGCATTCCTTTTCTTCTACTTTCACTACAAGATATAAAATTTTTAACATATTTAATTGTCAATTGATTGAAAAAATCTTTGTTTGCTATATTTCAGATATTGATATCTTTTGATGAATACAATAAAATATTGAGTTAAATACCCTATTGGCTATTTTCTCTATAACTAGCTGTCAAACACACCAACCGCAACGCACAGGCCGGCATAATTTTCTCGTCCGAGAGACATTATCACTGGCCAGTCCATCGTATATTAGGTACAGTACACTTATTAATGGTCGCTCTGTTCTGCCAAACCACAGCCTGTCGTTGAAGTGGCATACTGCTCGATAAACTCACTATGTTCAACCGGGGCAGGCAGAGACAAGAGGGCCAAATGTTACGATCAAAACATAACGACCTCTTCAGTGGCCGTGGTTTGAGCTCTTAATTTCAATTCCCAGATCCTTCCAAGCTAAGTTTTAAAACAATTATAATAGACAGGTACTGGTATCCAAGAATAAGACCTGCGTGGTTTGGGGCCCCTTTTGAATTGCAGCTTTTATTATTTCTGTAAGCATGATTGTAACACTGCATAAAAATGTAGCTTAAGTAATGTTGTGCCAAATAAAGTTATTTCCCTTTAGTGTATTTATCCTTTTTTCTACTTATATCAATTATAAAAATATACGGTATCAGCCCATATACGTCTCACTGCAGGGCACGAACCTCCTCTACAATCGAGAGTACGACTGAGAGTTGTTTGGCAATACAGTCCACCACGCTGGCCTAGTGCGGGTTGGTGGACTTACATACCACAGAAATTCTTATAAGTCGCTATGGTATGCAGGTTTCCTCTCGATGTTTTCCTTCACCGTCTTTAGTGCGTGGTGATTAACTATCAATACACACATGATCCCGAAAAGTCAGAGGTGTGCCCTGGGATTTGAACCTGCGACCACCGTGCACATGTTGGCAGCCGCGTCTAGTCCGTTTACCAACGGGTCACTACGCACTTATAAAAAATATACGTATAAAAATATTTATTTACCCTCCGGTGGCGAAGCCAAGACCTAATCTACCGGCGGTTAGGGAGACAAAGTGAGGAACCGCCTCACAATGCGTGCCGTGTCCAGTAATACTGCCTACTGTATCTGACTCATGACCCAACAGCCAATTGAGAGCGTCTGTAGATGTTGGCCTGTATGCATTTACACAAATTGTGGGATTCGCGTACAAGTTCCATGGGACTACAATTTTCGAGGAGTATTGAGATATCTAATGTTAGGTGTAGTCATAATACCTTCTACGACTACAAATTTCAGACTACAAACTTCAGTGTATGTATTAGTAATTAAATTTAAAGTAAGAGCTTTCAATTTGCATTAACCCGATTATGGAGAAGATACGAACGGCTAAAACTAAATTGGATAAAGTATTAATAATCCGTGAATATTTTGGTAGCTAATTATAAAACTACAATAACAGAATGCACGGGATATTAGTTAATTATTAACTTGATCATGCGCGCTATAGAGTACAGAACACTGCCGAAACTGCCAGGAGAATTGTAAACGAAATTGAATTATTAATTTTATTAAATACTAACGGTGGACCTGGATCCGCCCAGGTGCAGATTATTTTTGACTTCAGTCACGTCGGCGACATATTATTTTGCTAACTAGATGTTTTATATGTAAACTCAACGTGACTACTATACAACTTCCACTACCGTCCTCTATACAACTTTTCGTATCCCGTCCCGTAACATCCCACCTAGTCTTATTCATTCCGCGTTATAAAAATGCGCACGCGGCACTTAATTGTTTGGCTGTTGGTATATTTTAAAATTGATGAATTTAAATTATATATTGAAATCAAATGATTTGAGTACAACATTGTTCAAATATATTTAAATAAAAAAATGGTTGCCTGTAAAGTCGGTTTTACGGGCGAAGATTTTACGTGACAACGTCTTTTTCTCGGTAGAATATTTATTGATATGAATATAATTAAATTGCACAATAGGAACAAGGAATTGAATGAAAATAAGAATTGCACAAATTTTAACTATAGAAATATATTTTGTTTACTAAAACATTGTACATGTAATGACGAATCTAAGCACTCCATATTTTCACTACAGACACAGCTGACGATACTTTAACCACACGTGTGAACTTGTATTGTGACGCTTTCTTGTTTTTCCAACGCCAAGAACGTTCGAGAAAGACAAAGACAGAGACACAAGCATGCGCCGATTCAATGCGCCTAATTCTCTAGTGCTGCGCGCGCACCGTTACGTTACCGGGCGTTACACTTTTTCATAAGTGACTCCCAGCCGCAACCTAATTTAAGACGTTGTCACGTCAATAAGAAAAATCGTATTTTGCCTGCTCTCGATTGTCGAGCTCGTCAAGACGATTCCTCTGACTCCAAACACGGGGGGTTTACTTTAAGAAATGACGGAGTTATGCCTGGACAAATATTTTAGGGGAGAGAGGGAGGAATTTGGGGATTTGGTTGGGGCCAATCTGTAGAGCTCACCGAGCCGGTTCCAAAGATACCAAACTCGGTGGGTCTACGATCTATATTGGCCGAGATAGGATTGGGGGGGGGTGAGGTAAATTTTCGGGGTGGGGGTAAGGGAGGGGGGGGGGGAGGAAGGTTTCGTGGGGAGGCTAACTTAAATTAATTTTTTGGAGGTAAAATATTTTTTTTTGGGGGGGTAATTTTTTGCGTAATTTGGGATTTCTGGCGGGGTCAATTTGTAGCCCTCACCAAGACGGTTCCGAGGATACCAAACTCGGTGGGTCTACGACCTATGTTGGCCGAGATAGGATTGGGGGGTGAGGTAAATTTTCGGGGTGGGGGTAGGGGAGGGGGGGGGTAGGTTTCGTGGGGAGGCTAATAGGCACTATTTCGGAATAAGGGTGGGGGAAGGCAGGGGGGGGGGCTATGGGACAATTTTGGAAAAAGTGGGTGAAACTGAAAAATAATTCTCTAGTGCTGCGCGCGCACCGTTACGTTACCGGGCGTTACACTTTTTCATAAGTGACTCCCAGCCGCAACCTAATTTAAGACGTTGTCACGTCAAAAATTGTTTGATAAATTTTCACTTAGCAACGTAATTTTTCTATTGCTTTCTTTATTACCCTGGCTACGTTTCCATATGGCGCATCGCCTGGTATTTTTAATGAGAGTTAGCGTTGCAAAGGACAGGATGTGAAACGAGCGGCCGCGGGTTCGCTTCCCGCACCAAAACATTTTTTTGTGTGAATCACAGGTTTTTGTTTCGGGTCTGGATGATAATGATGTGAGAACGAAAAGTATCTCGTAGTTCCTGATACCCACGACACAAGACTTCACCTTAGTTTGGGCTCAGGACTATGTATGTGGCAGTTGGGTGTATTTATTTATTAAAACTCAGGGAGTCATTTTTACTACGGACTAGACGCGACTGCCAACATGTTCACGGTGGTTGCGGGTTCGAATCCCAGGGCACACCTCTGACTTTTCGGAGTCATGTGTGTATTGATAGTCAATCACCACACACTAAAAACGGTGAAGGAAAACATCGTGAGGAAACCTGCATACCATAGCGATTTATAAAAATTCTATGGTATGTAAGTCCGCCAACCCGCACTAGGCCAGCGTGGTGGACTATATGGCCTAACCACTCTCAATCGTACTTTCGATTGTAGAGGAGGCCCGTGCCCTGCAGTGGGACGCATATGGGCTGATACAGACAGACAGACAGTCATTTTTACTGGCGCAACATATTTAGTTGTTCATCTTTCCTGTTTCATAGTCAATTATTTTTATATTTTTTATTGCAAATTATCGCGAGATAAGCAACCGTTCGCCTGATGGTAAGCGATACAACCGCTCATAAACAGTATCAAAACCAAACAACACCTTGAATTACAAAGCAATGCTTGGCATTCCACTGCGCTCGCCATCCTGAGACAAGATGTTAAGTCTCAATATGTGCAGTGGTTACTCCGGCTGCAATATCCATGAAACCGAAACACACTGCTGTTTGACAAGAGAAATAAACAATGCGATGGTACCCAGATGGCCTCTCACATATGAGAAACCTACCACCAATGATGTTCATGGTGGCCTGATAGCAAACTGTCGAAATCGATGAGTTTTGCAAGTATTAATTTTGTTTCTCTCCACGAAATCATGTGCATGGCGTGTTTGGCACGAGTGATTCATGTGGCGTCTGCGCGGGTCGAGGCCGCCGACAATATTGTCGTTAATATACTCACCTTCTATCATTGACTTGTCTTGCTAAAGGGGACATGTCATACAAAATGCGTGCGCGTAGTTTTGTTTATTAAGTCAATGTTATCAATATAAATACTTGTATACACAAAATTAGCATGTCTTTTAATATTTTCAATTTATCAATATTAGTTTTATATATTGCCCCTAAGCCAAAAAATAATAATAATTAAAGCATAACACTTTACAAATACCATACTAGTTGAATAACTATCTATACATCAAAGTATAAAACAGCTGAAAATATTTCAGCCAGTATTCAAAAAATATTTGTACGAGTGACAATCTTTCATACTTAATTGTCAGACTCAATGAAATACCTTGCGGCGCGTGAGCTACTAACCTCCTCATACAATTTATATTCTTGGATGTCCCCTCTACAAATACCTTCTCAATGATGTTGTTCATAATGATATGACTCATGTCTTTATCAGTGTGATACGCGGCGGCTGCACTCTCCTCTGCATAATCATTCTTAATTAATTATCAACAGTCAATCGAATTTTCTAGACAATTGAGTTATCATTCTATTTATAAAGATGTAAAAGATAATTATTGACGAGTCGCTTGTTGAAGGAGAATATAAAAAACAAACGGGGTGAGCTAAATAAAACCGTTTAAAAAGACAGAAAGACATAATCATTTGTCACACGTCTTGTAACATTATCAATCTTTATTAGATATTTCGATTATTTTAGGTAAACCTTAGTATTAAAATTACGATTTGCTTTACAATTCTGACAGTCGTTTTATTTTTCTAGCCGAAGCTTATTCTTTCGCAGCGACTGCACTTCACAGCGATTCTATCTACAGCCAGAAAACCTTATTTGTCCAGCAATCTTAGTAAACACAATGATCAAAACTCCCCACATGTTAGTGCTAGAGGCCCTAGGATATTTCCATTAATTACTTTTTCAATTTCTCAGTTACCCAGCTGCACCCATGGTTCACTTCGCTACTTTATCTTCGCCATTTCATTTGGTCTTTGGCATTCTCGGCTGCGAGTTAATATACTATGTAATATTGATAACCGATACATCTACTACAAATCTATGTCGAGTTTCGGTAAGATAATCAATAATTAATAAAATTTGCGAGGTGAATTTTGGTCAAAATAAGTTTACATAACTTAATTTAAAAACTGAACAAATAAACGAAAAAATATCAACATGTAATTGATTCGATAGCCAATTGAAATTTAAAACTTTTAAACTAATTGTTAAAACTAAGAAACACTTGAAAAACTTAAACTAATAAATACGTGTTTCAAATTTGTTTAACTTGTCCCATATCCCCTTATCAGCGACGGCCTTATTACGTGTGCTGATTTGGAAGGCTTAGTGGAAAAGATCGTGTTAGGAATTGGCTAGTCAGCCTGTTGGCTTCTTATAATCTTAGTACCTTTAAAATCCTGTGAAAAGCAGTTGAACAGAATGGTACATACATTGGTGGACGCCAGTGTATTTGCTTTCCGGTGGAGATTTCAGAGTTAAATTTAAAATAAAAACGAACAAGCGGCTATCTAGCGGTTCCATACATGTTAAGATGAATCACCAATCGTTCGAATCTATGAGACGTTGTGGCGCTGTCCATACGATCGCGTCTCGGCTTTACTCGGCTATATTCGCGCTTTGTACTAATGTTTACTCCTCGAATGTTTTGTCCCTTTCGAAAAGCCTTTGAATTCAGTTTGAATAAATATGAAAAAAATATGTTTGTAAACTTACTTAGAATAAGGCCGTCAGTCACTAAGTTAAGTAATTAAGTATTTATTCTATATTTAATTGACGCTTTAAACATATTGAATTGTTCATATATGTAGGATTAGATTCAGATTGTGTCTGATGATTCAGAGCTCTTATGTATTATGGTGTAATATTAATACTTCTTTTTATTTTTATGCATGGCGAGACTAGCTAGCCATTCACTTGATGGTAAGCGGTACGACGATTCCTGGACAGTAGCAATGTTTGGCATTCCACTGCGCTCGCCATCCTAAGACATAAGATATAAAGTCTCATTATGTCCAGTAGTTACTCTGGCTACAATGTAATTTCAACTGGAAAACAACACTGCATTTATACTGATGTTGACATTGCGGTGGTATCTACCCAGGCGGCCGATCATATATGAGAGACCTACCTCTAGTACCACCACCACTTGTGAGTTTATTTTATTTGATTAAGCCTCATATAACCACCTGCATACCATAGCGATTCATAAGAATTTATATGGTATGTAAGTCCGCCAACCCGCACTAGGCCAGCGTGGTGGACTATATGGCCTAACCACTCTCAATCGTACTCTCGATTGTAGAGTAGGCCCGTGCCCTGCAGTGGGACGTATATGGGCTGATCCAGATCCAGATCCAGAAGCTTCATATACTACTGTATACAAGGCGGACTTAATGCCCGTGGCATTTTCTCCCAGTCGACCTTTAGGTGATGCAGAGATGAGCAGAAGTAGGTGTACGAATACTTAATTAAAAGATAAGAAGAGAAAAAAAACTTAATTATACAAGTAATTACAAATGTTATTACATATATTATTATACGAATTACAATATATATATACAGGGTATATCAAGACTGCTACCGAAAACGAAGCCGGGTGGTAGTTTAAACAATTTCAGACACAATGCAACAGAAAAAGTTGCAAAAAAAAGGCGTCAATTTTTTTTGTTATTTTTTTCCTATGGCCATATTTGGGTGGTAAATACATTTTTTCCGAAAATAATAGTGTGTACCCTTTTATTTATAAATACTCTAAGGTATAAAATAATTTAAACTATTATTATAGCAAAAACTTTGGATTTACCACCCAAAAATGACGATATTTAAAAAATCATAAAAAATAATTGACGCGTTTCTTTGCAAAATTTTTTGCCGCATTATGTTTCTAGTCACTAAAACTACCACCCGGCTTCGTTTTCGGTAGCAGTCTTGAGATACCCGGTATATATATATATATATACACATGAACATATAAACTTATAGTTTATCTTACTCATATACCACTAAACCCCTTATAAGTCAGGATTACCAGGGGCCCGTAAAAAAATCAAGAACGAAGCACCGAAACTCATCGAGTTTTTAAAGCAATTACCTTGTTTTTAACTGCAACTCAGATCAATGATAAAGAAAAATATACATGAATGCCTATCATAAATTCCAGAATGCATTATACAGGTTAATATCATTGAATAAGGTCACGAATTTCGTTTGATTGGCTGAATTAACGCGCCCCGCCAGTCATCTGGCCAAGCTTCTTGGAACGGTTCGTCACCTCGCATATCATTTTAAATTAATAAATATTTTTTAATGCGCTTTTCCTTATTAAAAAATCTTTTATAAATTCCCTAAGCTGACATAAACTCATCTGAAATAAGTTCTAGAGTTTATTATTACAGTAAATCGCAATGCTCAAGTCATGTGGTCTTGCAATTGGTAAGGCTGCTGAGAAATACATTTACCAAATTTCTATACATCGAAACCGCACATCAAAGCTTTTCGCTCAAGCCATTTCAATATAGCGGCATCTGTTATCTCTACACACGAACTACAGAACAATGAGACCACCTATCAAAACGTTGCAATCTCAAGAGCAACGGTACATTCAATCTATTCAATGACAGAAGCAAACGATTAGCCAGTAACAGTGCAAATCTAGATCTGTCTAAGCAAGGTGCTCCGTCGGCTTGATATTCTAGAGGCATCTGGCTGCTTGTATCGATGAATCGAGCATGTTAGATATATTGTGCGGTGAATCCTTACCTACTGTGGCTTTATCAAAGGCCCCATACGTAATAAGATTCTGGTGGATAAACCGAGCTGCTATTGAAAATCGCTTGTGTGGACCGTATCAATATTCGGACTACGGGCTGTCTGGGCACTAAAATCTTAGTAATTCGGAAGGTTAATATGGATTATGAATATTCGTATTGCGATTGTTTTCATTTTTTGAGTAATACTTAATATGCACCCTATTTATTTTTCTATTTCGATTGATTGCGAGACTAACATGCCACGAGGCATAAGATGTTGAGGCTAAAATTAAATCATAGACTATTTTGTTTTATTTGTTCTAGTATTTTGAACGTTATTTTACTCATGTTATTGTAGTTGCCTTTAAGGATTTTCAATTGAACTTTTGCAGTGTATCTCTTTCAAAACTGACGTGGAAATAAACGCTATTGTGCAAGTTTTATGTTCTAAAATATAGTCTCAAAGAAATATCGCCTTATATTGTTGAGCACGATAAAAAATTAAAGACATTGAAAACTCTGGTCTTGTGAATCTATGACAAAGGAAAGATTATGAGGTTGTTGTACACGATGCTTAAAGTAAACAACTTGTTTGTTTATTCATAACTATTTATGTGTGCTATGCAGTAAATAAAGAAAAATAAAATAAAATAAGTTTACATTTTGCCATCGTCGACGCCTTGAGGCAGGCGTCCACATATTCGCATCGTACGTATCGGATTCAATCCAACGGATCATATTATTCTTTGTACAGGAATTCATACAATTGCGTCCACTAATCCGAATCGTTCAGAACGCACGAATCTATGAATTTCTATACCAAGAATACTGTGTGATACGGAAATGAACACCTGTCTTTAAACACGTAAATTCTGCCTCCCTATGATTTGTTATATTAATAATATGTAATTTCTATGTCCAATTTTATCTTACCTTTTTTTATTTCTCGCAGTGATATTAAAAGTTCTTTACGAAGTTGTATACTTCTAGTTTTAGTGCATTTAAGACAAGAACCTTTCATTCCTTAGTATCCAATACGAGAGGAGAATAGAGTGGGGATATTTTTTGGTTAGACTTACTGGAAAAAAAACTGTCTTTCCTTGACTGCTCGCAAAATTAATCGAACATTCGATATCAATAATGTTTATAAGTGTTTATAATGTTCTGATTACTCTTCTCACATCACAGGCACCAATGAAAGTTAGTAATTATAGGGGATTTAAGGTTCACATTACACTATCCAAGGCTTATGTTAGTCAAAGTGGGTCTCTGAATAATTAATGGCCGGCTTAATTCTAGGCCAACTCCGTACCTATCTTCCCGTGAATGTCGCATAATACTACCTAACTAATTTGCGAAACGACCGGCGGAATTCTAATTCGTGAGACGATGTTTTGCGTAGTGTAATAGTACTTATGCTATTTTTTTTATTGAACGGCTTTGTCGACCGGTCACTAAAACGGTGAAGGAAAACACCGTGAGGAAACCTGCATACCATAGCGATTTATAAGAATTTCTATGGTATGTAGTGGTATATAGAGTAGTATGGTAAGTCCGCCAACCCGCACTAGGCCAGCGTGGTGGAATATATGGCCTAACCACTCTCAATCGTATTCTCGATTGTAGAGTAGGCCCGTGCCCTGCAGTGGGACGTATATGGGCTGATACAGATTGGATCATGAATGTGTGGCAGGCCCGTCAAATTAGGAGGGGAGCGGGGAGGGAAAATGATGGGATGAGACAAAAGGTATTGGGCACCCGGCAATCTCACCAACTAAACCAAATGCGACACAAGCGACGTTGTCGTTTCATGTCCAACTCCTGTGAGACAGAAGTGAACAGTGCCTATACCACTTCTAAAAATATGCCATACTTAAGGAGCGATTTTATTAATCTTATTACATAATGACTTGTTTTTTATTCTATCACGAAATGCGATTGATGGTGATTTTCCCTAGCTCTGCCAAAGTAGTCAGTGATTACCACCGACCATAGTTGCAAAAAAACTTGGATTATAGAATATTTGCAGGCTCCTCAAAATGCGAGGGACAGGGAAGGCAAAAGGGTGAAAGTGGTGCGCAATCTCACGCACCAAATGAGAGACTATACCAAATCCGTCACTTTATGTTGGAATTCTATGAGATAGCGGCACCAACTCTGACGAACGGCCGGTCCGGTACTCCCAAGGTTCCTTACAGTGCAGTTGAACAAGGTAACTAGTCTAGTAACTGCACTTCCACTGTCCACATTATTATTATTATTATGAGCCTGTAGCGTCCCACTGCAGGGCAAAGGCCTCTCTTTCCGCTTTCCATGCATCCCGGTCAAGGGGCTTTATATGACCAATCCTTCCAATAGGCATCCGATTCATCTCGCCACCTGCGTCTAGGTCTTCCGCGTCGTCGACTTCCACATTAAAACACTAAGGCTGATACAGTATGTCACGATTGTGCCAGTATATACCGAAAAACAGTGGAGTCCCGCGACTCTTTAATACTGTCTCATAAAGTTACCGAGTGCCCCTCGCCGCCCAAGTTTTTCATTGTCAGCCTACGACGCTGGAAATATATTGTCCACGAACTTGAATAAAAATAAAAAAAAAAATTGGCATAGAAAAGTTTTGCGAAGCCTATAAACTTATGTTTTGTTCTCAATACAAAAGCTGGTGTTGTAATATTTATTTATGCACAAATAAACTCGGCACCCATATTGGTACTATTAAGCAACATTTTTATATTATGTAATGTTTTTTTAGAAACATTGTGAGTTCTGTACAAAGTAAGAATTTTTTATAAAATTTCGTGGTAATTTGAATACTCAGAACTTAGTTCAGCTTTGTTCTATTGATCAAAACGCACGTCACTGCGCAATGCAATATCGGAATCGGCTCTCTACGAAAAACATCAAGAATATTTTCACGTTAAGCATGATAGAATTAGGCAGGCTGGTGCAACTTACTTGGAAAGAAAAAAATGTATGAAACGGACCACTTATTTGTGGTGCTATAATCAGTTTCAATACGATAGAACCCTGAGAATTTAAAAGCAATACTGGATGTATGGCTCTCCAACATATACGGATTATACCCTATTTCGTCCCCAACTCAGACTAAATACTCTCTAGACGTAGCCATGCCGTGGCCGCACAAGAGACAGATATATAATTCTTTAGTGTGGCCATGTTGGGAAAAATCCTACTTTTGGTGGGTACTAACACAGGCCAACATAAGCATTGCTAACCGTACGATTTAAATCGTATTTATTTTTTAAATGATAATGAGTTTAAGATTATTTTTTACTTTTTAGTTCGATCTTATATGAAAGCTTGTTTTTTTTAGTTTTTAAACTATAATTTAATTGCTTGCACTAAAACATCTATCTACGGCTGTCTTATCAAAGAAAGACAACTTCGCGCAAATTACCAATTATATAGGTAATATTTTTTCAACAATAATATTTTGTTTATTATTCTGGATAAAATATAAAATAATATCATATACTTTTTAAATTATTGCGTCGTCATCGGTCCTGGATAAGTATGCAAAATTTCAAGTCAATCCGATGTTTTGAAGTGCTCGAAAATCTACTTCGCAGATTCTGTTACATACATACATACATACAGTTAATAAAAGCGTGTTAAAAATAATTAATTATCAACTACTTACATGAACATATTTTATTGGGACTGCTTTTGGTTTTACTATAACATTCTTCTTTTTATAATGAAAGGAATCTATCTCGAAATGTATTGAGCAAATTTTAAAATTATTTGTTGGGTGCCAATTTTTGCGTCCAGTACCTTCCACCCATTTAATTCTAATTTCACTATTGGCAGGAAACCTAAAATAAGAAGTAATTTTAATTTTTTACGCATGAATAACGCTACGTATGCGAGGTATAATATGCAAGTATTATCTAGGGTAAACCAATTTTCATAACAAGGTAACACTAAACTTTTAAGAAATTAAGGTTATTTAATATTATTTGTAGAAATTCTAAGTGTAATCGATATTTCTCTAAATAAAATAATTTGAATTGATGTTGAAATACAACATTATTTACAAATAAACGACAAAATAATTATAATGTAAAATAAATGAGTAACTTACGAGTGAAATGTTATTCCACAAATTTTTCGTTCACTGCGGCTTTTGCAGCCTAAAATACTACAACCCACCATTGCACATACACTATAGTCACTAATATTTGTATAAATTGCTGCTTTACACTATCCAAAACTATTAAAATATCGGAAAAAACTGATTGACGTATATTTGTTTGACAAACTGCAAATAAAAAACCGGCCACGGTGACAAGGACAAAGAAAAAAACTCTTTGTCTCTCTTACGCACACTCATTTTTAACTTGCGGTCTCACTCTTATTTCTCACATTCCAGTCATGGCTACGTCTAGAGAGTGTTTAGTCTGAGGTCCCCAATTATGAAACGTGTCATTGTTGTCAAAAGTCAATGTCTACCGCAGTTGGCATATGTTAATCATTTTTAAATTTTAATAAAAGTTGTTATTTCGAGTCTGCGACAGAGCCATTAAAAACAAAAACTGAACTGAACTGAAAATTTGTTTAATTAAGCTTTTTAAATAAAATGATGCGTTCCTAGTTTCTTAGTGTAATTGGGTGAAACTAATATGGGTAAAATAAGGTGTGAAATAAGTGGTGTTAAAACATGCCGCAAAAATGATACAACGCGCATTTTTATGGCTAAATTTCCATTGGATGAAGATCGGTAAGCAAATCAAGCATGTTTTTATTATAACTAGGGGAAAAAAAGTGGTTCAAAGAGTTTTTGAAGCTATTAATTAATAATATTTTAAAGTACATCGTGGGTAAACAAATAGTGTTTACCAAATCAATAATTATCGATATCGATATTTTCCGGACTTAGTTTTATTTTAACCGTATGATGTTCTTTATTTACTTTAATGTGACACCTGCGCTTCATAACATTGTGTGTATGAACAAACAATGAATATTATTTGTTCAGGTATTAACATCTGTATCAACGCATTTACGTACCCCTGCAGGGCACGGGTCTCATTTATAATCAATAAAACGATTGAGAGTGGTTAGGCCGTATAGTCCACCACGCTCGCATAGTACGGGTTGGCGGACTTCACATACCATAGAAATCCCTATGGTATGCGGGTTTCCTCATGATGGTGATTGACTATCAATACTCACATGACTCCGAAAAGTCAGAGGTGTGCCCTGGAATTTGAACTTGTGACCAACATGAACAATACCAGTTGCTTATTTAGTTTCATAACATTTTAGTATGTAGCCCATACGCAGCAGGTATTACATTAGATTGATTATCATTTTAGGTGTAAGCAGTGGATCTCAGCAACTGGAAAAGAAGACTTAAGTGCCTATTGAGAAGTTGCAGCAATTGAAGTTTATTTGTGGAAAACATTTCAAAAATAGAGACTTCAATAAAAAATACTCAATTGAGGAAAAACGCGTCCCATTCATAATATCATATGACTGGCACATGCGTTAGACTCGTGAACAGGTGTTGATTGCTTGGATTGGTCTCTGCGGAATAAAAATACACACGCGTTTTTTATCTCCTTATATTACTGTATGTTATTGAATATTTGAACTGTGTTAATAAATATATTTTCTTTCTTTCTGTCAATTCGTCTATTTATTGCCATTGTTTTATTTAAATTAACACACCAATAGTCTGAACCCGCAAGCCTACTATCGATAAAACTGCGCACATCACTATTCAGTTTGCAATGTTGGCCATATTGTCATAGTCTATATAGTCTATTATATTTTTTGTTAGGTTGGTATATAAATATCCTTCCCGTTTCATACAAATTGGATTTTTCATATTTTTTGTATGGAGTCCCGTCTCTTATAACGTAGTGTTTATTTTCTCTATAGAATTAGGTTTAGGCTTTATCAATCTTACTTTCGATAGTAAGGGAATCCCGTGAAAATCATAAAATAACAGCCTGACAGGGTACAGTAAAAAACATACCACAAACAATAAAACACTATAGATAACTTAACATCGTTTAGCTAACTAATAGAAAGGTAATACGAAGCAGAGTGGTGTAACCAATAGATTTTCCATTAAAACATTTTCAACAAAGCACACACGAGTTAACATTTACCCATTATTTATTGGAATATAAAAAGGCATTGTTTTCCGCCCATTGCTCGCTTTGCGGCCGGAATACCTGCAGTCCGAACGCTAAATGAATGTACGCTTTTTATTGGACACAAACGTTCTCACATTTCATTTTTAATTTAACGTGTTTTGGATTTGCGTTTTGTTATTTCATATAATTATTGCACGTGACGTTTTGTTTATCTAGTGGATTGTAAAACGTATTTAGAAGTTCGACATTATAACCGGGTGTCGTTTGATCTCGATTTGATATTATCAAAAGAAACGTAAAAACAATATGTGCATTGATACTATCTTTAAGAATAACTAGCAATTGTATTCGGCTGATAAAGAGCCAGTGACGTCAGTGTGGATGAACCTTTATATCCACCAGAGAGATAACCATCTCTCGCCGGTTTAGTGTGAATATTCGGTTAAAAATTAAGTAGAGCCACACTCAGTGGGTCCATATCTACTAATTAGTGACATTGACAGAAGTAGCTGACTTGCCGATTGTGTTGGATCACCGCTATCGTCATTGGGTCGATACACGTATCGCTCTGATAAGGAAGCCTTACCGATTAGTGTGACATTTCAGTAATTATTAGTACGCCCAATTGTCTCGTCGACGTCACGAGGGGATTAGCAGCTATATAATAACTAAACCGTTTTCCATGCCGCGGCAAGCTGGACTGCACTGGGGGTTTACTATACAGGGTGTATCAAGACTGCTACCGAAAACGAAGTCGAGTGGTAGTTTAAGCGACTTCAGACACAATGCAACAGAAAAAGTTGCAAAAAAAGCGATTTTTTTTTGTTTTTTTTTCCTTTGACAATATTTGGATGGTAAAAACATTTTTTCTTAAAATAATAGTGTATACCCTTTTATTTATAAATAATCTAAGGTATAAAAGTGTTTAAATCATTATATTAGCAAAAACTATGGATTTACCACCCAAAAATGACGATACTTAAAATATCATTAAAAATATTTGTCGCGTTTCTTTGCGAAATTTTTAGTTGCAATATGTTTGTAGTTACTAAAACTACCACCCGGCTTCGTTTTCGGTAGCAGTCTTGAGATACCCGGTATATTCTGAAACAAGTTCGAATGTTCGGACGTTCGACGTCCCCTTTTTTATTGCAATGAATGTCGAGACGTGCATACCAGTCACCTGATGGTAAGCGACACCGCTCATGAACAGTGGCTGAACCAAACAACACCTTGAATTATATAGCAAAGCATGGAATTCCACTGCACTCGCCATCCTAAGATATAAGATGTTAGGTCTCAATATGTCCAGTAGTTACTCTACAATGTCCTTCACGCCTCAACACTAGTGCATTTACATTTGACGGTTGACATTGCGGTGGTAACTACCCAGGCGGCCTCTCACATAGTAGATTCCTACCACAAGTAAAAGATAAGTTTTCCACTTCTAACCACAAATACTATTTATTAAATTTATCATTAACTCCAAACATAGTCTAACGTACTATATAGGATTGGAACATTTTGTAAAGTATTTAGGCATATTCGTACGCACTAAAACGGTGAAGGAAAACATCGTGAGGAAACCTGCATACCATAGCGATTTATAAAAAAAAACTATGGTATGTAAGTCCGCCAACCCGCACTAGGCCAGCGTGGTGGACTATATGGCCTAACCACTCTCAATCGTACTCTCGATTGTAGAGGAGGCCCGTGCCCTGCAGTGGGACGTATATGGGCTGATACAGATATTCGTACAGTTTTGCCTACGATGTCCGAACATTCGTCGCCGTATCGAAATATAGCGTAACAGAGCAGGGGGTGAATTGGCATATATGTGTCAAACCAAGATATATTGGTGATACCAATCGATACTCGCATCGAATTTTATTTTCCATCGGATGCTTCATATTCGCTTTACCGATATAGGATAGAAAGTGATATTTCTTTATACCCCTGGCTTATTTGGCATTTTAGCTTCAACGGTTCTCGTTGGATAATTGACAGGATGTATGAGAGCTACTATCCTTGCAGTGTGGTGCAAAGGTGGTTGTGAGTTTGGAATAATCCTTGATCCTCTATTCAAAATGTGACGCAGGAAATATAGAGGACAGTAAAATTGTAATGAGTCGATATTATAACTGTCTATGTTAATGTAGACGCAGCTGGCAACATGTTCACGGTGGTCGCAGGTTCGAATCCCAGGGCACACCTCTAGCTTTTCGGAGTCATGTGTGTATTGACATTCAATCACCAAGCACTATAACCGTGAAAAAAAAACATCGGAAGGAAAACTGAATACCACAGCGATCTGTAAAAATGTCTATGGTATGTGAAGTCCGCTAACCCGCACTAGGCCAGTGTGGTGTACTGTATGGCCTAACTACTTTCAATCGTACCGTAGATTGTATATGAGTACTTGCCGTACAGTGTGACATATATGAGCTGATACAGTACCTAATATAAGTAGGGACATCGAGTCAAAAAAAAAAACTTGTAAATCCACAGCTTGGCCATGATGATCAGCAGGTGTCATTGTTAAATTATGATTTTCATAGTGATAAATTTAGTACAAAAACATCTGGCAGAATATGTAAAAATAAATTTTGCGACCTTTTATGCTTTAACACGATGTATTAAAACAACATATCATCCCTTTAAAGTAATAGTGCGGTGAGAGCAAATGTGTAGTGGAATTGAATTTTTAATTGCGAGTTCAGTGACAACCTTATATGTTGTATTAACAACTTTAACGCTTAGATAATAAAGTCCTTATTACATTACTACTATTTCACCCTGGAGAAAGATCCAGTATAGATTTGTACTGTAACAAAAACTCGTCCCTTATTTTAGGATATTGTCGCGTGAACGTGGTATCATTGACCCCGGGGTTGAATGCCGCGGCACCAAGGACGCCACACAAAATATATGGACAAGTTGAAGCTTATGGGGACTAGACTGATAACGAGTAATAGACTGTAGGCTCGCTTTGTCTTTATACCCGTAGTACCTTAATATAAATATTAATATGGATAATAAATATTAATAGTGTCTAAGGTTTGATTATGACCAGTATTTAATGGTTCAAAATATCGCTTATAAAGAACATAAATTAGAAAACAGCATACTGGTTATAAAATGACCGAGATATTAATATTTTTAACAATGCGGTGGAGATATTCGTTTTCTCTTTCGCACACGTTACCTCACCTTATGGAAGATGACGTCAGGTCGTACATGTTGTATCCTTTTCGGTTCCTCCTACCACCAACTTTTATATAAATATTTGTATCTTTTTGATTACTTTACGGATTTTAAAAATTCAACCTTATTATTATTTAGGGTTACGTAACCTTTCTATGCAAACAATAATAAAAATTGAGTACACTAGCCTAATTATCGTTTTTTTGACAAACTAGAAAATAAGTATGATAGCTATTACCGCTGTCTATGAACAATAATAGTTGCATCGTATGTACGTACATTGCTGGCTTGGGAAGGAAGGAGGAAAGCAGTATCGGACAATTGGTTGTATTATATAACGAACGAAGTACCTTAGCATAACCGTTGCTTATAAGTTTATATTATTATAAGACACAGAAATTAATCAATAAAAATAAAGCACATACAAAAAGTTTGAAACACAGCAAATGTAGAATTAACTTGAGAGAACAGTTCCAATGAAAAAATGTTACAATGAAACTGATATTCTTAAAACACAGTATGACTGCGAAATCAGTAAATTAGAATTGGAAATAATAGGCCTTGAAGAGTCGTTAAAATCAATTACAAATAAATACGAACTCTCCAAAAAGGAAATAAATGAACATGTATTAGCATTAAGCGATTTAGTCGAGACATGTCATCATAATACAGAAAGGTTCAATTCCTTAATGAACTATCATACATGCACCATACATACTGTGACCGGTCTGTTAAGTTATCCTTAACACCCAAAAAACCTAGTTATACACTGAAGTCTCCCAGTACCACCAATACCATTGTAGAAAATGAAAATATAATAATATTCAGCGATAATATTGGGAAAGGGTTTAGGTCATGTATTACATAATAGGACAGGACAAAACACTGTAAATTATTGTATGCCAGGGCTTTCCTACCCACAAATTGTTGAAAAAATTATAAATTATAATTTTAATCCTAATTCAACATTGATAATTTTAATCAGTAATAGGGGCAATGTAAACACACGCCAGTATATCGAGAGTATTAACATACTAACATCTTTAAAAGTAAAACGAATTGTAATGTTTACATTCCCTTATGAAAAAAGGTTGTCAAACGTGGAAAAAAATATTAGATATAACCTTAATTGTACATTAAATGAGGCCCTTAAAAATAAAAATGATAATAGTAAAATTACTCTAATTGACATAAATACTTACTGTAGTAAGTACAAAATAAATAAACATATGAATTTATATACTATGAAACGAAATATAGCAAAATTGCTATATTTTAATTTATTAGACAAAGCCAAAAGTTTGGCTTCTCCACCTGCTTTTATTGAGCAATTGACATATTTGAAGACAAGGAATGATACACTTGTATCTATTCCAAATAATAATTCTATAAATAATTTAAATTAAATAATCAGACAATAGAGTCTCCCTCTTGCCATCAGCAATTTCAAATAATGAATAATAATATTATTAATAACATTAGCCTGAAAAATAATACGAATATTTCAAATGACATGCCAATGAGTACTTCTCCACCCATTAGACAGAATACTGTTTGCAATATGGATGATAATAATATACTGGGTATCTCAAGACTGCTACCGAAAACGAAGCCGGGTGGTAGTTTTAGTGACTACAAACACACAGTTTTGCCTACGATGTCCGAACATTCGTCGCCGTATCGAAATATAGCGTAACAGAGCAGGGGGTGAATTGGCATATATGTGTCAAACCAAGATATATTGGTGATACCAATCGATACTCGCATCGAATTTTATTTTCCATCGGATGCTTCATATTCGCTTTACCGATATAGGATAGAAAGTGATATTTCTTTATACCCCTGGCTTATTTGGCATTTTAGCTTCAACGGTTCTCGTTGGATAATTGACAGGATGTATGAGAGCTACTATCCTTGCAGTGTGGTGCAAAGGTGGTTGTGAGTTTGGAATAATCCTTGATCCTCTATTCAAAATGTGACGCAGGAAATATAGAGGACAGTAAAATTGTAATGAGTCGATATTATAACTGTCTATGTTAATGTAGACGCAGCTGGCAACATGTTCACGGTGGTCGCAGGTTCGAATCCCAGGGCACACCTCTAGCTTTTCGGAGTCATGTGTGTATTGACATTCAATCACCAAGCACTATAACCGTGACAAAAAAAACATCGGAAGGAAAACTGAATACCACAGCGATCTGTAAAAATGTCTATGGTATGTGAAGTCCGCTAACCCGCACTAGGCCAGTGTGGTGTACTGTATGGCCTAACTACTTTCAATCGTACCGTAGATTGTATATGAGTACTTGCCGTACAGTGTGACATATATGAGCTGATACAGTACCTAATATAAGTAGGGACATCGAGTCAAAAAAAAAAACTTGTAAATCCACAGCTTGGCCATGATGGTCAGCAGGTGTCATTGTTAAATTATGATTTTCATAGTGATAAATTTAGTACAAAAACATCTGGCAGAATATGTAAAAATAAATTTTGCGACCTTTTATGCTTTAACACGATGTATTAAAACAACATATCATCCCTTTAAAGTAATAGTGCGGTGAGAGCAAATGTGTAGTGGAATTGAATTTTTAATTGAGAGTTCAGTGACAACCTTATATGTTGTATTAACAACTTTAACGCTTAGATAATAAAGTCCTTATTACATTACTACTATTTCACCCTGGAGAAAGATCCAGTATAGATTTGTACTGTAACAAAAACTCGTCCCTTATTTTAGGATATTGTCGCGTGAACGTGGTATCATTGACCCCGGGGTTGAATGCCGCGGCACCAAGGACGCCACACAAAATATATGGACAAGTTGAAGCTTATGGGGACTAGACTGATAACGAGTAATATACTGTAGGCTCGCTTTGTCTTTATACCCGTAGTACCTTAATAGAAATATTAATATGGATAATAAATATTAATAGTGTCTAAGGTTTGATTATGACCAGTATTTAATGGTTCAAAATATCGCTTATAAAGAACATAAATTAGAAAACAGCATACTGGTTATAAAATGACCGAGATATTAATATTTTTAACAATGCGGTGGAGATATTCGTTTTCTCTTTCGCACACGTTACCTCACCTTATGGAAGATGACGTCAGGTCGTACATGTTGTATCCTTTTCGGTTCCTCCTACCACCAACTTTTATATAAATATTTGTATCTTTTTGATTACTTTACGGATTTTAAAAATTCAACCTTATTATTATTTAGGGTTACGTAACCTTTCTATGCAAACAATAATAAAAATTGAGTACACTAGCCTAATTATCGTTTTTTTGACAAACTAGAAAATAAGTATGATAGCTATTACCGCTGTCTATGAACAATAATAGTTGGATCGTATGTACGTACATTGCTGGCTTGGGAAGGAAGGAGGAAAGCAGTATCGGACAATTGGTTGTATTATATAACGAACGAAGTACCTTAGCATAACCGTTGCTTATAAGTTTATATTATTATAAGACACAGAAATTAATCAATAAAAATAAAGCACATACAAAAAGTTTGAAACACAGCAAATGTAGAATTAACTTGAGAGAACAGTTCCAATGAAAAAATGTTACAATGAAACTGATATTCTTAAAACACAGTATGACTGCGAAATCAGTAAATTAGAATTGGAAATAATAGGCCTTGAAGAGTCGTTAAAATCAATTACAAATAAATACGAACTCTCCAAAAAGGAAATAAATGAACATGTATTAGCATTAAGCGATTTAGTCGAGACATGTCATCATAATACAGAAAGGTTCAATTCCTTAATGAACTATCATACATGCACCATACATACTGTGACCGGTCTGTTAAGTTATCCTTAACACCCAAAAAACCTAGTTGTACACTGAAGTCTCCCAGTACCACCAATACCATTGTAGAAAATGAAAATATAATAATATTCAGCGATAATATTGGGAAAGGGTTTAGGTCATGTATTACATAATAGGACAGGACAAAACACTGTAAATTATTGTATGCCAGGGCTTTCCTACCCACAAATTGTTGAAAAAATTATAAATTATAATTTTAATCCTAATTCAACATTGATAATTTTAATCAGTAATAGGGGCAATGTAAACACACGCCAGTATATCGAGAGTATTAACATACTAACATCTTTAAAAGTAAAACGAATTGTAATGTTTACATTCCCTTATGAAAAAAGGTTGTCAAACGTGGAAAAAAATATTAGATATAACCTTAATTGTACATTAAATGAGGCCCTTAAAAATAAAAATGATAATAGTAAAATTACTCTAATTGACATAAATACTTACTGTAGTAAGTACAAAATAAATAAACATATGAATTTATATACTATGAAACGACATATAGCAAAATTGCTATATTTTAATTTATTAGACAAAGCCAAAAGTTTGGCTTCTCCACCTGCTTTTATTGAGCAATTGACATATTTGAAGACAAGGAATGATACACTTGTATCTATTCCAAATAATAATTCTATAAATAATTTAAATTAAATAATCAGACAATAGAGTCTCCCTCTTGCCATCAGCAATTTCAAATAATGAATAATAATATTATTAATAACATTAGCCTGAAAAATAATACGAATATTTCAAATGACATGCCAATGAGTACTTCTCCACCCATTAGACAGAATACTGTTTGCAATATGGATGATAATAATATACTGGGTATCTCAAGACTGCTACCGAAAACGAAGCCGGGTGGTAGTTTTAGTGACTACAAACACAATGCATCTAAAAATTTCGCAAAGAAACGCGACAATTATATTTTATGATTTTTTAAATATCGTCATTTTTGGGTGGTAAATCCATAGTTTTTGCTAAAATAATAATTTAAACACTTTTATACCTTAGATTATTTATATTTAAAAGGGTATACACTATTATTTTAGGAAAAAATGTATTTACCACTCAAATATGGTCATAGGAAAAAAATAACAAAAAAAAAGGTGTCACTTTTTTTTGCAACTTTTTCTGTTGCATTGTGTCTGAAGTCGCTTAAACTACCACCCGGCTTCGTTTTCGGTAGCAGTCTTGATATACCCTGTATTAAACCTAGTACATCAAAATAGTCAGGGCATGCTAGGTAAGGAAATACAAATGGAATTGTTCATGAGTTGTCAGAATATTGTTATACTTTGTGTCACAGAACATTGGCTGAGAACTGAACAGCACATTTTCAATTTCAAGAATCATGTAGTTGGTAGCAACTTTTGCAGGAAAAACGCTATACATGGTGGCTCACTAATATTAATGAATAATAATATTAAATTTAAAGAACGTAAAGATATAGTGAGTCTCTCTGTGGAGCAAACAGTAGAAATCTCATGTATAGAGTCAGAGCAGTTCATAGTTGTAAGTGTATACAGACCACCTTCCTCTTTGTATGATACTTTTGAAATAATACTTGAAGATGCATTGAGGAAATTAAGTAAATCGAATAAAAGATTGTTGGTGTGTGGAGATTTCAATGTTAATCTGTTAGATATGTCTGCTATGACTGGAAAATTAAGAAATCTCTTTCTATCATTTGACTTAGTCAATCTATTTTTGGAGCCAACTAGGATAACCAACACTAGCGCTACTTGTATAGATAATGTGTTCACAGATATAGTCCCAGTAAATAAATCTATTACTAACCAGTTAGGCTCTGACCATTGTGCGAACTCTTGTAGGCGAGCGTTTCCAAGAAAAACATCAGTTTTAAACTTCTTCAAGTGTTTACTTTGAAGCGTGCAGACTTTTTGTATAAACAAAATGATTTACCAATCAATTCACTTTGCGTGAAACAAGCGAAAAGGAAACTTCTAAGCACGAACTGTGCGAACCCGTTCTTTCGCGGAAAAAGAACGATCTTCTATAATATAAAAATTAATCGCAAAATGTGTTGGTAAGCGCATAACTCAATAACTCCTGGACCAATTTGGCTGATTCTGGTCTTGAAATATTCGTGAAAGTTCTGGGAAGGTTTTAGGGGTGAGAAAAATTGGAAAATTTCTGAGGAAGATACTAAAATTTTTTTTTTTGGGTATAGTTCAAGCATGATGCGACCAGCCAATATAGGATGATCTTTGTTTATTTGACGGGAGACGTAAAAGACGGTCAAGCTTCAACTACCAACCAACGTAAAATGATCTATCTTTCCATTGTCTTTCATTGAAGGCTGACGAAATGGAACAAAATTCAAAAAATGTGTACATCGTGTATATGTTATGGGCCAAGTGATTAATGCGGGCAGTATTCATAATGCCCGGGCAGTATTAATATTGCCGAGCCATATCGGACCAAGTGATTAATTACAATCTAAACTCACCTATTTATCACATTGCCCGGGCATTATTAATATGGCAACATGATGATCGGGCAATGTGATTAATGGGTGATTTTTTACGTGGTGCGCTGCCGCATTGTCTGCGATGGACCCATAAATTAGAAAGGTTGAATTGATCTGCTTATGTTTAGTTGTTTTTTAACGTCCGAAACATTATCTTCAGTAGAAAATTAGTATACCCACTTTATGGATCAGTTAGGTCGACTGTGCCCCAAAACCGACTCGGAACACCCCGACTTCACGTAGTCTTTTGGCTACCGACCCTAGTGTATATAAAATGCCGGAGGCGCGGAGGGAGAGCAGCCCCCGCCCGCTGTAACGAAGGATAGGCAACCGTGCGAGCCGTAGCGGGTGAGGCTGGTCGCCGGAGGCGACCAAGAAGCCGAAGCTGCGGAGGTGAGTATTTCTCAGGAATAGTGCGTTACCTTTTCATGGGAGTGGTACCAGGGGAGGTGCGACACTCCCCCTTCCCCTCCATCCCTCCCAACCCACCCCCTCGTGCTGCCCTATTCTAAATTCTACCACTTCGGCTCATTGTTTTGATTTTGATTCGCTTTACATCACTCTGCCCAATAGGCACTTGGCATTATTCATAATGCCCGGGCAATGTGATAAATTGATTGGTTATAATCACATTGCCCGCTCTTATTGGGCATTATTCATATTAATGACTTGGCCCATAACATATATAATATCTAGATACGGCGTCTTGCGCGTAATTTTGTTAAATGTAAAATAAAACGATGTCCATATCTACTAAAATAGCCCATAGTTTTTTGAGATTATTGCAACAGTTTTAAATAAGGTCGAAGCTTTTTGCCGGAGTACACCAAAATCTATGTACACTAAAATGTATATCTAATTATAATTTTTCGTTTTCATAAAGGACGTTGTTTTTTGAATTAATACTTTTACTGTCATGGTACTTGTATTGTCATGGTAATAACTAGACTAAAAAAATATTAGTACGTTGATGCCGTGTCTAGACATTATAATGAAACGATATGCCTACGCGATATGCAGATTTTTATTCAAAATTTTGTTATATCACTTACGTCACCTGGAAAGTCAGTATGAAGGTTTTATTTATTTTTAACTGTATAGATACTCTTCTCAAATAAATAAAAGTAATTCACAGAGGCGCGTGGTTGCCCATTGGTAACGTACTAGACGCGACGGCCAACAAGTTTACGATGGTCACGGGTTCAAATCCCAGGGCACACCTCTGACTTTTCGGAGTAATTTCTACGTAAAATAAAATCCACCAACCCGCATTATGCCAGCGGGGTGAACTATATGACCTAATACTGGGTATCTCAAGACTGCTACCGAAAACGAAGCCGGGTGGTAGTTTTAGTGGCTACAAACACAATGCAACTAAAAATTTCGCATAGAAACGCGACAATTATTTTTTATGATTTTTAAAATATCGTAATTTTTGGGTGGTAAATCCATAGTTTTTGCTAAAATAATAATTTAAACTCTTTTATACCTTAGATTACTTATAAATAAAAGGGTATACACTATTATTTTAGGAAAAAATGTATTTACCACCCAAATATGGACATAGGAAAAAAATAACAAAAAAAAATTGTCGCTTTTTTTTGCAACTTTTTCTTTTGCATTGTGTCTGAAGTCGTTTAAACTACCACCCGGCTTCGTTTTCGGTAGCAGTCTTGATATACCCTGTATAATATAATAACAGCACTATTTGTTTTTTCTCCGCAAGGAAAAACGAAAAATGTTGTTAATTACAATGCAATAAAATAATTAGGTATTAAAATCTTAAACTTTAGACAGTATTGATGGCAAAAAATGTGGCGATACGAAGTTCACCGGGTCAGCTATCATATATATTAATTCATTTCAATGAATGTCGTCCGAGTAGTAACAGTGTTATAATATCTCCGTAGCAAAATAAAGATTAAAATCTGGAGAGATGGGATGGAATAGATTATAAGGTGGATAAAATGGGACAGAAGAATAGGTATAGGACGGGATTGGATAAGCAGTTTAGAGAACGGCAGTCATGTTGATTTTAAATAAATATGGACTGGAATCTGTATTTGCACCCGGGTGAAGCCGGGCCGGGCCGCTAGTTTTAAATAAAAATTTTCAAAGTCAAAAGCACATCTAATTAAAAAATTCTAAGAAAAGTAGATACTTTAGCACGAATTTTCTTAGGGTATTTACAAAGTGTGATGTTTGATTATCTATACAATTTCGACCTCCGCGTTTGCGAGTTTTTTTACCGTCTGTACTACGATATTATTGCAAAGCTCTGATTCGAATCCCAGGTCGAGCAAAAGGATTTTTATATTTAATCCAGCCCAGAGTCAGGACTTTGTACCAGATATAGTAATAAGCTCGCCCCTTATCACACAAGGCGAAACGTGGGTGTCCTAAAAGGCGTCAATTTACGTATATTAATTTACAATTTACGTGTATATTTTCAGCTTATTATACCCACAATTATAGAGCTTATTTGACTTAATTAATAACAAAGCTCCATTATATTGAACAGATAACACAATACCACGGATAATATACGATATTAAGTTATTTTCACTATATAAGCGATGTGAGAATAATCACCGATGGCCCACATTCTCAATAGAGCGTTGGGGTACAGGCGAGGGGCGGCGTCGGGGTGAACATCCCTATATGAAATACCTGCCATGAACCCTCTGACCTGACACGCATCCCGACATTGCAGACTTCAGGCGACCAATAAACTTGGTCAGTATAATTGGTGGTCACTGGTTACTTGGATTTGCAACTAAAAGCTACTCTCATATATGTATATATTTAATAGACATATATTAATGGATTGGTATGATGGATAATAGTTTTATTTCAAGATATATGTAACTAACGATTCATTGTAAAATCAAATACAATAATAATGTAAAATAAAACCATACGTCCGCGACCACGAGCGCTCAAGTGTAAAGTGTGTAAATTAAACGAAATGGTTAAAATAATTTTAAAAACTAAATCAAATATGCAATGAAATTCGTAAAAAATAGTTAAGTATATTAGAATACAGGAATGCCGTATCGTTGGACACTTTTAAAATTCGGCCTTGGATAATATTTTACTTCACATATGCAATTAGCGCATAAATATAATATTATTATGGGAGTTGCAATTTATATTATCGACTTCAAATATTATTTCGATATCAATTTCCGTCTCCAGCAAAACGCTTATGCTTACATGAGTTACAGAGAGAGAGTTCAGGGCGGGAAGTCTAACCTGTTTATACTAGTATAGTAGAAATGAAAATTAATATAAGGCATAGGTCCCACATGTTTAGTTCTTATCGGCCCGCGTTCAATATTAACCCATATATTTGGATTTGTTGGCTGGTCAAGTCACTCAGTAAATTAATCAATAAGAACAAGTACAAAGAAATAAATAGTATTTTTTGCTTTGCAGTGGTATTTTTCTGTTTTGAAGCAGGTTTTAATTTTTTATTAAAAAAAAAGGTATTTAATTTAAGATATTATACATTGAACTACCCACTACTAAATATGTAACTCTTCTGAAACCCAGTGTTCCATTGAGAAGCGTATAAAATATTATTCAACGATAAAATACAATTTTACAACAATCACCACATCGGAGCTGTGTAATAAGAGAAACATGCACAAGCAACCCTAAGGTGAATAATTGTCTTTAGCGTGGCAATTTACTTAACCCTCCGTGTACCACGTGGGGTATCTCACACCCCAGTGGGTGAATTAGCGCAAATAATGTGTAAATCATAAAAACACCGCAGCTCATTGTCTCAGTAGCTGCAAAGAGTTCTATTATGAACCAATTTATGCTATTAATTCCAGTAAAATACTGTTTTTATGTGAGTTATATGCGAATAAAGTGCACTAGGGTATCTCATACCCCACCTTGTACGGCACGTAGTTAAAAAGCAAAGTTTCCCTTTTTTTGTTTTTATAATTTCTTTATTGATTGATGTCTCTATTGTTAAACTATTTAATTCCATGCAATAATTTCATACAAACATGCCTTAGGTAATGAAATCCGACATTTTACCACAATTTTTGGAAGAAATGTGACGAATATGTTTGTTGATATGATATGTATGTAAAGTTTATATCTAATATGACTATAATTATAATAAACCATTCATAAACAATCTCCAAGAGTATAGAAAATGCTTTAATACTATCATAATATAACGACAGTATCAATATACAGTCGACTCTCATTAATTCAAACCAGCGATAATTCGAACCTCTCTATAATTCAAAGTTATCACGAGTTCCCTACAAAATCTCTTTATATTTCGAACAAAATCAATACATTTTTATACACTTGGTAATTCGAACGAAAAAATCATCGCTATATAACAAAACGACGCGTTAATTCGAACTCAACGGCTTCCAACACTCGACAATTCAAAGTTGCAGAGAGAGAAAGAGAAAGTATAAATGTTTGACGATTGCTATTGATTAAATAATAGTTGATCAACACTTAATAATTCGAAGTTTTATAGTGTCTCTCGTAAATTTCGAACCATTTGATATTTCAAACACTCGATAATTCGTAATATTTTAAGAGTCCCTCGAGTTTCAAATTAACGAGAGTCGACTGTACCACTTTTAAAATTTTGCAGGAAGGAGTTTATTTACGTAAAGATGGAGTTTATACTTTTTTTATTATGATGTAAATTTTGATGTTATTATGCAACCTAATTTATTAAATGAACGTATACAAACAAAAAGGTCACTGTATAGATCTTTACAGTATTTATCATTTGATCATATGATTAATAACGTTATTAACTGTACCATTGCGGAATTTACTAAATATAACAGGAAAATATCAGGAAAAACTTTCTGAAACCTACTACATTATCAGGAAAATCTAAAAAGATATACAGACGTATATTCTAGAATAGAAACGAAGACTAAGCATAGCTATACAAAATGTTAGACGGCGTTATGTTTCGAGTACACAAATTATTAACTGTCAGAATGGCAGCTACTTTGACACCAATTCTCTTAACTAATTTTCTCTCTCGTTACATTATTTTCCCATGATTTGATAAGCCAATATACCAGTTGTAGTCTTATAAGTCGAAAGGACTGAGATTTTAACATGTTTAATTAGTTTTTTGAAGTTTCGTGCGGCACAATCTTTTTTTTTACATTAATAAGTTAGGTTTAGTTTTTTTCCACACAAACTTATTATTATTATTCCAAATATATATTTTATCAATTAATCCATTTATTGAAAGTTATAATTACAGGATTTCAATAAAAGTATTTTATATGGGCGTTATTCTTTGAATTAAGCTACATTTATTTTGGGGTATATCATACCCCACCTTGTACGGGACGGGAGTTTTAGTCACCTGGTACATGGAACAAAAACCTAAAACCAATAGTTTCCAAGAAAAAGGCATTTCAATTTTATTTTTTAAATTTTTGAAAATCAGCGAACAGCGCGACCTTTTTAATTTTTCTGTGACCTCTTGACACGCCCCCCTAACGATTCATTATGTTAAATAACAGTAGGTCTTTATTCGGAGGGCAATTAATTATTCCTTACATATTGACTGAACTATACGTTTCTTTGTTTATAATTGTATGTAATTTATTTCGATGATACCCCGTCAAACCGACAGCAAAAATTTCTGAAGTTACAATATAATTAAAGAATACAACGTAAGTGATATAATATTGCAGAATAATGCCGACAATACAGATATTTTATTTATTATTGGATTAAATATATTTTAGAGCTCGTTAAAATACAAGGTGAGCTCCTTAATCGTATGTTTCATTTCCGCGCATAAAAATTGCCCGTCGAGTGAGAGAGACGAACTATATTAGATATAGATTATTCAAGGGACATTCATATCAGACGACCAAATAGGCATAAACTGTTCGAATACATTACAAATACAAATATGTAGGAATAATGTAGTTGCAAATTGATTTCAGTACATATTTTATTTGAATTATATTTTGTTAATTAATGATACAAAATATGTGTGTTGTATGTATGTTTCGAAACAGTGTATAGTATTTAGACCCCATTTCTTAATATGAATTACTTAATGGACTATTCAAACCCATTAATTATTATTATTGAAGACTAATATCATTTAAAATTATTTTATATTCTTACGCGTCGGTTACGAAAAAGGAGATCTCGATAATATTTTTCCAGAATTATTGGAACGGGTATAAGTGGCTACCATCAGAATATACCTATATTTGTTCAATTCATTTTCGAAACGAAGATTTCAGATATTCCAAATGCGGTAGTCATTTTTGAAAACTTCTGTTGTACCATTCCTTTTGTCTACTAGCCCCGAAAAAAGTTTATCAGACTGTTAAAAATTCATAAATCTTATTATAATAAATGGCAGACTGATTGTACACTGATTGAATGATTGTCAGACTTGTACACTTTTAAGAGTATTTAATTTCATTTAGATCATTTCCATGAATTATTCACGTAAATAAAAAAAAAAACCATTACAAAATATATTATTGCTATGACGGTATTGATAATTAGGCAGTATCTTAAAAAAAAAGCTATTATTGATATGAACTGTCTTTTCTGTCTAATAATCTTTGATCATAATTTGTAATATTCAAGTAAACGTACTAGATGTCGCTACTGAGCTTTTGAAAAATACGGGACAAATAGTTTCTATGACGCGCCTCGTCTATAGAATATAAGTCAATGGTTAAAACAGACTGTATTCCGCGGTCCGCAACTATATTTGTCTCTTTTACTCCTACGCACTCACACTATCTTCCATCCTTCTCCGTGCGTGCTGGGTAAGCACGAACCAATTTTTTTGTACCTGAATTCCTCCAACACATTACCAGTAACTTAATTATCAGTTAATTTGACAAATGGAACATGATTTTAATAATAACATTCAGAAATTGTCGGACACGCACCTTTATTAAATTTATTGGGTGTGTTGGTAAGTCATATTTATCATTTGTGACACCGTACAACCATTTCGCAAATGAACCGGCTGTTCTGTGGAGTTCCTGAAGTGCATTTAATTCGTTAATAAAATAATAATGATTTGACAAGCGGTTTTCGACCAAATACACAGAATTGATAGAAAAAATCAGTGGCAAGTATGCAAATGGGCAATGATAGACATATTTACACCAGCTGAACTCCATACATTCTGATAATAAACTAACGTTAATACAATTTTTAACCAACATAAAACTGAACGTATACACGCTGTGAAACTTTATTTTATTTAACTCGCAAAATTGGGACCGGGACGGCGCGGGTAACCTCGTCAATTAACTCGTCAAGAGCAGCGGCTTAACGTCATTATTGAACATTTAATGAATTTACGTCACACGCCCCGACGGTCTAACTAATGCCATTCGACGGACCCGGAGCAATACCTCATATGGGAAAAATCGTCTAGACTGAATCTTAAATCAATATTCGTATTATGGTGCATCCACACCGCAGGTATTTTTTGTTGAACAATGTTTCAAAATGTTATTCAGCAACATCATCTGTCTGTATGTCTGCATCAGCCCGTATATACGTCCCACTGTAGGGCACGGGCCTACTCTACAATCAAGAATAATTAATAAAATCATCTGACAAAGCAGAATTCCCATGCCCATTCATAGTATCGGTAAAAATATCGTAGATTCTATTTATACTGCTTAAAATTAATTTTAGCATTTTTATGGTTTGTCCTTAAGCATTTTTCTGTTTTTTCTCGGGCAACAGATTTTTATAAAATAAAGTAATTATCATCACACTTTACATGTTGCCTGCTGAGCTGAACGAAAAAAAAAACGGACTTCAAGTTAATTTCTCCACGGACTCCGGGCCTGGGTCTAGTCTGGGTCGCAATTATGTTTATATTAATTGAAAAAATATATTTTTACCCACACAAAAAAGGAGGTTTCATCGAGGGACAAAAATCTTCGCGCCGATACAATTTCATAGTAAAATGGGCATTCTCATTTCATTTATTTATAAAATATGCTGCCATGTTATCATATTATGTTAAGTAATGTGCCTAGCAAATAGTAGTCATAGGCAACTGCGGTGTGGATGCACCATTAGCTAAATTTTTAATCAGCTAAGTAATAACTTTTTATAAATACAGTAGTAGCGCACATAGTCTAGACCCCACATTAAGTTACAATCTTTGATTCATGAGTATCAGAATCGACAAGACAATTGGGTCTCATGAACGCACGTACCGCCTTCGTTAAGCAGTTTCTGCTATGGACCTTGGGACTCGCACTAACACTAATGTTTTCTACGATTTACTTAATTGACGAAGTTTTTTTTTAAATAGGTCCGGAAAACTAGCAAACAGGTCACCTGTTGTGAGTTATTACTGCGGCTCATGAAGATCCATTACGCCAACTTAGATGTGTTGCCATCCCAATGAATTGGGTAAGGAGCGCGAATTAAAGAGAACGGCAACAGGAAAGGCGTCTCGGACATCCAGCAATCTCATTTACCGAACAGAACGCTAATCTGTCACTTTACGTCGTCTCCTGTGACACAGTGGTACCGCTTTGGACGAGCCTGCCTATTCAATCGATTCTTATTGACAATGGGTTGATTCTACCACTTTCTGAAGAGAGGATGCAGTTTTTTTGAAATGTTAAGGCGAGTTTAGTCAGACCATAGTAATAACTGGCAAGAGAACGCAAACATAATTGTGGTAATACTTAGTCAAAACAACAGTTCGTTGGGGCGTTTACCTCACGAGTTGTGTATGCCGAGATTCAACCTTTCAATGTTGGCTTTCAGCTATTTTTACTCCTAATGAGACGAAAACAACTCCTATTGTGGCTAAAGATAGTTTACTTATAAACAAGAAGCAATTACAGTTAATGCAATATAATCCAACCAGTAATTTAAAGAGGAATAATTTTAGTTGTGAAGAATTTTGATCTTTAATTAACGCTGTGCCAATGGTTTTGGTAAGCTTAATTTATTCCTAAAATATTGGAGTGAAATTCGCAGAAACGTACATTTCTTTATCAGTAAAACAAGTTAAGTTTACCTAACTAGTTGTATACAATTTATACGAGTTGTACGCTTTGAAACTGAGTTCGTAACATTAATTTCTGCAGCCTCTTCAACTTCCAAATTTTCTGTCATTTCTTCAAAAATACGATCAGATAAAATATTTCTATATTCCCCTATCAAAACATCATTAAAAATAACTTGAAAACTCCGCGATAGTTGAGTGAAAAGTTGTTGCCTTTCAGGGCACAAACGACAGTTAGCAAGGTGTCGTGACCGCCAGGTCGCTTCTCCAATCGTATTAACTTCAACCTTTTGACCTTTGTTCAGCGAGATGGATTTGGTTTTTATTGTTTTATTTGTAATTGAGTTCATTGATCAACTCACAGGGTTGGTGGATACGTAGAAGGGCTGTGAGGTCCTAATGGAGACTCAAAGGTTTTGAGACTGGATATTTGATGTACATAGGTAGGACATATCTGGAAAAGTTGATAAGCTAAATGAACTTTTTATGTATAAGTGGTACCTCAGCCTACCTAATTCCATTGAGGTTGGAAAATCTTACTTCGAATCCAGGTAATTTAAAGTCAGCGATTGGATAAACACGCGCTTTAGCAAAAAGTATTTATGGTAGTAATAAAGCAAATTCCGATACCGCTCACATATTTCATGATTTTTGTGTTAACAGTATCCGTTGTCTCTTCTTAAAAGCTAATTTAATAAAACTTTCATTACAATCTTATTATATACTAGCTTTTACCCGCAACTCCGTCTGCGTGATTGACTGTACTTTACAATAAGTTTTATATGCTTAATAATCGATAGATACTACACTACACCTTATTTCACAACCTAAAAAGGAGAAAAACCTAAAACCACGAATGACGTTATTATTTATTTGTAATTTTTCTGTCCCGTCCCGTTATATCCCGCACCGTCCCGTCTCATTCTCACTTTCAGCATGTTATCCAGTCCCATCACTTCCCTTTGAGTATAAAAAAATAAGAAACTTATCGGAATACCTCATCCCACGGGAACACAATATTTTTCGGGATAAAAAGTAGCCCAAGTGTTAATCTAGGGTGTCTGCTATCGCGAAACCTAATGTTTTCTAAATCCATGAAGCCATTTCTGAGTTCATCGTGCACAACCGAACAAACAGACAAATAATCTGAAGTCATTGTTTTGGGTTCTATTACGTTAATATAGTCCCCCATATAAGATTTTCTCATTTATATTCCATGTACAGACATCGATCCGTTACTAATTTATTATATACAGTACCTATAGATTTTTAGCTCAACATATCAGTGGAAACTAATAAATTAATAATGAAATAGCATCCACATACATAGCTCTATGTACACTGGTTGGTTGACCTTGCCGCCCTGGGAAAACAGCCGAATATGGCTCAAGGATATGAGACCTTGCGGAATCTCTACCCCGGGCGAATCAGGGGCCCTACTCTGTAAATCCGAAACGAAGTTCGAATCTTCGGACGATCGAAGTTTATGACGATACGAATGTACCTGCTCTGTAAATGTTCGAATTCGTATAACGTACATCGTAACCATAAGTCTATAGTTACGACCATAAGTCAATAACGACCATAAGTATATGTAGGTACATTCGTATCATATATAAACTTCGATCGTCCGAAGATTCGAACTTCGTTTCGGATTTACAGAGTAGGGCCCCAGGCCTATGTCATATAACCGGGAATATCTGCCAGTGAACATTATTGGCTGTTGGCAATAAGCCGCTTTGTGATTTGACTGGGTAAATCGGCTAGTCACTTGACAATAGAGGTCATGTTGATATTTTATTTGAAGAATTTAGAGAATGTAAAAGATTTTAATTTCTAGAATAAAATATAGTTATTTTATATTCCATGTTATTGCAATTAAAATTGTAACTTTATTAACTATTAGAATTAGTTTTTTTGTGTGGTATTACTAAGCACCTATATCCAAATTTATTTTCTCCTTGAACATTTAATATGCTTACATCAATACCAAATATATAAAAATTAAACCCATCCTGTAATATTGTATTAGACGAACAGCCATGGACCTCTATCAATGTATTTAGACCAAGCCCATGTACAATACTTTAACCAGACAAAATTGATAATATAATTCTTAATCTGTATCAGTACTGTCTACTGAATACACACATAAACTCACGCCTTTATCCCAGAAGGAGTAGGCAGATGTGCTACTAGGACAACCACATTTCGTCTTGTATGTTCCGTCCCATGAAGTGATAGGGGGCGAGCATATCGCCATTTTGGGAATAAGTTCCTCACTCCGGGCTGATAATGAATAGAAAAATCCAACATCAGTTTGTCTAGTAATTAAACAATAATCAGGAAATCTAACCCCAGTCATTTGTATTCTAACTCCACATTTCCACGACACTATATAATTCACCGTGCAAGCCAATATAAAATCAAGATTTCATTATAATAATCTATAAATACTATTCGAGAAATGATTAAAGCATGCGTAATCTCATAAGGAATTATATTAAAAACCAGTTTGTTAGTTTCGTATTATGAAGTAATCGTTACACAATGTCTTATGTTGGCCGATCGAAGCCGTGAACTTGACTTTCGTCTAGGCGGCGCGTTGTAGTGGAGGCCTACGGGCCTCGATCTCGCGGGTTTCAAATGTGTCAATGTTAACTGATGTGGGATACGCATTTGTGTAGTGACTTGATGTAGTATTCAACGTATATTTACAGGAATTCAGCCCTTTTTTAAATAGGTTGATAATAAAAAATATATTAATATTTTGTTTATTGAAATAGGGTCGTCCCGATAAAACATGTTGCGATGGAAATCAGTTCGGTAACCGTAATATAGAACTGCTCTCACTCTCTATTTACTTTTTTAAGGATGAAAGCGCATGGATTAATTTGTTTCAAAACAGTAAAGCAAATTAATCAATACGTTATACACATAGTCCTGATTCCACATTCCACATATCATAACAACGAGAACGCACGGGTTCGAGATAGAACCCACAAATATCTGTTTTGAGTATGGTCGAAGATCAAATGACAGTGTACACGCTAATTATGGAATCAATAATGTCACACGGGGACAGACGACTGGGTCAAACGTCAAAGAGAATTCTATCAGGAGAAATATTGATGCTTCTAGCAGATTTTGTGGAATAAAAAAAAATAACAATTATTTTCATTACAATGGTATTTTAAGGCAATGAATAGAGAAACGAGCATCCTATTCGCCTGATAGTAAACGATTCGATTGCTCATGGACTGTAGCAAAACCAAACTACACGATGAATTAAAAAACAATGTTTGGTATTCGCCATCCTGAGACATTACATGTTAAGTCCGCATCTGTCATTACTCTGACTACAATTTCCTTCAAACCGGAACACAACAGTCCATTTTCTCTGCTATTTGGATGGCAAAATATACATTGCAGTGGTAGGTAACCCAGGCGGACTCTCATAAGAAAGCTTAAGACCCCTTGTCAGTTGAATCACCAATATTTAAAAAGCTTTTGTAGCTTTTGTATTGTTGAAGCGATTTTTATGTTTCTGAGCATACACGCATATAGATTGATTACAGGACCTTAAAAAAATGATCGATAGACACCGGGACAGTATGACTGTCGATGTATAAGTGTTTCGTAATGGATACAAGACAAACAAGATAAGCACTGGAATGCACAGCTATACACAATCTAATTATAAAGCGGAACGTAAACAAACGCTCCGACGCAAATAATTCCACGCTATTGATTATAGATCAATAAATACTTCACATAGTCCCGACCCCACTCCGTGTACGAAACTACGAGACTTCGCTCTTGCAGACCCGAAAAATATGCCTGTGGTTTAAATGTGGCTTGGCATTTGTAAGCCGTATATTAACTAACCACACCAAGGTGCAAATATTAAAATATTTTCCAATTAATTAATAAAATAAAAATCTTTATATCATTGTAAAAGTGACATTTCAGGGTTATGAAACATTTTCTCACAAACATATTGGGTATAATTTGATTAGTGAATAGGTTCAAATGTTGCGAGTACTATTTTTTTATTTATTTATATTTATTTTTGAATTTTGAATGTTTTATTATGCCTTTCGACGTGACCCTTGACTTGGGCCCAAACAAATTCTAATGGGTTTAACTCACAGTGATTTCCAAAGGCCATAGTGCGTTCGGCTAGGAACACGAGCGCCAGAAATCTTAGGAACAAAAACTTGACAGAATACGTGAAACCAGCTTCACGGCGTTTTAACTTTATCACATGATACACATTCATCAAGTTAAGCAACTAAATGAACTAAAGGGAGGTGTCGCGGGCGTCAAAGCGACGTATTTGTAGTTAAGGACACGAAATTTAAAAAAAGTTTTATTTCAGTGGCCTAAGGTTACGTTTCTGCATAATACCTGTAGCATAAAATATTTTCGTACCGTTTTTTTCCACATACTTAAAAAAGAAGTTGAAGCTATAGTTTATGTAAACATTATACCAAATAATTTTATTTGGCTTTGTTTTATACTTATTTAACGAATGAGAATAATTCCAACCTGTTTTTTAAACGGTTGTGAACAAACTACCATGACAAATTATTTTATTGTAGTGGTAACACTTTTGTTTACATTTTTGATCTCGGATTCCATTTCCGAGTATATAGGAAATGCATTTGCCATGTCGTCAGTCCGTCATACTCACTTATAGAGACACTTCAACACGCCAAACTGGCGAGCCGTGACGTATGAGCTTAACAGTATTAGCACATGCTATCGACCTTGCGCGAAACGAGGCCCAGCGTTTTAGGGGAAGCTCGAGTAAAGGGGACCCATGCATATTGGGGTGAAAGGAAAATGACCATTTTATCATGACACTTAACATCGGTACGAAGATTTTTGTGCCTTGATGAAACCTACTTTTTTGTGTAGAGTAAATATGTTTTCAATAAATATAAACATAAATAATAATTGCGACACAGGCCCGGAAATCCTGGAGAAATGAACTTGAAGTTCAATAAAAAATATTTTTTTGTCTCCGGCTCTGTGAACAAAATGTGTGTAATTACTTTATTTGTTTAAAGATTTGTCGCCCGAGATAAACGGAAAAAACCTTTAAGGACAAACCATAAAAAAAATCTATAGTGAATTTTAAGCAGTATAGGGATCAACAATATTTTTTACCTATACTATGAACGGGCATTCTTCTTTCTCAATTAAGTATATGTTTATGTTTTGTATGGAGTTACGAATTATAAAAAAAAAATACAAATTAAGATCCTTAACTTGAGATTTAATTCAATATTATAATTACATGAAATTCAAATGGAAAACATTTACTTAAATAGTTATAAAATACCTAATCGGTTTTGAAAATTATTTTAAGTTACTTAATATTTTGCGATTACAAAACTGCGATACAATATATTTTAAATACTCGTATATCAGCGTATAAGAAGCCGCGCAACACAAGTTCGCGTATAAGCATCAACCGGGCCCGCATGAAACGAATTTCCTCTATCTAGCTATCACATAACTCACAGTATGACGGCATGCGTGGAATGCGCGCCGATAGCGCCGTCTCTCTCACACCCAGCGGTGAGAGCGAGAGAGAAGACACGTTACAATCACCCGCGTCGGTGACTCATGTTTATTTTTATTGTTATAACATTCGTCATATTAGGATTTTCGTTTAAATGTTGATAAACACGGTAAATATACATTATTGTAGTTTGTATTCTGAAATATTTTGGCTCACTTAATATATTGAACATACCTAGATTATATATATATTTTTTATTGTAAGTTAATTTTTTAAATGCTCCTGATGGTACGTTATGTTTGGATGTATTACCACTGGCGCGCGCCGACACTATAATGCTGGCCTACTACTACTTTAGAGATCACAGATGTGACACAATGCATGTATGACTTTGCCGCGTTCTACAAATTTGTCGTTGAACCTCAGTGTCAGTGTCTGTATCATTAAAATGCGGGCTATTGTCGACCCTGGCTTACAGGAGTTGCAACCGCGGGTGAGGGTGGGATAATCTAAGTCCACCCAACTTACCCCTTTCTCCCCTCGCCGAAAGCATTTGTGCCTTAATTCTCCACAACCTAATGCGGATAAATGGCTAGCAGCCAGGATAATGTCAAAACTTGTAATGTATTATGCAGTATAACGGAACGGCTAACAACTGGCAATCATTGTTCATCGCTTGCGAATATTATGCTCACCGATCTTGTAGCTTTTCCGTTAATTTTTATTACAGATTATTGCCCTCATGTCAGGGCCTTGATTCACAAATAATTTATTTTGAATTTATAATTTAACTAACAAAGCATCCAATGACATCATTATGACATTATTTTTGTTTCGATAGTTTTAGAAAAAAATACCATATTTTTAGAGACAATAGCACTACACTTACCTACAGAACCACCAATTAATGTAGTTTCACAATTATAAACTCTCACTCGAATTTTGGACGCGCACCCCTAAATTTAGCGTGTCACTTTGAAGTCTAGCAAACGTTTGTGAAAATTCCCGTTCAACAGACGATCACGAATAAACTGTGAGCAAAACCAAAGTTTCGTACAAACAAACCCGTGATAAACAGAAGTTCAAACCGAGCGACACAAATCCAATTTATTTGGTGCGGACTCCCTTTACGACAAATGTCAACAGTAAACAATAGTGACGGAGCGATGTCCAACATAAAACAGAATCGATAATCGACTAAAAAGGTGTAATGGCGAGGCGAGTCGTCCCTATCCGCGGAGATGGGAACTGCATGTTTCGTTCGGTTTCCTACTGTATTTTCGGCACTCAAGAGAGACATCGAGAAATTCGATTGAACGTTGTTAATCGAATCGTAGACAATTGGCATCGATACAAGGATTTTATTATAGGAGATAGGTCTTATGGCATGGATATACACGAGGCTAATGACTATCGGAAGCTGATGTCAAGGGATGGAGAGTATGCTGGCCATGTGGAGCTGCACTGCGTCAGTGAATTGTATACTAGTTATACCTTCAAGGTGCATAGACATGGATGTTCAAGGACCATAGACTACGGCCGAGGCGAGACGGTGAAACATCTGCTTTTCTCAGGATATCTGGATGCTGGACACTACAGTGTTTTGGAGTAAAATATATTTTCTTTCTTATTGTTTTATTTTATTTAAATGAAGAATTTTCATACCCAACTCATAATATAATTATAATATGTACGCGATATTTCATAAAAAATTTGGCAGTCATATTAATAAAATAAAAGATGATTAGGCTTTTTTATTTGTTTGCTTGTAGTATTGCTCAAATTCTATACAAGATACTTATTGTATGATCTTATTTATTTATTTATTTATTTAACACTTTATTGTACACCATATATACATAAAAATTACAAAACAACATGAAAAAAAAATGCACAAGTGGCGGTCTTATTGCTTGAAGCAATCTCTGCCAGACAACCATGGGATGGATAAACGATAAGAACGTAACGTTGGGGCTTCAGGTGTACGAATAATTCAATTTATATAGTAATATTACTAATATTTATATAATATTATTAAGTTTATATATAAACATACATAAATATGTTGAATAAATACACAAAATACACATATAATATATATACATAAATAATATAAAAAAATAAATATAAAAGCGATATAAATAAATAATAAACAAAGGAAAATGTGAACAAGTCCAATATCTTCATAGAACCTGAAAGTAGTGTTCTTTAACCAATTTGTTAAAGATGGGCAGAGATTTAGCCCGTCTCACCGTTACTGGCAAAGCATTCCACAACCTGGCAGCTTGTACGGAGAAAGATCTGTCTATGAAGGAAGTGGAATGCGCGGGGATTTTCAGCCTTAAGTTCTCCGATGACCTAAGAGACCTCGAATGCGTATCATGAAGGTATTCAAAGCGATTTTTGAGATATGAGGGAGTGAGGGGATTAAAAAGTATATTATAGAGAAGGTAAAGAATGTGTGTATTCCGGCGAAGCCTTATTGGTAGCCACTTGAGCTTTGTACGAAAATCGGAAACATGATCATATTTGCGTAATCCAAATATAAATCTGATACAAAAGTTTTGAAGACGCTCAAGTTTATTAAGTTGCTCCTCAGTGACATCAAGATAACTGACATCCGCATAATCAAGGATGGGGAGAAGAAGGGATTGAGCGAGCGATATTTTCGTGGAAATTGATCTTAGATCTTAGATCTTAGATAGTGGATCTTAGAGTGGATTCATGATCTATGTATGTGATTGTTGGGTGTATTTATTTCTTTAATTCAACCTGTGTACATATGCTTTTTCTATTAAATTATTTGCACTAAAAATATATTTCGCTGGTGAATACTCTATCTAGAGGCTGGACTTCACTCACCACAGTTGCTAGTCACTAGATCGAGCCAACACAATCTTACGCATGTCTAAAATTGGTGTAAGGCAAGTCTAATTTGTCGTGTATCGCCATTGAGTCTGCGGATATAGCCTATCTGGCCTATTTATAGGTCCTGTAGCCATGCTAGGTAGGTATCGTGTTTGTAAACAGAAACGCCTCCGTACATTGACCTTGAGTAGATTTAGAATTGGGTTGCGCATTTGATTCCAGCGCGAATATTTTCTTTTTATTAGTTATTTTTGTTTTAACGATAGTAAATACAGGGTATATCAAGACTGCTACCGAAAACGAAGCCGGGTGGTAGTTTAAGCGACTTCAGACACAATGCAACAGAAAAAGTTGCAAAAAAAAGCGACAAAATTTTTTTTGTTATTTTTTCCTATGGCCATATTTGGGTGGTAAATAATTTTTTCCTAAAATAATAGTATATACCCTTTTATTTATAAATACTCTAAGGTATAAAAGAGTTTAAATTATTATTTAAGCAAAAACTATGGATTTACTACCCAAAAATAAAGATATTTAAAAAATCATAAAAAAAAATTGTCGCGTTTCTAGGCGAAATTTTTAATTGCATTGTGTTTGTAGCCACTAAGACTACCACCCGGCTTCCTTTTCGGTAGCAGTCTTGAGATACCCGGTATATAAGATCAGATGGAGGTCGAACGATTTAGCGAGGTCTTTTTTTGTAAGCTTTAGTAAGATATTCCACTGCTGTGCATATTTTGGGTCTGCCACAAACACATTTACAAATATCTGTTGGGAACGGCTCGATTCCAAAAAAATACTGAGTACCTAAATCGTTCAATTATAGTGATCCTTTGAATTCACTGTATAACCCTGCATGAATTCATTAATATGTATATTCCAATTTATATATTTTTTTCTAAAAAAAAAACAGTGTGTATCCAGACAGCGACCGAAAACGAAGCCAGGTAGTAATTTTAGTGACTTAAAACACAATTCGACTAAAACTATTGCAAAAAACATGTGTGTGTCTGTAGTAACTAAAATACCACCCGGCTTTGTTTTCGGTAGCAGTCTTGATATACTCTGTATTATGGTGAGGTAAATATGAGCTATTATTACTACGAAAAAAATGAAGAAAGTTCTAAAACACATAGCGTTATAATATTTTTTTGTTATGAAGATGAAATTGTACATACAGTACTTGTTGGATAAGATCTAGCTATAAAATGACAGGCTGTAGATTCGATCACCTCACTGAGCCATGTCGATACGGCCCCCAAATATTTGTCTCAGGCCTGGGTGTTGATATTCCGAACAGTCTCTCATCATCGCTGATTGGGAACTTGTGTGTGACTATTGCGTTTAATTACAAACGCATGCTATTGCACATATGCTGCATCTTATAGCAACACCATGGCCAAATAGAACCAATTCAGATTTTTTACACAGCCTTTTCAAAACGTACAAAAACAGCTAACATTACAAAGAACAAAATATTTGCGTGGCCCACATTGCGCCGCGCCTGGACGCGGGAATTCGTCCAGTTTACTCATCCATTAATTAAAAAACTATCAATTAACGCGTTTCACTATTGAATACGTTGAATTAATAATGGCTTTGTGACCTCCGGTTGCGTGGAAATATTGATCAAGTGACGTCACATTTTGTTTTGGAACTCCTGTGACTGAATATAGAGAGGCGATAAGAGAAAGTTTAACAAGTATACTTTTAAATTAATTGCTTTAAATCTTGAAATAAAATACTGTATTTACCATCACAATAATCTACAGAAGATCTTTGAAACAGTTCTATTCCTGAGCATCGTTTCTTATTGATGAAACAGGACAACTATATAGTATATAAGTACTGCATTATGTACTACATACAGTATACCCATCTCGGATCCATCTGCATTGCACTCACCAGTCACCATCAGGTGCATAAATCACTTTCCGTATCATACGTATATCTAAGGAACGCAAGCACTTTTTTTAGAAGAAAGTAATAAAGAATACTTACTTTATCTTTGTTTGTACGTCATACTTGGTGTGCTCATTAACCGTTCTATGACGTATGGGTGACCGGCTTGCCCGAGCAGCCACCGAGCAGCGGTAATTCAATTCCCGCCTACAGTTTATAAATCAATTGATATTTATTGATGTATCCCCGTGTCCAATGAAATTATTGATTGCGAGCGAACAGATGTCTATATGTTTTTATCGATGCTGTGGGCTGGTCGTTTGAGATTAAAATTGTATATTAAATCGAAAGGTTAATGATGGTAGGTATCTCAAATGTAAGAGGCCGTCTGGGTAGATGCCACTGCTATGTCTATTTCTCCCGCCAAACAGTAGTGTGAATTCACTGTTGTGTTCCTATTTGAAGGCTATTGTAACTAGAGTAACTATTGGACATATTGAGACTTAACATCTTATGTCTCAGGATGGTGAGCGCAAGTATTTGTTTGTAATTCATTCATCATCATTCATCAGGTGAAAAGAATGATAGTCTCGCAGGTCATCTCAAAACCAATGCAATCTAGTTGGTTGCACAGTGGGTTGAAACCTGAAACTCTCACCTCTTTAGTGAATATATGAATATTTCTAGTAAATACCTTCCCATTTTAACAGTGAACGAAAAACTGATGAGTCAATTTGCATGCATTATTAGGACAATGCAAAACTATTTCTAAAGTTCAGTGTTGAATAAGCGGAATTATTCGAGCAGTGTTAGATGGATATTGAACTTTGTCACAAATAGCATAGAGTTCAAAATAGCATACAGGATTTGTCATATGATGCGTGTTAGCATATTTGGGACCTGTACAGTCTCCAACAATGTCGTGCATTTTAAAAAGGTAAGAACACAAAACAAATATGAAGATTTATCCTGTACCTGACTAAAATTTTCCTTATTTAGTACTATTTCTTTTCTGCTATATAATTGATGTTTTGACACTATTTTACCCCAACTATTGCCAATATTGCACCTGTAAGCCAGGATCAAGAACACCACGTTTTGAAACCACTATATTGTTTCAGCCCGTAAACGTCCCACTGCGCCTCACGAGCTACCACGCTTGCCTAGTATGTGTTGGTAGACTTTACATACCATATAATTACCAAAACTCACCATGGTGTGCAAGTTCCCTCACGATGATTTTCTTCGCTGTTATAGTGCGTGGTGATTGACTATCAACACACACACACATGATATCAAAAAGTCAAAGGTATTCCCTTGGATTTGAATCGTTTTGCCAAAAATTTGATCCGTTTACCAACAGTCCACCAAGTAATATTTGATTTGTTTCCACTGAAGCTCGACATGTCCCAGAGGCTTACATTACATTATAATAATGATCACATTCATAATGAATGAATTGAATCAAACCGTGAACTGATTAGGAGGTGCAACAAGCTGTATCCAAGTTATTAATAAATTGCAAAGGATTATCATTGTATTATAAATATTTCAATAGTTGAAATGTGGGCACGCACCACATACCGCAGCGCCGATAATTCGATTCAAACATAACTATGTATCAACAGCCGCAAATTGACGGCATTGGGTGAAAATATTTGCAGTGCGTGGGTGGACATGCCACTAGTGTATAACAAGGTATTGTCGCGTGCATTTGTTAATGCAACCTTGCGATCGTTAGCGGGAGCGATACATACATTTAAGTATTTGAGGACGTACGAATACGCGTTGCCATGGTAACGGACAGCCGACAGGCAGGTTTTGAGGCTATAAGCTATGCTTTATTTTGTAAGATTTCTATAAATTGAATCTACACGTGGTAAGGAGATGCTCCTGGCTATAGTAATGAGAAAAGGGTGGCGACCAGACAGCGTTGTGGTCAAGATTTTAGTTGATTCTTATTACTGCCAAAGTTAAGCCATTGAACTATTTGCCAACCTCTATGATATAATACATGATGCTTTTAGTTAAACAAAAGAGAAGGTTCGAGTTTTTTGTAATGATAATTACTGGTAAACGTCTATTCATATATACTTATTATCTAGAAACATTTATCATATTTTGTAACCCACTATCCAAATTTTATACATTAAAATGAACGCATCTTTTGATCCTGTCTTACAGGCATTACTCTAGCTAATCTAAGGACCAGTTCGAGTATATTCGCAAGTCATAGAAGGTGGCAAAATAACAAACATAGCCCAATACTTAGAGATAGAACGAACATCTGCAATCGGCTAAATGGAGCCATATTTCAGCCAGTAGGCCGCACATAAAAAATTAAAATGACTCAAATGCCCAATGGATCTATTTTCAGTTCGATTCCCATCTGGGTGTGAGGCAACTATTTTCTATTTGTCTATCGTACGGGTATTTATGTCTGTCTCACTTTGCAGAGGAAATAGATCTCACTTCTAAGAACATAATATTAGATATTTTTTGATGATTTGTGAATATTTTTTCATCAACTGTACCGGCTCTACGTTGGTAAAATATTTTATCTTTTAAGTCTATTAGAAAGCAAATAACATCAAATATTTTTGTTTAGTTTGTGTTTGTTTTGTATAAAATTTAGCAGTTCTAAGTAAAGTCTGCAGTCCGTGGGGAACCAATAAATTATTTGGCGAAACTATCTCAATTATGCGGGCTGTATTCCATGCCTTACCATGCTCTTCTTTTAGGTAATATTGAAAATAGCTATCCGGTAGAACAGTATTCAACTTAAGCACATTGCATAATGCACATTTTATTCAATTTATTTTAGTTCCTTCTTTTTTCTTCGAAATACAATAAAACTATTTTCAATAACGTAAAATACAACATACAGTCAAAGTCCACCATTGCTTTCATCAGTCTAAAACAAAGACCAAAAGTTTTATTTTGTGAGTCCCGAACTAGAAGCGGAATTTTTATAGTGAGGAATCGCAAATATGCGGAATCGACTATAAAGATTTTTAAAAATGAATTTAAAATTTCGTCGATTCAATTGCAATTCTATCAAAAAGAAATGTTGCGAGTGAAAAATAAATGTTATTTCGAAATGATCAAATATAGGTTTTCAATTGCATGCATTTTTATTTTCATTTATACAGTACGTTCGCCAATACTGTGCGCATATAATAATTAAACGGTAGCAATTTTAATAAATTAAAAAGTTGGGGGAGTTACAAACTTAGTCAACGGAGGTGCGGTTATTAATAGTCATAATAAGTTACTTTGTCCAGCTATTTTAAATTCAACCCATTAAATATTTACGTCTCATAGGTACTACCGTGTTTAAAAATTGATTTCAATTTAAAGTGCAACAACACATAATAGTTTCGAAATGAACATTATCTAAAACGTAAAAAAACTTTATTCCCAGAAAATTTGTGCTGACTCACTAAAACTACATAAAATGCGAACAAAAAGTTCCTACATTTAGAACTATTCCGATCTTCGCAAGTTACCACGAATGTATTTAGTCTGCAAATTGAAGTTATTTCGTCGATATAAATTTACCGAACCGAATTTACACGCTGTTCCACCCATGTGACTGATCGAAAAAACGTTCGCAGTCTAGCACGCCGCGAGGCTCCAAAAATAGGACTAGTTTATCCATTTTATAGGATACCGTACCAAAAGGAAAAAAAAGAAACCTCACAGCCTTATAAATGCCCTTACAAACTCACATAGATGATCGTCCGTTCGTCTGTTAATAGGATTTCTCCCAAAGACATCTGATCATGAATAAAGTATATCAGACTTAACATCTTGATATATAAACCCAATTATATATTATATTTATTTATTTAGATCTTTATTCTACTCACAAATTAACAAATACATTAAACAGAAACAATAATCATGTGTACAAATGGGGGTTTTCAGGCGTAACAGCAATGTCTTAATGACAACCATGGATTTAAAGGAAGGAATTTGTATTTGTATCAACCTATATACGTCTCACTGCAGGGCCCGGGCCCGCTTTATAATCGGGAGTACGATTGCGAGTGGTTAGGCCATATAGACCACCACGCTGGCTAGTGTGGGTTGGTGAACTTGCATACCATAGAAATTCTTATAAATCGCTACGGTATGCAGGTTTCCTCACGATGTTTTCCATCACCATTTTAGTGCGTGGTGATTGACTATCAAAATGCACATGACTCCGAAAAGTCAGAGGTGTGCCCTGGGAATCAACCCGCGACCACCGTGAACATGTTGGCCACCACTCACTCAGGAATGTGTATGAAATAAATATTTTAGGATTGCAGTTGTAAGTGGAAAGATATTGTACGCTACGGAACTCTAGGTACCCGAATCCAACTTGTTTTTTTGTACATTTATTCCCGTCCGATCCATGTCTGGTGTGAAACCGCGCGAGTTATGACATTCATAAAGTGACTTAGAATATTCAGCAGTGGACCGCCAGTCGTGTTAATATTCCGATAGCGAAAAATTCGGCTGTCAGTAAAATAATTCTTTTTTATTGGGAGTCGATGTTTGTAATTCATTAGTATTGCATGTTTTGATTAATCACGTTTGTTTTATGGTTGTTTGTAGATTAAATAACAGTTTGGATAGTGGTGTAGTAAGAAGAACTAAATTAGGGACTGGTTTCGTTTGATCTAAGAGTGTATATTTCTGGCTTTCCGTTATCAACGTTGTAATCATAGTTAGTAATTACTCAGTAAATTGAAGTTAATGAAGACCTCATAGCTTTATAAATGCCGTTACAACCATCGTCCATCGTCAGATCGTCCATTCATCTGTCAAAAAATCAATAGGATTCCTCCTAAAGAAATTGGCAACAAGCTAAATCTAATATACTTTATGCGAATACCTAATCTTATCTGATAAAATATATGTTTATTTATAAATATTTTAACCATTGGAGGAAACCCAAGTTCAGGTATGATTCTTATACATTAAATAAGGGATTTATTATACTTTTATGTTAGATAAGGCACATCAACAATACACACAACATTCACATCATTGTATTTTTTTCATATAGGATTTAGTTCCGATGTCTGCGCCGATTACATGCGTATACAACTTATACGTTGACAATTTAATGTAAGTGAGACAAGTATTCTAATATCATAAACATTACTAAAATACAATTAAAAAACAACTAATAAAAGTGATTTAAAAGATATGCGAAGTCTACCAGCAGTAAAACATAAGCATGTGAGCTTAAAAGGCCTACTCCCGAAAGGTAATTTTTCATCATACAAGGTTCGTGCCCTACGATCTAATTGCCAGCTGATATTAATAATTAATTATATGGTTCAATTTCGTATGCAAATGTATGCTTCAACGAGAGTGTGTCACGTAGTGACTCACTATTACTATATTGAGATGCGCAATTAGCATAATGCAAGGAAAATCATTTTAATTAAGTAAAAGATATACGTGCATGTATAAAAGTGCGTGGTGGCCTGTTGGTAAACGGACTAGACGCGGCTGCCAACATATTTCCGGTGGTCTCGGGTCAGGGCACACCTCTGACTTTTCGGAGTCATGTGTGTATTGATAATCACCACGCACTAAAACGGTGAAGGAAACCTGCATACCATAGCCATTTATAAGAATTTATATGGTATGTAAGTCCGCCAACCCGCACTAGGCCAGCGTGGTGGAATATATGGCTTAACTACTCTCAATCGTACTGTCGATTGTAGAGTAGGCCCGTGCCCTGCAGTGGGACATAATGTATGGGCTGATACAGAATAGATATACGAGGAAATATAATATCTTCGGATTCACAATTTTTAGAATATGTTTTCATTAGTCGGATCAGACCAACTTTATTTGACTTGATTATGGAAAGCGCTGTTCAAGTCAGTAGTAAAGTATGGTAATCTGTCACAAAAAAGTTGTATCTAGATAAGTCGAAGACCTAGACAATGCTGGGAATTATCAAGATAAAAACAGTAGAAGACATAATTAGGCAGCAGGAAATTGCGTAAAGCTTAGTGTTCGTTTTTGGAGTAGGAAGCAAACATGCAGACTCCATTGCTGTGCCACCAGATGGTGAGAGGTCACACCAGAGGAACGCCTACGCAATATGAATAAAGGGAAATGATGGAGATTTTCACGACAAAACAAAAGACAAATCAAAAGAGGTTGAGTTGACAAGAGAGAGTGGGCAACCAGGCACATTAATTTATGATAGCATAGTCATAGTATATGTCATTATAAAGGCCTATTTCAGCAGTGCACTTTCTGAGACTGGATAGAGCAGTGGCGTGCACAGGATTATGACACTGGGTATGCGGCGGAATACTGGGTCACAAAACCTTTTTCTTTTATAGTTTTTTAGCATAGCCACAGCCACGCGACGGATCTCTAAGTCAGAAACCATGCCAACATAACAAGTCTTAGATGTACTACTATTCATGTCCATCTTCTACGGCAACACAGACAAAACAGCGATCAATCGTCGCTGCGGAAGAAATTCTAATAAGTAAAATAAAAAAACTCACCTAGTCGGCTTCAATTTTCACATATTCAAGGTTCCGGTTAGTTGAGATTACTATACCTATCCCGATGTAAATAAACGCAAGATTTCGGCCACCTCATTCATTCATTTGATAAACATACATTTTTAACACAAACCTCACAATCAAATAACATTTGAAAAAGTAAACAAACACACTAGTAAAAGCAAATGACTACAATTAATATCGAAACTTAGTAAGAAACTGTTAAATGTACACACTTTCAAATGTTAAAATGAAAAATCGTTTAAGAAATCTATTTTTTTTACAAACATACTAGTATAAAATAGTAAACAATGCAAAAACACATAAAAAAAGCAAAATGGCCCCCGCGAAACACAAAACATCTCTATTTAAACAAATAAAACCTTACTTACCAAAAATGCATAATAGGAGACTGTCCCACCCTCACACCCACCACTGTAACTCCTGTGAGCCAGGATCAACAGTGGCACGCAATGTAATGACACCGAGCATTGAAGCTCGGCGAGTCTCCGGGAATGTCAACTTGTCTTTAACCCGGAACGAAATTAATCAGAAAGTGAAATTAATAGGAGGAGTTGGAAATAAATTATTGTCCACTTCCCTCCGTGCAAAGCAGGCGACAAAATAATGAACTAAACAGGTAAATAACCTCGTAAAAAGACTTTTACAGCCGGAGAAGCCAGCTGTAAAGCACCACGGATCACATCATCACAAAAATGCATAATGTGCATAGGTGATTTATTAGATTTGCACCTATTAATTTTACTCAGATTATAGGCAACGAACATACCCGATTACTCCCGACAACTGCCGAACTTCCGAGGCCTGCCGCAGGAGTCGCGGCTTTCAATATTCATGGGTGTGTGCGTTTGCGACTGTACACGGACACCAAAATTACTACACACATGCAAACAAATATCATGCAGGACGCGGCGGCATGACTTGGTTGATTAGGTACATTATTTTGCTTTGCAGCGCCGCTTGCTTTTCGTGTGGCAAACATAATGTTTGCGTGATTGCAAATAGGTGCTATTTATAAAATATTAGGCGTTTTTAAGTTATTATATTTTGTTTATTCATTTATTTACTATAAATTAAAGTAATCTAAAACGTACGAACGTTATAATAAAATATCTGTGACTGGCAAGTAAAGCACTGCATTTCTGCCTACAACACAGCAAGGAGCGCACGCCCCTATGATAGAGAGAGAGAGAGAGAAACATACTTTTCTGTCCTGTACGCTTTGTCCTAATAATTGTTCAAATGGCATCCCTTTAGCAAGATTTAATTCGACTCCGAAGTTTAAAAACATGCGTTGACTCACCTTAAAGAACAAAAGTTTCCAGCGATATTTAATATAATATTGAATTGAATTGTGACTCAAATTCACGTTGCTTTCATAATTAATAACAAATATTGCTTTATGATATCAATATTATATCACTGATATGGCATTTCCTGCTTCTGGAAATGTACTCTTGCGAATAAATTTGTATTAGATTCCAAAGGAATCAATGCACAAATCTGAAAATTAAATAATTTTCTTATATGTATGAAGAATATTTCTAATAAGTATTTTTCACTTTATTTATATTAAGTATACACATCTTAACTGTATATTTGAGGAAAAATATTGATTTAAAAAGGTAAATAACCAGTTTATAGCTAAAACAAATTAGTTTAACTGTTCTAGGGATATACTTAAACGGTCTTACAGCAGAAACTCGACCTGGGCATTGATTAATCATAGGAGTTGAAACTAAGTCAAATCCTATATTTATATTCAGGAGACAAACCAATATAAACAATACATGATGTAACTGCGTGAAGACATGCATAATTAGAAACGAATTGAAGAGTCGATAGGGGTCAACCTGACCAAAACCTAATTGTGACCCTCAAACTAGGCCGGAAATGACCTAAACCGACCAGAATGCATGACGCCATTTTCTATGCAGCGATCAGCAAAATTGAGACCTTATATCTTTGCGTACTCTTCTGGGCACATGAAAGTAAGAAGAATTGAAAACTTCATAAAAATATTCTTCGTATAACTATTGCACACGAACACACACACACACATATAACGTCGAACAGTTCAACAAGACTTCTCAGTATTGTGTTCATTGAGTCAACCAAGTGATGTAATTCTGAATCACTACGCCGAGTGGCATCAATGACTTTGGTCGCACTCTGACAAACATCCTTAACGTTTTTTTTTTATTTTGTTTGCTATAATTATAAATGTTTCACAAACAAGGAATGTAGCTAAAAAAATGGAGAAACTTTACAAGTTTTCCTCAAATTAAAATTATATATTATTCAAAAACCGTAATAATTGTCAAAAGTCAGTCTACCTATGCAAATCCCGTGTAACAACTATCGTGAGGTTTTACATAACGTACAAAAATACTGATAACTAATCTAAAGAGTGCATTGGCAATGTAAATAATATTTTTATCTTGTCGACAGACGGCAACGGTCGTCAGCGCCAACCACTGTAATTTTTCGATCTAATTTATTGGATACACTTCTTTCTTTGTATCTAACGTCATTCCGTCGATTTTTTTCTATTGGTCAGGCAAACAAGTAAACAGGTCACCAATTAGTAAATGATCACTGCCGCCTCTGCCTAAAAATCGATCGAAAAATCCACTACGCTTGGGTCATGGATTTGTTCTGGACGATCAAATTGGGAGGGGAGCGGGAAGGAAAAAGGATGAGAGGAAGAAAGGGGTATTGGGCACCCAGCAATTTTAAACAACAAACGAAACGCGACAATTAAGCTTTCGCTTCATGTCAGCCTCCTGTGAGACAGTGATACCGACCCGGACAAATCTACCCATTCACGGTGAGTCATGACTGTCAGCAGCTTGGCTCTATTACTAAGTGCCAAAGGCTGTTTTCTGTCTTAAATTATCTCACTTCAGTAATGTCAATAATTATTCGTTACGTTGCGCCTAAAATGCTTATTACCGCATATTAAAATTCCCTGAAGATTTTTGAAATGATTTATTGGCAGCAGCTTTCGTCCAACTTTTCTTTCGAGTGATAGTGAACTTTTCTTTAATGATAGTGGCAACTATAAAGGGTTAACTCGATAGATGATGATGTAGACGGCTTGCAATACATGTGTGAAGAAATTAGTAGGCTAATTTTCAGCACAAAATTACTTTTGGATAAGGATGATGATGATGTTGCAGTTCAAGAAGTTTAAAAAATAAAAACATAAAAATTGGGCCATTTGCTTAATTAAGCATGAAAAAACATATTTGGACTATCAGAATATAGAAATGCATAAAAAATCTTCTAGTATGCACCGATATAGGGAGAGTTCGTTATTGCTTTCTTAATTAGTATTGCGGTTTACACAATAGCATTTAAAATCGAATGAGTGTTTTCTGAGAACAAAGAAATCACTATAATACCATGCATTAGAGAATACTTAACGAAGAGCAGGATTGGAATTCACACTCAAGATTAATAGAGATTTCGGGGTTCTGATGGATACAATCTAGTTCCAACAAATTGCTGTCTATATTGTAGGCAATATTCAGGGTGGATTTCCAACAGTAGGAGAAAGTACAAGTTACCAGCAAAATATTTTCTATGGCGTCTTGGGAATATGAGTAGACAAAGAACAAGACATTTTTCAACAAAATGACATAGATGAAGCACAATGGTAGCTGAAACCTAGTAATCAATCCAGGATAACTATTTCAGCGAAGAAAACCATGACCTTACAGCGCTTCATAACATTTTCCACGAAGCCACGGGCCTCATCTCAGAATAATCATTGTTCTGAGGGCCTCATTCTCGCCAATATCAAGCTCCACAGCGCTGCATCGAATCGTTGACCTAAGTTAAATATTAAACGGGCCAGCCCGTGTATTTTCCTGGAAATTGAGCGGGAGTTCACGGAATTCTGTTTCAAGGTACAAGGTTAATATCGGAATGACGGTGAAAGCTTTTATTTTTATTTCGCGGCGTTCCTTCTTCGTGTTCACATTGAGACACTATTTTTCAACGTCCATTGCACTTGTGCCGAGTGTTTCTTTGACTTTGAAACAGAGTTAACAGCATTAGTTATTTTAGAAACATGATCTTTTTGGTAACTAAATACTGTCCTGGGAGGTCCGTCTATAAAAATGATACGAACTTAGAATGTTCGGATGTTCGACATCTGGAGTAAAATATAAGATATCCATTTCTAAAAGTCAATACTATTTTCTATTATACTTAGTGCGATAGAGGAATCCAACATTTGTGGAGTACATACATACATATATAAACTCACGCCTTCTTCCCAGAAGGGGTAGGCAGAGGTGCCAAGACACCCACATTTCGCCTTGTATGTTCCGTCCCACGATGTGATAGGTGGCGAGCCTTTCGCTATATCGAGCACAAATTCCTGACTCTGGGCTGATAATGAATAGAAAAATCCAATATCACTTTGCCCAACCCGGGATTCGAACCCGAGACCTGCTTTGTAGCCATACCCTAGTACAACTACGCCACCGAGGCAGTCAAATTAGTGAAGTTTAACGTACGGCGTCCGAACATTCGAAGTTAGTATCGTTTTTATAGAGTAACCCCCCAGAATTTGGATTCCATCTAACAACATTGTTAGGTATTTTATTATTATCGATAAATTGATAAAAATATATTAGTGGAGTTATTTACAAACACACAGTGTACGTGTAAGGTGGTTCGTAGTCGAAATTCCGTAGTAGCGCGCTCTTATCATTCTTATCAGTAGCGATAACAACCGGCGTGATGACGACATTTTATGATCAGCTGTTCGTACTCAGTTTACGTTACCCATTTGTATTTTTTTTAAAGTGAATAATGAGATTGTTGCTGTGGCATTGATGAGAGACAAACGGCTATTCTTGGATGTAAAGGATCTTTGACGCTGGAATCGATAGGCAGTAGCCTATCATATCCTTAAACCTTAGTGTCTTTAAAGAAAATATGTCCCACCAATGTACTACCAATTTGGAGTAAATTAATAAAAATTAAACCCTCATAATAAAATATTCCAGGTCAAGCTTCAGATATATTAATTTCTCCCGGTGACGTGCAAAAATATACCCGGATACCGGATTCCCCGGGTACCGTTACGGGTTCACCGGTATTGCTACGTCACTTTAATGATGAGCGTAATAATTGAGCCGATCCAACACCTCATTACTTCACACGGTATTCCGGTGATGTCGCGTGCTGTACCGAGTAAGTAATGTACGCAAGGTTATTTTTTATTCTAGTATGGCATTGATACTAATAGTTGACAGACTCCATGGCGTCTTTCCCGCTCTGCTGCGGAGGGAAGTGGACAACTATTTGTTTCCAACTGCTCCTTTTGTTTTTCTTTCTGATTAATTTTGATGCGGGTTAAAGACAAACTAGTGTCCCTGAGAGGCTCGCCGAGCTCCGGAGGTTGGTGTCAAATCTTTGTGTGCCACTATTGATCCTGGCTGACAGGAGTTGCAGTGGTGGGTGTGAGGGCGGGAAAGACTCTAAGCAAGACTCTATGGCGTAGTTAACCGTCGGTTGTGACACATGAGGCCGCAGTTTCCAGCCCCGCACCGAGATAAATGTTTGTGCAACCAAATATTTAGTCTCGGATGTGGGTGTTTGTAAGACTGTAAAGTCTCACGTGGTTCCTGATACCCACGACATAAGATTAGATCTTAGGTTTGTGGGGCAGGACTTTGTATGTGACTGTTGGGTGTTATTTTATTTATATTGTAAAATAAATTCATATTTACCGAACGTAATCTTTTGTGAACTTTTTTACGTAAAAAAGTTAGAAAAAATTTGGTCTTTATGAATTATTGTAATAAAAAACACATTTTTTTGTATTCGAATAGTCACCAAAACAAAAACATCACTTAGTAGACACGTATCTAATTATTGATTAAGTAACTATACTTAATAAATTCACCAGAAGATACCTCCAAATAGGTAATTTCCGCATATCAGTCTAAGGTCGGAACCCATCATTAAAACTTAACATATTCAAATAGTGCTGCATTATCGCAATTAGTAATTACTAGCGTATGCCTCTCGACCGCATTCCCGATCAAAATCTATTCAAGGTCCAGTATAATTTGGCCTACCTACTGAACAAATATAGACGAAGCAACAGCTCAAACTGAAACTCCCTTTACCTATCTGGACGTGTTCAGTTTGATTGCGATCTGTGAAATTCAAAATTCATACATTAATGGCTTGATTCATGAACACAATTATGCGAGAACAACGTCATTAGAACGTCCGAATATAATTGATATTACGTATAACAGTTTGGGCCAATTTGTTAAAGCTGTGAAATCAGGTGATGTAGTAGAAATTATAATGATGTTCCAATCTACACTACTGGCTTTTAATTGCAATATTGGCAATCAACACCTTTGGGTTGTAGTAATTAGGATCGTATATTGATATAACACAAATATTACTTTCGGATCTGCGTGTTTGTGAGCCTGAACAGCCTCTCGTAGTTTCTGATACCCACGACACAAGACTCGATCTTAGAGTGGGATCAGGACTATGTATGTGACTGTTGGGTGTTATTTATTTATTTATATAACATAGATCTCCTAGTAAGGATAAGGATATTAATAAATTATTTTCAAGGATAAGGATATCCAGTAGTGAAAGTACTATTGGTAAGCAGAAATTTCATTGGTCATACACATTTCACCGAACTTATTTCTATCCTAAAATAAAAGATTTTTGTCCATGTTGGACCTACAATTTTACTTTATTTTATTATTGTGAAAAAACAAGGATATTGCCCTATATTGAATTAAAATTCAGGACCTCATAACATAAATCAATAACGTGACAATGTATGTATTTATTTAAATAAATATAATATTGTTTTTTATCGGAAATTATTTTATTACAACAGCACTAATAATCTTAAAAAAATAACTATATTCGTGATGCATCTACCAGCGTATCGCATATCTTTATAAATTGAATATACCTAGTCAGGTTATAAATTCTGTTACATGTTTAATATAAAATAATTGAAACAAGTTTATTCATTATGTAACCATTTATATACCAAAATGAACTTAACAAAACATAGATTCTTATGACACTAAAGTTTATTCAAAATGACCTCCGTGATTTTGAATACAGGCCTTCAATCTGCGCGGCCAGTTGTCTATCGCAGCACGAGCGAGGTCCATGTCAATATCGGCGGCTGCTTTAATCAAGGATGTCTTGAGTGACTCCAAATTGGGATGAGGTTTTGAGCACGCCTTTTCCTCCAAGTGTTCTTGTAATGTAACGGATTCAAATCTGGACTGGAGGAGGGCCAGTCTTCGTGCCGGATGAAGTCGATTTCACGTGCCGCCAGCCAGTCTTGTGTGCTCTTCGCTCTATGAGCTGGCGCCGAATCTTGTTGGAATACCCAGTGCCTGTTATTGAACATGGTATGAGGAACAGGTTCCACAAGGTTCGTCAGGACTGTATTTTGATACACAACTGCATTCGTTTTTACACCTTTCTCACAAAAATATACCTCTGTTAAGCCCCAATAAGAAACTCCTAACCATACCATGAGCGAGGATGGAAAATGACCTCGTTGGACACGTGGAATACGGTTGCTCGCTTCTTCACTACTGTGTGCGTACACCTTATCATTTTGTTTGTTGTAGCTCTCTTCTACGGTAAAAATCAAAATAGAGAGAAGAATCCCACGAACCCCCACTACACTAACTTACATAAAAAATGCACTCAAAAGTACACAAAATTTATCGATACCCAAAAAATAGCTAAAATATTAATTGGCAATAGTCGAAGAAGCAAAAGAACTACAACTTGAAGTCATCGACGGTTACCTCTCCAATCATAAAAAATCAGTAGGAATGATTTTTTTTTGTTTTCGCGGGGAAAACTATTTATCGCTACCGCTGGTCGGGGGAAATGCGGAGCAGTGACTTTAGTTTCACTGATCTTAGGATTCGATGCTGACTCACCCGGAAAAGATGTTACCATTCGGCGACCGTTGAGTTGAGTCCCTACCAAAATTCCTACACCGGCATACCAACCAAAACCCCACGGTGGTCCTCTTCAGCGCATTGGAGCGGCTCTGGCATCTCAGGATGCAAAACGCTCTAGCCCCGCCGGATCAAAGCAGTAGGTATGTAAGATATTTAAATAACAACATGAAATTTAATTAACTAAGAATGTATCATTGCTATTATTATTGAAGTTTCATGAATACGAGAATAATTTTTCCTGTTATAGAGGCACGGCACGCAAGTGTGCTTCGTGCTATCCGGCTCACACAAATTATGTTGGAGGCAAGTGTGAAAGTACGCGATGAGGCAGCACTGTATAAGTCATCATTTTTTAAAATATTATTTATAATAATCTGTATATTTACTTATGAATACTATAAGCCTTATTCATAGATAGTTAACACACTTATTTCAGTTATTGAATGTTTGTTTTCTTCGTACAATCTGAATGAAAATAATAACAGTTTTCTAAGCTCCCCTTAAATAGAAAAGATGGCGTATTAAAGTAATATACTTACGCTAAAATCGGTAATGTTGTTACGGCCGTAGAACGTGCCCCAGCAATAAAAATAAGAGTAATTTAAGATGTATAAATAATTTTAACAAACTACGCACAAAAGAAGTAATCAGTAGAGACATTCTTAGAAATAAATTCGCGGAAACTCTCACTAAAATACCTTTGCTACGCAAACTTGACCTATTTATTTTACGTCATGGCCATGTCGTTCGCCTTTAAGTATTTGTCATATACTTTAAGTTGGCGTGTGGCGAACGTAGTCCAACTACAAATAAAATAAAAAAAATTGTTTTACGCATGGTTTGCTGTAATTGTACATAAAAAATGCGAAAAAAAATCAGTTTCATTACACTTTTTTTTACAAAATTTTCATAGTGTACACAACGAGCGTGTGTACTTATAATTTAATATTAATAACATGTCCAATGTACTGGAAAGTGAAGACATACAAAATTAGAGCTATTTTATTACTTTGCACAACAGGACTTTGGCGACAAAATATCGTATATGGCATACACAGGCACACTCCCGCGCATCCCACATTTATTGGAGGGCGCATGCGATACTAAAGAAAGGGCAGGGTTTATGGTAGAAGAAGGGATACTCTAAAAGACTGACGGTTTTGATACCACGAATATATTTCAAGGTTGTGACTAATGTATTTTAACATATTTTTGTAGATAATTAAGATATTGATAAATGTTTGCGATGAGAATATTATATCACAGGAATAGTTTGAATTATAGCACTGTGCTTTACCCCAACGTGGTGAACTATAACGCCTATACCCGAAAGGATTTAAAGCACACAGAACTAAATTATTAACGACATAAAAAATAGTCAATAAATCAAAAGTTATAATGAAAATATCTGTTACTAGCTCCGCAGCGGTTGAACAGCAATTTACATTATAAATTCCGAGCGTACAAAAGCGAGGCGAAGTTAAGAGCATTATAATGCTCCCATCATTAAGTACAGTGCAGAGATAATCCGCTTGTAGGCTACAATCGGGTTAAACCGATCTGTTATATTACATTGAAAGCTACACTTTGTTATAATGTACATACGAAGCTATATGTATCAAGCATCTAACAGCAGTAACAAATAACAATATTAACAAAAAATACCAAGCTTGGCTTTCAGTATTTCAATGAATTCATCACAATTGTAGAGAAATTGTCAGTTGTTTTTATTGCTATGAATGGCGAGACTACCCTGCCATTCGCCTAATGGGAAGCGATACGACTGCTCAAGAACAGTAGCAAAACTAAACAGCACCTTTAATTACAAAGCAATGCTTGGCATTCCATCCTGAGACATAAGATGTGAAGTCTCAATATGTCCAGTAGTTACTCCGGTTACGATATCCTTCAAACCGAAACACAACATTCCATCTACATTGCTCTTTGACGGGAGAAATAGACATTGCGGTAGTACCACTAGTAAAATGTAATAATGTTATTTCTCAAAAGTGATGAAAGTTAAACACTCAATAGAGTACATAGTCAAAATTCCACCGGATTTCAGCAGTGTCATGAGCGCGAGAAGAAACTCTCTTTCTTGTGCGTAAACTCGCCGGTCCCTCTGCCAAGCATGATAGCAAGTCCTCTTTTGCCATCTATACCCATTATATTCTAAAATGTCCTCGATAAAGGCCAATATTCAGCAAAGGACTTTCTGTGATAGAAGATTATGATAATGATACATTATTTACATTTTAAACGTTCGTAAAATCTACGAGTATACCGGGTATCTCATGACTGCTACCGAAAACGAAGCCGGGTGGTAGTTTTAGTGACTACAAACACAATGCAACTAAAAATTTTGCAAAGAAACGCGACAATGATTTTTTATGATTTTTTAAATATCGTCATTTTTGGGTGGTAAATCCATAGTTTTTGCTAAAATAATAATTTAAACACTTTTATATCAAAGATTATTTATAAATAAAAGGATATACACTGTTATTTTAGGAAAAAATGTATTTACCACCCAAATATGGTCATAGGAAAAAAATAACAAAAAAAAAATGGTCGCTTTTTTTGCAACTTTTTCTGTTGCATTGTGTCTGAAGTCGCTTTAACTACCCGGCTTCGTTTTCGGTAGTAGTCTTGATATACCCTGTATAAATAGGAATTATCTGCCGTAATTTATGTTATTAGTTAATGATGATTCATACGGATTATCGGTTTAGTGCCGACTCGGTTCAATGATTTATCGATTGACGAGACAATTATTTTCCTCGTAATATATGTATATGTATAGTATGCATATTATTGATGTGAGTAAATTCATATGCATAGCTTTAATGTTAAGTAAACACGGTGAACTAATCTGTGTAGATAAAACCGTTTCAAAAGAATTTCAAATACATGTAAAGTTACCGTTTCAGACCATGCGGTGGACGAAAATACCTACTAAAAGGATTGAGTTCAGGCATATATTTATACCTAGACGAGACGACCGAGACGTGGCCTCTCACTGTTTTTTTTTTTTATGTTATAGGGGGCAAACGATCATGCGGTTCACCTGATGGTAAGTGTACAACGCTGCCCATGGACATCTGCAACGCCATAGGGCAAGGAGATGCGTTGGCGGCCTTTGAGGTGGGAATACGCTCGTTTTTTGAAGGTCGCCAGGTCGTATCTGTCCGGGAATTATGCCGCTGGCAACTGGTTCCACAGATTTGTAGTACGTGGGAGAAAGTGCCGGGAAAAACGTACTGTAGTAGATTTCCAACCTCCAAGGTGATGTGGGTGGTATTTGGAGGTTTGTCATGTTGGTGTGTTAGTTTGTGGGCCTCATTAAAAGGCTCAAAGTCACTCAACGAGCTATGGAGCGGGCTATGCTCGGTGTTTCCCTACGAGATCGAATCAGAAATGAGGAGATCCGTAGGAGAACCAAGGTTACCGACATAGCCCATTGGCAAGTTGAAGTGGCAGTGGGCCGGGCACATAGCTCGTAGAACCGATGGCCGTTGGGGCCGAAAGGTTCTTAAGTAGAGGCCACGTACAGGTAAGCGAAATGTCGGACGCCAGCCTACAAGGTGGACGGACGATCTGGCTAAGGTTGCAGGAAGTCGCTGGATGCAGGCCGCTTCTAACAGGTCATTATGGAGATCTTTGGGGGAGGCCTATGTTCAGCAGTGTACTTCCTGTGGCTGATATGATGATGACGATGATGATATACCTATATTTATAAAGAGTAAGGTAAGAGATAAGGTTTCTACAACACAGGTAATCAGAAACTATGGGTCTACCATAACCAATTTTGACGTATCACATTACTTCATCTACTTGCATTAATATCTTCCTGCATTCGCATCGGTCCACTGGGCAACTGATCTGTCTCTCTTTTAAAATAGGACACAACTCTCTCTGTCTCACTCTACAATTACAAGAAGTCCACTTCTGAATATAAGCGTGCCGGTTTCCCAAGGCTAAATAAACCGACTTTAAATTAAAACAAAATAAAATTCCTGCGAACTTTATATTAACGGAGGAGCTCTCAGAACTGTCGGTAGTTGCGAAGCGAGCGCATCAACTTTCGCCCCTCAGGAGCTATTTGGCGAAGTCTGAATACTTGTACTAAAACACCCATTATATCTACACATACATTGTTCTACAACTAAACCTGAATGAAGTTAAGGTATATTATAATTTTAATTACCTAAATATTGCAGTTATCTTCAATTGAACAAAACCGGCATTCCACTATTGAATCGTGGTGTAAAATACACCCAACAGTTACATAGACGTGGCCCCACACTAAGATCCAGTTGAGTCACGGGTATTAGAAACTATGAGAGACGTTTCGGTCTCTTAAACATCCAGACCCGAACAAATACCTGTGAATCTTTTTCTAATTGCTTAGGTCCGGCAAACGAGCAAACAGGACACCCGATGTTAAGTGATCACTAAATGTGACAGCAAAGCTATGGTATCCCGTCAATCTATTTCAGTGGTACCTTGATGGATTGACGATACCATTAGTTATCAATATTACCCACCCACGACGGAAATAAAAACAGGTATTAAGGTGTACCAACGTAATTACCTTAGAGTACTAGTACTAAAATATTGCCATAATATAAAATATTTATGGTTACAGTAAAGCTCGGCATTAATACCAGTAGGAGCAGTGCGACACGTATGCACATAAATAGTGTCTCTGCTTCCCTGGGCAGACGTAAACCCAGCATAATTATGCAACAGCCACGCACAGCTAAACTATTTCACAACTCAGTGTTACAGATCCTAAGAATGTGAGAGAAACATAATATATCGAAAAAATACTGCAGATCTTAGAATATGGGTAGAATTATTGTTCTGGTGGATTGAGAAGGCAATACTACGATTGAATGGCGATATAAATAAAGCTCAAATGTTATATCGCTTCATTTTTATGGAGACTGACATTGGTGGATATAAGAAAAAGTAAGTATATTTGATAAGGCATCGAAAGTACGTTTTAAACCACAGAAATAACTAATATTGCATCAATAATCGCCTTAGATAAAATAAGTCTTGGATGGATGTACCTAAGTCTAGCGGTGTCTCTCTCACACATAGCTCAATGTTACATTAGTCATGAATTTTGGTAATGTTTTTTTGTTTTCTATTATTTTAAGGACTTAAGCTGAGCGGCCATATCGTCCTATAAAGGTTACAATACATAATGTAACTGCAAATATCAATAACAATTAGTAGAAATAACAAAAATAATTATGATAAAAAAATACAATGCTAAGTACTACTTTTTAAGTTGGTAATGTTAGACAAGGCTTTCATGACCATTGCTCAGTTGTAATATCGAACCTATCTATGATCACTACAAAATGCGTTGAACTGTAAATGAACATAAAAAAAATCTTCGGAATTTTATTTTAAGTCCACCATCCAGCAATAGACATACATACATTATGGTCCATACCTTATACCATCATAATCAAACTCTCGACCAATAAGTCATCTCTTCAGCTGTGGGCGTATACATTATTGTAAAACGCTTAGTACGGAATTACTACTAGGTGTAAATATTAGCAAAGGTCCCAAATTGAACCTCTAGTTACTGATTCCACTCAAACTGTAATCCACTGGTCACGATGGCTAGTTCGTAAAGCATTTCTCTCCAAAACATTTCGTGGAAAGCACTGTCCGATACAACAGTTTCACTTCAATAGACTTAACCCCGGATCTTCTGAGCAATAGTGCTCTTGGATTAGAGGACATTAACAGCAAATGTCCTAATTAAAACTAAATATTTGATTGCTTTGCACCTCAGTAGCAAGTCCACAATGTTTATAAATAAACTTGTTAGTGCTTCATAATTCTGTGTTTTGTTATCTTTATTAAATAAAATAAGGCTGGAGTATAGTTTATCATAAAGAATTACATCCATAATTCACTTACAAAGAAACAATGTTTAAAACTAAGATTTCGAGCGCAAAAGTGATACACAAAGAATACAAATAAAAATAATAAGAAAAATCTGGGTAAAATTGTGGATAAACATAAATAACTTCTCTAAACGGTTGTAGTTTTAAACCAGTTTCATCAAGTTTTGATTACTTTTTCACGTTGGTCAGGTTCACGTTGACGCCAGTCTGTAGGGCTACAGGTCAATTTTTTAATATACACAATCAAAATGTAATTTATCGTTATGAATACTATATCAGCCCATATACGTCCCACTGCAGGGTACGGGCCTGCTCTATAATCGAGATTAGGATTGAGAGTGATTAGACCATATAGTCCACCACGCTGGCCTAGTGCGGGTTGGCGGACTTTATATACCATAGAAATTCTTACAAATCGGTATGGTATGCATGTTTCCTCACGATGTTTTCCTTCACAGTTTTAGTGTGTCGTGATTGACTATCAATACACACATGACTTCGAAAAGTCAGAGGTGTGATTCGAACCCGCGAACACCATAAACATATTGGCAGCCGAGAATCCACGTGAATGTTATGAATTAACGGGTGTAATTAGTATTTTGAATAATTATTGATATTGCGTTGTAGCTTTCATTAGTTTCAATCATTGCTCAAAATACCTCAATATCATCAAATAAACAATTTAATGTGTTGATATCTTGCAATGTTCATTATAATACGTGTTGTGATAATTAATTAGGATTTCTTACATAGATACTAAATTTAGAATCTACTAGCTGTACCCGCGACTTCGTCCGCATGGAATATAAAAAAAGTTAATTAGTTTTTTTTTGGTTTTTGCATTTTTATTTTATTATCATTTATTTTCATTAGCTTTATTGAAAAATTACGCATGCGCGTGAGCTGCCCATTGCAACATTACTTTATTTTTCTAAAATAAAAGAATTTTTCTAAAATAAATGTAGCCTAAGTTACTTCTTGTTATATCGGCTACCTGACAAAAAAAGTCCCGTCAAAATCGGTCCAGCCATTTCAGAGATTAGCCGGAACAAACAGACAGACAGACAGACAAGAAATTTTTAAAGATCATTTTCGGCACAGCTATCGTGTACATAACGATAAGTAGTAGGACATTTTTTTTATATTCACTTTTAAAACAGACATTTCAATTTTATTTATATGTATAGATGAAAGTGAAAAGCCATTGGTATGTAGTCATTATAATTTATGTGTTTCATTTAGGTTTTGAATTGTAATTTTAATGTCTTTTAGGTATTGAAAGAGGTAGAGTTATTGGTTTGGAATATTTTTAATTATCGTGGTTTTGATTTGTAATAAGTGCTTGTAAAAAAATCATTAGATTTATTTGTATTAAACAGATGTAGTATCACTAAGAATTCCTATTACGCAGAGTGAAATGAGGTTTTATACTAAAAGCGCAGGATCCTCATGTTTCAAGCGGTCTTGTAATCTTTAAACTAACCTTTTTTCAACGCTGGCTTTCCTTTCACAATTCTATAGATATTTATTATTGTAAATGGTCAGCTGAAAGCACGTAATCGTAAGCCGTATGGTATTGAATTTAAAAAAAAAAACATCTTTTGCGCCTTATCAGTCTAATGACAGCTTCTCTGGAGATGGATTGAAGAATCGACCCCAACATGGGTTCGATTCATATGCCGACTTTACTTTGTGTGATTTATCGGTACAAGAATCATAAAGGGGGACTATAATTCCAGTCGGCGTGATAATTGCTTAGTAACTGTGAATAGTAGATCTGTATATACTTCAAGAACGCAAAGGTTGCTTTACTTTATTTTCAGTTTAACCTGTAGGCGCCTCAAACTCATAAAAACAAGCGCATCGAACCCCAAACACCAACAAACCAAACCGTGAAGAGTCTACTCCCAGACATCCCAAATAGACAGACATGTGTTCTGACAGAAAACAAAACCAGTCACTCCACGTAAGTTTAAAAATAACGTGTTTACATTACGCATTTCTGTAGAATGCTTATCGACACGCACGCTCTCGATAATATTAATCTATCGACATTGCACAACACTATTATAATAAAAAAACTAGTTATACCAGTTTCCGCTCCGGATGTGTTCAATTCTTCGTGAATCATCGCAATAGATTTGTATGCTGGTTTTATATTTTAAACGGAATATTTTGTTTCCACCTGCAAGGTGGTTCGTTAGGGTTGCAGGTTACAGGACCAGGCCACTTTCAACAGGTCAATGTAGATAACCATGGGGAATCCATGTTCAGCAATGGCTGAAGAGAGCGAGAAATAGAGAGAAAGATTTTGTTTGGGTTTTGAATCGGGGCTAAATGTTAAATGATCTTTGAATTATCAACACTGTTGTTATCTATGAAACATTTTCAGACATCCGCTAGAAGCGATTAGCGTCCATTTAATACTTCAAATGTTTATAAGAAAGTCCAATCATTGCAATATTATAATTTAATATTCGATTCTGAGTCAAATACGCTAAATCTTGATTGATATATCTCTATTATTGCATTGTTACGCATCCAATGTTGAATTTGCTTGAGGTGCCTTTGAGGAGCCTAATTAATTTGCGATCTGCGTCCATTGTGGGTAATCGTCAATAAACTAATCTAGGGTGTCCTATATTGTGAATCATACACAATCATATAGGTAATTATTGAATGTGGCTTTGTCAAAAATGTTCATGTGTATGATTTTAATTACACACAAGATTTAAATTATCTTAATTTGGGGTTAGTACCTATTATGTATGTGAATGTTAGGTGTATTTATTTATTTCAGTTATATTTTAGTGTGATTCCAATGAGAATTTAGTTCAGTTTAGCAAGATTTCTTATTTTTGTAAATACAGAAGATGGCAGAAAATAATTTTGCTTCTCGTGATTTTGATTATGGCATGATCGGTAATTTTGCCCAATCGGTTTCAATATTTACATATTGTAAATAATCATGCCCAAAATTGAGATAAAAAGTAACATTTCAGCAGCAAAACTGATACTAGCATTGGCCAGGATAACTCTCGACAAAACACATTCCCTATAGTAGTTTCGTCAGCCTATAAATATATCAAAAGCGCATTATTGGTGTAAAGGGGAATAGCCTAGAGATGGACAAGTATATAAGACTAAAATCTAAAATCTATTTTCTTTTCTTTATGACATTTAAAGTGTATGGGTTTTGTTTGCCTTTTTATTTAATTTTAATAATTGTAGTTCTTTCGTGTCTGGCTGGGGTTTAGTACTCGAACACCATTCAAATAATAAGTTGCTATTCATAGCGCATGGCCCACTTAGCCAGTACATTTAAGCAGGATTTACCTAGTTAAGTGCAACATAATATTTAAGTTGCGTTCCATTTTAAGTTGTATTTGGGCGTCAGAGTACAGTGCTTATCACTTTAATGGATTTTAATTACCAACGCATTTTAGCATATTAGTTAATAAATTAAAAAAGTGGTGAGATACACTCATGTAACTAGAGCTATATCCTTTAAAAGAGAGTTTTTTAATCTTTTTTTAAATAGGCCAGAAAAAATGTCTGTTCCCCGTGCAGTTATTTTTAAGACGTTTGCGAGTGGCTTTCAGTAAGTCTAGGGACTAGGGGAGCACAGAGCAGGGGTCTGAAAGAGTTAAATCAAATTTAGCATCGTCAACGCATTGAGGCGCTTAATTCCGACGTTGCAGAGATTTTAGTAAATTTGATTGAAAATGCTTACTTTGACACAAATTTTATTTGCTGAACGAAAAACTGGAAAAATATGTCATATAAAATAAATATGCAAAATAATACAAAAGGTATCGGATAGAATAAATTTAAACGAACAATATTCTTTTATCTTGTGTATAATTTTATCCCACAATTAAATGAGGTCAGCGGAATACAACTTTTTATCCATACTGAAGTTGTATTATTTTTCCAACGGTGAAAGGTAAAGCCAACTGTTCGACTCTGCATCAAGCCGATTATTCATAGACAATTTATAAACATATTTTAAATATCAAATGCTTTCTCTTCTTTGCTCAGACTGAATTCAAAAATCGTTCGGGACAAATCTTCGATGGCTAAAATAGATTTATGTATTAGCTCTATGAATAAGGCAGTTAGTGTTTATGTCAAAATAACTATACATTCTAGATCAATGGCTCTTAACTGGTGGACTACTGGTGGTCCTTGGATCTCAAGTGGTCTGCGTGGCCATCTTTCCTCCCATTTCATCTCAGCTCCTCATCATCCAAATTGTGCCCAAAGGTAGACTGTTAGATAATGCCTCTGCCATTACCATTGCCGTTCACCTGATAGTAAGCTATACGATCGCTCATGAACAGTAGCAAAATCAAACAACACCTTGAATTACAAAGCAATACTTAGCATTCCACTGCCCTTGCCATCCTGAGACATAAGACGTTAAGTCTCAATAAGTCCAGTAATTACTCCGGCTACAATGTTCTTCAATCCGAAACACAGTAGTACATTTATACTGTTGTTTGACGGTAGAAATAGATATTGCAGTAGTAGCTACCCAGATGGCCTCTCACATATGAGAGACCTACCACCAGCAGCCCAAAGGTAGATAGACAGTTAAATAATGCCTCTGGCATTAAGTCCGCCTTGTATACAATGTATAAGAAGTTTAATAAAAACAATTTTCTTTACACATTTGGTCTTCTTCAGCTGCAGTAAAATCATTTGTTATTAAATGTTTTGTATTTTTTTTTCTGGCCTTTCCCTATAATCACGTTAGCTAGCTATTTGTTAATTGTAGCAAAACATTATTTCTCACCATTTGCTATAACAAACAATTCTTAATATTTCTTATTCGAGCCGGGAGAAAATAGCTTATTAGATAATATATTAGAATAGAATAGGACTTTTTTTGCAGTAACTAATAACTTGGCTATAAGTTGAAGTACAGACGAGTGGTAAAGGATATCTGCTAAGCTGATTATCATCGGGTTTTTGGTGAAAAATATGCTTTTCACTTGTTAATATTATTTATATTAAACCAAAAGTACATGTTAACACAAAAATCGTTTAAAATCGATATTGAAGGTTCCATTCTTACCCCATTGCCGTGAATATTGTAGTCACGAAAGAAAGAATCAGTCAGAACTTAATAGAAATAATACTACCCGAAATCGAAATTAGTAATTAATATATGAACAACAGTGTCCATAACACAAGTTAACTCTTAATTTGGATGCCGCAATTCATCGACAATAATTTATTGTTTTTAATTCAAGCTATGTTTAATGGTATTATACTTTGTGTCTGTATGCCAATTATTTTATGTTTATAAAGATTTTATTATTGTATATTGATATTAAGCATTATTGTAATCAAGACGCTCGTATCTCTGTTAAAAAAATATATTTTATTCTCGCTTGGAGTCGATCTTGCTACTCTACCCTAGGCGACCATTATAAACTACATCAAGCCTACAAAAGACCCAAATATCCATTAAGTCTCGTATTCCGGTGGTAGAGCCTGGAATTTAACTTCGTTTAAATCTTTTAAAAGGGGTACATAGAGGCGGGTAGCGCCGCCCGCTCGGACAGGCTTGAATTCCCTTTATGTACTTTTCATGTGGGGTATGTGCAATTATCGTGCTAATATATAGATATGGCATGTTCTTACAATATTATTTTATGAGTAATCTGTACGAAAATAACGAGTGATATATAAAGGTTCTGTTATTCCGATGTATAGTCTCTGCCTATTCCCATAGGATAGAAGCGTCAAGTTTATGAATGTACATGTTATATGTAATTGGTATTAAATGAGTTTATACAAAACAAAAGCTTATAGAACAGTTTATAAAATAAACTTCTTAAATCGGTTCCTTTTATCTGAAAGCAGCTAAAGATATTCGCATTAGTGCCTATTAAAATAATATAAAAAAAATTACGTCTAATAAAAAAATATATATAAACAATAGTCAAATATTATATTAAAAAATAATAAGCAATAATTATAACAACAACTTAATATATACAAACAAAAAAACGTGATAACATAACAATAACAAAACATGTCGTTAAAAACAAACACGAATTCAAAATAAACTGCCGTCAATGATCGAGCGCCGGTACCGCGACACAGTCATCAAGGCGATGCGGCGGCGGTGCATCGCATCCATCACCCGTTGCGTGCGGGGTGCGCCTCCCCACGATGCAACGGAGCCCGTAATGAAAACTGATTTAAACAGCTTTCCCGATCGGCCGGCGCCGCGAATAAATTCCAAGAACGCTACTCGTCGGTAAATTCCGCGGAACGTGGTAGCGTGCTGCAGCTCCAAACAAAGTTTTGAGGAGAATATAAAGTTTGTAAAACACACCGGCGCGGGAGTTCCGGCTCGCTCACATGTAAATATTGTTTACGGCGGTTTATCAACATCAGTGGTGCGTGGTGCGTGCTGCCTCTCCACTCACCATCGGCCCTGTATATTTTTGGACGTGGCGTAAGCGCCCAATACTGAACGTAAAATGACCGGCGATGATTCGGACAGCGCTCAGCCTTTTCAAAAGTAACCGTGCAACGGTAAAAAGGAACAAAATCGACCGACACAGCACGCAAGCGCACCGCCACCCTACACTGTCATTTGAAAATTGTTGAAGTGTTGAGGCGCTCAGCGAGTTCGCTCGGCGCGGTGGCGCGGTGGCGCGATGTTCGAGTCGCGAGTAGCGCTCGCGGGCCCGCACCTCGCGTCGCCTGTACTCACTACTCACAACTCACTAGTCGCACAGCGTGCCTCACCTGTTGCCAGTAGTCCTCCAGCGACAGCTTCCACTCGAAGTACCCGGTATCCGTCACGTCCTGCAGCTCGCGGAAAAGATTGCCGCTCGGCAAAACATCCATCGTGCTTACATGTGATGTCGATCGAAACAAATTTTTTTTACACAACGCGCGTGACACCTTCACGGCGATCCGCGTGCGACTGACGATTTGGCCCCGCGCGCCCGTGCCTCTCCGCGATAGGCGCCCCGCGCCTCTCCCGCACCCCTGCTTCGCCTTGGAACGCAGAGTAGCGGTGAACACTAAACAGAGCCACCTCGGTTGCCCTTTCTCTCGCCCCCCTTGTGCCGTAGGACCCGTGGTTCACGTTTTACGTGAATTACAGTAACGTGCGATCCAAGGACCCTAAGTGGAGCGAGTTCGCGCGCGCTATTAGCGAAATGATAGCAAGCAAGAGCACGCGAAAGCGGGCCATCAGGCTGCAACGTTTACTACAAGTAAAATGTTTGGTCCCAATTAAGTTTTGAACCCTAAATCTAGAGAGTAGAAAGGTCCGAAATTCGGCGCTGGCCGTGAAGCACGGTGAGGAGTCGAGCGGCGCGGGCTAACTCAACGGATTAAATAGTTGGGCGATCGCGTCGGGTTTCGCTAATGAAGTGCCCTTTTGATCTATTCCCCTACACGCTGGGCTATCCGGCTAGATTCAGATGACTTTCAAAATGTCCCTGCTTTGATGTTTTTAATCAAATGAAGTGTGAATGCCGACGTACTTCGGTTAACGAATATTAACACGTTTAAATCCATTCTATTTTTATCAACGGATTTAAGGATAATTTCAGTAAAATTATAATGGCAGTTTTGTATCACCTTCGCAACAGTGATTCACTGCGATGACGAATACCTACAGTAGATCAAAGAACTTTCTAGATATTTTATGACGACAAAGGTTCTCAAGCTACTTCATATCCATCCATCCATCCATCAGCCAAAGGAAGTCCACTGCTGAACATAGGCCTCCCCCAATGATTTCCACAGAGACCTGTTGGAGGCAGCCTGCATCCTGCTACTTCATATATCCATGGAAAATTTAAACAGAGGTTTCTATATCAGCACATATATGTACGTCCCACTGCAGAGCACAGGCCACCTCTACAATCGAAAGTACGATTGGGGTTGGTTAGGCCGTATAGTCCACCACGCTGGCCTAGTGCGGGTTGGCACGAAACGCAGACTTGCATTAGTCTAATTTAATCTAATTGAAGCCATAATGTCGAAATGGATCCCAAACTCTTGCCTATAAAGTTTACAGCAGCGAGAACCATAAATGAGAACCTATAAAGTTAAACTAAAGTCTATATACCGTAGCATTTATTTATTTATTCCTTGTACATTGGAACAAATTTGTGTGAAGAGGCACCTTAGCAGGCCGGCATAATTGTTTCCATTGGCATGGGACTGCCGTCCGATGCCAATGGATACTCTGCCTGGGCGGCATTGGCACTTACCATCAGGTGCAATGCCGCTACTATGCCAGGACATCATAAACAAAAAAACAATTAAATATTAATAGTAGAACAAGTTGGAGTCTTATGATGAAATCGATATTAACATAGGAGAAAGAACGGGAAGTATAAACGGGAAGGCCTAAATTATATAATCTTCAAAATGAATCAACTATAATATTGTATATTGTACACTTCGACTGCGTCGGTGGCGTAGTTGTTAGTACAACTGCGGTACCCTTACAAAGCTGAGGTCTCTGGTTTGAATCACGGGCAAAGTGGTATTGCACTTTTTTATTCATTATCAGCCTGAAGTCAGAAATTTGTGCTCGATATGGCGATAGGCTCGCCCCCATTCACATCGAAAGACGGAACATACTAGGTGAAATGTGGGAGTCCTGGCACCCCTACCTATCCCTTCTGGGAAAAGTGGATTATGTATGTCTGTAATATATATTGTATAAATATAAACACATGTAAACATATCTGAAAACATACAAACGTACTTACAATACAAACGTACATATACATCCTCGTTTCGATTCTGTTCAACCACGCTAAATTACGATTGATGTCTTTACCACACATTTTTATAAGAAGAAAAAAAATCTTTGTCGCTCTTCAACCGATAGCTACAGGATTTATAATCTTAAAATCTTAAGTTATTAAAATTAATGGACAAGATATTCTACAACTTCCTCTTGTTTTCTTGAAGACTAACAAATTGTTCATTCTAACCCCTTTTGTATTCAAGAAGAATTAAAAATACAAATAAAATACATCAAAAGGATTAGTTCTGCTATTGGATATTTAATAATCACTTTAGACCTTATTCATAGACAATTTTATAACCTATTTTAGCTATCGGATATTTACCCTTTTAACGCTTGAATTCATTTTGAGCGACGAAGACAAAACATTTATTTATTTAGTCTTAACTGCACATATATAGGAAAATATTTCATGACATCAAAAGGAAAAAACACCTTAAGATATCACAAATTTGAAAGGGTAGATTGCGGCCTTGTCGCTCCAGGCGATTTCTTACTGACAACCTTTAGACGGATATGAGAAAAGGAAAATAAGAGAGGACTGTCTCGAAGATAAAGATTACAAGCTTCAGTAAAATAATAATAGATAGACAAATTATATATATTCAATGTACATGTTATGGGCCAAGTGATTAATGCGGGCAGTATTCATAATGCTTGGGCATTATGAATATTGCCAAGCCATATCGGGCCAAGTGATAAATTACAATCTAAACTTACCTATTTATCACATTGCCCGGGCATTATGAATATGGCTACATGATGATCGGGCAATGTAATTAATAGGTGATTTTTTACGTGGTGCGCTGCCGCATTGTCGCATCTGCGATAGACGCATAAATTAGAAGGGTTGAATTGATCTGCTTATGTTTAGTTGTTTTTTAACGTTCGAAACATTATCTTTAGAAGAAAATTAGTGTACCCACTTTATGGATCAGTTAGGTCGACTGTGCCCCAAAACCGACTCGGAACACCCCGAATTCACGTAGTCTTTTGGCTACAGACCCTAGAGTGTATATAAAAGCCGAAGCTGCGAAGGTGAGCATGGTTGCCTATCTTTTGTTACGCAAGGGCGATGGGGCTGAACTTCCCGTAGCGCCGGAGACGATGCAGAAGCTAATTTGTATTGACAACAAGTGTTTTAAGGGTTGGGTTGCTATAATAGATATTTCTCAGGAATGGTGCGTTACCTTTTCATGGGAGTGGTACCAGGGGAGGTGCGACACTCCCCCTCCCCCTCCACTCCTCCCAACCCACCCCCTCGTGCTGCCCTATTCTAAATTCTACCACTTCGGCTCATTCATTCACATTACATCACTGCCCAATAGGCACTTGGCATTATTCATAATGCCCGGGCAATGTGATAAATTGATTGGTTATAATCACATTGCCCGCTCTTATTGGGCATTATTCATATTGTCCGGGCATTATTAATAATGCCGGATTAATCACTTGGCCCATAACAGGTATACTGATTGCGCCTCTGCTTTCATTAGATTCTTTAGTTTTCTATGATGTTTTGTTCATCAGCAAAACATACGTTACAATAATACACACACAAATTTAATAATGGTATAGCAGTATGCTTTGAAATAATAACTTCCGATTTAGTCACTCATTCCATTTCAAACAGGTAACTCATGAACGTTGTACATAATAAGCTTGTAAGAACTTCTTTGATGGGCAGACCATAGATTAGAATAATATACAGAGATAGATGTGCAACTCTACTTTTTTATTTTCCGACGTGATTTTGCCATCAGAGGGCGCACTAGACGAACGCGTGTAATTTCATATTTGTTATGAAAATATTTCAAAATGTGTATCTTTCGTAACCCCTTGTAAATTTAATAAATATCAAGTTGACATTGTTTTTAAGATCAAGTAAGTTCATAATATCAACATACGAAACATATTTTTTGGTTTAGTGCTACACTTTCGCCATTGAACAATTAGATTTAAATTACTTCCATGATCCTTTCTCGTTCTCGTCAGAGCGTGGCGCTAGAATCCAAATAATCGTTTTCAATATTTTTCATGTACGAATTCGTACCATTATGGGACCGACTACTTTCCCACAGGCTACTTTCCCACGGCATCCAGTTCTGCGGGAACGGGTTCACACATAGAACTTTTCATCCCGTTTTTTTGCGGTAGATCAACGAGCGGTATAGGTGTAATCTCCCCTCAGCCCATCATGTAAAAAACAGTATGCAGGAAGCTGGTGGGAATACTCCCATTAAACTATACGTGTAATTAAACTGGAACCTGCATTTTACTGGACATTGTCATCCGGTTTGTAGTGGCAAAACCGAATGTCTAATTCGGACGGATCGGTTTTTTGCTGGATACTGTAAACAGGATATTCGTGTGAATACTAGTATTGCAGCACGTACACAACTAAACAGGATCCTGCAAAAAACGGCATGTTGCCGTATGAAAGTAGCTTTAGATGCCTCAAACGCCACAAATAGTTTAACTAACCAAGATTAAGAGAGAAAGAAGTCCTTTGCTGAACATAAGCCTCCTTCAAGTATTTACTCAGCGATTTGTTGGAAGCGGCCTGCAGCCAGCGACTTTCTACAAGCACCTAGCAGTGGGACATACGAAGTTTCCCTTGCCAAGATGGACTCAAGTTCTACATAATTCACACAAGATTTCTCAAATCAAATACCCCATACTTGTATGTGTGAATGGAATTCCAATTCAGAATTTGACTCTTCATTGGTAAAACGCTTTGCCTCTAGACCGACAATGCGAATTCCCGCAAAATATATAGCTATTCAGTGCTTGCAGCAGTCGAGTTAGTTTGTTCCGTAATAGTCTATGACTGATCTATTAACAAGTGCTTGACGCCCGCTTTGTGTGGTCTTCAGTCGTCTGAATAATAGCTACCTATTATATAAGCTTTGCAATAGACGTAGATTCCTTCCAACACCGATAGGTATTCTATTAATCAAGATCGCATCGAGTCTAGACGCTGGGAATGATGGCTCGAATGATACTTGTAACAAGGCTATTGAATGGAACTTCCTAGCAGATTAATGCAGACCACATTTTGACGAATACTTGTATGAATAAATCATACTATAACTTACCTAATTAAACATTTTAAATTAAAAAGTATGGTATGTAAAAGTCCACCAGCCAGCATTAGGTGCAGAGTTGGGCAAAATTTATTCGAATGACGAATAAAGAATAAATAAATTTTCTTATTCGTTATTCGAATAAAGAATAACGTAGGTTATTCGAACCAAAATTATTCGAATAACGAATAACTTTTTTTATTCGTTATCCGAATAAGAATAAAATAAACGAGTGAATAATTGGTACATATTTTATTTGAAAACGACTTTAAAAAACTAATAATCGCAACTGGACATGTATACACACACTGCATACACTATTTTTTTCTGTTATTCTTGGTGGGGAATTGTTTATCGTGAAATATTAAAATGTTTCTGTCACTAATTTATATTTGCCATTGACAGTGTGTGGTATAATTATACAAAGGGTAATGCCCATCATGGGCTAAGCGGACAATAACAAACAGAAAAAAGAATCAATCATCATCTTAATTATTAAAGATGATTTTAGCAAATATTCATTACGGCGCCAATATTACCTTCGACAAATTCTAAAATTCCTCTACCAACGCAGGGAGGTCAGGTACTAAGAAACTGAAGAAAAATTTGAATTTTGCCTAAAATTACATCTTTCCTAGTCATATTCTATATATCTTAGCTAGTCATATTGATTTATGAAAAATCTAAGTATGCAGTTTTAGTTTTCATCAAAATCGGGCTCGAAAGTCCTATGAGCATTTTTCGCTATTCCTCATAGTTTCGGATTAGGACATCTACTCTCACTTGAAAAACTCATCCCTGTATATTTCGTTAATAATATAACATCGTTTTTGACTTTTTAAATAAAAACAGACAAACAATATCACTATATTTTCATAATATCAACTAATCAATGGTAAGTTTACAATATTTTTATACATATAGACTAACAAAATGACACAGTTGACGTTTCATTGAATATTTTTGTTACCTTCGAGAATGATTTGTTTTATTGGATTGAATTTATTTCTTTCTGGTAACGTTAATTAATAAATGGACTCTGCTGATTACACACTGTGGCGGAGGAACATGGGAACAGTAAAATCCTGAACGAAAATAAGTATGAAGCAGCCATACATTAGCGGAGTAACTACTGGACATATTGCGATTTAACATCGTTCAATCAATGTTTCGATCAATGTTCGTTTTGCAATACAAAGCAATAAAAATAATGTTTCATTGTCAAATTGTTAAAAAGATAAGTTTAAAATGTTGTGGATTTCTTATTTTTTCTTCCCTTAAAAAGACAATGGCATAATTTTTAATGTATTTTTGACGTGACAACGTCTTAAATTAGGTTGCGGCTGGGAGTCACTTATGAAAAAGTGTAACGCCCGGTAACGTAACGGTGCGCGCGCAGCACTAGAGAATTATTTTTCAGTTTCACCCACTTTTTCCAAAATTGTCCCATAGCCCCCCCCCTGCCTTCCCCCACCCTTATTCCGAAATAGTGCCTATTAGCCTCCCCACGAAACCTACCCCCCCCCCCCCTCCCCTACCCCCACCCCGAAAATTTACCTCACCCCCCCCCCCCCCCAATCCTATCTCGGCCAACATAGGTCGTAGACCCACCGAGTTTGGTATCCTCGGAACCGTCTTGGTGAGGGCTACAAATTGACCCCGCCAGAAATCCCAAATTACGCAAGAAATTACCCCCCCAAAAAAAAATATTTTACCTCCAAAAAATTTATTGACGTGACAACGTCTTAAATTAGGTTGCGGCTGGGAGTCACTTATGAAAAAGTGTAACGCCCGGTAACGTTACGATGAGTCACCGAACGAGAGAGAGGCCCGCCGAATGCCTTGCGTCTCTCTCCCACTCAACTATGATCGGTCTGCCGCGCGCGCAGCACTAGAGAATTAGGCGCATTGAATCGGCGCATGCTTGTGTCTCTGTCTTTGTCTTTCTCGAACGTTCTTGGCGTTGGAAAAACAAGAAAGCGTCACAATACAAGTTCACACGTGTGGTTAAAGTATCGTCAGCTGTGTCTGTAGTGAAAATATGGAGTGCTTAGATTCGTCATTACATGTACAATGTTTTAGTAAACAAAATATATTTCTATAGTTAAAATTTGTGCAATTCTTATTTTCATTCAATTCCTTGTTCCTATTGTGCAATTTAATTATATTCATATCAATAAATATTCTACCGAGAAAAAGACGTTGTCACGTAAAATCTTCGCCCGTAAAAACGACTTTACAGGCAACCATTTTTCTGTTAATAGTTCTAACCTTCGCTTATTCTGAAATAAGTCCCAAAGAACCCCATTGTAAGTTTTCGTTCTTAGACCAAGACACTATGAAAAATGGGCATTCCCCTTGATAGAGAAGTAAATACAATAGCTGCGCCTTGGTTCTTTCCTCCCCCACCTCGCCAAGTCTAAACTTACCAGTAAACCCAAATTCCCTCCATACCTTACCTCACCGCCTCTAATCATTTCTCGGCCACTACCGTAATTGGCAATTTGCGGTTTCCACAACATAAAGTAGTGCAGTAAAGAATGAATAAATAAATAAATAAATACATATTACCCAATACAGAAACAAAAATTTGGAGTAAGTTCTCGCCCTGAGTTCGAATCAAGGCCCTTACTTACCCACAACCTATATGAAGTACCGAGCAAAAACATTATTCAGAATAACGAATAAATCATAAATAAATAATTCGTGAGGAAATTATTCACGAATAAATTATTCGCGAATGATTCATTTGTGAATAATTTTGGTGCGAATAAATTTTCATTCGAATAATTATCTAGATAAAGATTCATTCGAATAATGTCCAACTCTGATTAGGTGAACGTGGTAGACTAAACAGCTTAACCCCTTTCAATCGTACTCTTGATTGTAGAGAAGGCCCGTGCCCTGTAGTGTGTTTGAACACCACAATGTATAAGAACAGGCCACATGGTGGCTATTAGTTTCCATTAGCCAGAGAAAATTCAAAGAAGCAGTTGACAAGATCAAGGCTCCTGGTAGTAACTGCAATGCACTATAAAGTCCGGACAGAGCACTCACGGAGGAAACATGGCTATTTCTCGCCTATCCACATAATTATGATGATGATGTATAGACGTTTTGATAATTTCTATGAAAGACACACCAATAAGACACTCAATTTTGATTTATTTACCATCGGATTCCTTAACTTCATGTTGTACCAGTACTCTATCTAATGCTCTCTCCTTTCAGCCACAGCACGTCCACTCCTGAACATAGGCTGCCTCCAAGGATCTCCACATAGGTTTGCTGGAAGCGGCCTACATATTGCGACTTCCTGCAACCTTGACCAGGTCGTCAAACTTGTAGGCAGGTGACCTACACTTCGCTCCTTTTCATAGCAATCAGTGGCTAGACGAGTATGCCATACGCCTTATAGTCGATGGTCGATACGACCGCTCATGGTCATTACCAAACCCACACAACACCATGAATCACATAGCTTGGAATTCCACTACGTTCGCCATCCTGAAACATAATATGTTAATATCATTATGTCAACTACTTATTCTGGCTACAATGTTCTACACACAGGAACACATGGTGCATTTACACTGCTGTTTGACGGTTGAAATAGACATTACGGTTATACCAGGCGGTCTCTTACATATGAGAGACCTTCCACCACATCACGTACACGTGGTCTCCAGTTAAACTATTCACAAAAATAACGTGTTTCTTTGCATGTCGCAAAACAGTACGCCATAATTTACTCGTATAGGTAGTGAAAACATGAAAACTACCTGAATTTTAAAACGTCGGCAATGAGGCTCTGACTTGACAGATACACACATCGACATCCCATCAATTACAACGTCAACAGTTTTTTTTTCCGTTCAATCAACACTGAATTGCATAAAACAACGCATTTTTAGTCCAACATGTAAAATAAACACACATGTGATTTTATTTCTGATCCGTTTGTTTGTGTTTCCGCGTGATTTGATACTGCATCAAATATCTATATGAAAACATTTTGAACGGCCTGTGTAATCCTATTTGTGAGTCAGCAAGGCGTTTGTAATTATTTTTTGGCAAAAAAAAAACTGTTTAATTTTCAGTGAAGTCTGTGGTAAGTGTCATTGTACCCATAAGTAACCTTTAATTCTATACCCTGGCTTTGTGTTCTCAGAAATATGCTTACCTGATTGCTTATACATTTGACTTCTTTGGTATTCAAAAAGCGGCAAACAAGATGCTTGTCCACTTTTTTCTGATTAAAGTAAAGTAATAACTAAATTTGACTCCTTACAGTTACAATACGATGGGCTCGACCAAAGTGATGAGACCGTCTCAATAGAAAATATTGAATTAAAAATACGGTTTTCATAGAATATTATACAAAATTACAAACTATATAGGAATATTTACTTAATTGTTTATTCTTAACTGCACACAACAAAAAAAAAACGAAAAGAAGAGAGGGCAGTCGAGAATATAAAGGACACAAGCTCCAATAAATAAGAGATGAACAGTTTATACGAACGGAATCTTACAATAAAGCGCATCGTGTTTCGGGGTTAACTTGTGTATACTTGATTTCGAGTCTGAAGGTATAATTTTATTTATTATTTAAATATTTTTTGTACACCGGTAGACCCGAAATAAATATCTGTGGATCATATAAATATTTGTTTCGGTGCGGGGTTCGAACCCATATCCTCTCGTTTCAAAACCGGCGCCTAACCAACCGCATCACGGCGGTAGTCAAAAAGAAAGAAAATATTAGTAAAAAATACCACAAATCTATACCATACCAATAATTTTGTGAAATAAAAATAAATGAATCCATAAAGGCATACGTTATTTAGATTCAGTCACTTTTATTCCACTACCACCCTGTTCACAAGGTTGTTTTCGCCAAAGAAGAACGGGCAAAAAACTCTAGCGTTGCTCTTTTCAAAATATGTTTCTCGCTGATTCATACCCAATTTATATAGTGCTGTCCTTACCTTTAGATAGATAGACAACTCTTTATTGTACACCATTTATTACAAAAACATATACATCTAACAATTGCAATTAGAGAGTGCAGCAAATGGCGGTTTATCGCTTATAGCGATCTCTTACAGACAACAATATTATAATGGATTAATTGTTAAAGAACTTTGTTCTTTAGTAAGTGTGTTAATAAGAAATTAAAAAATATATATATCGGAGGAGGATTTAACTACTATGTAAAACACAACACACGGAAAATATTATAATCACTCACTTTTAATATTTTATTTTTAATAAACAAAAACATTAGGCAGTAGGACAGTCCTAAGACGTCTTCACTCTTCGGTTATCACCAACTGAATGATCCCTCCAGCGATGACATCCTGATTCTGTCGAAGCGCACTGAAGTTCACCCGTACCACATCGAAGTGAAGTCGTCGATCTAGCGGGTGGGGTGCTTTCTATTTCACATCCGTACTCATGACAATATTAAAAAAATCCGTACTCATGACCATGCTGCGACATATATTAATATATTGGACAAAAAAGTGCGTGTTGGCCTGTTGATAAAAGGACCAGACGCGGCACATGTTCACGGTGGTCGCGGGTTCGAATCCCAGGACACATCTCTGACTTTTCGGAGTCATATACGTCATACATCCCACTGCAGGGCACAGGCTTAGTCTACAATCGAGAGCACGATTGATAGTGGGTAGGCCATAAAGTCCACCACGTTGGCCTGGTGCGTGTTGGCAGACTTACATACCATATACATTTTTATAAATCGCTATAGAATGCAGGTTTCCTCACGATGTTTTCGTATACCGTTTTAGTGCGTGGTGATTGACTATCAGTACACACAATATGACTCCGAAAAGTCAGAGGTGTGTCCTGGGATTCGAACCCGCGACCGCCACATGTTGGCACATGTTGAACATGTTGGCATTCGTGTCTAGTCCGCTTATCAACAGGCAACAATATAGTCGCTTATTTTTATTTTTAGTCGCGATATATTTGCAGTCCTTAAAGCTAACACCGTGTATTTATGATCGAAGCTAACACCTATATATTGGGAACTTATTGGTGCCAAAAATTTTTGTTGTTTGACGAAAACAAATGTGTTAGTTTTTTCAATAATCTTCACATTAAAAACTATATGAATGAAATATTATATATTATTGGGAAACATAAACAATTCATTCAGCCATAGAAATGGCTAAATTTAGACACTGTTCACTACGATTAACTTAGACCTTATACTACCTAAAAACCTGTCAACGTATTTATTATCAACTCTTTCTAAATTTATTAGGGCCTCGAGTATGTAATGATAATACCGGGTATCTCAAGACTGCTACGGAAAACGAAGCCGGGTGGTAGTTTTAGTGGCTACAAACACAATGCAATTAAAAATTTCGCATAGAAACGCGACAATTATTTTTTATGATTTTTTAAATATCGTCATTTTTGGGTGGTAAATCCATAGTTTTTGCTAAAATAATAATTTAAACTCTCTTATATCTTAGAGTATTTATAAATTAAAGGGTATACACTATTATTTTAGGAAAAAATGTATTTACCACCAAAATATGGCAATAGGAAAAAAATTAAAAAAAAAATTGTCGTTTTTTTTTGCAACTTTTTCTGTTGCATTGTGTCTGAAGTCGCTTAAACTACCACCCGGCTTCGTTTTCGGTAGCAGTCTTGATATACCCTGTATATAATTATATGGGAGAATTTGATTATCCGCCAAATTAAGGGTTTCAACACTTTTCTGAGAAACCTTAAAGAAATACTGATTATGTGTACGTAATAAGTGCTTGTAAGTCTCTTATTACAAGTCGGAAAATTCAGCAATGTTAAAGAGATTGCGAATGCATTTCACGATAACTTTAGGCAGTGGGTATCAAAAGCATTACAATGTATCTTATACCGGGTATCTCAAGACTGCTACCGAAAACGAAGCCGGGTGGTAGTTTTAGTGGCTACAAACACAACGCAATTAAAAATTTCGCATAGAAACGCGACAATTATTTTTTATGATTTTTTAAATATCGTTATTTTTGGGTGGTAAATCCATAGTTTTTGCTAAAATAATAATTTAAACTCTCTTATATCTTAGAGTATTTATAAATTAAAGGGTATACACTATTATTTTAGGAAAAAATGTATTTACCACCCAAATATGGCCATAGGAAAAAAATAACAAAAAAAAAAGTCGCTTTTTTTTGCAACTTTTTCTGTTGCATTGTGTCTGAAGTCGCTTAAACCACCACCCGGCTTCGTTTTCGGTAGCAGTCTTGATATACCCTGTATATTTACCGCAATTACGTAACAATTTAACAAATCAGACGAGTTTAACTGCACTCGAACAGCGGGATGCGGGCAGGGATGCAATCACTTTATTCCGACTCGTGAAATTGGTTTCTACAGCTCCCCTTCAATGGAATCTACATGTGCGGGATGAAATTACGAGAGCCGGTACCCTCAGTTCAAATGCCCTGGTTTTTATAAAGCTAAGTGCCTGCCTCTGTGTTGTTGCAATCCAATGGGCCGGCGAAGCAATCCGATAAAATTATATGAGAAAAGTGCTGACCCATTTATATAGTTATGTAAACACGTCCCGCTTGGTAAAGCATTATAAGCAGATGTGACGAGAAAATCACGCTTATCAGCTTATCGAATGAGAAGGGAGTTGCTGGGTTTAGTATGTGTGTATGCTTGGAAAATCTCTCGTTGGGTCTCTTCGCATTTTAATGTCAGCGAGAGATATTTTTTCTAATCGGGGATAATCTATTTGGATTGCACTGAATCTAACGCTTAGGCATTAGGTGCATTGCTCTATTGCCATTTATATTAACAGCATATTTAACTACGAACAAAAAAGGGGTATAAAGGTAAAGGGGGGGGGGGGGTAGGGGTACAATTCTTTTGTTGTAAATAAATTAAAAAAGGACGCATTTTTTACTATTGTGAATGGCGAGGCGAGTTTTCCATTCGCCTAATGGTGAACGATTCGACCGCTCATGAACAGTACCAAATGCAAACAACACCGTGAATTATAAAGCAATGCCTGGCATTCCACTGCGCTTTGATCCTGATACAAAATATGTTAAGTCTCGTCACGTACAGTGGCTAGATACTCTGGCTATAACGTCCTTAAAACCGGAACATAACAGTGCATTTACACTGTTGTTTGTAGGGAGAAATAGATATGATAGTGGTAACTAACAAGACGGTCTCATACACTCCACCAAACATCATCAACATACAAGCCACTCTAAGGAAAATTATCTTTCCGCCATACTTCCCAGTCCCACAAACTATACCGGAATCAAAATCTTTCTCACACAAACATATTTTGAAATAGTTAAAGATGGAACCGAAGGCTTCTCGTTCCAATGGTTTTATCCTCGGTTGTGCCAGGGTGTTGTCAAACTATTAGTATTTTATACTTTTCATGAGTCTCTTCCCCATTATCTCTCTATTCAGCCACAGGATGTAATTGCTTGCCAAAAGTTATAATTCGAAAATCTTACTAAATACAAGATATTAGGAAGACTATAATTAATATAAGATTTTTTCGGCATCGTCACCATCTTTTTTACGTAACCAGAAGTCCATTGATATACATATGCCACCCCCTAGGACGGACGATCATAGCATATTCCGGCTGATTTTTTTAAGTGAGCTTATCCAAACCCAAATCCTAAAATATAAGTTATAGCGAAAACTACTAGGAAAACTGACTAATTGGATTTTTAAACTATCTTAATTCTTAAAAAATAATATAACCAACTTATAACGAATTTAAAAAAAAACACATATATACTTACACCATTCCCTAATGCTATAATAAGGATCAAATCGAGGAAGTAATCACATAGACAAAAGGGAAAGAGAGAAAACAAATTTTTTTTCAAAAATCCATGTATGTTGATTTATTTGCCATCAAAATAGGGCCATCTTCAGGATGATTTGCTATTCCTCATAATTTCGGATTTAGCCATCCATAGCCATTTAAATAATTCACCTGTATAATAAATATACTAGGCAGACTGCCGTAGGTGTATGGTGTCTGTAGCGTAGGTCTACTACGGTTCGATTACTACGCTGAGGTCACGGCGTCGAGTCCTGGGGCGCGCGAAGTGAGATTAAATTTCCTATACAATATCAGCCCGAGGTCAGGATTTTTGAGATTGATATTTGTGCCCTTTATGGGCGATTGTCTTCCCCTATTACATCGTGGGACGGAATACATAAGGCGAAAAATGGTTGTCTGTTTGCACCTCTGCCTAACCTTCTGGGAAAAAGCGTTTGTTTGTTTATGTATATTATATGTTATACTACCATAATTGCCCACTCCGGACACGGAATCTCTGTACAATCTAGACTGTTTGGGACGGCATATTAGTTATATATTACACATTGTGCATATTTTAAACTTTAACTATTTTTTATATTTTATAAAAACAAACATTTCATACGGACTCAACATAAAGTTGTCACAGAAATCTCCGCTGAGTTATAGTTTGAACAACTTCACAAGTATGCTCGCTGGTCAACTTGTTTAGTTGGTGTTGTTGTCAACTTGTTTATTTGTCGGAAGGAATACTTGCAGTAGTTTACATTTTAACTTTAATTAAAAACATAGTAAACAAGTAGCTTTAACAGAGGTCTGTACGAGCCAATGACTGAACCAATCCACTGCCAGACATCTGCCAGCCAGAATATCGCTCAGAAAAATAACGAAAGGGGCGAAATTAACCCATAACAAATCCTATATGATGTAGGAATGTCATTGCAGCTGTTAATTTCAAGTTAATTATGCATCATAGTGCAGAGATAATCCGACCGACGGCCATTACACATGAATCGGGTCAAAAGGATTGCGTCGAGTGTTAATCGCTCTCAAACACGTTTATGTAAACATCATCAGCCCATCCGCGTCCACTGCTGGACATAGGACTCTCCTATGGCATTTCACTGGGCTCGATCTTCAGCCCATCGTCTCTAACCGCTACCAGCCAAATTTTTGAATATCGTCATTCCACCTGATTGGAGAGCGTCTTACACTACGCTTGTCGAGACGTGGTCTCCACTCGAGAACACGTCGACTCCAACGGTTGTCGGCTCTCCGACAAATGTGATCAGCCCACTGCATTTCTGTAAATATGTATGCAATTAGATCGGTCTGGAATTATAATTTTCATCTTTATTGTGATTTTTTAAGTAATTATATACAAACTCTACCTCTTCTGGGAAAAAGGGGTATTTTTTTATTGCTGTGAATGGCGAGAAGAGCATGCCGTTCGCCTGATGGTAAGCGATGCGATCGCTCGTGAACAGTAGCAAGACCAAACAACACCTTGAATTACAAAGCAATACTTGGCATTCCACTGCGCTCGCCTTCCTGAGACATAAGATGTTAAGTCTCAATATGTCCAGTAGTTACTCTGGCCACAATGTCCTTCAATCCGATACACAACAGTGCATTTTAACTGCTGTTTGACGGGAGAAATAGATATTGCGGTGGTACCCACCCAGGCAATCTTTCACATATGAGAGACCTACCACCAGTTCGTGTGTGTGTTTGTGTATTTTAGTAGCTTGTCATAACCGCCACCTCCCTATATGGTACATAAACATTCATAACCTCGCGCTCTCCCAGCTGAGCTAATCCAGCTACAGAATGCATGTTAAAATTACAGTACTCCTTCATACTCGAGTTTACTTAGACGTTCGGGATTTCCGCGAATATTCTAGTAAATTATGAGTACGTTCAGTCGTTTTCTGGTGTAAACTACTGTGACGATTTCTCCTCTCTAGACGATTAATTTTGCATATAATTGAGCAATACATCTTTCACTCTCAATCGTACTCTCAATTGTAGAGGAGCTCCGTGTCTTACAGTGGGACGTATATGGGTTAATAAAGTTACTGTGCAAACTAGAACAAAATAGAGACCAAGCGGTATTTATTCCATAAGTGTGAATCTAGTGCAAAAGTTGCTGTCGCTGGATGTAGGCAGCTTCCAACAGCTCCAGTGTCGCGTTTCGGGTTAATCCTATATACCGGTAATATTGACAAATGGAAATAAATTTAAACCACGTGTTACTAACTACCCAAGGTAATATTGGACCAAGCTAAAAAAAACTGCCAGGTTGTTTAGTAAAAATTCGCGTTTTTAGTCCTAGGTTATAATTACTTAGTCAATATAAAAATGCTGTGACTATAATAAGCAGACTGGATAAGACTAACGCATATTTACATTGTCAGTCTATTTTGGTCGCGTGCCTGTATTACAATAAATTGGATAATAGTCAAATGTCCAGTGGCGGGTCCTTAGAACGCGCCTCTGATTGCTGTCAAGTAGTGAATAATATGCGGCTTAGTAAGCTCGTGGTTTCAAAACGAAATAGTATAAGCGACATCAAGGAAGAGTGACGAGACGGGGGCCGGTATTACTTCTTAATAATTTCCGAAGTTGTGGTAGTATATGTCAATATTTCAAAAAGTTTTTTGAAAATATTTCTCTAGATTAATTCTTAGTAGGTAATTATTGAGTGTTTGTATCTCTCAGAAAAAATATTTTGTTACTTAAGCTATGTAAGGACCATATAGAAGGTAAGGTGAGGTGGGGTATCAGTCAAAATTGGAATGTGACTGTGGCGCCCTAGAGTAGGATATGTTACACCTACATCAGTAGGTACATCAGTGCCTACTATGCCCTACCACCTGCACAAGAAGGCACGTCATGACATCATCGAGGCTACAGACGCCGCCGTGAATGAAGCGGCCTACTGGGCCCTGAGAGTGTTTATTATAATTGAACCATTGACTCGAGCGAAGAAGAAGATATAGAAAGTGGGTAGACGACGAGTAAGTAATTTTTTTACGGTACATTTTAACTCTTCAGCCATAGAAAGCATACATCTAAAAGACTGGTTTTAAACATTTTAAGAAATCTTGAATTCATATTAAATGTAAACGTCTTACTGGAAAGTAAATTGAGACACAATTCCAGGACTCGTCTTGTTTGTAAACTCATAAAATAGATAGTTCAACAGGCGACCTCCAACCGGCGTAGTATAATGACCGTTTAACACGTTAACCGACTTCTCGTGATGTAATAATATTGAGAACAAAGTACGGGGCAAGTTCAATAGAGGTCAACTTGGCCTGAATATAATTGTAGATATACATTATACAACATAGTTGTTCGACCTACTTCAGCTTTCTTTAGTAGATGATAGAAGTATATAGTACAGATGAAACCTTTGGGTAGTGAGTAACATCAGTCAGAAGTTCTGTTGGTAAAGAACTGATCTGTATGTGAGATTGAGACATAAGTCGCGACGTTTTTTTTTATATAACTGGTGGTAGGTCTCTCATTTGTGAGAGGCCGTCTAGTTAGGTAAGTAAGCTAATGATAAAGATGATGGTAAGTGAGCCTATGAACATCTGCTAGAGAGGTTAGAGAGAGAGAGCTGCGTTGCCAGTCTTTGAGGTGGGAACACGGTATTTTTTGCCCACGACACATCTCTGACTGTTCAGTCAAGTTTGTATGAACAGTAATTGATTGAAATTAATAGTACACGACGTGTACGGTGCATCCTATATTAAGGTAAAAGGAACATCTGATATAACTTGCAAATGAGATGAGATCTAAACAAGAACAGAACTTATATGTGATCTGTCCACTTTCAACAGGCCAGGATAATGGACTCCATATGGAATGCTTATGGCCTTCGTCGTCTCAATCGAATCCTGATTGTAGAGGAGTGTTGTGAACCGATATTTTTTATTTCAGTGAATAGCAAGAAGAGCATGCCGTTCGCCTAATGGTAAGCGATGCCACCATTCATGGACAGTAGCATAACTAAACAACACCTTGAATTACAAACCAATGTTTGGCATTTCACGGCGCTCGCGATCCTGAGACATATGGTCAATATATCAATTAGCTCCCTTGGCTACAATGTGCTTTAAACCAAAATGCAATAGTTCATTTACACTGCTGTTTGGCGGGAAAAATAGACATTACGATCTACCCAGGCGGCTTCTCATATAGTAGGTTTGGAGTATTACGAATGAGGGGAATACTGCTGCTTCTCGGATGTCGCTAAAATGTTAAAAGTTACATATAAAATAATGCACGGAAAACATTTTTTGTCTGCAATTACCAGTATTTTGTACATTTCTCTAAAAGTTGCCTCACTTTTAGAGAAATGTACAAATTCCTGGTTAATACTGACATTCTGCTCAAAAATAACTCTCTTACCTTCAAATTGTGGTGTCGTGTTTTGCACATCTGAATTTCCTTAGGGAATGAAAAAAAGAAAATCCAACGAAGGATCTGGGGGCACGGCAGTGCCCCCTCCAAGTCGAGCTAAAAAGCGGCACAGCCGTACTATCCTTTTCTCGAAACAATTCAGACCATTTACAATCCCTCATAACTTCGTTGTGGTTAAAGCAAAAAGCCTGAATTTTCAGTTACTAATTAGGCATTGTGTAAACACGGTATATTTAAAATTTCATTCAATTTGAACCAGTAGTTTAAGAATTATAACTTGTCAAACTTTCGCAATTTTGTCACTCACTGACTGACTGACCGATCATCAAAAGTCTAAGGCACTTCTAGCAGACATAGAACCTTCAAATTTAGAATACCGGGTATCTCAAGACTGCTACCGAAAACGAAGCCGGGTGATAGTTTTAGTGACTACAAACACAATGCAATTAAAAATTTCGCCTAGAAACGCGACAATTTTTTTTTATGATTTTTTAAATATCATCATTTTTGGGTGGTAAATCCATAGTTTTTGCTAAAATAATAATTTAAACTCTTTTATACCTTAGAGTATTTATAAATAAAAGGGTATATACTATTATTTTAGGAAAAAATGTATTTACCACCCAAAAATGGCCACAGGAAAAAAATAACAAAAAAAAAATTGACGCTTTTTTTTGCAACATTTTCTGTTGCATTGTGTCTGAAGTCGCTTAAACTACCACCCGGCTTCGTTTTCGGTAGCAGTCTTGATATACCCTGTATAATTAGTGTTTAGTGTCTAAAGTAAGGAAAAATTCAAATATTTCATAATTTCTGTCTAGTTTTCTAGATACACCAACTGCGTGAATAACTTTGTAATCTCATATAAATGTATAGGATTACAAAGATACATTTGCAGTTAATGATTCGTTGTAACCGTATATAATGGAATAATAGTTGTTGATTGGTATCTATATATATATTATATATGAGGCATAACAGGAGGGGGGTATAAAGAGGGAAAGGGTGTATTCAGCCCATTAAACTGTACAACATTCCTCTAGAAAAACATGACAAAGATAACCTTGCAAATAAATAGACTAAATAGCTCGAAAACAATCACCATGAAAGGAAGAACACTAATAATCAAATCCGCTATATTTGTGATAAATTGATACCTACAAAAATAAGAAAAAACCATAAGACAGAGGCTTTAAGAAAAATCATTATATGTATTCTAGAAATAAAAAGTACCGAAAAGGAATAAAGTAGGACTCTACAAAAAGACGTGAGATCCCATCAAAAACATCCTGTAAAAAAATTCCAAGTCTCGCAGCTCAGTTTTTCTACCGCAAAAAGTTGTGAGATCCATGTAATACCAAGTCGATTAATTTATTTAGTCCTTGATTAAGGGACGTTCTGTATAAAGTTATTACGTAAGTTATTATCATATCAATATTAAAAATTCTTTACGTTTGGAATAAATAGATCGACTTGGCCAGTAGCATTATGCATAAATTGTACGATACATTATGTTTTCCGGAATTCATATTGACCTAACCAAGTGTGCAACTAAGCAGCTAATCAGCTATTTGCTACCAATAAGAACTGTTTGCTGAATCAGCGCGAGCAACCCGCCTCCAATCTTCAACGAGCATTTGAGCGAGATAATGTGGGCAAAGCGTTCGGTAGCTAGCCTAGCACTTTCTTTAAAAAACTACTGAAATGCAAAACTATTTAAGAATTCTGATATTAAAAACTGGAAAGAATTTTCTGGTAAAATTATAAAAATTGTATTTTTTAAAATGTTATACATTCACTAATGATTATTGAATAATTGATATATGAATGTAAATGTATTTTATGTGTGAGGGTCGTTTCATGGTACTTGACCATTTTTTTCACAAGTGTTGCTTACTTTTTTTTTTTTTTTTTTTTTTTTTATTGCATTGAATGGCGAGACGAGCAAGCCGTTCGCCTGATGGTAAGCGATACGACCGCTCATGAACAGTAGCAATATTCCACTGCGCTCGCCATCCTGAGACATAAGATGTTAAGTCTCAATATGTCCAGTAGTTGCTCTGGCTACAATGTCCTTCAATCCGAAACACAACAGTGCATTTAAGCAGTGTTGTTTCACGGGAGAAATAGACATTGCGGTGGTACCTACCCAGATGGCTACTTACCTATCACGCCAAATATAACAATAGTAGTCTACCTACTACCACTCTTTGTAATCGGAAAGGTTATTTTTATGTCCCTGTCATCATTTCTAATTTTATGCATCAATTTTCTGTAATGAAAGTATTATTAGTTTAAAAAAAATGAATTCTATGGCTGTGGTTTAACCATAAACTTCCCATCCAAAATTTGAAAAATAATTCATTATTTTAATAACTTTCAATAGGATTCCATAGTACGTGAACTCAGAATATTCTCAAGATCGAGAGGAATGAAGGATGTATTAAAGGCATATTCCTCTGAGCTCCGAGACGATCGCAATATTACGAGTAACAACACTTTTTACTCATAGTTTTGAAATATTGCATAATTCCTTAAATAATATTTGAAGGTATTATACAATCTTTGTTTTGGTAAACAAACATTACGTAATCTTATTTAATCAAAATATGAAGTTATTGTATTTGTAGTTTGTACATACATACATAAACTTACGCCATTGTTCCTGAAGGGGTAGGTAGCAGTGTTGTAAAAATGAGCGCTGAGAGTCGAGCGTCGAGCGTTGAGTCGACGCTTTGGAGCGTTTTAGACGCTTGAGCGTTTAAGGCTTGCGAGCGTTGAGAGTTTACACTTTCATGCTCGAGTTATGCGCTCGAGCGTTCAAGCGTTGTAGTTTTTAAATACGGATAGATGAAAAAAATGTGATAAATAAAAATGTTAGGAGTTGTGGGGGGCGGTAGGTACGGTGAGTATTACTTATCTTTTGACTTTGGTCGAATAAGCTGGCCTTATCTATACATATAAATAAAATTGAAGTGACTGTTTGTAATGTGAAAATAAATAAAAATGTCCAAGTACATATCGTTATATACACGATACCTATAATGAAAATGACCTTAGATTTTTTTTTGTCTGTCTGTCTGTCCGTCTGTCTGTCTGTCTGTTTGTTTGTTCCGGCTAATCTCTGAAATGGCTGGACCGATTTTGACGGGACTTTTTTTGTCAGGTAGCTGATATAATAAGGAGTAATTTAGGCTACATTTGTTGTAGAAAATTTCATTGATTTAAAAAATAACTAAAAGAACTAATTAACTTTTTTGTTAAACTCCACGCGGACGAAGTCACGGGCACAGCTAGTCATAACTAAAAGAAGGAACAGACTAAGTAACGAAAATATACAGGCCAGTATGTCACTTTTCTCATGGTTAAAAAAATTATAGTGTTGCAAAGGTGTGTGATGATTTTAAGTAGGTATTTAATTTAACTTAGTTGCTAAGAAAAATCAGTAGGCAGTCAGGAATTGTACAGCAACTGCAGCTATTTTTTTATTATTTCATTAAATGGCGAGACGAGCACGCCGTTCGCCTGATGGTAAGCGATGCGACCGCTCATGAACAGTAGCAAAACCAAACAACACCTTGAATTACAAGGCAATGCTTGGCATTCCACTGCGCTCGCCATCCTGAGACACAAGATGTTAAGTCTCAATATGTCCAGTAGTTACTCTGACTACAATGTCCTTCAATCCGAATCACAACAGTGCATTTAAACTGCTGTTTGACGGGAGAAATAGACATTGCGGTGGTACCCACCAAGACAGCCTGTCACATATTAGAGACTGACCACCAGTAAAACACAAAAACCAAAAACAAACAAAAAGCTAAACCACACTTGTAATGTAATTTGGGCCTTATGGCGTAGATCATATGGCATATTGTATACTAATAATAAATATGTAAGTATTTTTCTACTATTATAATATAAATATCATTAGAAATAAAATTGAAATTGCCTTATTTCAATTATACTATCTTTTTTACGGTGGTCGCGGGTTCGAATCCCAGGGCACACCTCTGACTTTTCGGAGTCATGTGTGTATTGATAGTCAATCACCACGCACTAAAAACGGTGAAGGAAAACATTATGAGGAAACCTGCATACCATAGTGATTTATAAAAATTTCTATGGTATGTAAGTCCGCCAACCCGCACTAGGCTAGTGTGGTGGACTATATGACCTAACCACTCTCAATCGAACTCTCGATTGTAGAGTAGGCCACGCTGCAGTGGGACGTATATGGGCTGATACAGATACAGATATTTTTTACAGTTTCTCTAACTATGTAATCTAAGCGCGCGCTCAAGCTCGAGCCGAGCGCTCAAGCCACTGCTCGAGCGTCGAGCGCTTCAGTCGAGTCCCGACTCGAGCACGAGCAATCTGCTTGAGCGTCGACTCGAGCGTTTAAACGCCGACTCGAGCTTATTTACAACACTGGTAGGTAGAGGTGTAACCATGACACGATTTTTTTTTTACTTATTTACAGAAAATATAAAATCTGTCATAAAGGGCGAGTTATATTATGTAATATATTTTATGAACTAACTAACAACCCTGCCCGGTTTTACTACGTTTGCGTAGATTTATTTAATCATAACATGTTTCTGATATGGAAACAGAAACATTTAGTTTCCTGTGCCAGCTTTGGTATCTGGAAATTCCACTTATGAATCACACCGCCCTTTTTACTTACTTTCCCGTCTTGTTCGTTGATTTACAGTTTGTAGGAAATATATATGTGGGAATAGTTCCGTAAGGGGTCAAATCAAACAAAGATCTTTTGGATAATCTTCAATATATTGTCATCTTAAATAAATTCGTCTTCACTTCATACGTCTTCCGTCTTTCACGTCTTCCGTCGTCCTCCAGACTGTTCTCTTCTATATTCCGTCCTTGCATACTTCAACACATAGATTTAGTATAAAACATAGATCGGCAATGTGAAAAAGATAGAATAATTTAACTCATATGTTAAAGCGAGATGCATGATGCGACCATACGTTTACACAGAAGTAGCCTGCAGTGACCCAGAGTCGAAATATGTCAAACTAAGCGAGCAACAAAATTCGCTTATTTTCATAATTTATTTAATTTTACAGTACTTGGTTATATTTGTTAAACGTAGTTTATTATAGTGCATTGTGCAGTGCCAAGGTGTGGTTCATGCAGGCGTAAAAATCCGAAATAATTAAAGTTTTCACAGGTACCGGCCACTTTTGCACAATACTATATTGTGACGATATTATACAGGGTATATCAAGACTGCTACCGAAAACGAAGCCGGGTGGCAGTTTAAGCGACTACAGACACAATGCAACAGAAAAAGTTGAAAAAAAAAGCGACAATTTTTTTTTTGTTATTTTTTTCCTATGACCATATTTGAGTGGTTAATTCATTTTTTCCTAAAATAATAGTGTATACCCTTTTATTTATTAATACTCTAAGGTATAAAATAGTTCAAATTATTATTTTAGCAAAAACTATGGATTTACCACCCAAAAATGACGATATTTAAAAAATCATAAAAAATAATTGTCGCGTTTCTTTGCGAAATTTTTAATTGCATTGTGTTTGTAGCAATGATGTTTTAATAAAGATGACGCATATCCATATGTCGTAACGTTCAAAAACTGTACTGCTATGCATATACATACTCATTTGTTAATACTTTAAGACAATTTTAGTGAATGAAACAGATTATACAGAATGTACGAGACGAAAAGAGATGGCATTGCGCTATCCAAACATAGAATCAAAGCGGTAAAGACAGAAGGGTGACGATAAATAAAACTACCTATTTGGTTTTATAAGTATATAATATATTAACTTTGAGGTTGCTACATGAGTCTACATGTGGTACGCCATCCTGTAACAAATATATTTTTATTTGCTTACAAACTTGAAAAAATAAAAAATAAATTGATTACCGTTTTTTATATTAGTTTACGGTAAGCAGGCACTGAAAAATCGATTTCTTAATAATATTATTATTTGTTGTATTGATGACAAGTGATATGACCGCTCGTGGACATAAGCGAAACCAAGACACCTTTAATTACAAAGCAATGCTTGGCTTTCACTATGCTCGCCATCCCGAGACATAAGATCTTAAGTATAAGTACAGCGATTACTCGGGCGAGAATGTCCTTTGAACCGGAACATAACATGGCATTTAAACTGCCGTGTGGCGGGGGAAATAGACATTGCGATGGTACCTACACATGGCGGTAACGTATGAGCGCCCTGCCACTGGTAAACAACCGATGGTGCAGGTTTTTTAGGTGGATATATATTTTTTCGTAGGTGTATATTTTTATTCATAATTAAATGTGCTAAACCAATATTAATCAGTTTTAAAGTAACCAGTTACGATACCCTCTTTTTGTCCGAGTTGTGCTTAGTGCATATCCATTTACGTCTCAAAAGCTCATCACGTGGAAATCTGGAAATATTCAATGATATATGTAAATAATATAATATAGTCATTCAAAATATATGGGGAAGCTAATGTATTTTGTAATGTTCGTGGTTGGATTAAGTTATTTATTATGAAAATATTTCATAACAAATAACTTAATCGTTTTAAATATGATTGAATTAGAAACAAATATACAATTATCCAAATACATTCAAACTGTCATCGTCAAATTTCTGTATGATCGGTTTCGCTTCTGACTTGTTAATCTATGACGTACGCTTTTTGTCCCTATCGCACTTAACAATCTTTGTATTAGGCGATCCTTCTTACACAATTGAAGGCGGTGTTTGCTAATTTAAAATAAAAATTAAATTTTGTGTGGTTTTTATATACTTACGTATGGTGTGTAGGTCCCATTTAGTTTCATATTTTTGCACCATTGTTTTAACACTCTTAAAACACACAATTCGACACTTTAGATAATATTTTCGAAATAAATTATGTTGACAGCACTGAGGTCTTCCCTCTGTCACCGTTGCTATGCGACTAGATGAAATTACACCAATTGCCCGAATTTGAACGCCTCATTTTTGAAGTGCTAGTGCGATATCTACGTCGTATTTGTATAATATATCATTGGTTTGTAGTCACTAAAACTACCACCCGGCTTCGTTTTCGGTAGCAGTCTTGAGATACCCGGTATAATTAAATGGAAATCTGTGTATACATATCGGTAGAAAAGAATATAGTATTTCATTATATAAATACGCTGAAAGCATCCATTACGTATAAAAAATAATATCAAATACGTGAATTTACAATAATTTCAACCAAAAGTTGCTAGGGATTGACTGACAGGTTCGATCAATAAAAGGTTGTCGATAAAATAGTCGATGACAACACATGTTTCCCTACATTTTTATGGAGCTATAGTATGTTGTGATAGTGTGCATTCTTCTTCTTCTTCTACCTGGCGTTATCCCGGCCATATTTCCCCGGCCATTATTATCGTATTCATTCTACAATATTAGTTATTACTTTACTTTTTCTCTTTTTTTTATATTTGTGGAATAGTTAATATAACACTTCATGTGTGTGATTAATGAATTAAGAACCTGTTTCAGTCTCTGCCAAGAGGCTGTCAATTTATAATAGTAAAACATGAACATATTCGATATTATTATAAAATATGCGATACTTCTATGCACAGTATGATCGTCCAAACCTTGAAGCAACATTATTCATTTATCATAACATTAGTTTAGGTGACGTGATCGAGAAAAGCTTCATAGTTTATTAAACTGTCTCTTTCTTCAGCCACAGGAATGCGACTAATGAACATAGGCCTTCCACAAGAATGTCTACATCTGTTTGTTGTAAGCTGCCTGCATCCAAAGACTTCCTACAAGCTCCTCCGTACACCTCCAACGCGGCCTAGCAGGCGTCCAACACTTCCCAATGTGTTACAAGTCAATTAATTGATTTAAATAAGCACATTTTTTTTAACTCTAGTATACATATAGTTAAAATGTGTTTCTTAGACTTACGCGAATGTTACTCATTGAAAAAATCTAATAATCACGGATTTTGTTGCAGACTGATTCCACCCTGTGACTACGAAAGCTGTAAAGTAATCGAAACTTCGCGACGGGAAAATAAAAATGAAAAAAATAAACCGAAAACGCTAAAACTTTGTAAATTATAGTTTATTTTAATAAAAGGTTTTTTTTGTTCTCAATTTAATTAGTATGTGTACTATGTATACATCACAATGAAAAAAATAATTTTGTTCAGGTGGACATAAAGACCCATACAAAACATCTTAAACAAAATGTTTTCAAATAATATGACAATTTATCTTTATTTATTTGTGTGTTTATCAATCTGTATTGAAATAAACACATCAATAAGTTTCTGTTAATATATAATAAAATGTCGCATATATCCAAAACATTTTATTTCACAACTACAGGCCGACAGCTATATCGATATCGATATGATAGTATAGAAAGTGCATGGTACACCACTATATGACAAGCACACAATATGTAAACTTCACGCACACAATCGTAAATCAGTTTTGGTCGCGCTCAAAATGACACATTGCCGATCTTTGTTCTATACTACATCTATGCTTCAACATCTTAATCATTCATCCTCGTACTCTTTCCATCTTAAATACTTTCATTAGTCATCTCTTTCACACAAACCACGTTCCATATCAGTCATACGTCAACGTTCCATTCTACTCATCTTTCTTCATAACATTAAAATCCTACATCTCGGCCATACTGACATCTGACTGCCCTCAGTCAGATCTTAATTATTATGACATAATACACAAAATAACAAACAACTAAAATAACCATCATCTCCTACAACATACAACATTAGAAACCACCTTCCCGTAAACACATCATATCTTAAACACAACTTAAACTAAATTACAAATTAATAGGTACACAAAAAAACACGGCAAATAAAACTATTAATCTAACATCTAACATCCTTAGAATATAAACAATAGCAACATAATAAAATATTAGGCCAAGGATCAACCAACCGACAGGTATATTCCCTAATCTACCCCATCAGTTAATAAACCACTACTCACCTAATTCATCTGCCCTACCAGACAATGGCCATGGCTTCATATTATCTGCAGAAGAGGATGTTACTCGAGATCCCTCAGTCATATTATCAATTTTCTGTACGTCATATCGATCGTTTCGTTTGATCTTCGTGACCCTATATGGGCCCAAATACTTAGGTTTGATCTTTAATCCACTACCAAATTGTGTTCGTTTGATAGCTACAATATCTCCTACAGTATATTTGCGGCTTTCCTTTCTTTTCCTGTCGTAAGTCATACGATTTTCTTCTTGAATTCTTCCTATCTGCTCCTTCGCCTTTATTTTTAAAATTTCTCTGTTTTGAAAGAAAGTACTTCTATGTTCATTCTTGAGTAATTCATAAATTTCAATATCTTCTTTAGTTTTCATTTTAGTACCAAACATAAGCTCAAATGGCGTAGTATCAATACTTCTTTGATAGATACTATTTAGTGCTCTTTGTACACGGCTAACCTTTTTGTACCAATGAGTTGGTTCTTCAATACACAACTTCGTTAATACGGTAATAATCGTTCTGTGTATTCGCTCTACCTGACCATTCCCTCTCGGTACTCCTGTTGTTATGGTTATGTGTTGGATGTCTTCCTGCTCACAATACTCTTTAAATTCATTACTCGTAAATGCCGTACCACGATCAGAAATCAATCGAGTGGGATTCCCAAAAACTTGTTGATGTATCATTAACTTATCTATGGTCTCTTTACTACTTGTTCCTTTTACCGGAAATAACCACACAAACTTTGTGAATGCACCCACAACCGTTAAAATGTAATTATACAATTTCCTCGTTTCCAGAAACGGTCCTATGTGATCACAATGAATAGTATGCAATGGGATACTTTCTTTATCAATACAGTTTAAAAATCCTTCCTGTTTACCTTCTTTTTTCGTTGCTAACAAACAAGGAATGCATGACAACACGAGTTCTTCAATTTTTTTATCAACATTTTTAATGTAATAATCTTGCTCTAACAGTTTTTTCATTTTTCTCTTTCCAAAATGTCCCTTTTGATGAATCCTTCTTAATAACTCCAATTCTAAACTCTTAGGTATAACCAACTTCCTTTCACCACCTTTATACAATAAACCATCATTATTAACAATCTCCATAAGGTTGAAATTTTAAAATGTCTATAATAGCTTTTAAACCATCATCCAACATCTGTGCCCGCTTGATCTGCTCATTTAAGCTTAATTCAATCGTTCCAACAAATGGGTTCCTACTCAAAGCGTCAACATGTTGCATCTTACCACCTGGTCGGTGTTCAATAACATAATCATATTCTTCTAGCAATATTACCCATCTAGCAACTCTAGTTGATAGATCTTTTTTGTCTAGAGTCTTCTGAAAAGCTTGGCAGTCAGTTACAATTTTGAAATGTTTACCTAACAAATAACGTCGAAATTTCTTAACACCTTCAATAATTGCTAGCGCTTCCAATTCGTAGCTGCTATATTTTCTTTCAGCCTCACTTGTCTTTCTACTGTGGTAATGCACGGGATGTAACTCACCTGCACAATCTCTTTGCAGCAATATAGCACTGTATGCTAGGGCTGAGGCATCAGTATGTAATTCAGTTAACAATTGCGGATCATAAATTCTTAAAACAGGACTACTAGCTAATGCATTCTTCAATGTATTAAATGCGTGTCTATGAACATCACTAAACTCAAAATTAACATTCTTTCTCAATAAATCGGTTAGCGGTTTAGCAATTGATGCAAAATCTTTTATATATTTTCTGAAATACGAAGTCAACCCAACAAAACTATGAAGTTGCTTTAACGATTTTGGTTCGGGATACCTGGTTACAGCATTCGTTTTCTCAGGTGAAGGTTGCACCTTTCCATCTTCCACAACATGGCCTAAATACTCTATTCGTCGGCATAATAATTGAGCTTTTTTCCAATTTATCTGTAAACCATACTCTGATGCAACAGATAAAACTTCCTTCAATCGTTGCAAAGCTTGGCCTTCATTAGCTGCTGGTATCAGTAGATCATCAATGAATATGATTAATATTCCTATTGTTATAAGTTCCTGAAACACAGTTGTTATAAACCTCATGAAATACTTTGGACATACTGACAAACCAAAAGGAGCTCTTAAAAATTCATACTGGCCATTGTGTGTAACAAACGCAGTATATTTAATACTTTCTTCACTAACACGAAGATGAAAAAAGGCATTCTTTAAATCTATTACACTGAATACAACGGCATTCTTGAGTTTATCAATTAAATCATCTACTATAGGCAAAGGAAACTCATCTTTAACCATTTTCTTATTGATTGGCCTATAATCTACACAGATTCTTGTACCACCATCTTTTTTCTTAATTAAAACCAAAGGAGACGAATATTCTGAATAACTTACACGAATTATACCATCATTAAGCCACTCAGCTACCTGCTTCTCAACAACTTGTTGTTCTGCCAGAGAAATTCTTCTTGGTCTCTGAGCTACCGGTATATCATCTTTTAACACAATATGTAACTTGATTGGTGACTCTTTAATTTGCTTCGGTTGGTAATTCGTTACACAACTAACAACTTCGCGCTTGATCTGTTCATCTTGAATTCTACCTAAAACAAACTGTTCATAGTTAATTACACAAGAGAGTTTCGTCATCCAATTCTCTATATTTGGTGCGATCAGTATTGAACCCTTCGAGATAACAGTAAAAACATCTTTGAGAAATTCTTGGCCTAATATAACACTAAATGGCATAGCATATCTAGGCACAACATAAAAAGTTACTTTATAATAATGTCCATCTATTGAAACTTTAGTATAAAATTTGCTTGTCGACACTATACTGCCTCCTAACCCGACGAGATTTGTTGCAGTATTCATACACACCGGAGACCCGATATTCACATAAAGTTCGTCACTGATTAAGTTAAGGTCACTGCCGGAGTCTATCAACGCGGTCACTTCGCACTTATTAATATAAATCGTCTTACAAGCGTTTTTGAAACACATTTCTTTGTGTATATTCTTTCCATTGACCAACTTCTCATTATCGTCACGTTGTTTATAACCATCAACTGCGTTGTCATGACAACTGTAATCTTCACATTTCAAATCATTTTCTGTGACACACATGGTTTTCTTCTGCTCGGATGTGCTCGGTCTCTCGTATGTCCTCGACCGCACATTTACGTCATTAATTTTTTTGCAATGAGGCGAAATATGCCCAAATTCGTTGCATTTTAAACATTTTAGGCCTTTTTCTTTATTTGGACATTGCAATGAATTATGATTGAATTCTACACAACTATAGCACCTTAACTTGAGTTTACTACTGTTGTAACGTTTCTTGTTCTCGGACTTATCGGTTTGAAAATGATTCTCGGCCATCTTTTCTTTTATGGTGTCATAAATTTTGATCTTCTCTTTCAACTCCGAATATGTTGTTGCGCCGTATAAAACCATTTTATTGACCTCCGAGTCGACTATGCCGTCAATAATATACTTAATGGCCACATAATCTTCCATTTTGCCTCTTTTTCCCATTTCCTTCATGATTAGCATGTAATCTATACATCTTTCATCTTTCCTTTTTTTTCTTGCAGCCATCATCTCGTGTATCGTTTTTGCGTCAATTGAATCAGGAAATTCTTTGATCACAGCAGCTTTTAACTCCTCCCAGCTTTTGAAAGGCTTCTCCGACCTCAACCATAAATTGGCTGTCCCTGTTAACGCCCTTCTCGCAACAATTAGAGTCTGCAGAGGTGTCCATTGAAATATTTCAGCATTATCATCAATATCTTGGGCCCTTCTGACCACAGAACATATCTTATCCTGGCCATTAAATTTGGGGATAATGCTCTCCGCGTGGAATAAATCATGAATAATTCTCCCCGACGAAGCTGTAGTATATTCGTCATCCTCATCGTCTTGTTGACGCTCCTTACCACGTCCACCCATTTTTCACGTAGTATTTTCCTTTCGTCTTCCGCTTGCTTCTTCTTTGACCCGAAATACGGAACTATCCCGGACGAGCCCCCAAAAATATGTGGGAATAGTTCCGTAAGGGGTCAAATCAAACAAAGATCTTTTGGATAATCTTCAATATATTGTCGTCTTAAATAAATTCGTCTTCACTTCATACGTCTTCCGTCTTTCACGTCTTCCGTCGTCCTCCAGACTCTCAGTCCAGACTGTTCTCTTCTATATTCCGTCCTTGCATACTTCAACATCTTAATCATTCATCCTCGTACTCTTTCCATCTTAAATACTTTCATTAGTCATCTCTTTCACACAAACCACGTTCCATATCAGTCATACGTCAACGTTCCATTCTACTCATCTTTCTTCATAACATTCAAATCCTACATATATAAACACATATATTTTTATAGTAGAGAAGAAAATTGTCGCCTTATATACTACAGGGTTATAAACAATGACCACGCTTTGCAAAAAACACGTCGCTTCATTTTCATTTGTAGTACCCGAATCGTACCACTGAGCCATAAAATGAAATAAAAATGAAAAACACCCCTTCATAAAATGCATTATCTATTGTTATACATTTTTCTTTCCTGTCATTGTATAATGACTGCACTGCACCTGATAGCAAGCATAAATGCCGCCAAAGCAAACTATCGAATGGTATAAGACGGCAGTCCCATGGCATTCGATACAATTATGCTAGCCTACCAAAATGCTTCTTCACACTACGGCAGAAGGGTTCAAGATTATACGAAGAAGAGAACACGCGTGCCGGCCAAAAAATCCACAGCTTGACGATGCGGCACAGAAAAGAATATATAAAAAAAAATAAGTCATGTCACTATGTCTCTGGATAAACTACGCTCGCTTCCCGTAAACATGTTTAAGTGAGTTTACAGATTAGCTTCGCCAACACACGCGATTCCAGGAAAAATCTTGCATTAAAAATTGCTTTGAAAGCGTTAGAGGCTGCATAAATTGCATTTTGTGATGTTTAAAGCTGAAAGCATTTTTTTTTGAGACAAAGTTGCTTTTGTCAATTTTCGCAGGATCGTGACGTATGCAAGTTATATCTAAACAGTTTAGTTATAACCCAACAATAAAAAGCTCTTAACAATTAAACTGACTACTTGTTGGCTCGTTATTACAATTACTGATACAAATGAAAACTGATACAGATAAAAGAGTATTCAAACAGAACTATGGGTAATATTGGTTATTCTGTATCAGCCCATATACGTCCCACTGCAGGGCACGGGCCTCCTCTACAATCGACAGTACGATTGAGAATGGTTAGGCCATATAGTCCACCACGCTGGCCTAGTGCGGGTTGGCGGACTTACATACCATAGAAATACTTATAAATCGCTATGGTATGCAGGTTTCCTCACGATGTTTTTCTTCACCGTTTTAGTGCGTGGTGATTGACTATCAAAACACACATGACTTTGAAAAGTCACAGGTGTGCCCTGGGATTCGAACCCGCGACCACCGTGAACATGTAATATTGGTTATATTTCATGATAATTACGTGTAAAATTCTATTTAACCAGTCAATTATAATAGGACACGGACCTTCTGATTTCAGAGTATTATCGAGCTTAATAAAGCGTGACGATCGCTAAACGTTGGCTATTGGTTAAGTATAATGGCCGGCTTTTGTAAGCGGTAAAACGTGGCGGAACGTAGCATAGCGTGGATTTGCGGCCTCCCTAGAATCTGCGGCAGCTGACCCCAATTGAAGATCGCGATTATCATCGGAAATCGTAATGTTTCTTGGCCCTGTTAATGTCTTCTTGGTATAGTATTTTTTGATTGAATGCCCCGTGGTTGTCTGGTGGACATTGGCCTTTCAGCGATAAGAACGCCATTTTTTTTACATATAATTATGTGATTTCCAATTAATGTTTTTGTTTCTATTTTGTAGGTGCAATAAAATGATTATATATAAATAAATAATGGCAAGATGAGCATGCAATTTGATTAATGGTATGCGATATAACCGCTCATGGAAAGTAACAAAACTGAATAATGACTTACAAAACGATACTTGGTATTCTACGGCGCTCGCCACCTTGAACTTAAGATATCAAGTCTAGTAGTTAATACGTCTAGTAGTTATTCTGGATATAATACCTTTCAAATCGGAGCACAACAGTGCATTTACCCTGCAATTATGTGGGAGAAATAAACATTGCGGTGGTACCTACTCAGGTGAGCTCTTACATATGAGAAACATACCAGCAGTAAAAAGTTAAATATAAGTGTTCAATAGATTTTCTCTGTTAATCAATAATAATGAATATCTATGACAGTAAAATTAAAGTTGAACTGGACTGGAATCATTTTATAACTTTAATTTGATTCATAAAATAATTGGTTATACTACAATACTAATAATAATTATTAGTATTATACAATTAATTATTGTGGAACCAAGTTTTATAGTGGTAGTAAAGGGATTTCTGTACGCAAAATTTAGCGATCTGGCCCGCAGAAGACGCCACGTGTCATATTCCACCAAAAATATTCTGTTGTGTAACAAACGGTATTTTAGAAATATATACAAAAAAACAAACATACATTCACGCCTTGTTCCCAGATGTGGTAGGCAGAAGTTTTCCTGGTAGCAACGAGGACACTAACTTTTCACCTTATGTATTCGGTCTCACCACATCGCAATTTTGAAACGTATATAATTTTAATTTAAATTAGCACAACCACCAGTCACATACACAGTCCTGATTCCACACTGAAATACGATATCTTGTGAAGAGATCTTGTGAACTTCTTCGTGCCAATAAAAAATACATGTAATTGGTACAATGTTTGGAATGCAATATACGTACCATCATTGTGTGGCATTTGCCGCGCCAGTGTAGAAAAACTTCTGATCAGAACCAAAAACATAGAAAATAGCTATACTATAGCTATAGACTTACAGAATAAACAAAACACATATTTCTCATACTCGGTTATCATAACTCCATACAGAAGTAATTATCCATTAAAATTATCGAAATATTTCATTCATTTTCACAATTACAAATGAGCAAAGCAATTTCTCACCGTATGACTTTTAATAGTTTCGAAAACAGAGTCCGGGCCAATTCGTTTGAAACCTACACGTCTCGACGAAGTTTGAACGCATTCGATAACCACAGCTGCATAACTTTCGCAGCGGTACAAATGGGACCCGGATTAGCGTGGGTCTTTTTGTTCCCATTTTCAGCGAATTTTAAGCCCTGCAGACATTACTCGAATCCTCTGAATACTTTTTAGGTAAGTCCCGGCATATTTGACTAGTTGAACCAGTCTTATTATTGTTATCTTTGTGTCTGGTTCAGTATAGCTGGTGGTGGTTTCATTTTATTGGTATTGGATCTATAATTTTGGATGTTCAGCAAGTTTTCATAATACAAAAGGATTTCAATGACCGACAAAATTTTAGGATTATCGAGTCGCAAATAATAATCGTCTCTCATACTGGTAAGACACAGAAACTATAAACCGCCTGATTTTGATTGCAGTATAGTTAAGAAAGATTGCCCATTCCATAGAGATATTATATTTACTAGAGGAGACAGTGCAAAAAAAATATTGTTTAAAAAAATGAGCGGTACTGTACTACTCCTGATTCTATCTCTGTCACGCCTACGCAGTAACATCGTTGTCGCTCTTGCTTCAGTAGATTCAATCCTGTCTCAACACAATGCGCAGAAATATTATTTCCGATGACCGATCTAGTATAATACCCCAATGGTCTATTGGAATAACTGCTGATCGGGACAATAGTAATATTAAATAAAATAAAAATAGAAATTAAAATAAAAAATTGTACCGTCTTGCTAGATACAGGCTGGATATGGAACCGATATAGATCCATCACTTAAATCTTCATCCGATTACACCTTCGTGTACTGTTGCCGCTATTCGGGTAGATAGCAGTTCTAAAATCAAGTAAAGTGTCTTTGGCAACACGTAAAACAAACCTTAAAATCCACATGTTGAAAAATAAACTGTGGTGGAAAATGTTTGCTCCATTCTTTGTTATTGATACAATCAAAAGCCTGTGTGTTCGATGTATCAACACTATGTGACTAATGAAAAAAAGATCGCAGCTTTGATACTACAAAGCGTTAACTACGAGTATTGTAGAAAGAGAAAAGATTGGAAACGCTTATAACTTGTCTAAGGGGGCAGGTCGTCTTACAGACCTGAAAACATTACTTAGATGGCCCGTACATGTTTCCCACTATTTCAACAGGATCTATCCTTACTAATGCGAATATACATACAAACCATATCAATTCAAATAAATTGAAAAGCTACGTTATTTTTCGTCATAATACTTTGCCTTTCTACGTACAAAGCAGTGCAGCCTTGTACAGACGAGTATCGTGCAGCGACGCAGAATCTTATCTCCGTAATATTTGAAATGGCGGCGATATCAAAGCACTCTTTGAACAAACGTCACTGGGGTTACTCTTTAAAAACGATACGAACTTCGAAAATTCGGTTGTTCGACGTCCGGAGTAAGATATAAAATTTACACTTTTAAAATCAAAACTATTATCTATTATACATAGGTATCATTTTCTCCGAACTTAGTCTATGGTTGCGACGTACGATAGAGGAATCCAACATTTTGTGGAGTATCTAGACATGTAAGTGAAGTTTTACGTACGGCGTCCGAACATTCGAAGTTCGTATCGTTTTTATAAAGTAACCCCCCAGGACCCGTATGCTTTTACGGTAATTTAATATACATAGAGTTTGAAAGTAATAAGTTTTTATTTTTTACAGTAAAAGGATGCGTAGTGGAAATGCATAGGTGGTAACCTTTTAGGGTCTGATGTAAGATTGTCATGCATAAATATTTATCGCGCCGTCTCTACAACATTAGTTATTTTAAACCGTAAAGCCGAAACACCCTAATTAGATTAGGTATGAAAGATCAAATAATAATAGGAAATAACAATAATAAAAATAGGGGACAAGCTATTATAGTTTATCTAGTATCTTAAGTAATTTATGGGTATGCACGTCTACGGGGCAGAGCAGGAAGGGTGTACTTATACCGGTAGGCTGTGTTGTAGGTATCGGTAAGGTAAGGTGTGTGGTTGACGTAATTCATGGGTATGGAGGGTGTACTTATGAGGAAATTTTAATGTTTTTGGGATTAGCTACAGCGAAATATGATAAAATTAGTATAATAGATTAGGCTACAGAGTCTCAACATACTACTTTCGGTTTTATAACGTACTAAAAAGAACAATGTGCACTAAAACAACACCAAGGTCGCTATAATGTTGTTGTAAGGTTAATAGTGAGTATTTTTTTCCATAAATAAAACAAGCACTAGAAAGCTTTATAAATTATAATTTCATGGGTCGGTATAATTTGGGTTGAGAAGTAAAAATTATTTCTTTATTGAAATTACCAATGGTTTCAAATATATTACAATACATATGTTTCGCAGTAGGTAAACAAGCAAACTTGCATCAAAGTGGTTCAGATCTCACATCGCATTACTCGAAGCTTGTTAGAACTTGAATTGAAATATTGTAAACTATGGTTTAAGTTTCAGCTGGGAAAACGTCGAAGATCACATGTTGGTGGGTCTATCGGTTCGGAGTTGAGTGTTTGATTCGCCATGTAGCCACTCACAAACCTGAAGTTGTAGTAAACTTGGTACGCCATTGGATTCTTGGAAATTTCTAGTATGTCTATATAAATTTGGCTTATTACTCTAATATCTGATATTGAATTATTATTATCTTCTGAGACAGCTAACTGATGAAAAGTCTCCCCTGAGGATTTCTGGGACGCTTTGAGTGGCGTTATTTTACACTTAAATTATTTAATTTGGTATACTTAAGTACAAAATAATTATTGATTATTTTTACCATTAATAAGTAACCTCCAAATGACTCCAGTGGCAGCATGAATAGCCTTTCAAAGATGAGGTTTCGGGTTTGATACGCGAGTCAAAGAGTGCACGTTATGTGATTTTTAATATTTGTAATCTATACAGGTTATATCAAGACTGCTACCGAAAACGAAGCCGAGTGGTAGTTTAAGTGACTTCAGACACAATGCAACAGAAAAAGTTGTAAAAAAAACCGACTATTTTTTTTTATATTTTTTTCCTATGGCCATATTTGGGTGGTAAATACATTTTTTTCCAAAATAATAGTGTATACCTTCTTATTTATAAGTACTTTAAGGTATAAAAGAGTTTAAATTATTATTTTAGCAAAAACTATGGATTTACCAACCAAAATTTACGATTTTTAAAAAATCATAAAAAATAATTGTCGCGTTTCTTTGCGAAATTTTTAGTTGCATCATGTTTGTAGTCACTAAAACTACCACCCGGCTTCGTTTTCGGTAGCAGTCTTGAGATACCCGGTATGATACCGAAACATTAACGTGAAATTATGCCACTGGAGAGTATGCCTATGAGTTTTTTTTTTTTTATTGCAATGAATTTCGAGACGAGCAAGCCGTTCGCCTGATGGTAAGCGATACGACCGCTCATAAACAATAGCAACATTCCACTGCGCTCGCCATCCTGAGACATAAGATGTTAAGTCTCAAATCTCAATATGTAGTAGTTGCTCTGGCTAGCTACAATGTCCTTCAATCCGAAACACAACAGTGAATTTAAGCAGTGTTGTTTCACGGGAGAAATAAACATTGCGGTGGTACCTACCCAGATGGCCTCTCACATATGGGAGACCTGCCACCAGTAATCAAGGGAACTTGTGGTGTGAGTTTTTATGACAGTGCGGAATAGTATGGTAATGAAAAGTTGTGAAGTGAAAGAGGATGTAGTAACGAGAATCGACAAAATAATGTTAAGATGGTTTAAGTAATGGTTTCTTAGATTTACGCGAATGTTACACATTGAAATAAAACTATTTTTTACGGATTTTATCGCGAATTTAGTTTAATTTTTATAATTTTGACTTCGCGACGTTTCGATTACTTTACAGCTTTCGTGGTCTAGACAGAGACTATCCAAACAAATATACAAGGCGAAAGTGAATAGAAAAGTCGGAAGAGGTCGACCTCATCGGACCTACACCATCCAAATCGGTAATATTCTCAACAAGGGCCAGGTCAAAATTACCTTGAATCGACGAGAATGCATGAAGAGGTTGATGAAAGTGGACGAAGCGAAAGTAATGCGTCAGGATCGAACAAAGCCGATCAATATCCTCTGCATATCAATACATACATGACTGAAAAGTCAGAGGTGTGCCTTGGAATTCGCACCCACGATCACCATGAGCATGTTGGCGGCCGCTTCTGGTCCATTTACTAACAGGCCACCACTTAATATATTCTAAATGAATGTGTTAAATGATTACATAAAAGTAGTATACTTGAATACTTGCCTAATAAAGCAGCGCCCTCTGTTAAATCTAAAAGTGATACTAGTGGTTCAGCGAAATGCAATCAATGTCAGTCAGTATGTGTCCACAAATGCGGAAGCACCACGAACCTTTTAAGCTATGTTTCTGACTACTGGTCAACGACAGTTAAAGCGACATTTTTTTGCACTAATTGGCGAGACGAGTATGCTTTTCATCTGACGGTAAGCGATACGACCGCTGATGAACAGTAGCAAAACTAAACAATACCTTGAATTACAAAATAATGTTTGGCACTCCACTGCACTCACTGAGACATAAGATGTTAAGTCGCAATGCGTTCAGTAGTTACTCTAGCTATAATATCTTTCAATCCGAAATACAATAATGCATTTACAATGCTGTTTGGCGGGAGAAATAGACATTGCGGTGGTACCCACGCAGGAGGACTCTCACATATGAAAGACCTACCACCAGTGAAGTGAATTTGATTATAATATGTCGAAATCAATTCTCATTGGTTTATTTTTGGTCCACAAAACTGGATACAGTCTTAAGATAATCTTACATTATTCTCTAGTTAATTACATTATACAGGGTATATCAAGACTGCTACCGAAAACGAAGCCGGGTGGTAGTTGAAGCGACTTCAGACACAATGCAACAGAAAATTTTGTAAAATAAAGTGACAATTCTTTTTGTTATTTTTTCATATGATCGTATTTGGGTGGTAAATACACTTTTTTCGCAAGCACTATTGATTTACCCCCCAAAAATGATGATATTTAAAACATTATAATAAAATATGGTCGCGTTTCTTTGCGAAATTTTTTGCATTGTTTTTGTACTCACTAAAACTACCACCCGGCTTCATTTTCAGTAGCAGTCTTGATATACCCGGTAATTATCCTACTCGATGTGAACTCGGCATTTTTTCTAAAAACACAAAGTGTTTTATCTCGTGTTACATAATATTGCTACATCAATATAAATCTGTATACATAAATGATTGAAAAAGACAATACATGAAGAAAGAAAATGATTTATTGGATTCGTATAAGTCCAATTAATGAAAAATTCAGTATTTGATCAAATAAAGCGAACCTTTACTATTCCATTTTCGCACTTATTTCCGTATTCGGCGAGATTTTGACTTCCGGTTTCATTATGTCAGTTCCGCTTCACTATTCAATTCAATTGGGTTAAAGGCACGTTCGACCCGATTCGGCCGTGTTTTCATCGAGCCATCTAAAAGCTCTGTAGCTTGCCGCTCGATATTTTAATGGACGTCTTTTATAGGATGGAAAAAATCCTTATACTTGGTAAAGATTTTCCTGATTTAGTCTTCCATTTCTGTTTCCACTTTTACAAATATTATGGATCTATTTCTGTTATGCCTCTTCTGATAGCAGTCACACACATACATACATAGTTAGGACACTACGCTAAGATAAACATTATTGTGACTCTTGGGTATCCGAAACTATGAGGGACTTTCGGTCTCACAAACACCCAGACCTGAAACAAATACTTGTAGATGGAACTCAAGGCCTTTCTTTTTACAACGTTTAACCAGCTGCGCCACAAAGGTTGTCGATTATTCAACGCGATTGGGTTTAAGGCACGTTCGACTTGGATCAGCGTGTTTCTGTTGAGCCAACAAGAAAAGACTGTAGCCGCTCGATATTGTAATTCAAGTGAGAAGTTCCATATTCATATGCTAATGCGGGGTTGAAACTTTTGCTCGGGTTTCTTTAAGTAGTTTTTATTTGTTATCGATTTGTATCGATAAGTCTCTGAAAAGATAGGCATTATTAACAGTTTCAGTAAATATCTTGCAAAATTGTTTTTGTCTTATATAAGTTTGAGACGAAGTCGAAAGTTAAATTGACATACCGATAATTCTTCATAGATTCCTTTTTACTTTCATTTTCTTTACTTATTTATCAAATAAGGACATGTTATAGTGTCCACCTTGGCATGGCCTAAGCATTCTTAATCGTGCTCCCGATTGTTGCGGAGGCTTGACTTATGAATTCAGTTTGAGCGAACAAGACAAAATATGCGATAAATTAAATATTATTGCATAATATCTTTGAATAAGACCGTACAAATCTTCGTCCAGCATTCTTTCATCTACGTTTGCTTCATATTTTACAATAGGAATGCATACGCTGTACATTTTCTATCAGGCGTGGCGCTCTCAACAGCATTTATTTGCTCTCAATGTTCTGCGATGCAGACCGCACCACTTTGCGTTAGATCTAACGTTTTGCTTTCATAGAAATCACTTGAGTAAATCATGCTGTATGGAAATTTAGTACCAGGGCACTTGAGTCCCGATATTGCTTTTGATCGACTTAAAATGAACAGAAATGTATGGGATAATGAGAATACGTCTATAGCTTCTCTAAGTACCGGTATTTTCAATTCACTGGTGGTAGGTTTCTCGTATGTGAGAGGCCGCCTGGGTAGGTCGCACCGTAAGGTCTATTTCTCCCGCTGCAGAACAGTGTAAATGCACTGTATTGTTCCGGTTTGGGGGACAATGTAGCCTGAGTAACTACTAGACATATTACTGAGAATTTACATCTTATGTCTCAGAATGGCAGCTGCAACGGAATGCCAAACATTACTTTGTAATTCATGGTATTGTTTGGTTATGCTACTGTTTATGAGCGGTCCGATCGCTTACCATTTGGTGAATGGCAGGCTTGTAATGATAGCCATTCATTGTAAATAAAAAAAAACACAGCCCCTTATCTGCACTGCATATACTCTCAGGTGTCACGTATTCTATAGAATATGATATTATAATCAGTAGAAATAAACACAGTACGTACAAACAAACTTTAAAATAAAAAAAACTAGTAATTGTTTTTCTTTTTTATACTCTCAGTAGAGTCAACAATAAAAAAAAATGGAAATACAAAACATCGTATTAATTTGTGCGTTCGTGCACGTGTTAACTTATAGTGTAGTTTGTATGTATAGTATTCATCCATTCACTATGCATGTGTAATAAAGTGATCAAATCACGCGCAAAAACCCACTTGTACAATATAAATATCGTTGGATTTGTTCCGGAGTTTAACAGCTACAGCTTACATACTTAAGACAAATTTTAATTTTTGATGTCGGATGTAGTAATCCCCCGCTGTGCTTGTCACTGTGTTGATACTAACATTTTATCGGATTCAAAAGTATCCTTGTGTTAATTCAGACTGTCCGCTATTTTCATGCCAAATTATAAAAGCGAAAGTTTTTGTTGTAACAAACACACAAACTTTCGCATTTATAGTATTGGTAGGATTTATAAATTCTTTGTTAAACACCATTTACCTAAATAACAAGACGAAATTAAGATAACTTGTTGTAATAAAGGTGACCATCGGTGGTTTTATAAATCCAATATCGCAACGGAAATACGTTTGACAAACCGTAGATGGCTCTAACAGCATCTCTCTTGACTTTTTATATTGGCATGACAAAGTAGCCGCCTTCATCTGATATGTGATATGATTGATCCCTACATAGTACGTCGGTTCATATTGCCGAGGAGTCAGTTAAAACTGGCCAATTCATGTCAAATGCCTGAAACTTTTCGTGCGACCAGCTCGCAAATTCCAGAGTGAAGCAGCTCCTATGAGATTTTTCAATCCAAAATGCTCACACAAATTGGTTTGGCCAATCTGGAAATTGAACCAAAGTCTTTACGGCTTTAAAGGGAAATGCATTTTTTGTTTATCGTGTAGATAAGCTTCAATTAATGTTTTATGAAGAGTAATTTGTAGGAATATACCCGCTTATACAAGTAATTTTAATATGTTTGTTTCGTTCATGATTATTTTAATGTTTGTGTTAAAAAGGTTATTAATGGATCCCAAAAGATTATCAAATTAAATAGCAGTTGCCACGATTTGTAGCCTGATCAAACAGTTACTAAAGGATCTCAAGTGTAGTTCCTGGAACAGCTTCATATGGCCACCCAACTGGATGAAAGACCTTTTTTAATTATAAGTTATATCAAATAAATAAATATCTAACAGTGTAGTTATTTGGGATTATTCTATGTTCAGAGGTGGACTTTCTATCGCTGAATATGATTGTTAGATTGAATAGACATATTGTGTCGTTTTTGATAAGTAAATAAAACATATATACAAAATTATTGACTCTGTTCAGAATAAATTGGCTTGATGTACGCTTAAGATTACCGGAAACCGTGCTATTGGAAGAGAATTTGCATCTAGTCAATGTATACCGGTGTAGACATACAAACATTTTCAGTTGCAGTCCGTATAAATTCGGTTACGAACGGGCCAGCATATACACGTCAATAGTATTCAAATTGCACTGCATTCACCATCAGAGATACATTGTCATTTCTTCATACATAGGTATGCTTTTTCCAAGAAGGGTAAATATGTAACCTAGACATCCACATTTCTCTTTGACTTTTCCGCTCCACGATGTGATAGTGTGCGAACCTTTTGCCATATCGGGCGAAAAATCTCGCTTCCGAGCTGATAATAATTAATAGATGCTGATAAAAAATCCAATTTTACATTGCACGACTCGGGATTAGAAGCCGAGAACTTAGTGTTGTAATCATAGCGCAGTACAACTGTGCCATCGAGGTACTCATGACGTGACCAGTCAGTAGAATAAAACGATATTATTAAATTATTGTTATAAAAGTGATATTGGAACTTTCCTATTCCTTATCAGCCTGGAGTCAGGAATATATGTCTGATATGGCGATAAGATCGCTATCACATCGTGGGACGGAACATACATGGCGAAATGTGGGTTTCCTAGCACCTCTACCAACCCCTTTCGGGACTTTGCGTATGTATTAAACTATTTTCCAGCCAATATACAATATTTGATGTGAGAGAGCAACTTCAGTCGTTGCCCCTTATACCTTGCAGAAAGACACGACGGATCTATCACCAACAACATATTTCCAAATTCGATTATTCCCGAGTTTGCAAAGTTCGAGATCGGACATGCGGTCGACACTAAACTTACTAATCGAATTCTCTCTGCACTGTGGGTCCCTACCATGAATCTCCTATGTAACGTCATGTATGTATGTGAGATGTAACTACGTAAAGCTACCGTTATTGATGGCAAAACAGAAATACAGGTGGATGGAGCAGAAAAGTGAGGGACGGATGGCCAGTTTCGACTTCTCTCTTTACGGGTTCCTACAAGTTTTTCTTGTAACGTCATTGTGGGATGTAACTACGTGAATATAACTTTATGATGGCAAAACACAGAAAAACATCATTGAGGTCTCATATCTGTGGACTGTGGATACAGGTTGATGGAGTAGAAAACTGATGGATGATGGCCTCATCATACACTACGCCTGTAGTGTAGGATGTCCTGCAGCTTAATGAACTGATGACACGAAAAAGGTAGTGAATGACAGGCTGCTCAAGACCGAGATCCCACTGCAGGGCATGGATCTCCTCTATAATTGTGAGTAGGATTGAGGGTGTTTAGGCCAAGTAGTCCATCACGCTGGCCTAATGCAGGTTGGTGAGCTTTATTACCATCGAAATTATTACAAATCGCTATGGTTGGCAGGTTACCTCACGATGTTTTCCTTCACCGTTATAGTGCGTGGTGATTGATTCATTAATACACGCATGTTTTACGATGAACTTTATTAAAACTTGACTGAAACCCGTCACAAAGTATAAAAATAACCTTCAAAAGTGCTGGTATACTCCGATCAGCGTTGGATGTAAACCAATCAGCTTGTACACAAAGACCTTAAGCATATCAAATGACGTGTTTGATCAAAGCGACTCGCGCGGTGCAAAATTTACACTATAACGTGAAAGTGGTGTATTACCGGTTCTACGACAATTTATTTCTAACTTTTTTGTACAAGGTTTTGGTGAAATAAAGATGTGGGTTTTTAATGGTGTTGGAAACAAATGAGCACAAAAAGGAAGTGGTTGCTGCAGTTCATACAATCTAAAATAGACCAGATAAATTATTAGTGCGACGTTGGCCTTAATGTAATGTTTACTGTGTAGACCTGTTTCTTTTTAATAGGTACAGTATACATACATAAATACTGAAAATCACGTCTTTTTTACATAACGGGTAGTTAGAGGTGTAAGCAGGCCACCGTAATTGGCATAAAAATGCATGACTTCGGGCTGATAATGAATAGAAAAAATCCAATATCACTTTGCCCTGCCCGAGATTCGACCTTGAGACATCTGCGTTGCAATCGTACCGTAAAAAGTAAAACTACGCAACCGAGGCGGTAACACATATACATTATAACAGGCGAGCTATGACTTTATTGATACCTGTAAAAAAAGAATATAATGTCGTTATTTGTGTTAATAATCTGCGGAACATTTACCTAACTCTTTTAATACTTTACAATATTTTTCCTCACAATTTAACCCAGGTACATTTTGCATTTTCCGATCCAAGATAATTTAAAAGATCCAATATAATACGAGTATTATAATAGTTCATTATAAGTTTATATGTAGTTAAAAGCGTAGATAAAGTCGCAACGTCCAGGATAGAGGCCCGAGCGGCTTCCACGCGAATAGGGTTGCCGGCAGTGTACTGAAAGTATGCAATACACTTTATCCGTGAGTATCTAATACTATACGAAAATTTAATAACAATAGGATGAAGTGGAAACCTTTAGGAGTACTGCCTGAATATTTTATTATAGGGACAACAGCAAAAACATCAATCATCATCACACAACAATTAAACAAGGTCATCAAGACTGCTACCGATAATGAAACTGGGTGGTAGTTTTGGAGACTGTACGCGCCTATATCTTTTATGATTTTTAAACATCATGTTTGGTAAATTGTGGGTAAATCCATAGATTTTCCGAAAATAAAAATTTTGCAATTCCGTCCCATGGCGTCATTAAAAATAAAAGGGTGTATACTATTATTTTAGCGAAAAGTATGTATTTACCACTCAAATACGTAAATAGTAAAAAAGTAAGAAAAAATCCTCATTTTTTACAAAAATTTAGTTGTTTTGTGTCTGAAGTCACTAAAACTACCAGTCGGCGTCGTTTTCAGTAGCAGTCTTGGTATACCATGTGTTTTTGTATCATATGTTGTAAGTGAATGTATCTGAAACTATTTGTCATTAACCGAAAATATTTTCCTTGGATATCACACATAATAGAGTAGCAAAACACTATTTGTTGTTACACAGTTTGAGGCCCAGAGGTATTTGTTTTTGTGTTTGTGACACCGAAAAGTCTTTTTAAGTTTCTGACACCCATCACACAAGACTTAATTGATCTTTGTGGGGTTAAGACTATGCATGTAACTGTTGACAAGTCCGCCAACCCGCACTAGGCCAGCGAGGTGGACTATATGGCCTAACCACTCTCAATCGTACTCTCGATTGTAGAGGAGGCCCGTGCCCTGCAGTGGGACGTATATGGGCTGATACAGATGTGACTGTTGGGTGAATTTATTAATTTTATACACAGTATGGCAACCATAACGAGCCTCTTATACTTATGTTCCGTACATCAGTATTTATTTTTACAATCTTAAAGAGGGGTGATATTAACTTGAACTCTGGGAAAAGAGCTGGAATAGGGCTCTTCAAATTGACTTTAATATTTAATCCTTAGCGACTTGCGAGAACTCTGTCTAGTAATGTTGGTATTTCTTGCAAAATATTAAGGTGATGTTTTTCAGATGTGTGCATATCTATGTCTCTAATACGGCTGCGAATGAAATGTTTTGATATGAATTCTTATTCATGTTACGGTTGGGTATTTATATTTATTTAATATGCATTTCCTAAATATGTTAAAACACCACAATTGTGAGGAGTTAATCACAGATTTGTACAATTTTTTAAAGTAACTTCGCGTATACCTGGACACACAGCCTGGTTAAGGTTCCTACCTACTGTTGAGGAGAAAGAGAGAGATGTACATGAATGACTAAACAAACTAATATAAATTATTATGTTTTTTCACAGCTGTAATCCGTTGTAAAACCGTATCGACGATACATAAGATCTTATGAAATATGTAATAATTTAATAAAGAATGTTTTAATCGACATATTGCATATTAACCATTACGATACTCTATATAAATAGGGGTATCGTAACATCGCAATCGATATAATTACATCGATGGTCGGTATTCCGTGCGATCGCTCTTACATCAACTAATTAGTCTCATTATATGCACTGTTTAATGCATCTCTAATAAGATTGTTAATCCGGTAACTGCATACATTAAGTTCAAGGTGTGACCCTCTAAGTTCATTAACAAAACTAACTGATAGATTCGCTAACTTGTTGGACTATATCAATTACAGAGATCAATTATAACTTCGTCGATTTACTGGACTAGTGGCAGTGTGTGTAAGCCGAGATCTCCGATTTCCTAGATTCAATTTCAAGGTCAGCAAATATATTTTACGCCAGTTTTTTAGTTTGAGAAATTAAGGTGGTAGTTGACTCCTCTTAAAGGCTGGGTTGAAAATGGGATTTAAGAAAGCCCTCCTTTCTTAAATATGTGTGCCAGTGAACTGTGTTTCTGCTTAATTATGCCGCAAAGATGTGCTGGCAAATCTTTTGGCGAGAACCGAACTCTAAAGTAACATCCACGTGGCAGACGGGCGTGAGGCAGCATAAATTAGCAGGCTCGTCCGGTGCTACACCACTGTCTGACTAAAGATCGAACGCGAAGCGATAACTTTGTTGTCGTATTTCTTTTGCAGGATGCCCAATACTTCCTTCCATTTCCCATCCTTTATCCTAAGCGCTCCCCTTCCGATTTAAAAGGCCGGCAGGCGGCATCACATTTATAATTCTAGCATTACAGAAGTTCATGGGCGGCAGTGATCACTTACCATCAGGTGTATGCTTATTTTCCGGGCCTATTGTGTAGAAGAATGAACTAAAATGGTGTTAATTATAATATTGTTGCTTTACATACAAGCAAGCGCGCTATGAAGTGACAAGAAGACTTGGGATTAAGCAATTCCTCGTAAAATTTGCCATGATATAGTATAACACAAACTGTACATATTGCCGTACTTACAGACTTGTTGCAGCCTTAGGCTTATTATCCTTCTGTATTTCTCAATATTGAGTGTCGTGATCTACCTTATGAATTGCTTCCATTCGAACCAGCTTTCTGCATAAAAAGTAAAGTCAAGAGCGATGCGGATCTGGTCGGACCAACGTATTAAAATAAATAATTAAATAATAATAAATAACACCCAACAGTCACATACATAGTCCTGACCCCACACTAAGATCGAATCTTGTGTCGTGGGTATCAAGAACTACGAGAAACTTTTCGGTCTCACAAACATCCAGACCCGGAAGAAATATTTGTGGGCCGCACAAACATTTCTCTCGGTGCGGGGATCGAACCCGCGGCCTCTCGTTTCATAGGCGGCGTCTAACCAACTGCGCCACGGCGGCTGTCATAGATTATTTTGTTTTATTTATGTATAGTTATTTTGTATACGTTTTTACTTGGTGTCGAAAGGTTCTAGAGTGAAGGCCACGTACAGGCAAACGAAATGTCGGACGCCTGCGCTCAAGGTGGACAGACGACCTGGCTAAAGTTGCAGGAAGTCGTTGGATGCAGGCTGCTTCCAACAGGTTAATGTGGATATCCTTGGGGAGTCCTATGTTCACAGTTCAGCAGTGGACTTCCTGTGGCTGAGATGATTAAGATTTATGTATAAATGTTTTGTTTTCCAAACAGACATATAAGTCGCACATTCCAATAAACCGTTCAGACATTAAGGACAGTTTATCCAATTCCATAACGGGTTCAAGTACAATGCTATTGGCTAGTGCTAACACTAGTTGAATTTATCAGCGTTCACACTCGGCCGGCTAATTAGCGTCGACTGCAAACACGAGATCATTGTGCGGTACATAATTGTCACTCTGCCAATCAATATTCGTATCCTATTTTTCGTGTGATTACTGCTATAATCTATAATATTATACGGTGCTTGTACTGATTGGAGCGATCACGAAAAATGGACTCGTGTCATGTTCACCCAATTCAATTTCGAATCATGAGATTGTAGGTGCTCTCGCATCATTCTAGACATTACACACGCGTTACTGACATTCAATTTTTCATAAAGTTATTTGTGAAGTTATTATATACTGTATTGTCATTTTTATTAATTTTGTGTATTATATATTAGTAAGTATATCAAAAACTATTTATATTGACGTGGTATAATTCAGTTCCAAGATAAATATTTTTCTTCACTCATCGTGAGTCTACTTCTTAACCTTCATCATCATCATATCAGCCACAGGAAGTCCACTGCTGAACATAGGCCTCCCCCAAGGATCTCCACAATGACCTGTTGGAAGCGGCCTGCATCCAGCGACTTCCTGCGACCTTAGTCAGATCGTCCGTCCACCTTGTAGGCGGGCGTCCGACATTTCGCTTGCCTGTACGTGGCCTCCATTCGAGAACCTTTCGGCCCCAACGGCCATCGGTTCTACGAGCTATGTGCCCGGCCCACTGCCACTTCAACTTGCCAATCCTATGGGCTATGTCGGTAACCTTGGTTCTCCTACGGATCTCCTCATTTCTGATTCGATCTCGTAGGGAAACTCCGAGCATAGCCCGCTCCATGGATCGTTGAGTGACTTTGAGCCTTTTAATGAGGCCCACAGTGAGAGGCCACGTCTCGGTGCCGTATGTCATCACTGATAACACACAACTATCGAAGACTTTAAATTTTAGGCATTGAGGTATTTTGGACGAGAAGACGTCGCGAAGTTTCCCGAACGCTGCCCAACCGAGTTGGATTCGACGATTGACCTCTCTAGAAGTTGGACCTGCCTAACCGGACCACTAAATAGACATATTTGTCCACAAATTCGAGAGTCGAGCCCCCAACTCCAATGGGGGTGGGCACAACATGGATATGACCCACCTGTTGGGAGACTAAGGACGATTAAGGTCTTCGAGCATAGTGCTAAAGTCTTCCAGCGATTCTGCCAAGACTACAATATCGTCGGCAAATCGAAGGTGAGTAATATACTCGCCGTTGATGTTGATGCCGAATCCTTTCCACTGCAAGACACTTCCACTTGAAGGCGTTTTCCAGCGCGGCAGTGAACAGTTTCGGAGATATGACATCTCCCTGTCTCACGCCTCTCTGTAGTGGAATAGCCTTCGTGCTCTGATCTTGTACTCGGACCGACATGGTAGCGTTGTTGTATATACACATCAACACTTCGATGTACCGATAGTCTATGTGGCACCGCTGAAGAGACTGTAGCACAGCCCAGGTCTCGATCGAATCAAAGGCTTTCTCATAGTCCACAAACGCTAAACAAATCGGCAAGTTATATTCCTCGGTTTTTTGTATAACCTGCCGTAGCGTATGAATATGGTCTATGGTACTAAAGCCTTTTCGGAAACCGGCTTGTTCTTGAGGCTGGAAGTCATCAAACCTGCGTTCGAGACGATTTGTGATGACCCTCGAAAACAACTTATAGACATGGCTCAGGAGCGAGATGGGCCTGTAGTTCTTCAGTAAGGTGTTATCACCTTTTTTGAAGAACAGTACCGCCACGCTCCTGCTCCATGCCTCTGGCGTTGAGCCCTCGAGGAGAACGGAATTGAATAGCCTCTGAAGGACTTTCAGTATCGGTGTTCCACCCGCTTTCAGAAGCTCTGAAGTGATTCCGTCCTCACCCGGCGCCTTGTTGTTTTTAAGTTTTTTGAGGGCCATCTCAATCTCACACAGGCTGATGTCCGGGATATCATCGCTAAAGTGTCGGATCAACTCGGCTCTCGGGTCTTCGGCCGAGCTAACAGTAGGTTTGGCAACCGAGGTGTAAAGCTGTTCGTAGAACCTCTCGATCTCTCTTAATACCACTGCCCTCGTCGATACCACGCGGCCATCGTCCGTTTTCAGCCTAGACAACTGGCTTTGCCCAATAGACAAGTCTCTTGCAAACACTTTGGAGCCTCCGTTCCGCTCAATTGTCTCCTTAATGCTCACAGTATTGTGAGCACGGACATCGTGTCGCAAGGACTTCCAGATCCGTCTATTGAGCCGCCGATATGCTTCGGCGTCAACGGAAGACTGCAGCGTCAAAGATCGACGTTCGGCCATGAGGTCAAGAGTCTGGATCGAGAGTTTTTGTGGTCTATCTCTACGGCGAGGTCTAAAATACTTAGATCCCACCGTATGGACAGCTTCTACCAAACCGCTGTTTAACTCGTCCACTGCAAGGTTTTCTTTTAGACAATCAAAGCGATTTGTCAACTCGAGTTGAAAGCTCTCGGGGTTTTGGATATGGGCGCGAGTAGGTCGGAGCGTAGACTTCATCAAGCGACGCCTTTCTAATTGGACGTTGATATTCAATGTGCCCCTAACCATTCGGTGATCACTTCCGGTTTTCACCCTGTTGATCACAGAGACATCACTGAATATCCGTCTATTTGTCGTCAAGATGAAATCTATCTCATTTCTCGTAGAACCGCTAGGACTCAGCCAGGTCCATTTCCTGTGAGGCGGCTTCTGGAAAAAAAAAAGTTCATCGCAAAGAGTCCCTCTTTCTCCAGAAAGTCGGCCAGCCTCTGACCCCTGAGGTTCCGTTGCCCATGACCAAATTGTCCCACTTTCAACTCTGCATCGCTTCTCTTGCCCAACTTTGCGTTGAAGTCCCCCATAACAACATTGAAGTAGGTTTTGGAAGTATGTATGGCCCGACTTATGTCCTCATACATCTCCTCTACTTCTTCATCTGGGTGTGTCGAGGTCGGCGCGTATACCTGTATGACCTTCAACGAATACCTTTTAGATATTCTGAGTATAAGGTATACTACCCTGCTCGACACACTTTCGATGGATACGATGTTGTTGATGAGAGACCTGTGGACGAGAAATCCGACACCTCCTCGAGACTGTTGGTCGTCCCCCCGGTAGAAGAACAGGTTACCAGACTTCAGGGTTATCGTATCCTCCCCGATTCTTTGGACTTCCGATAACCCCAGAATGTCCCAGTGTAACCCGCTCAATTCTTCTTCCAGTTCGACAATTTTCTCGTCTGTCCTCAAAGTGCGTATGTCGTGTGTTACCAGGGCCAGTCGTCGTCGGGGGTGGTATCCAGGGCCAACCCGGGGATTCTTAGCACCCCCTGCCCCACCGTAACCATGGCTGCTACCATCGCCAGGAATAGTGGGGCTGCCGGGGACTGGTGGCCTGGTCAATTTTTGTGTCGACATTAGGGGGGGTTATTGCCAATACTTGCCACGCTTGGCAGGCGGGTTGGCGAGCGCAGAAGGGGACTCGCGCTGATGACGCTGCTGCCCATCATCAACGGTGGAAAGGAAATAGGGTTTGTGAGTAGAGGATATAATGGGAAAGGAAAGTACGGCCTGTAGGAGTGGATACTGCAGTCATGGAAGGGAATGTTTGTAGTGACTGCAGTAGCTCGGGGGCCGAAGTCGCGTACTCGTAGCACCTATTCTAGGACAGGCCATGACCACTAGATAGGAGCATCCCTGACCAACTTCTTAACCTTGCCTTTCTTAAAATATGCTACAGTGATCTGTTGGCAGTGATTAAATGTAATTGATAAGTATTTCCAAAACAAAACAGATCCTATAACTGGCTGTTTGACGAAATCGAAAAATAATAATATGCTCTTATAAATTAAGATAGTGATACAATAATATCTTTCGATGTTTTTGTAGCTGTATTATTTTATTCGAATACAATATGCAGGTCTTTCCACTGGGATACCACCTAATGTAATTATGATTTTGTAAAAAATTTAAATGGCATCTAAACATTTTTGACCATCGCATGTCTGAAGCGGGAATCAGACCCATATGGTAAAGACCCATAATTTTACGATATCAATCAAAAGGTTCGACCAAAGGGATTACCTATGTTTACCCACGTTGCGTTATTATAACAATGCATATGCATATTATATAGATTCGGTTTACTAAGACGACTATGCGTTTTGTGGCTATTTATATCGCGGCACTTAGTGACGACAGCGCATTCGGGGCAAGGCCTACTGGACATCCTGCAGGCGCCTGACACCATTATACCCCAATTGGCAGACTATTAACTCATCTGCAGCCAGTAAAATGATCAAATACTTTATTATAACTGTGCATATGAGCACAGATTTACCCATAGATCTACGATAGTGGATTTTTACATTGATTATCAGCCCAGTGGGAAGTATGTGTCCTATATGGCGGTAGTCCTGCCCCCTATCACATTTTTGGCAATTCAGAAGGTGAAACGTGGGTATCTAACGGACGGTATCCATACCTTATCTATCTTTAAGAAGAGGTCAAAGAAGCTACCAATATATGTCGATACAATTCTATGGTTCAATAAACAAAGATTCACATTTATCTTTATATTACCTAGCTATTTATAAATATAAGCATCATATTTATAGGTCTGTATTCTGTAATATAAAATACATCGAAATATCTAATAAAATCTATAGTCACAGATAGATAGATTATAAAAACCGGCCGTTAGTTGCATCTCTGTCTACCACCTCTGGGAAAAAAGCGTGAGTCTACGTATGTATTTTTTGTTGCTTTATAGCAATTTCCATTCTTTCCTCATTTGCTTTTCATATCAAAGGCATTCATGAAAATATTTTCACTCAAACTACAAAGTCTTTTGGTCTAGAAAAATAATTACGCGGATAAATTGTGTTAATAAGCACAGCGCAATATTTTAATGCAAAACCGTTGCAAAGGATTAAATTGCTCAAAAAGGAAGAATTATTTTAAAAGCAACAATGAAAGAAAGCGTCATATAAATCAACTAATTCCCGCCTTTAAGTCTTTTATTGACCAACATTTATTAATTTAACTATCCTTAGTTTAACATAGTGGAATTTCTTCGTTTCAACTTGGAATTTTCACAAATTAATTTATTAGGTCATCATGTTTACTGCTCAAGTCCACAAATGAACTTAGGCCTGTAGAATGTACAGAGCAATATGCTGAATGTGAGCTGCGCGCAGCGGTCACTTCTACGATCATTACCAGGTGGCCTATCCTCGATCGAAGATCTTTATAGACGTCCAAAATAGATGTCGCCTGTATTTCACTGAATATCTTTTTAACTTTAAATTACTGCTGAAATGTTTCGTCTCTTTATGTTACGCCACGCTTCTTGTGAATAATCGCGATAATTAGTTTAGGGCCAAATTCTTCTATTAGCAAATGAAGACTATTCCATTCCCTAACGCTTCCCAAAGATCGTAAAAATAGTCTAAGAGTGCCGCCAACTAACCTTTTCGCATAAGCTAGTTTCTCAATGTTGGACAATTCTATAATATCTGCGGTGTCCTCAAAACCATTAATCCAGGTGGGAATTGGATATGTGTGAGAAATACACAGTCGTATTTGCTACTCCAAGAATAAAGCGAAAGCTCTTTTTCAATGACAATTTTCTTGACTAATGATGTTCATTAACATCACAATTGGAGCATTACAATGTAAAATGACTAAATAAAGCACAAAGTAAATGACGCCAGTATCTCCGACGACCCAATTATGGCGGTCAGCTTAATTGATTCCTTGCGTCTCACTCAAAGTGCCCAATTTGGGTGAGGCGACACTGACATAGGCTGGGAAGAAAATTAATTATTAATACTCGCGACAGTTACTTCCACCAATAATCTCACACAAGACTTATAAGTTTTTTACCGTGGTTGCTGATACTATTTGAAACTTTTTGGTTTCAGAAAATCCAGACGGATACAAACAATTGACCCTGCAAGAAGTTAAATGCACAGTGGCAGTGCACTGTCAATCACGGTTTGCCTTGCTTGCTTCGTCCATCCCAATTTATGATAGGTAGTGACCCTATCGCCAAGCTTTGTGCAAATACCAATATTAGGCAAGTCTTTCATTCAGTAAATCACATACAAGCTATGGGGAACTGGAAATCAAATTTACCAAATCTCTAAACAAAATCCCGCCGTCATAGTAGAGGTAAATCAAACATCTCTCTCGTTACGGGAGTGTATGATAATATATTATGGAAGCTGCACGCATTAAAATCATTAACCCATATATTCATCCGATATCTCTGCAGCGAGGCTACGCTGCGCCACAATTGCATCGGTGCGCCGGCGCTTGGTCACCGTTACGCGATCCATTCACGTACCGAGTGTAGTACGGACGTAGTGGCCGACGCGACGCGACGGACCGTTCCAGAGAGGAGGGGGACAGCGGGGAGGGGGGGACATAGCGGGAACTCTCAGTTCTGTTGAGTGTTGAACTGTTGACCGGCAGTGAGCATTCGCTCTGCTGAGAGGAAGGAGGGGTTGTGCAACATTTTTTATAAATGACGTAACAGTTTTGGCATTTTGCTGCCGTCTCTCTTTAAAATAGGCGGTGATCAAATCGTTTAGCTATTGAAATGTTTTTGTTACCATGAGTAAATTAAAGTATTTCTTAAATAAAGCTGATCTTCGTCGTGGTAGATTTAAATTGTATCTTGTGCACAGAAAACTCGTTTCGAATGCAAGGCGGTTTGTTGCTAAAAATAGCTTTTACTTCTTGCCATATTTCACGTTAATGCGGTGTCCACACGAGTTTTTACATCCATTTGTCTGACCTCAGATATTATAACAACATGGTTAGGTCCTTGTCATTGTGGAATATTTGGCTTAATATTAACACTTCTATTTACTATCGACCTCTCAAGTAAGCATGTATAAGAATTAGGAATACCTAATAAGCGATTCTCTTTATTAGACCGAGGCTTGGACTATGATGGAGATAAAAATATTTTCCTTCCAACAGAAACCTGATTTTGTATCCCTTCGAGCAAGCCAAGGTGAGAGGCGGGAACACAAATCAAGGCTGACAAAGGCCCTAACTAAATTACAGAGTGGCTGGGGTATCAGTGAAAATTGAATTCAGGTTTAATAGTTTTCGTAGCGCGGCAAATGCGTACACGAATTTGAAAATTGCGTCCGTAATTGGACATGGATTGCAGCTAACGTGATGACGTCATATGGACCCTATTTAGCAAGTATCGGAAGTCGTTTGATCGAAATATTCAGAGTCAAATATTTCTAGCATATTTAAGAACTTAGTTTTGACTGAGATTTTGTTCGGAGGTTTTTAATGAGTGTGTAAAAATTTCGTTTTAAAGAGTCTTGGAGCATTCTGTTTGTAGCGGTCGTATTTTCATATAGGTACTTAAACATATTTCAATATGCTTGTATCTACGTACGTACCTACTCAATTTGATATGCTAATAATTTCACTAACATTACTTTTTATTGCTATTAATAGCGAGACGAGCAAACAGCTCCCCTGATGGTAAGCGATACGACCGCTCATGAACATTAGCAAAACCAAACAACGCCTTGAGTTACAAAGCAATGATTGGAATTCCACTGCGCTCGAAATCCTAAGACATGTGTAAGGTCAATATGTCCAGTAGTTACTCTGGCTACAAGGTCCTTCAAACCGAAACATAACAGTGCACACATACACACATTCTATTATACTACTGATTGGAGAAATAGAAATTGCGGTGTTACCTACCCACGCCGCCTCTCATATATGAGAGACCTACCACCAGTAAGTGCAGTTACTTCCAGCAAAAGTGTTAGGATTAATCCACATTACATAAAATAAATAAAAAGAATAAAATTACGGTCTTTGTAATTTGTTCATTAAGACATGCAAAAATTTTCGAAATTAAAAACAGCTCAAAGAACATTTCTTTAGTGTGATAAGGACGCCACTTGTACTATTTTTTTAATTGTGCAATTTATAAATAATATCTCTCTATTCATCATTCAAAAAAGGATTAAATTGCAATATATAAAATATCACAAAGAACAGACGGTATTGCTGTCACAACACACAACTCTAAGCGACGACGTGTGAATTAGTCCGACACGCTCGACACATGATGTTGTGTGTGCACAACTCCAAAACAAATCGGACGGATCACATATTTAGTCATTTTAAAGAGTCTGTTTTGTTTTCCCATGTATTCGCATATTTACTCATTTATAATATGCTTTTGTTAGGCAAAAAAGCCGACGGCCAACCACCCACCTACAGCTTTGGGCATTTTTTATTGCAATAAATGGCGAGACGTTCATACCGTTCACCTGATGGTAAGCTATACGAACGATTATGAACAGTAGCAAAATGAAACAACACTTCAAATCACAAAGCTATGCTTTGCATTCCACTGCACTCGCCATCCTGAGACATAAGATGTTAAGTCTTAAAAAAATCTTATTAATATATTAGATACTTTAAAAGATTTACGAGTTACAAGAAATACTGACAAAGATTTTCAGCTGAGTGTAGGGTCAGCCGCTGTAACACCGTCCTTTAATTCAGTGTAATTTACGTCACGAATGATCCGTTTTGTGTCGGAAATTACGGGGATGTTTCTGGAATTTCACAGCTATGTATTGACTGGTTCAATACGATATTTGTAGCATAATGTGAGAGATTCCTTAGGTAGGTAGCACTTTACAATGTTGTATTCCGATTGGAACGACATTGTAGCTAGAGTAACCACTGGACAAAATGAGACTTAGCATCTTAGGTCGCAGGATGGTGAGCGCAGTGGAATGCCAATTATTGCTTTATAATTAAATAAATAAAATAAATATGTACGGATGATAGAGGCAGCTCCAGTATCAGAAGGCTCCATCTCAGGAAGGCGTGGGTATTCGGCCGAGAAGAATAAAATGCTACACGTGATTTAGAGTTAATAAGATAACTATTGAACTGAGCATACAAAATCACTTAACTCACCATCAAACACGTTAGTCCTATGTGATCTGATAGCCGTTCTTGCTGGTAATCATGGTTCTTGCCGCACTAGCACCGAGTGTCGCGTCAGAGTAACTCCCGAGCTCCCGATGTTTACCCATCTTGTCAAATGCGCCGCCAAATAAATAACACCCAACAGTCACATATATAGTACTGACCCCATACTAAGATCAAATCTTGTGTCGTGAATATCAGGAACTATGAGACTTTTCAGTCTCTCAAACACCCAGACTCGAAAGAAATATTTGTGGGCCGCGTAAACATTTCTCTCGGTGCGAGGATCTCTGCGGCCTCTCGTTTCACAGGCGATGCCTAACCGACTGCGCCACGGAGGCTATAAAATCAATTCATGGTGTTGTTTACCTTATGCGAGCCGATCTATTTGTACAATAGCTTAAACATATACAGGGGTTCTACCTCTGTAAATACTTCAATTACTATAAGCACACACATCAAGTATATCTCGATTCGACCCACAGCACTTGCATTCATTAAACATCGACTGATCATTAACTCATCGATTGCATCATTAAATTAAATGGAAAGTGAAATAAGATTTTCCCGGGGTGGATAACGCGGGTGGCGGGTTGAACCACCCCTTCGATACACAGATCGTTTCAACTATTAGCTTATTTAGTAATGCGATAGTGATTTAACATTTGGACGCTATTAATTGGGTATTAGAGAGTTCAACATTTTCTAAATAGTGTGAATTTGAGTGTCACACTAATTGTATTGTAACCAAATTGTAAATGTTGTAATAATCACTATATTGTAAACTGGTTTTGAAAATCGCAACACTAGAGTTTCTTGTCCGTTCTTCTCTAGTGAAAACCGCTTTTCGAACCAGGAGGTAGATAGAAAACTGAATCTAAACTATGATGAACATTTTAATGGATTCAATAAATTATTTTCATTTTCATTCTCATATTAGGACCTTGAATAAATTCCCGCTGTTGGTTAACTGACGCCTATCATAGCAGAAGTGTTTTACTGGTGGTAGGTCTCTCATATGTGAGAGGCCGCCTGGGTACCACTACAATGTCTGTTGCTCCCGCCAAACAGCAGTGTAAATGTACTATTGTGTTTTAAAGGACATTGTAGCCAGAATAACTACTGGACATATTGAGACTTAACATCTCATGTGTCAGAATGCCAAGCATCGCTTTGTGATTCAACATGTTGTGTGGTTTTACTACTGTTCATGTGTGATTGTATCGCCATTCATAGCAATAAAAAATTAATGAAAAATTGTTACTTATTTTACCTAACTCACTAATTTACTGTTAGTTTCAATCTTAAAGAAAATTAGCTCAGTACAATGTACAGAACCGTTTTTATCCCAGTTTCCGTTGCACTTCCTCCAGTTCATTATGTTTTTTATAAAAATTACTTGTTTAGAAACATGTTTTTTATTATTTATTTATTATATTTAAGAGAAAATAACGAAAACCTTCAATTATTCTCACAAAATCAATTGCTTGGTTTGTCTGTGAGTACATAGTGGTGTTTTACATACATAATTTATTGCGAGTTGCGAGTGCCTAATTATTATAATGTTGATAACAGATACTTTTTTATGACGTTAATGTTAATTTTTTTGAAATTTGAACGTTGTGAAATACCTTATAGTCCGGTTCCTTTAGCAGCATTAAGACTATAGTTACTTGTGCTCAAATATACAGCATCAAAGCCGGTTGATAGTTTAAATGATTTCAGACAAAATGCAACTAATAATTTTGTTTTTTTTTACCCTCGTATTAGGTTGGTAAACACATAGTTATTTTTAAAGTACACCATTTTATTTCTAAAGTAGCTTTGGCACTCAAGGGTTATAAATTATAAATTTAAGCAAAGACTATGGATTTAATACCCAACTACAATTATATTAAAAAAACTATTATTGTTAGCGACATTTTAGTTGCATCGCGCATCGTCTTGGTAGCTACTAAAACTACTTCGTTTTCGGTAGCTGTCTTACTATACCCTGAATACTTGCTTTTTAGAATCTATGTCACAGTTTATATGCAAAGAATCATTTCTACAGGCTGTATTGAGAAGCTGTGCACAAACGCCGACATATTTCCAATCTCAAGATGTCATAACACGTCACTCTTCTTACTCCTGTGACAAATTAAAGCTTGGCGTAATGTAAGAACTTCCATCAATTTTGATGCAGACATTCACTTGGAAAAAATTACAATAAATTCCCATTTGGTTAATACCGCTTGGGAATGGATCGTATTTTTGTGTCATTACAGCCTCTGGTACAGTTGATTAGACGCCGGCTGTGAAACAGGCCACGGGTTCGATTCCCGTACCGAAACAAATGTTTGTGAAGCCCCGGCTGTGAAACAGGCCACGGGTTCGATTCCCGTACCGAAACAAATGTTTGTGAAGCCCACAAGTATAAAGTCTCGGGTCTGGGTGTTTGTGAGACTGAAAAGTCTCTCGTATCTTCTGGCACTTGACAAATTTAATAGCGGCCTTAAATGTATTTGCGCAATTGAACTTCAAAACTTTAAACTTCACATTCAGTTAATTTAAAGAAATTATTCCTCTATTAAGGAAATCAAAGGTAATTTATCTACAAATATCCATGAGCTGACTTCATTTGTCATGCCACTAAATCCGTTGATCCAACACCGCATAGAAATATCAACCATTATATATTTATAACTCACAAATCAATGTTTAATGTCATAATCAATACAAATAACTTCTGTTTATTATAAAGAGAAAATTTGCATAAATGAAATAATTTAGTAATATAGGCCACTTAATTTATTTCCTTACGCATTACAGCGAATCGTAAAAAAAATTATCAATGTAAACATACAAAAAACACAATATTATAAGAAAAAAAGGACAAAATATAAGAGATCCATAATGCCGAAACCCGGGATCGAACCGGGGTATCTGGACTTCGTAGTCCAGCGCTCTACCGTCTGAGCTATTCCGGCTATGATATATTCGGGAAACTTAACCATCTTGTTGGATACCCGGCCCTTTTCATAATAATTACAAGAGGGCTACTAGTATATTGAGCTTTATAGGTATATCAAGACTGCGACAGAAAACGACGGCAGTCGTGGTTTTAGTGACTACAAACACAATGCAAACAAATTTTCGCAAAGAAAAAAACATTTTATTGTGTTTTTTTAAATGTAATCATATTTGAGTGGTAAAAAAATAAATAATAACTTAAAAAAACTAAAAAAATACGCTTTTATAGAAAATCCAACTAAAAAAGAGAAAATAAATTTGAATTAAAAATAGTGTAAGAAAAAATGATTTTATTGTAAAAAAGCGTGGGGTGCATGGTATCAATAGTTATAAATATTTTATGAACATACATACCGGGTATCTCAAGACCGCTACCGAAAACGAAGCCGGGTGATAGTTTTAGTGACTACAAACACTATGCAACTAAAAATTTCGCATAGAAACGCGACAATTATTTTTTATGATTTTTTAAATATCGTCATTTTGGGGTGGTAAATCCATAGTTTTTGCTAAAATAATGATTTAAACACTCTTATACCTTAAATTATTTATTAATAAAAGGGTATACACTATTATTTTAGGAAAAAATGTATTTACCACCCAAATATGGTCATAGGAAAAAAATAACAAAAAAAAAATGGTCGCTTTTTTTTGCAACTTTTTTTTGTTGCATTGTGTCTGAAGTCGCTTATACTACCACCCGGCTTCGTTTTCGGTAGCAGTCTTGATATACCCTGTATATGACTAGAAGGGTTATTTTGATATCCTGAAAAGCGGTACCCGTTTGGCATTCAATATGAAGGTTCGCCAACACTTACTCAATCAATTGGCAGAGTCACTTTAAACATACTTTTCCTGTTTAGACTTTATATACAGGGTATATCAAGACTGCTACCGAAAACGAAGCCGGGTGGTAGTTTCAGCGACTTCAGACACAATGCAATAGAAAATTTTGCAAAAAAAAAAGCGTAATTTTTTTTGTTATTTTTTTGCTATGGCCATATTTGGGTGGTAAATACTTTTTTTCCTAAAATAATAGTGTATACCCTTTTCTTTATAAATACTCTAAGGTATAAAACAGTTTAAATTATTATTTTAGCAAAATCTATGGATTTATCACACTAAAACTACCACACGGCTTCGTTTTCGGTAGCAGTCTTGATATACCCGGTGTATGTATTATTTATGTATATATGTATTTGTATATCTATGTATTTTGCATGCATATTTATATCTATTTATTTATTTATTATATATATATATTATTCTATAGTTCATTTTCAAAATGCTAAATACTTGAATTTATGCGCCTACTATTTCACTCTCTGCACCATCCAAAGGTCGACTGGTAGAGAATGCCTCGGGCATTAAGTCCGCCTGTATACGACTATGTATATAAAGCATAAATAAATAAAAAGCACCCACACTTTTTTTTACAATAAAATCATTATTATCTTACACTATTTTTAATTCAAATTTATTAAAATTTATTTTTTATTTTTAGTTGTATTTTCTATAAAAGCGTATTTTTTAGTTTTTTTTTTTTAACTATTATTTATTTTTCATTTTTTAGTCGAATTTTATTTATCTTAAGCATAGTCGGTAACTTATCCGTCCGTCCTCCGTCTCAGGAAAACAAAAATCACTAATCCTGATTATCCTGGTAAGGATAACGGGTTAAAATGTTTAAAATATTGAATTGTTATCGGTCCTTAATAAGTATGCCAAATTTCAAGTTAATCCGACGTTTTGAAGGGGGTCAAAATCATGTTCAAAGATTCCGTTACATACTAACATACATACGTCTGAAGCTAATAAAAGCGTATTAAAAACATTGTTTTGGATAAAATTATAGTAAAACCCCTAGCGTACCGTAGAGTATTTAAAAATAAAATGAACGCGTTTTGCAATTTTTTTGTTGTATTGTGTTTGTAGTCAATAAAACTACCACCCGGCTTCTTTTGCGATAGCACTCTTGATATATCCTGTATAATATTAGGTACATGCAACAAAAAAGAAATATATAGAGATATCAACTTTATGCTTAAGACATATAGTTCATTTTGCATTAGCTATAGATGTCAACGTAAAACGATCTCCGAAGAAAACATTCGACGGTGTCTCTCACTCACACATTAGGTACTCCTTGACGCTCACACACTTCTCACGCATGGTTTACTTATCGTTAGCAATGTCACTGCCTGTCCTTGTCCTATATCATTATAAGACAAGGACATCGCGGAATAAAACGTAATGGTTCAAGACCGTCTTATGGTATACCTGTTAAGCATTGCAGTTCATAGATACAATATAATTACTTCATTTAGGTAATATACAGGGTAAAACGAAGCCAGGTGGTAGTTTAAGTGAGTTCAGACACAAAGCAACTAAAAATTTTGGCAAAAAACAAAGTTCGTGCATATTAGGCTAAATGCATATACCGGGTATCTCAAGACTGCTACCGAAAACGAAGCCGGGTGGTAGTTTTAGTGACTACAAACACAATGCAAGTAAAAATTTCGCAAAGAAACGCGTCATTAATTTTTAATGATTTTTTAAATATCGTCATTTTTAGGGGGTAAATCCATAGTTTTTGCTAAAATAATAATTTAAACTGTTTTATACCTTAGAGTATTTATAAATAAAAGGGTATACACTATTATTTTAGGAAAAAAATGTATTTACCACCCAAATATGGCCATAGGAAAAAAATTACAAAAAAAATTGTCGCTTTTTTTTTTGCAAAATTTTCTATTGCATTGTGTCTGAAGTCGCTGAAACAACCACCCGGCTTCGTTTTCGGTAGCAGTCTTGATATACCCTGTATATATATACACATATATATTAACTTTCACGTGAAAAATCACGCCTGCCTACCCGTGGTGGATCTTCTTCTTCTTTCTTCTTTATCAACCCATAAACATATCACTGCTGGGCACGGGCCTCCTCTACAATCGAGACTACAATTGGGAGTGGTTAGGCCATTTATAGTCCACCACGGTGGCCTAATGCGGGTTGGTGGACATACATACCATAGAAATTAGTCATTCCGTGGTGGATACAGACGTGATTTTTTGAATTTTGAAACTCAATTCCATCTTTGATCTGAGTTTTGAAATATGCGAAAAACTGAAATTACTTATTAACTCTGGTTGATTTGGTCCGCAGTCTGGGCACGGTAAAAAGCGTTAGTAAACGAGCCTTATTTTATTGTAAAAATAATAAGTTATAAATTAATATATTGGGCGTACAATAGAGAATGCATGACGAGGTTGATGTAAATAGATGAAGCGAAAGTAATACCTAGGTCAAGATTGAATAGAATTGGCGATTTGAAAGTCTTTGCCTGCCCATACGAGATACATTGTTCGGGATGTTTTGTTTCCATAATATGTGTGTATGGTTTACACTTAATTGATAACACGCATAATATTATTAATCGTTGTATAATGATACTATAAAAAATACCTGTAATAAGGATATTAACTTATTTCTGGAAATAGTTTTATCTTAAAGATAGATTCTATATTATGACTAAAATAATAGTTTTGCAAAGATATACGACAAAGTTTAAAAAAAATACTACTTAGATGATAGATCATTGGATGCTACGTCACCGCGCGATGAGTGAATCTCGCGTTCTATCAAAATTCAAATTACCTGACTGAGTCCTGACGATTTTTCTTCCATAGGTATACTACGAGCAAACAGGTTACCTTATGGTATGTGATCAGATCCACCATGCTTGTATAATTGATGTGTGGCCGAATCATCAAATCGGGATCCAAGCAGGAAGGAAAAATTATAGGAAGAGGTAATGTCTTAGATTATATACTCGTCTAGATGACACATCACACCTCACCGCGCGGCTCAAATAAAGTCTACCAAATTTGGTAGACTCGCTTCTCACGTACGTCAGTGTCATTTGAACTACATATGGATAACGTGCTCCCGAAAAATAATTAATTATGCCGGTTTGTGCTGTCGAATTGTATCGCAATTGTGTGGGAAAACTGTATAATAATACCAATATCACTTTCTATCGGTAACATTATTGTTAAACCACTATTATTTGAAGAAAACATGAACTTTTAATTCATTATTTTGAAGATGAGTTTCATTGGCCAGTGTTGTCAATTTATTACTAGGAAGATTTGTTGAAACTATGGGAGAAACTATAAAACACAAATATCATTACATAATATTTCGATCAGAATAACAACAAGAAGAATGGCATTATTTATTTAATGAGTAAATAATACTTACCTACACGATATTAATGAAACCCACGACGACATGCACTTTTTCTGTCTTTCACGCGTTAATAGGTCCTTCTTTAACAACGGGTCGATGGATATAGTTATTTTGAGCCAATATATTATAAAAAGCCAAAATCTATTATTTTTGGATTAGGTCTCTCAAATTCTAAAAGTGCGATAAATTCATTATGTTCTGCCGCAGAAAGCTAAAGTTTGGCCTCCATAACGAATTCCACGGTTATATGTTGAAACTTGGAATCGGCGTACATTAAGTCCTGGCTGACATCATCTAGTAATCTAATTTATGTATAGACATAAATTCATTTTAAAAGGATTTCTATTAAACATATCCTTATTCATGCCTCATGGTGACATTACACTTAATTTCCAGACATTTAAAAAATATATCTTACACCATAATTTTATATAATATATTATAATGACCCTCCGTGGCACAGTTGTTTAGACGCCGGCTGTGAAACGAGAGGCTGCTCGTTCGATCCCCGCACCGAGACAAATGTTTATGAGGCTCACAAGTATTTGTCTCAGGTCTCGGGGTTTCCGAGACTGAAAAGTCTCTCGTAGTTACTATTACTCACGACACAATACTTAATTGATCTTAATATGGGATTACTTACAGATGTATTTATTAATATAATTTCATAATAGTTACGCAATCATTTAACACGGGAACTTCCAAGCATCTCAGCGCGGCGACATTCAATTCCTACGATCTAAACGCATTCAAGTGATGTAATCTGTGGCCTAGTTCAGGTTAGATTGGAAATTATAGCCGATCAAACCGTGCTAAACTATTTATTTTCATCTTATCGGTAAACGGGCGGCTCGACCAGCACAGGAAGTTGTGTTATAAGAAATAGGATGTTTGGAGCTTAAGCAATCAAAAAATTCATTTTATTTTGAAGGTATTTTTTAAAGCAATAAATGGCGACACGGGCATGCCTGTCATCTGATGGTAAGCGATAATACCTCTCATGACCAGTAGCAAAACCAAACACCATGAATTATAAAGCAATGCTTGGCATTCCTGTGTTCACCCTCCTGATATAAGAATAAGATTTTAAGTCTCAATATGCCCAGAACCATTTTACCAACTGCTACTAGCCAAACGAAGATACAATTATTCGAATGGTAAGTGATAACCGCCGCCCATAAACATCTAAAACGCTACTAATATCATATATGTATTGGCAGCATATGAAGTCGTGAGAGAAGCGGGAAGGTAAAAGGATGGGAAGAGGGGAGACGTATTGGGCCTCCGGTAATCTCACTCACTGCAGGCAACGCAACAGCAAAGCTGTCAATTCACGTCGATTTTCTGTGTGACAGTGGTACTGCACTAAACGACCTGCCCATTAATGAGTCCTGGCTGACAACTGCGTGGCTCTACCAGTTAAAACAATAAACACATCATAGCTCTGTTTTGTTCATGTTGACTTATGACCTTGAGTTTTTACGATAAAAACCGATTTGAGATCAAAAACACTCCAAAGTAATCACATTGAAGGCGGGTCGTAGCACGTATTCCTCCACTATAGCTTAGATTTTATGCTGTAACCAATACAAAAAAAATTGTTGGAATCCTACTCAATTTTGAGGTGTTTTGCTTTTCAGATCCGGAGTTCAGATCAGATCTTCACCATCTTTTCGTGGGAACAAATTACAAATATCAGCTTTAAATCACAGAAAGAATAATCAAAATCGGGTCAGGACTATGAGGTAACAAACAAATTGCAGTCAAATTGAGAACCTCCACCTTTTTTCTAGTCGGTTAAAAATGACAATTACAAATGCAATATTCGATTCACAAGACTAGGCCGACATGTACAAGTTGGATACATAACTACGGGTTGACCTGTACTTGGTACAACTATGTGTGAGCATGACAGGTTTTACATTTGTACGGATAGCGGTCAGGCTATCTGGTTAGATTCGAGTAACCAACCAGATTGGCTTTCCGACAACCTCGCATACGGGACGATAAGCTACGGATATGTACACACTACACACACATTTATGGATTTGTTTCAGATCTGGGTGTTCGTACATACATACTAAAAGACATTTTTTTTTCTAATGAATCCGATATGTTGGTTATTAGGCAACTTTAAAAATGATTAGCTTAGATTAGATGAGGTAGATTTAAAAAAAATCTTCAATTCAACTTAAAAAAAACCTTTAGTAAGTATTCGATCAAAAATTTGTACTACCCATTTCATAATGTTTATTCGTTTAAGTGTTATAAAATTCATGAGCAGAAATAAATTATGCCTGAAAATTACTAAAGTACCTAGGTAATAGGTATATCTTTTCAACAGTATTTTTAAAACGGCAGGGCTTAGAAAAAACACGTAGGAAAAATATTTTGTAAACCCAAATTTCTTACAAAAGTAAATTGACGGTTTCTTTATATTTATACATACGTATATACTCACGTGTATTTCCCTGAAGTGGCAGGCAGAGCTGCAACCCGGACACCCACGTTACGGCTTGTGTCTTCCCACCCACGATGTGATAGGAGGTGAGCGCTCGAATACTCAAACGCGACTTAAATATTATGTTGCACTTAACTACGCAAATCCCGCTTAAATGTACTGGCTAAGTGGGCCGTGCGCTGTTAAGAGCTGTTACTGTTGCTCTTAAATAAGTTTATTTGAATGGTATTTGAGTATTCGGGCGTCTCTGGTCTAGTCATACATGCATCGGTAAGCAAAAGTCCTTTTCCAGCCGATATTGACTACAGCATTCTATCAGATTTAAACTGTGTAATAATACTTTGTTCCTATGCTGTTCGGCTATTGCTGCTCTAGAGTTCGTTATTTCCACAAAAACCAGTCAAGGTCGGCAACTCGTTCCGATATAGACAACTACATTGTTTACGCTTTTTACTAAAACTCGCTGTTAATACTACGATTTTTATTATATTATTTACAATTAATATTTTTGTTTCGGTTTCCAATTGAGACCATAAAGATTCACATATTTTTATTAATGAATGGCGAGACAAACGTGCCAATTGCCTGATGGTAAGCGACCTGACCGCTCATGGACAGAAGCAAAACCAAACAACACTATGAAGTAAAAAGTTATGCTTGGCATTCCATTGGGCTGGCTATCCTACGACATAATATGTTAAGTCTCAATATGTCCATAACAAAGTACAATACCCTTTAAACCGCATCATAACAGTGCAATTACACTACTGTTTGGTAGAAGAAATAGACATTGCGGTACCTACCCCAGCAGCCTCTTACATAATATGAAACACCTGCCTGCTAGTTTGGGGTAGGTTCGATGTTTCGCAATAACTTGATTAACTTTGTATTTTATGATGTTCATTGCATTTTCCATTGCTTGCCAATTAAAAGGTTGGTACTAAAAAGTATTTATTTAAGTTTAAGTTATATAATAAAAGCCCTCGAAAAGAATATAACATTGGCGACGAAAAGTAAAATTAGTACCGTGTTGGTAATATATTTCATATTTATGTAATTTTCTGTGATATGAGACTTGAAAAAAATATGATTTATGAACTTATATTTTGCAAACGAATTTAAACCAGTAACACATTTTCCAAAATCTATAAGAGTTCTTCAAGAGGTAGATCCCTTAACACTATCGTGCTTCCCATCATATTATGTGATGCAATAGAATCACTCTCCGCGCCTAGATATAAAGCCACAATAATAATGCTGCACTTAATATAATATGCCAAACTAAAAGTATGATCATGAGAATAATAGTCCAAGGAAAAAATCCTCTTTCTTCAGCCATAGGAAGTCGACTACTGAACAGATCATGGATCTTCACATCGACCTCATGGAAGCGGAATTGCGTGCAACCTTAACCAGGTCTTCCGTCCACCCTGCAGGCAAGCGTCCACTTCGCTTGCATAGGCAAGGCTTCGTATAGACGAAGCCTCCACTTTTGAACCTGTCGACCCCATCAGTCGTCAGTTCTTCGCGCTATTATCTATACGCCTAGCCTACTGCCACTGCAACATGTTTATACTTTGGGCTACGTTGGTAACCTTTGTACTCCTATGGATCTTGTCATTAATAGTTAGCAAGCATAGCGCTATCCATAATGCGTTGAGTGACCTTGAGGCTTCGTATGAGGCCCATAGGGAGAGGCCACGTTTCAGTGCTAGAAAAAAAATCTTATAAGTAGAATTCGAAATTTAAAATGGTATTGAGACTCTAGGTATCCCTATTGAAACCCAAAAAAACATTAAACAACTCTACAAACATATGACGAAAGCTTATGATAAGACTTAAATGTATTTAAAAAAAAATGTGGCATATTTGAATAACCAATACGGAAGCCGTTTGCTAGTTTGTGTGCTACAAAAAGACGTGCGAACCGAATTAGCGATTAAAAGTCGGTATTGAATGGTGCGCCTTGCTACAACAAAAATACAGGTTTTGAGATACTCAGTCAGTGCGTATTCAACGACACAATTTGCAATCACTCACTTATGACACATTGTTTACAATATTTTACGAATTCTTACCCAGGAATTTAACATTTACAATATTTTACTCTTGTTTTACGAAGTTATTTTTTTTTTATTTCTTTTATTATATTTATAAGCTAGTACCGCTAACCAACATTATGTTTCGTCACTTCGTTCATGATAAGTCATAAAAAATTGTGCAACATTTTTCTAAACCGTCGGTACGCGACTATAAATTCTCATAACTCGCATCGGATTACGACTGTGACTCTTTACTCTGACACGACGATGCATATATGTTTGAACAACCTTATACGAATATTCGTTCAAATATACCATAATAATTGACAAAAGTGCGTGGTGGCCTGTTGGTAAACGGACTAGACGCGACTGCCAACATGTTCACGGTGGTCGCGGGTTCGAATCCCGGGGCACACCTCTGACTTTTCGAAGCCATGTGTGTATTGACAGTCAATCACCACGCACTATAACGGTGAAGGAAAACATCGTGAGGAAACCTGCATAACATAGCGATTTATAAAAAAAAAAAAAAAAATCTATGGTATGTAAGTCCGCCAACCCGCACTAGGCCAGCGTGGTGGACTATATGGCCTAACCACTCTCAATCGATTACGATTGTAGAGTAGGCCCGTGCCCTGCAGTGGGACGTATATGGGCTGATACAGAATTGACAAAATGTTCGTATCCTGTTACGTACGTAGTAATCATAGACTAAGTTCGAAGTGAATGATAAGTTTCATAGAGAATAGAATTGATTTTTAGAAGTGGAAAACTTTTATCTTATATGTTGACGTTCAAGTCCGAGCATTCGAACTTAAAATAGAGCAAGCCCCCTTTATACTGTGTCTTCTTACATATGTACTTACTATGGGTACTCGTGATCAAATTTTTAGAAAACTATTAGTACATTTACGCACATGTAAGTGTCAAATAATTGTCTCTCTGTAAATGTGTCTCTCATTTTCCTATTTCAATCCAAAGTTTGCCTCGAAGAAATTGCCTAGTGCCATAAGGCCACCTCTCGTACTATTAGTATTATCTCATTGTCTCATGTATTTATTTCTACTAGTCGCCTAGCGGTTGAAATTCGACCAAATCATATTATTCAATTAACTGGTGGTAGGTTTCTCATATGTGAGAGGCCATCTGGGTAGGTACCACCGCAATGTCTATTTCTACCGTGAAACAACACTGCGTAAATGCACTGTTGTGTTTCGGATTGAAGGACATTGTAGCCAGAGTAATTACTGGACATATTGAGACTTAACATCTTATGTCTCAGGATGGCGAGCGCAGTGGAATGTTGCTACTGTTTATGAGCGGTCGTATCGCTTACCATCAGGCGAACGGCTTGCTCGTCTCGCCAATCAGTGCAATAAAAAAAAAAAAAATCAAGATGAGAAAAGGTTTTTATCTGTATCAGAATAACAACTCTGATAATTCGTGCACATTTAAATGTACGTATCTCTCAAAATAACTTATTTATCCTGAAGTATATGCAATTACTGAAATCGTAAACTACAATAATTGCTTTGAACCAGCCATAGTAAATTATCTTAGATTATATACACGTCTAGATGACACATCACACCTCACCGCGCGGCTCAAATAAAGTCTACCAAATTTGGTAGACTCGCTTCTCACGTATGTCAGTGTCATTTGAACTACATACGGATAACGTGCTCCCGAAAAATAATTAATTATGCCGGTTTGTGCTGTCGAATTGTATCGCAATTGTGTGGGAAAACTGTGTAATAATACCAATATCACTTTCTATGGGTAACATTATTGTTAAACCACTATTATTTGAAGAAAACATGAACATTTAATTCATTATTTTGAAGACGAGTTTCATTGGCCAGTGTTGTCAATTTAATACTAGGAAGATTTGTTGAAACTATGGGAGAAACTATAAAATACAAATATCACTACATAATATTTCGATCAGAATAACAACAGGAAGAATGGCATTATTTATTTAATGAGTAAATAATACTTACCTACACGATATTAATGAAACCCACGACGACATGCACTTCATAGTAATTTTATTAATTATTTGCCTTGCATGTGTATTATCATTCAAAATTTCACAAACTGGGGTACTGCTATTGTCATCTTTGAAGAAACAGCGAGAACTTATTCAAGGTCCTAATAATATTTTTAGACTTCCTACGGATTCCGTACTAGCAAATTGCTGGAGAGACATTACACAGCGGAAACGAAAAGAAGACCATTCGTAGCCTCACATGTCTTCAGTTGTGTGTTCCGAACATTTTACTTATGATGATTTATATTTTACATAAATACAGAAATCCAAAGAGTTAATTCTATTCGGAAACAAACACTAGGAGATGGGTTTAGATCTTTATTGTTTTTACTAAAATGCGTTATAAATATAATTAATAGTATGATTACTTTAAATAAATAAAAAATATTTTATTTAACCTATTTTGTATATCAAATAATTGGGAAAAGTTAAGTTAATAATCTGGAGTAGGCATCCCTAAACACACACACCTTGACAGTTGGATTACAATAATTACACGACCGGTACTCACACATATCAACGAAAGTGAGGACACTTTTAGCGCATCGTTTGTTGACATTGCTCAATCTAGACGAGTATATAATCTAAGGTAAATTATATATTTTTTTTGTACCTGAATGTTGTTATTGCAGATTGCTGCTACAAAACTTTCTTTATGCATATAATGATAGTCCGTGTACATTTAAATGTATCTTACTGCTACACAATTTGTATAAGCGCTCAGTATTTCACGTAGTATTCATCAAATAAATATTTTCTGTTTGACATTCAACAAAACCACAAACCGCAATAAACAATTTTTTCTGATTGACATTCAACTATGTCTATATTAAACCAAAGAAACAATTTGACCAAACAGTATGTATACGTGTACAAATTCTTGTGTATGCGTGTGTCAAATGCATGCTGGTTTATTTATTAATTTAATGTACTTTTTATGCATTATTATTAAAATCTTTTTTTATATATTCAATTTAATATAAGGCCTAATATTAATATTATTGCCTCATTTAAAATTAATATTCTCTTTAAATATTAATATTATTACCTCATTAGGCAAATAAAACTTTTTGTTTGATATGTCAGAAGAACAAAATGAAAAAGAAAAGATACAATTTGACACCAGAGTATGTATGCGTGTACAAATACTTGTGTATGTATGTGTGTGTGAAATGCATGGTAGTGTGTGTAATGTTTTATTTTTTGATTTAATGTACTTTATAAGCATTATTATTGAAAAATATTAGCGTTCTGCACTTCTCCTACACATAAACTATAAGTGTGCCTGTAAAGTGTATGCTCCTGCGTCCGCGTAATCTTCGTAAAAAGGGGTCCAAAGTTTTTGCATCACGTATTAATATATAGATACTTAGTGCAAAAAAGGATTAAATAATTAAATCTATCGATATAGTAAAATTTTAACCAACCGATGTCTGTACATAGAATATAAATGAGAAGAACGAATATGGGGGAACTATATTAACGCAATAGAACCCAAAACAATGATTTCTAGAATTTTCTCTTTGTACAGCTGTGCTCGATGAACGCGGAAATGGCTTATGGGAAGTCGAAAAAAATTGGTGTGGAGGTAGTTTATACCTTGGATTAGCACTTATACCACTTTTTATCCCAAATAATGTGGTGTTTCTGTGGGATGAGGAAGGAATTCCGATATATTAGTTACTTTCTTATACTAAAAAGGGATGTGTGATGGGACTGGATTACATTCTTTAAGGGACGGTACGAAGTAGGATTTAGCGGCTGCCGGAAAAATCAAAAATAAATAATAACGACATTCGTGGTTTTAGGTTTTACCTTTTTGAAGGGAGAAATTGGGCTGAAAAAGGGGTTAGGGTGGTATCTATTGATTTTAAGTATTGTAAGTTTAATTCACTTCCTTATAATTTGGATATAGATTTATTTTGTACGAGCAATTCGGTGATTAAACGTAAATTAAGTGATCAGTTTTTCAATGAGATTTAATTTGGTAGTTTGTTTGTATTATTTTATGTTTCTTTTGCATTAAACATAATTATTTTGGTGTAACTATAACTATAATAAGTAGCTATATGTGAAGGCTTGTAATTAGCTATATTGTTACTTTATTTATTTTTTACTCATTAAGTTATTAGTCTGTAAGCTTTCCTTGTATAAATAAATATAAATAAATAAATATAGTATATAAAACATATTGTAAAGTATAGTTAATCTCATAGACGAAGTTGCTGGCAAAAGCTAGTGATAAATATATATTTTTAAATGCCTTTTCCTATTTTTGTCGATATAAATTTAATTAATAAAAACGTATATTGGAAATTAGACTGATTAGCATTAAAGGGCTTTATTGCGTGTTTCGTCGCAAGCATATGTTATTTTTGACCGACTTCAAAAGAGGAGGTAATCAATTCGACTGTTTTTTTTTTATATGTTTGTTACGCGATTAGGCCGGCAATTGTGAACCGATTTTAAAAATTTCTTTTTTGTCGGAAAGCTTGATATACAGGGTTGGTCCCATATAAAATTGGTGAAGACCTGATGAATATCTTAGGATCTGCCGACCAGAACTCCTCAAAATTAAACGGTCCATACGGAAAATAGCTACAATTGTTAATACTCAATATCACCGGCAGTTCTTAACCGATTTAAAAATTACTTTTATGTCAAAGAGTATGATAGGTAAGATCAAAAAAAATATTGTGAAGACCTGATGAATATCTTTGGACCTGAAAGGCTCCTCAAAATTGAACAGTACAGCAATAATTTTTTTTACATTAGGTTCAGTATAAGTTTATTACTACAAGGGAGGGGGGAGGGGGGTTTGAAAAGGGGAAAGTAGAAAGGGGCGTGGGAAGGGGAGTGGGGATGTATACAAATATAAATACTAAATATCTGCGACAATAAATACATGATTTTAAATAACTTTTCTTCGGAACGAATTATACATAATGTTGGTCACATAAAATATGGTGATGATCTGATGAATAGGTAAATATCTGGAGAGCAGACCTCCACAAAACTTTGCAGAAACGCAATGATTTTTCATCCATTAGGTTAAGTATATGTGTTTTATTAAAAATAGGAAATGAAGAAGTTGTAGAGGTGAGGGGGTAACGAATGATTACCACGCATAAGTGAACTCAATATCTCTAGCAGGTTGAGCCGATTTTAGTATTTTCTTTATCATAAAAACGAAATGACAGTGTAGCTTCATTAAAAATCATAAAATATTAATTTCGTTTTTGAAATTATAAAGGACCACAATGGATCAATTTTTATATACATTGATTCCAGTTTTTATGATTACCTTTGGCATCATTACAATGCTTATGAAAACTAAAAAGTAATAAATAAAATAATTTAATTAAAAATTAAAAGACCGACTTCAATGTGCACTACAAAGTAATAAATAATATATATTTCATTGTGCTAGTACACATTGATTAATTTTCTTATTGACTAGACTAGCCAACAAATCTTAAATACGTAATATTTTGAAGGCGGGTCGCCAAGTGACGAACACGACGACCTACACAAAAAATTTAATTTGTGTAAAACATCCTAGCGAAAAACACGCAATTTTACACGCAATATTAATTTGTCTTAATCTATATAAACTTACGCCATTTTCCCAGAAGGGATACCCCTTCTTCATTTTCCCAGAAGGGGTATGCAGAGATTCTCCTGGTATAAACCAGGACACCCACGTTACGCCTTCCGTGTTTTGTCCCTCGGCGTGATTGGGGGCGAGAGTCTATAGTCATATCGGGTGCAAATTCCAGTCCCTGTCCTGATAACTAATAGAAAAATCGCCCGTCCTTAATATTTCACCGCTTAATCAACATTGTTGAGTATCGGACTTATCTACAATCGAGGGAAACATACAAACTTAACAACCCTTCCCTTTCTTATACTTTCCTTACTATGATTCATATCACTGTTAAAGTAATTGTATATAAATATGCAAATTACTCCAATAAGTCAATGGTGTACCCTGGAGTTGAAACCCTTGACCACTGTATTTTTGATCGTATGCAATACATTAAAATTAGACCACACATATGACACATATTAATTCTATTAAAATTTCAACAAATGTACACGTATGATCAATATGTTAAATTAATTCGTTTCTAGTTTACATATGGACCTAACTGAGCGCTAACGATACATCTACAAGTAGGTAATATTCAACTGTGTTACATTACTTAAATTTGTTCTCGTTTGGCACTTGGCGACCCGCCTTCAAAATATTACGTATTTAATAGCCTACCTCGAAAAATATTCGCAGCATTTTGGGGCGTGGTTAACGAAAGTTGCCGCATCACGCCGCGGCACTGCGCTACTGGCGCACATTCCCCGATTAAATATTATCTACTGGTATTATTAACATTAGTAATAACAAATTAATATAGACCTATGTATATTTATAATCCGTATGATTCTGACAATGTGCCTATATATTGTTTATCATACTTTTGTATTGATAAAAAAATCTATTATAATCTAAGTGTTAAAACACGAACTTTAAACTATTACTTTACGAAAACCTCAAAAACATTTACAATAATATTTGTATAAATACAAGATAGGTACCAATTGTTTTGCCGGTCACTCACTCTACTAGTGTGAAGCGCTAATCGCCTAGGCGCCCTTTGATAAATGCCGCCAAAGGCATTGCGCCTAGCGATGATTTATTTGTTTCTACTTCATTTGACCTGTGATTTGATCACTGACTTTCGCCTATAAAAGAATGTCATTCTTAGTTCTGCTGTTTTGTGATTTTTGACTTACGATACAACTGTAAATTTAACAAAAATGTGTGAAATAAATTTGAATTTTGTAATAACAACCAAACTAAACTGACTAGGTATTCCTGAAGTATGTACACAGAGCGGAAACGATAAGTAATTACATTAGATTATTGTTTAAATTCCACATAAAATAATTATTATTGATTTTCTAACTGTGCGGTCACACCGGCGCTCACGCTCTTATTATTACTGCTATGCGCTTGGCGCGAGAATGACGGCGATCACACCCACCCGTTCCAGTTTGAACCTTCTTTACAACTAAATAGGGATAATTTTTGTTTAACAATGTTTCTTTTATTTACGCTAGACAAATTTTTCGGCGCAATTATTTGATATCAATTACAATTATTTTGCTTTTGTTATATGAAAAGCATTGTAAATATTAATTTTATAGTAATACTAGCGATCGGGCCCGGGTCCGCCCGGGTGCATACACGTTTAAAAATGGCGGTCAAAATGTTTAATTCTGACTATCAGTTTAGAATATCGACCAATCGGACCAAGAAAAACGAACAAAATATCCTCGTATTTGCTAGAAATATCACTACTGCTTTCCTCCTATAGGTCATAGCGTGATTATATATAGCCTATAGCCTTCCTCGATAAATGAACTACCCAAAACTGAAAGAATCATTCAAATCGGACCAGTAGTTCCCGAGAGTAGCGCAATCAAACAAACAAACAAACAAACAAACTCTGCAGCTTTATAATATTAGTATAGATATAGACTTTCAGTGACATATAATATAGATTCGTATAAAAAATATTCTAAATCTGGGGGTACGGCAATGCCCCCACCAAGTCGAGCTAAAAAGTGGCACAGTCGTACCATCCTTTTCTAGAAGCAATTCAGATCATTTTAAACCCCCCATAACTTCGTTGTGGTTAAACGAAGCAAGAAACCTGAATTTTCAGTTACTAAGCAGGCATTGTGTAAACACGGTATGTTTAAAATTTCATTCAATTTGAACCACTAGTTTAAGAATTGTAACTAGTCAAACATTCTTAATTTTGTCACTCACTAACTGACTGACCGATCATCAAAAGTCTAAGGCACTTCTAGCAGACATAGAACCTTTAAATTTAGAATGTAACTAGCTGTGCCCGCGACTTCGTCCGCGTGGAATTTAACAAAAACTTTATTTTTCTAAAATAAAAGAACTTTTTTATAATAAACTAGCGGCCCGACCCAGCTTCGCCTGGGTGCATATATTTTTTGATTCCACTCCACACCAAATACATGTTATTTTTCGTATTAATCTCTTGTATACCTAAACTTGACATAGCTATCCTACTGTCTGGCTCAATCCCGTCTCATCCGTCTGTTCAGTCTCTTCCCGATCCGTCCCGTCCTTTTTCTTTTATTATCCATCCCATCTTATAACGTGCATTTACATTTCGTCCTATCAAATCTGTCAGCTATCCCAGCCCTCTCCCGTACCTTCCACTCTATTATATCCCGTCTCTCCATATACATGTACATATAAAGATTGCCTTATGAAATTTTGACATTAAAAACTTTAGCGTTTTTTATTGTCCATCCAATATTCCGTCCCTTATTTCAGCACCAAAATGCTGTTTTTCCTAATAATATTGCACGCCATTACTTTTTGTTAGTAATAAAGTAATAATAACAATTTAAAAAAAGAATTGGCCAAATTGGTCCAGGCGTTATTGAGTTATGCGCTTACCAACACATTTTGCGATTCATTTTTATATTATAGAAGAAGATATTATAGTCCACCCTGCTGGCTTAGTGCGGGTTGGCGGATTTTATTTCACGTAGAATTTAATCCGAAAAGTCAGAGGTGTGCCCTGGGATTTGAACCCGTGACCATCGTTAACTTGTTGGCAGTCGCGTCTAGTACGTTACCATATACAAATTAATAAAACCTTCATACTGCCTTACCAGGTGACGTAAGTAATAGAACAAATATTTAAAAATATAAAACTGCATATCGTTTCGTTATAATGTCTAGATACGGCATCAACGTACCAATATTCTTTTTATTCTTGAGTCTAAAAACAATATTAATGCGAAATTTAAATATGTCCCCCAGCGCATCTAAAAGTATCAATTCAAAAACAATGTCGTTTATGAAAACGAAAAATTATAATTAGATATATTTTGGTGTACTCCGGCAAAACGCTTCGATAGAGTATACCTTGTTTAAAACTGTTGCAATAATCTCAAAAAACAATGGGCGATTTTGGTAGATATGGACATGATTTCAATTTACATTTCACAAAATTATGCGCAAGACGCCGTATCTAGATAATATTATATACACGATATACACGATGTACACATTTTTTGAATTTTGTTCTATTTCGTCAGCCGTCAATGAAAGACAATGGAAAGATAGATCATTTTACGTTGGATGGTAGTTGAAGCTGGGCCGTCTTTTACGTCTCCCGTCAAATAAACTAAGATCATCCTATATTGGCTGGACGTATCACGCTTAAACGATACCCAAAAAAAAGGTTTTTAGTATCTTCCTCAGAAATTTTCCTATTTTTCTCACCCCTAAAACCTTCCCAGGACTTCCACGAATATTTCAAGACCAAAATCAGCCAAATTGGTCCAAGCGTTGTTGAATTATGCGGTTACCAACACATTTTACGATTCATTTTTATATACAGGGTATATCAAGACTGCTACCGAAAACGAAGCCGGGTGGTAGTTTAAGCGACTTCAGACACAATGCAACAGAAAAGTTGCAAAAAAAAAAGCGACAATTTTTTTTTGTTATTTTTTTCCTATGGCCATATTTGGGTGGTAAATACATTTTTTCCTAAAATAATAGTATATACCCTTTTATTTATAAATACTCTAAGGTATAAAAGAGTTTAAATTATTATTTTAGCAAAAACTATGGATTTACCACCCAAAAATGACGATATTTAAAAAATCATAAAAAATAATTGTCGCGTTTCTAGGCGAAATTTTTAATTGCATTGTGTTTGTAGCCACTAAAACTACCACCCGGCTTCGTTTTCGGTAGCAGTCTTGAGATACCCGGTATAAGATGTAGCCTAAGTTACTCCTTCTTATATCAGCTACCTGAAAAAAAAGTCCCGTCAAAATCGGTCCAGCCATTTCAGAGATTAGCCGGAACAAACAGACAGACAGACAAAAAAATTTTAAATATCATTTTCGGCACAGGTATCGTGTATATAACGATATGTAGTAGGACATTTTTTTTATTTTCACTCTTAAAACAGACACTTCAATTTTATTTATATGTATAGATTAGTGTTTAGTGTCTTAAGTAGGGAAAAATTTAAACATTTCGTAATTTCTGCCTAGTGTTCTAGATACACCAACTGCGTGTGAATAACTTTGTAATCCCATATAAATGTATAGGATTACAAAGTTACATTTGCAGTTAATGAATAATTGTACCCGTATATAATGGAATAATAGTTCTAGATAGGTATCACTACATAGTATAAAACAAAGTCGCTTTCTCTGTCTCCTTGTTTGCTTAAATCTTTAAAACAACGCAACGGATTTTGATGCGGTTTTTTTAGTAGATAGAGTGATTCAATAGAAAGGTTTACGTGTATAATAACATCCATTAAATAGTGGAGAAATACTGTTATATTTGAGGTTTCTAATGTGATGTCGTTAATTATCAATTTTTTCCGCTTACATTGCAAATGCAGGCTGAACCCTACGAGATTTATCAAAATAATGTAGTAATTATTTGTACACATTGAAAAGGTCTACAGAAAACTCCGCGATGGTATATGTCCATCTCTTATGGATATCCCACAATAACAGTTTTTTGTCATTTACTTTTTACGAAAAATACAGCATTAATCCTTCTCCAATTAAAAAGCTTAAATACATTGTTGGTTTAATATAGATCTATATGGTCCTTTACAGCACGAGATTTAAATGAATATTTTCGAAGATATTACAGATTTAAAATTGCGGGACGTAGCGCTTGCGGCGGTACCGGCCGGCCAGGGCGGCAGTAGCGTGCCTGAGGTTTATATGTATAATAATAATACGTACATATTTTTGTACAGAAATCTATTTGTACCCGGGCGAAGCTGGGCCGGGTCGCTAGTCTATAAAGGGTATATCAAGACTGCTACCGAAAACTAAGCCGGGTGGTAGTTTAAGCGATTTCAGACACAATGCAACAAAAAAAGTTGCAAAAAAAAGCGTCAATTTTTTTTTAATTTTTTTCCTATGACCATATTTGTGGTATATATACTTATATAAATGTATATAAGTATGTATATGTAAAATACTTATGTATTTGTATATAATATGTATGTATATGTGGTATGTATATATATAATGTATTTATATGTTTTTTATGATTTTATTTGTCTCCATGCTTTCGTTATCTTTATTTTACACTGCCCTATCTTTTTTCCTGCTCATATATCCATCCCATGGTTGTCTGGTAGAAATTGCCTTAGAGCGATAAGACCGCCATTTGTACTTTGTTGTTTTGTATTATCTCTAAATTGTTATTCCTTTTTATTGTGTACAATAAAGAATTAAATAAATAAATAAATAAATATTTGGGTGGTAAATGCATTTTTTCCTAAAATAATAGTGTATACCCTTTTATTTATAAGTAATCTAAGGTATAAAAGCGTTTAAATTAATATTTTAGCAAAAGCTATGGATTTACCACCCAAAAATGACGATATTTAAAAAATCATAAAACATAATTGTCGCATTTCTGTGCGAAATTTTTAGTTGCATTGTGTTTGTACTCACTAAAACTACCACCCGACTTTGTTTTCGGTAGCAGTCTTGAGATACCTAGTATATAAAAGGCATAACAGGAGAGGGTATTGAGAGGGAAAGGGTGTATTCAGCCCATGAAACTGTACAAAATTCCTCTAGAAAGACATAACGAAGAAAAACTTGCAAATAAATAGACTAAATAGCTCCAAAATATCAATTACCATGAAAGAAAGAATATTAATAATCAAATCCGTGATATTTGTGATAAATTGACACCTACAAAAATAAGAAAAAACCATAAGACAGAGCCTTTATGAAAAATTGTTGGTGATATTCTAGAAGTAAAAAGTACCGAAAAGAAAAAAAAGTAGGACTCTAAAAAAGACGTGAGATCCCATCAAAAACATCCTGTAAAAAAATTCAGCCATCCAGCAGCATTATGTATGAATTGTACGATATATTATGGTTTCATGCGATGGCCAAGGCGATCCATTTATTTATAACGTAAAGAATTTTTAATATGTATATGATAATAGCTTACGTAATAACTTTATACAGAAGGTCCCTTACGCAAGGACTGAATAAATTAATCGACTTGGTATCGGTATATGCATGTAGCATCTCACAATTTTTTTAGGTAGAAACCCTGAGCTGCGAGACTTGGAATTTTTTTACAGGATGTTTTTGATGGGATTGTGTCTTCATCTGTCTATTGATAGAGGTGCTCCCGAAAGGTACTATTTTTCTAATGGTATTATACTGGATGGTTTTGAAAAATATCACAATATTATGATGGCCAGTTCATGACCAGACACAAAACAGTTCAAAATGGCGGCCTCAACTATCAATTCTGACTTACTCATTCAAATGAAGGAACCATTAGATATCGATTTAGATATCAATCAAATCAAAAGCAAAAAAGTTCAAAATGGCGACCATAATTTTCAATTCTGACTTTGAATTTAGTGAAACGGAATAATATGGTAAAAAGGTTTTTCTATTTAATTCACTATTAATATATTTATTGGGCAAAACCCGATTAAAAGTTATAAGTAAATTCAATTGATAATAAAAGTTGGTGCGACCTTGGTGGGAATATCGCGTAGCCTTCATATTATAGGAGCTAGCAACAAGAAATATTGTAATATCAGATGAAAATATTTTTGATGAAAAATAATGATAATATATACTGAAAGAACAATACAACGAGAAATGAATTTATTTTAACCGAATTAATTCGATGACAATGATCGCAATGTCCATATCATAGAGATTACGTTGGATCCCTTATTTTCATATTTCTCGTATGTCGTGGTGTAGATCCACATACATACATACATAAACTCACGCCTTTTTCCCAGAAGGGGTAGGCAGAGGTGCCAAGACCCACATTTCGCCATGTATGTTCCGTCCCACGATGTGATAGGTGGCGAGCCTATCGCCATATCGGACACAAATTCCTGACTCTGGGCTGATAATGAATAGAAAAATCCAATATCACTTTGCCCTACCCGGGATTCGAACCCGAGGCCTCACCTTTGTAACCGTACCTTAGTACAACTACGCCACTGAGGCAGTCTACAAGTCGTGGATCTACAAGCTCAGGTAATAGTTGAAAGTTGAAATTAATCGGCCAATTGTCAATTCAAGTGTGTGGTGGCCTAACTACTCTCAATTGTACTCTCGATTGTAGAGGAGGCCCGTGCCCTGCAGTGGGACATATATGGGCTGACACAGAATTACCAATTCTGACCTTGAATTTAGTTTATGGAAATGAAGAGTCTCTCAGATATCGAATTAGAAACCAATCAGAACAATAACAAAAAAATCAATAAAAATGCTAACCCCTTTTTTTTCTGAGAATATTTTCATGTTTTCATGAACGAAGGTTCTTTCAAATATCGATTTGGAATCATTCGGATAAATAACAAAAAAACAAAAATCAAAATGACCCGGACTCGAACCCGAGACTTCAGCGTCGTAATCATATTATGAGGCAAAAATGTATAAAATTTCACGGGAATAATAACAAAAAAATCAATGAAAATGCGGATCACATATTCTTTTTTCTGAGAATATTTACATTTTTTCGGAACGATGGTTCTTTCAAATATCGATTAGGAACATTTCGGATAAATAACAAAAAACAAAAATTAAAATGACCGGGACTTGAACCCGAGACTTCAGCGTCGTAATCATATTATGAGGCAAAATGAATAAAATTTCACGCGAACAATAACAAAAAAATCAATCAAAATGCGGACCACATGTTTTTTTCTGAGAATATTTTAATTTTTTCGGAACGATGGTTCTTTCAAATATCGATTTAGAACCATACGGATAAATAAAAAAAAAAACAAAAAGCAAAATGACCCGGTTTCGAACCCGAGACTTCAGCGTCGTAATTATATTACGAGGTATGTATAAAATGTTACGCTCCCTTCGACTAATTTCGTTGAGCGCTTATACGTAAGTCAATGACCTTTCTCTTTTATTTTGGTAACTTAGCTAGTTAAAAATGAACTTAAAAATGAATATATACTGCTATTTATTTTTTAAATATATGTAAAAAAATTAAAATATACAAACAAAAAAGAGTACCACCTAAAATAATAAGAATTACGTAAATTTGAAATTACGTAAAAAAATAATCGGCGGGCTAGAATTTCGAAACGTCGAGCGCAGATCCGTCGTCCACCAAGGCCCGCGGCCGTCTGACGGGAACGCCCCCAATGAGATAGCTTATATGGCCGTAACGTACAAGAATGGGATAGGATGGCCCATGCGCTTCTCAAAATAAAACAACATAAGCGCCAAACCATATTTTATTTTATTGTCATCGTACTATTTACTTTTTTCTTGTTTTTTTCTCGCGAAAAAATAATATTTAAAAATATGTTTATGTCAAATTAATCTTGTAAGTTAGGAGTTCTGAGTTCTTAAAAAACTTAACAGCTGCTACTTTGGACTGTATTTTTGTTAAGGCAAAGTGGCGTAATCATGTATTTTGATTCATAAAATTGTTAATTATATCATCAATTAAAACATATCTGAAAATGGACTACCTAATCTTAGTAATTTATGATATGTAGGCTTTTAAAAAAGCCAAATTTTTCGAGGTATCCCCTTAAGATTTGTTGGCTAGTCTAGTCAATAAGAAAATTAATCAATGTGTACTAGCACAATGAAATATATATTATTTATTACTTTGTAGTGCACATTGAAGTCGGTCTTTTAATATTTAATTAAATTATTTTATTATAAAATAAACTTCCAAGGGCGCTTAAATAAATTCGCACACATTGAAAAGTGTGTATGTATGTAGTGTATTATTGAAAAGTGTGTATGTATGTAGTGTATTATTGAAAGTGTGTATGTATGTAGTGTATTATGCAACCTCAAGTTATAAGAAAGTGTGCGTTAATGTTACTCTTTTATGCATCATACTTGACGAAGATTAAAGTGCCGCGGTTTGCTAATAGCAAGTGATTCTCGCCGTGAAAGAATACTTCAGGATTTGACAGCCGCCGTGGCGCAGTCGGTTAGACGTCGCCTGTTAAACGAGAGTCCGCGGGTTCGATCCCCACACCGAAAGAAATGTTGGTCGGCCCACGAATATTTCTTTCGGGTCTGGGTGTTTGTGAGATCGAAAAGTCTCTCGTATTTCCAGATACGCACGACGTGAATGTTAGATGTTATTTATTTATTTAATTTTTCTTTATCCTTATTATTATTGACTCACCAGTCAACACCAATGTAATAAAAAAAGTGTTTCTAGTCTGTAAAACTCCGGCATTCTTGTCTAGTGCGGAAATCCAAGAGGATTGTCCCCACGAAAAAAGGGTATAAACAGTTCAGATGAGTCCAGTTTATCAGTAACTTTCGATAAATGTTACATGGGTATATTATTTATTATTTGTTATAGTGGTTTATATTGATGTTTCAATAAACTATAAGTTTTTATGTAAGTAAATTAATTCATTAAAAGTGCGTGGTGGCCTGTTGGTAAACGGACTAGACGCGGCTGCCAACATGTTCACGGTGGTCGCGGGTTCGAATCCCAGGGCACACCTCTGACTTTTCGGAGTCATGCGTGTATTGATAGTCAATCACCACGCATTAAAACGGTGAAGGAAAACATCTTGAGGAAACCTGCATACTATAGCGATTTATAAAAAAAATCTATGGTATGTAAGTAAACCAACCCGCACTAGGCCAGCGTGGTGGACTATATGGCCTAACCACTCTCAATCGTACTGTCGATTGTAGAGGAGGCCCGTGCCCTGCAGTGGGACATATAAGGGCTGATACAGATACAGATACAGACAAATTAATTCATAAATACGTTCAGTTCGCACAAAGCAATGCTTTTATTATTTGTTTATCACTGATGTTTTTTATCCATTGTAGCTTCTCTGCATTCGTTGGCAAACTCAAACAATAGGAGACTCAAATGAATGTAAGCAAAACTAATAAAACATTTAAAACTACATATCCAAAGTTTTGTGAAATTCCTTGTATTCAAATATGAGCTGCACAATGTATATATAAAAATGGATGGCTTTGTCATGTTCCGTTCGAGGCGAGGCGGTGATGTACAGATGTACACGTGTACTGACTACATACAAAGGTTTGATTCTACGAATCCAAACTTGTCAAATAAATTGCATTATGATTGTGAAGTTCCATTGTGAATACAAGTTTTATTAAATTTTATTGCAGAAACAAGGAACTGAAAATTGGACCATGTCGTTCTTTGCCTTCAGTGCAGCGTTAATTCACATAGACTCATAAAAATCGGCTCATCCCTTCCCCCTTTATTAAATTTATTGAATCTACAGTTATGCACATATGAAAATAAAGCCTTTGTCGGACCTAACAGTAACCTTATTTCATATATTTTTGGTTTGGCCGAAACTGTGAGCAATAAAAGCGTGTTCTTATGGGAAAAAATATTGAAAAATTAAGTCACTCTAGAGTTAGACTGTTCCGTCGATGATCAGAATCATTCCGGGTTTTTACACAGAGGAAAGATAATTCTTTCCTCTCTATCTAACTGTAAGCAAGCAAAAACGCCTCTCATCTCTCTCAAAAATAATCATGAGTATTTATTTCATTTTAATTTTGCTCCATTTGGAATAACAATAAATTAGAATTACAATAGATGTATCTGAATACACCATGAGAAGATTTTCACTATATCTATAATAATTATCTATTTTATTTTTTATTTTTTTTATTTTATTTATAAGGGACAAAAAACGACAGTATGCTAAAACATTAAAATAAAAATATAAAATTAATAATAAAATTAAATAAACATACAGCCCACACCATTGTCCACATATTGACAGATAAAATTAAAGACTAGGAAAGTCATATTGAACGTGGAATACTCGCTATTTAGGAATTTATTTGGTTATTTCAAGAATAGACATCTTCTTGAACTTTGGGTTAGAGAGGGAGAAAATATCAATATTAGCAAAGTGTGAGTTGTAGCTATTTAATAGACGGCGAATTGGAGCACGTACCCCAGCATTACTTTTACATGAACTAGTGAAAAATAACTGAGGCACGCGCACCCCTCGCCTAATGACAGTTCTTGGTACTCTATAATATATCTTATTTGTAAGTTCTATACAATCATACTTATTATTACACAAACCATGCAGCATCATAACATCAAGCAGTGATCGTCTCGATTCTAAACTCAAAATATTATATCGTTTTAATAATTGATTATATGGAATTTTCGTGTTACAGCATTTATAATTCATGGCAAGTAAAAATTTTTTTTGAACGTTCTCAAGTTGATTAATATATTTTTTATAATGTGGGTTCCAAATCTGTGCAGCGTATTCTAGTTGAGAACGAATTAAAGTTTTATAAAGCAGAAGATAAGTACAAGGTCTCACAAAGTCTGATGTCGATCTCATGACGAAACCATACTGACGAAAAGCTTTATTGACAATATAATCTATGTGGGAATCAAAGTGTAAATTTGAGTCCATCATGACACCCAAATCCTTTACTAAATTAACGTTGGTAAGAATTTCGGTGGCTAAAGAGTAATTGAAATTAATTTTGTTTTTATTTTTTGTAAAGGATATTGCATAACATTTACTAGTGTTGAGAAATAATTTATTAATAAGACAGTAATTGTATAATCGGTTAAGGTCATCCTGAAGAAGCTTGCAGTCATTGTCATTTTTACAGTTCCTGTATATTTTTAAATCGTCCGCATACATGAGAAAGTTGCAGTTACGGAAACAGTATTTGATATCATTAATGTATAAGATAAAGAGAAGTGGCCCCAGTATGGAACCCTGAGGAACTCCGGATTGAACCGTGACATAGTCAGATTCGTAGCCACTTATTACAACTTTCTGGCTCCTATTATAAATATATGACGCAAACCACCTCAGTAAGTTGCCACGTATGCCGTTATAGGCTATTTTATCTAGAAGTAAGGAGTGGCCTACTTTGTCGAATGCCTTCTTGAAATCTGTGTATACAGCGTCCACCTGAACCCTACGATCCATATTTTCAAAAAGATAGTTCGTAAAAATCATGAGATTAGTCGTAGTGGAGCGTTTTTGTACAAACCCGTGTTGTTCTGGTATAATTACATGGTGCAATTTGGGATAAATGGCATTGTGTACAAGGCGTTCGAATAATTTGGATAGAGTGTTAAGTATGGAAATTGGGCGATAATTTTCGATATTAGCTTTTTCACCGCTTTTATATACGGGTGTTATAAAAGCTTTCTTCCATATGTTCGGAAACGTTCCTTCACGCAAGCACTTATTAAAAATGATATATAGGGCCTTGTATATACTATATGCAGTCCTAATAAATAGTATAGGTAGAAGGCCATCTGGTCCAGCCCCTTTAGAGGCATCCAGGGATTTGAGCCCGTTAAGCACAGTTTCCTGAGATAAGTGAATATCACACAAGGACAAACAATTTTCTGAGTTTGAATCTGGTGGTTGCCAAGTTTCTGGATTAAAATAAGAAGGCTCGTAAACAGAGGTAAAATAAAACGAGAATAAGTTGCAGATAGTGTAAGGGTTATCGGATGCTGTGTTTTTAAAAAACATTTCGGAGGGATAGTTTGACTTGATTTTTTTGCTTGATATGTATGACCAGAATATCTTCATGTTTTTAGGAATGTTATCTTCAATTGAAATAATGCAAAATGTCTCAAACGGTAAAGAGAAACATCATGAAAAAACCTGTATCTTGGCAATTTGTATGAATTTCTATGGTATCTAAAGTCCGCCAACCCGCACTAGGCAAGCTTGGTGAATATAATATGAACTAACCATTACTTTACATTACATTAACTTATAGTAAAGTAGGCCCGTGCCCTGCAGAGGGACGTATATGGGCTGATACAGAACTTAATACAATAATAAGTGTAAAATAATACGTAATAACTATATAGCAGAAAAAGGTGGCAATGGGTATTTTCATTGCAGCATTTTGTGCATAAATAGATGCCTTTTAAAATGATCATGATCAACCAATGAGTTTTCTCAGTAATTACTCGTGTACTGAAACAAATGCCATAAATAAAATAATACAAAATATTTCATTAATCTACTTTTGTAAATAGCTTTTGTGTAATTAAGTTCCATTCGCATCATTAAATTTTAACGCCATGTCAATATTAAAATTAGTTGATGATTGATTAACTCAATAATGCTATTAGTGAAAATTTATTTCAACTATCGCATCACTTACTAAAAACTGTGGAATATTAGGTTCGATACCCGGTTTGCGCAATGTTCAATGTCTGTTCTTATTCTGGGCTTATATTATCTTGAGGATCTTTCGTTCTAGCTTCTTTACCGACTTTTTTACCGAACCATTATAATATGGGTTGGAATAAATATATTACCGTCATGGAATAAGACACTGACTAGATTTTAAAATTTACGTACTTTTAGCTCGGTGATTAGAGTGTGACATCTCTGTCTGTACGTTAGGGAATATAACTGAGAATTAAAAGCATATTAGTGAGCTTAACATTATGGTGAGACAAAAGATGTGAGACCGTTCGCCTGATGGTAAGCGTGATGCATGAGCAGTAGCAAAACCAAACAACATCTTGAATTACAACTGCTTGGCAGTCCACTGCGCTCGCCATCCTGAGGCATAAGATATTAACTCTTTCCAGTAGTTACTATAGCTAGAATATCCTTTAAACTGAAAGACAACTGAATTTACACTGCTGGTTTGCCAGAGACATGTCTATGTCTATGATTACTACCCACCACCCCCGGCCGGCCGCTCACATATGAGAGACCTATCACCAGTTGTTGCACAGGTTCGGAAAGAAACTCCATTATTCCAAACAAAATACATGTGTTTCCACAAGTCTCCCAAAACACAACCATCCTGCTCTCTTGACTGCAAGATTCATGCATGCGACTTCACCTCCCCATCAAATTGTGACTGTGTTACAATTGGGCGAACAAACACATTAAAATATCTCGGTCTTACTTTAGATGAACGCCTGAACTTTGAGTGTCATCTAGCCACCCTTGCAAATAGAGTCCGAAAAATTATAAGCATAATGAAGATGTTACGCAGGTCAGCTGGCATTGATACTCGCAAACTCGTTTACTACGCTCTGTTAACGTATGGTATCGGAGTCTGGGGCGGCGCAGCCAAAACTCATGTGCTACCTGTCGAAAGAGCTCAACGTGCCGTTCTTAAAGTTATGTTATTTAAACCTTATAGGTTCCCCACTAATGCTCTTTACAGAGAAATAAAGGTTTTAAGAGTCCGTCAGCTTTATATTCTCAAAGCATGTCTTTCTGCTCACAAACTGGCTCGTAACTCCCCGATTTATGATTTTTTGCTCACACGTAGAGTGTACAGACTTGATCTTCCATCAATTAATTCAAAATTTGCAAAAAGATTCCCTTATTTTTCTCATTTATTAATATACAATAATGTTTTAAAATACTGTGATATAAAGAATGATCCCGTTAAGAAAGCGAAAAACAAAATTTTAAGTTGGCTAGAAACTCTTGATTACGAGGAAACAGAGCGATTGGTAACACACACTATTTTGATACCATAATATTCTTTTTTTTGTTTTATGATAAATTCTGTAATATATATGCATATATTATATTCTTTTTCTCTATATTTTACACTACTCCTCTATATTTATATTTTAATAATTGTTTAGTATTTAGGCTTAGCATTTTAAATACTCGTACTAGTTACTTATTTAACAAATCCTGTAAATGGTTCAAACGGAAATAGTTTACATACTTTTTAATTAGCTTTTTTTTATATTGTTTAAGAGATAGTCCTTTAAATGGGCCACCTTATATGATAATTCTCATTTTGTATTCGTTTTTGGTATTCCAAGTTACAGGCTTTGCCTAGTTTGGATACCTCTGGTAACACTAGTTGTTTTATGTCATGTTATTTAAATAAAGATTTTATTATTATTATTATTATTATATATTTGATATTGCGCCTAGTGATAAGTGCAAAACCGATGAGGCAAGATTTTCGCGTGGCAGCAACCAATAATCCCTTGTAATGTGACAACTCTGCCTCTCTCTTTTTCCATGAACTGTATTACAATTCAATTATCATTATACAGAGTATTCATAATTTACAAGGAAATGTAATGTTATGTTACAGCATTGGCTTGACCCAGTTCAACAGCAGCATTCAACGATTACCATGCTGCCGATAAGAAACATCTGGTCTCTGGTCGCTATGAAAATCCTAAGACTGAGGGGTCAACTAAACTGGTTCGCAACATTAAATGCTCCAATTGTTTATAAAACAGTGTTATAAATGTTTAAGTACTTTTATATGGGAAAAACAGGTCGTAATAAAATACTTATAAATAAGAGACATACCTTTTTTCCACGAATGTGTTTACAAAATAAGACAATGCCTCGAGAATAACTGTGAAAATGAATCACTGTTTGTTTTCTGTTATTATAAAGGTGATTTTTATTTGCGGGAAAGAGTGGGTGGCGGGCAGAAGACAGTTAAACATTAAAGCCTTATTTACACGGGCTGATTTTCTCTCCTCGAATAAACGATTATCGTAAGGATATAAAAATGTTGCAACGTGGAATCATTTCTCAGAACACGGTAGGCTATGACTTTATATATTAAAATTTTGCGACGGTCATAAATTGTAAAAACAAGACGTTCTGTATCATAGACAATAGGTCCCACGATTACGAAAGGAAAATCACATTTCCCCGCATATGAAAGTATGAGAATTATTTGTTTCCTTTCGAATAGCGCCATCTATTGTATTTGAGTAAACCTTATACTGTATAACCACAGAGTACATTTTACATATGTATAACTTTGGTGAAGTTTTAGATACATTTCGATAGATGGCGTTATCATAAAAGGCTTCGTAGGAAATTCTTCTCAACTCCATTATTATTCTAACATTTAGTTTATCATAAAGCACAAAGATGACGCGGTTTAAACATATTTATTCCAGATTATATTTCTATTTATGGCCATGAAGAAATTCATAAGCTAAGTTCAATATCACTACATAGTATAAAACAAAGTCGCTTTTTCTGTCCCTATTTTTCTTGTTCGCTTAAATCTTTAAAACGACGCAACGGATTTTGATACGGGTTTTTTTAATAGATAGAGTGATTCAATAGAAAGGTTTACATGTATAATAACATCCATTAAATAGTGGAGAAATATTGTTATTTTTGAGGTTTCTAATGTGATGTCGTTAATTATCAATATTTTTCCGCTTACATTGCAAACGCAGGATGAACCCTACGAGATTTATCAAAATAATGTACTACATATTTGTACTCATTGAAAAGTTCTACAGAAAACTCCGCGATGGTATATGTCTATCTCTTATGGATATCCCACAATAACATTTTTTTGTCATTTACTTTTTACGACACATAATGGCTAATTTTCGAAGCGATTTTAACCAATACAGCATTAATCCTTATCCAATTAAATAGCTTAAATAAATTGTTGATTTAATATAGATCTATGTGGTCCTTTACAGCACAAGATTTAAATGAATATTTTCGAAGATATTACAGATTTAAAATTGCGGGACGTAGCGCTTGCGGCGGTACTGGCCGGCCGGGGCGGCGCGGCGGCAGCGTGCCTATATAGGAATGTTTATATGTATAATAATAATACGTACATATTATTGTACAAAAATCTAGTTATTCACTAAAATGAAGTTTTGAAAAAGTAAAAGTCACAACCTTTATTTCATTACCAATCTTATATATTAATGTTAAAGATCAATATTATTTGTATTAAACTGTTTTATTACTTTATTAACTTTCGATTTTTGAATACCAATTTAAATACCATTGCAGTTTTAAAGTCCTGTTTGCCGATTTCCATTTCCTGATTATTCTTTATCCATGTATCCATATTGGTGTAAGTAACATGAGTGATGAGGAAAGAAACCATTCACACATAGGAGCATCTGCAAGCATTTCTTTCAGGACTGGATATTTGCGAGTTTGAAATTTCACTCGTACTTTCTGTTTCATTACTAGATTTTCATAGATATTTATGAAGATATTTATATGGATTTGGACTATGTGTGTAATATTATGTTTGTTTTAAAATGCGTCTTCTGAACGGCTTATATATGTGACGTGTGCAAACTACTCGTAATGTGTGTGCTACACGTTACTCTTGCACCAACTACCAAGCAAGCTAGATCTGCTATAGACAAATCAGTCAGTAGTTAATGTTACCACTCAGCTGCATTCTCTTTTTATTCCTTCAATATTCTTCTACTGCAGACATCTGCTGGAAAATGTAACATCATTTCAGTTTCGTCATGCACATGCAAATGCTGGTTTAAGACGAGGGGTGGAAAATCGAGCCCAGTGGGCTGCCATAGTCCTAGGCCTATATCCAGCAGTGGACATAGCTGATGACAATGATAGTGCACCTTTCTATCGTGCTTCTTCAAGATCTCTGGTGACCCACCCCAAGAGATCATGCCAATTGCTGGTAGGATCTTCCACCTCTTCATACGCAACATAAGATCTCGTCATAGTGATCCACGAATGAGTGTCGCGTTTCGTCATTATTGGTGTATATCCGGGTTCAATCAGACTGCTATAAGTTTTGAACGCCGAGAGATAATATTCGACTCGATGGATGTCTTTGACATGCATCAGCCCATATACATCCCACTACAGGGCACGGGCCTCCTCTAAAATCGACAGTACGATTGACAGTGGTTAGTCGTCAGAAGTCAGAGGTGTGCCGTGGAGTTCGAACCCGCGACCACCGTGAACATGTTGGCAGTCGCGTCTAGTCCGATTACCAACAGGCCACCACGCACTACCCACCCTTTGACAGGACATTATGAAAAACATAGATACTGAATGTTTGTGACTAGTACTCAATAGTACCTACAACTTATGTCTCAGGATGGCGAGCGCAGTGGAATCCGAAATATTGCTTTGTAATTCATGGTGTTGTTTGGTTCTGCTACTGTCCACGAGCGGTCTTATCGCTTACCATCAGGCGAACGGCATGCACGTCTTGTCATTCATTGTAATAAAAAGAAACTGAATATTTTCGTGTCTGGGTTGTGAAAAAAAAAAACTACGTTCTAATACATACAAACGTACGTATGCCTCGGTGGCGTAGTTGTACTAAGGTATGGTTACAAAGCTGGGGTCTCGGGTTCGAATCTCGGGTTGGGCAAAGTGATATTGGATTTTTCTATTCATTATCAGCCCAGAGTCAGGAATTTGTGCCCGATATGGCGATAGACTCGCCACCTATCACATCGTGGGACGGAACATACAAGGCGAAATGTGGGTGTACTGCCACCTCTGCCTACCCCTTCTTGGAAATAGGCGTGAGTTTATGTATGTATGTATGTTTAATAAATAAAATAAATAAAGAACACCCAACAGTCACATACATAGTTCTGACGCCACAATAAGAACAAATCTTGTGTCGTATCAGGAACTACGAGAGACTTCAGCCTCACAAACACCCAGACCCGAAAGAAATATTTGTGGGCAGCACAAACATTTCTCTCGTGCGGGGATCGAGCCCGCGGCCATTAGTTTCACAGGCGGCGTCTAACCGACTGCGCGACGGACGTTGTACATACATACATATATAATCGTCACGCCTGTATCCCATAGGGGTAGGCAGAGACAATAGACCGCCACTTTGCTCGATCCTGACATACTACTTTCGCTTCATCCACTTTCATCAACGTCTTCATGCATTCTCGTCGGTTCAGGGTACTTTTAACCTGACCCTTGTTGAGGGTATCACCGATTTGGATGGTGTATGTTCGGTGAGACGTTGTCGAATGTCATATGCCATATGATGGTAGGTTGTATTTATATTACAACAATTTAGCTCAAAAATTGCGATGAAACAATTTCCCTGAGATACCGACGCTATCTGTTTAGTGATAAACGCGGCATGGCCCGGTGCAATTGGATCCCAGTTCCGCTTATATACGGTTCGAGTTACACGTCCCTCGGTGTGCGCGATATATGAACATTGTTTGGGAAAGTGTTTTACATGAGTTAGGTAGGATATGTTTTTGTTGAACTATTATTTTTGTGCGAATAAGAATTGTGACAATTGTGAGGAAATGTATATTCAAAAGTGCAAATTAAAGGTGGTCTAGTAGATCTAGACAATTTAATAAAAGTCTATGGGATAGAAACAACAAAATGGAACAAACGTAATTGATTGCAAGTTCTTTTTGGTTGTTTTGTTTTTGAGGTGACAACTTCGTGTGACACTTTGAGTCAATATTTCAGAATTAAGAATTATTTAAGAACTAGCGGCCCGACCCAGCTTCGCCTGGGTGCATATTTTTTTTGATTCCACTCCACACCAAACATGTTATTTTTCGTATAAACTCTTGTATACCTAAACTTGACGTAGGTATCCTACTGTCCGGCTCAATCCCGTCTCATCCGTCTGTTCAGTCTCTTCCCGATCCGTCCCGTCGTTTCTCTTTATTATCCATCCCGTCTTATAACGTGCATTTACATTTCGTTCTATCAAATCTGTCAGCTATCCCAGCCCTCTCCCGTACCTTCCACTCTATTATATCCCGTCCTCCATATACATATAAAGATTGCCTTATGAAATATTGACATTAAAAACTTTAGCGTTTTTTATTTGTCCATCCAATATTCCTTCCCTTATTTCAGCACCAAAATGCTGTTTTTCCAAATAATATTGCACGCCATTACTTTTTGTTAGTAATAAAATAATAATAACCAAAAAAAAGAATTGGCCAAATTGGTCCAGGCATTGTTGAGTTATGCGCTTACCAACACATTTTGCGATTCATTTTTATATTATAGAAGAAGATATAGTCCGCCCCGCTGGCTCAGTGCGGGTTGGCGGATTTATTTCACGTAGAAATTAATCCAAAAAGTCAGAGGTGTGCCCTGGAATTTGATCCCGTGACCATCGTAAAATTGTTGGCAGTCGCGTCTAGTACGTTACCATATACAAATTAATAAAACCTTCATACTGCCTTACCAGGTGACGTAGGTAATAAAACAAAATTTAAAAATATAAAACTGCATATTGTTTCATTATAATGTCTAGATACGGCATCAACGTACCAATATTCTTTTTATTCTTGAGTCTGAAAACAATACTAATGCGGAATTTAAATTTGTCCCCCAGCGCATCTAAAAGTATCAATTCAAAAAACAATGTCGTTTATGAAAACGAAAAATTATGATTAGATATATTTTGGTGTACTCCGGCAAAACGCTTCGATAGAGTATACCTTGTTTAAAACTGTTGCAATAATCTCAATAAACAATGGGCTATTTTGGTAGATATGGACATCGTTTTATTTAGGATTTAACAAAATTACGCGCAAGACGCCGTATCTAGATAATATTATATACACGATGTACACACTTTTTGAATTTTGTTCTATTTCGTCAGCCGTCAATGAAAGACAATGGAAAGATAGATCATTTTACGTTGGATGGTAGTTGAAGCTTGACCGTCTTTTACGTCTCCCGTCAAATAAACAAAGATCATCCTATATTGGCTGGACGTTTCACGCTTGAACGATACCCAAAAAAAAGGTTTTTGGTATCTTCCCTACAAATTTTCCAATTTTTCTCACTCGCAAAACCTTTCCAGGACTTTCACGAATATTTCAAGACCAAAATAATCCAAATCGGTCCAGTAGTTTTTGAGTTCATCGATGACATACAGAGAAACATTCATTTTTATACCGGGTATCTCAAGACTGCTACCGAAAACGAAGCCGGGTGGTAGTTTTAGTGACTACAAACACAATGCAATAAAAATTTTCGTAAAGAAACGCGACAATGATTTTTTATGATTTTTTAAATATCGTCATTTTTGGGTGGTAAATCCATAGTTCTTGCTAAAATAGTAGTTTAAACACTTTTATATCTTAGATGATTTATAAATAAAAGGGTATACACTATTATTTTAGGAAAAGAAATTATTTACCACCCAAATATCATAAGGTCATAGGAAAAAAATAACAAAAAAAAATGGATTTTTTTTGCAATTTTTTCTGTTGCATTGTGTCTGAAGTTGCTTAAACTACCACCCGGCTTCGTTTTCGGTAGCAGTCTTGATATACCCTGTATACAGGGTATTTTTTTTGTTATTTTTTTCCTATGACCATATTTGGGTGGTAAAAACATTTTTTCCTAAAATAATAGTGTATACCCTTTTATTTATAAACAATCTAAGGTATAAAAGTGTTTAAATTATTATTTTAGCAAAAACTATGAATTTACCACCCAAAAATGACGATATTTAAAAAATCATTAAAAATAATTGTCGCGTTTCTTTGCGAAATTTTTAGTTGCAATGTGTTTGTAGTCACTAAAACTACCACCCGTCTTCGTTTTCGGTAGCAGTCTTGAGATACCCGGTATATAGATAAATAGATTGAATTATATTTTTTTATTTAATTTCGTTTTTAACACTACAATTAATTGGAAGTTTAAAAAGCTTTTATATAATAACTAGCTGTCGGGCCCGGCTTCGCCCGGGTGCAGATAGTTTTTGAGTCCAATCCACATCAAGAACATATTATTTCGCGTGTCTACTAACTATATTTCCCGCGTGCCGTCGACTATATTTCCCTTCCGTAGGAGAGGACATCCCGTGCCAACAATTTGAATTTGAAAGAGTAGAAAATATGTATATTTGGTTTCCTGACTCATCCCACGGGAACACTACATTTTTCGGGATAAAAAGTAGCCTATGTGTTAATCCAGGGTGTCAGCTATCACTATACCAAATTTCATCAAAATCTGTTGAGCCGTTTTTTCATGAAAGAGTAACAAACATCCATACATACATACAAACTTTCACCTTTATAATATTAGTAAGGATTTTCAATACACTTCAGCGTTTAATTTATTTAACAATAATAATAATAACATCCAACAGTCACATACATAGTCCTGACCCCACACTAAGATCGTGTCTTGTGTCGTGGGTATTAGGAACTACGAGAGACTTTTCGGTCTCACAAACACCCAGACCCGGAAGAAATATTTGTGGGCCGCACAAACATTTTTCTCGGTGCGGCGATCGAACCCGCGGCCTCTCGTTTCACAGGCGGCGTCTAACCAACTGCGCCACGGAGGCTGTCAAAAATCGTACTACCGTCCTTCTCTCTCCCTCAAAACACGCAGTCTTCCGCGTATACCGAGGTCCGTGTAGTTGCAGTCATTCCGAGTGCATATAGTTGTTGGCAGTGGCAGGGTAAGTGCAGTGCCGTTATATCACCCAGCTCAGTGAAAGTAAGTGCACCGCACCGTACCCGCGCACGAAACAAGGTAAACAAATCCTATTGAAATCAAAACTTTTTAAAATTTGGAATTGTGTAAGGACAGGGAATTATAAAGCCTTAGTGGACAATTTATGGAATATTATTTAAAATTTTATTATTTTTAGAATTGTGATTGAACATAAATGTTTAAGGTATCACAATTTAATTAGTGGTCGATATGTAATTTTGCCTTCATTACGCGCATTCGCGAATTACCATTAGGTATAGATTTTGTACACAAAAAAATATTATATATTTAAAAGTATCCTCATCATGTAATGTAAGTAAGCGTATGCCTGTTTAAATTTAATTATATTAATTTCATTAGGTAAACTTATTTACAATTCTCAAAAAAAAATTGTTTTAAGCAAAATTGAATGTATTTCTTATTTATATTATGTAAAATTATTTGTTACGTTGTTATTTAATGTTTCGCTTTTTGGTATTTTGTTTATTTTAATAAAGATTAAAGATTAAAAAAAAATACCAAAAAGGCCGAAACATTAAATAACAACGTAACAAATAATTGGTATTTTATACAGCGGGTTTTTTCTGCGTGATGTAACAGAACCTTTCATATTTGTAAACATTCATACAATTTAATAATCTGTGCTTATTACTGAAGTGCTTTAGTTGCCAAGCCCATAATTGCCTACTACTGAACATGATACTCCTCTACAATCGAGAGTTCGATTGAAAGTAGTTAGGCCATAGTTCACTAACCTGGCATGGTGTGGGTTGGCGGACTTCATATACTCTGTTAACCAAAATATTAAACGCTTTCAAGTAGTTTTTTCAGATACTTAGACTCGAAACATACTACCAAAATGCCGGACGACCCCACCCGAAGCGAATCGTGTTAAGTTTTAGGAAATAGTTCAATATTTTGATTTGACTTGTCGCGACGGATCACTTGGCATTTCAACTTTTGTTTCTTCCTTTAGTCTCTTTAAAACTATGTGTTATTACTCTTTTTAACTCTTTATTTTACTTAAATATAATATATCCCCACTTAAAATTATAAACAGAAATAAAAGCAAAACAAAAGAACACTGCTTCCATCTCCCAAAAGGTTAAATTCAATTTAAGAAACCTCATAGATTATGTCGGATAACATCATAGTCTTAATAAGTTAGCAGACATAACACAAGTTTCTTCTATCTAGCTTTTTGCTATAGATTTTTAAATATTTTTTTCACCTTGAACTATCTATTATACATCCATCCAAAGATTGACTTACATAGTATAAATAAGGATTATTATGTATTGCCAGTTCTAATACTGAGAGAAGGGTTATGGGACAAAGATCCATCATGCGCTTTCAAGTGCAAGAAATACACACCTGTCTTACCAATTTTCAAGGTGTATCCAAGTATCAAGTAGTGTGTATTGATAGTCAATCACCACGCACTAAAACGGTGAAGGAAAACATCGTGAGGAAACCTGCATACCATAGCGATTTATAAAAATTTCTATGGTATGTAAGTCCGCCAACCCGCACTAGGCCAGCGTGGTGGACTATATGGCCTAACCACTCTCAATCGTACTCTCGATTGTAGAGGAGGCCCGTGCCCTGCAGTGGGACGTATATGGGCTGATACAGATCCAAGTATCCATGATGTGGATATCCATTGTGGTCTCAACAAAAGGATTTATAGATATCCTCAACCCTGAAGCTGGTTGGAAATTCGATTCCATGTTCTTCAGTACATATAACTGCCAAATCGACGTTCATGTTACGATGTAAAACTCTGCCATGGTTGCTGAAACTCTGGTGTTTTGGTCGACTATAAGCTTTAAAAATCCTACTACGAAATACGCGGGTAAAACCGTCGGGTGAAGTGCAGCTGGTCTCAGATAAAAAGGTTGACACCGACCTCAAAACAACGTCGGTATATTTAGGTATTTTAGATTATTTAAAATATTAATCTATTTTTTTTTTCGTTTTATTGGTATTCATTGGACAGGTTACGATTTCGCAGTTTTTTTTTAAATTACTGCTTATGTTCTTAGCTCTTAAATATATGTAATAGTCAGTGAAAGTCGTGTCAAAATCGATCCAGTCATTGGAAAATTACATCACTGTTGATTTTTATAACTTACTTTCATTTACGTAGGGTTGTTATTAAAAAACACGAAATACATGTTTATTTATTTTACACAGCAGTAATTTTCTATGATATATATCTCTTTATATTTCATTGCAATACAAAAAAAATAGTTGTAACGGCGGATTGAGGCGGGATAGTCTCTATCCGTATTTTATACGACCGGCCTTCTTCACTCACTAATGCGCTATCCTGGTATAAGCACCAGCAGTATCTTATTATACTAGTCCAGGGGGCAGCAACCTTTTCAGTCGCTAGAACCAAAAATTACAATTTATAAAATGTCTAAGTTTATAAAGAGCCACATTTTTTTCTGACCACTGTTACGATGCCTGTCACGGGGGCGAGGTGCGGTAACAAGCGAGAACAAGTGGCTGGGAGATATTAATGGTGCCTCGTCCTCATTAATTGATTCAAAATGATTTTTTAGTATTTATACATACATACATAAACTCACGCCTACAATAACCCAGAAGGGGTAGGCAGAGGTGCCAGGACATCCACATTTCGCCTTTGTTTGTTCCGTCCCACAATAGCTGGCGAGCCTATCGCCATATCGGGCACAAATTCCTGACTCTGGGCTGATAATTAATAGAAAATTCCAATATCACTTTGATTCGAACCCGAGACCTCAGCTTTGTAACCTTAGTACAACTACGCCACCGAGGCAGTCAGTTTAGTATTTATCATTTTAAATAAATAATTGTATTGGCGTATGGAATTTAATAGCAGCAGCTTCACATCCAAAGAGCCGCATGTCGCTCGCGAGTCGCATGTTGCCGACCCCTGCATTAGCTTAAGCACATATAATTAAGTAAATTAAAATACTGTATCGTCCTTGGGAGTTTCACCAGTGGTAAAATATTCGTATAAGCCAGGAAAGTGCCAACTGCCCACCATACATATTAGTCACATTTGTCATTCCATCACAGTGACTCACCCACGTTCCTCACATTTCGGTTACAGCTTGTGTAGGCCTGGGAGGTTATTCTATGATCAGAAACATAGTTCGAATGCTCGGATGCCGTACGTGAAACTGTGCGAACGTGCCTCGATACCCTTTTTGGCCTGGCATGGTGGCGGCATTGCACTCCGCAATATGTTCGAATCTTCTATCTTATATTATCACTATAGACTAAGTTAGGAGTGAATGATATGTGTCACAGAGAATAGTATTGATTTTGGGAAGTGGAAAACTTGTAACCTTCTTAGGACGTCGAACGTTCGAACACTCGGACTTCGTTTCGGACCAGACCCTAATCTCCTATTTCGAGTAGCCAGGTACATTGTGAATTTTGATACACTTGCTATCGTGCCAGTTTATAAGCTAGTATTTTCTATTGAATCTGGAAACAGGTGCTAAATTACTGGGTGTATTTATCATACTTCCTGGGGTTTTGATAAAATGTAGTTAACACTTGGCAATTCCACACGGTAGCGATTCCTGTCGGGAATTCGCAGGAAGCAGGTCAATGACACAGACTGTTGCTGTGCATATTGTTTTGCTGTAAAATCACTGAAAATATGTATTAACATATAGATGCATATTGTATTGATACATTTTGAAACTAATGCACGACCTTGCAACAAAACAAGTAGTGCGAGGAAAACGGATTCTATAGACTAAATCACAGAACAGTTGAATATAGACAAAATGTTTACATGACATCGATGTGTTATAGACAAGAAGCTTATATCCAAATGGAGATTGCATTCCGTTTAGAAAACTGAAGCACAAAAATTTGACCTTTGGTGTGATCTTCGATCCTTTTCTAATGTTGCCAAAGCTTACGAATTATTTCCGCAAATAGCACAAAGTATTGGCGTTTTTAATTAACTGAGTAATATAAAAAGGTTCTGTTTTCAACTGTCCTGTACGTTTACAAAAGTTTGTATGGTCATGATATTATAAAAAAAACTACGTATTCGATTAGGATTTGGTCTTTATTATTTAACTTTATTAATGCTTTAGTTTTACATTATTTCCTCATTTAATTGCTCATTGCGCATACATTGCTAGGCAGCACTATAACAAAATGTCAACTTCAATTTACAAAATCATTTACTGTTGTTATTTTGTAAATGTTCTTTTCTGCGGATATTTCCCATATTTCAATATTTTCTCGTATTTTTCAACGTGTATAGACATAGATTTTCCAGAATGAGTTGTGTAGTGTGTAGTTGTAAAAATGTTTGGCATCCAGTATCTACCGTGAAATTATACAGGTAAATCGATTGTTATAATTATTGTGAATATTTAGACAAAAGTACTAATACACATGAATATTTTACATATGAACTGTGAGATTAATGTGTCTTGCATCATTCATGAACACTTTTTTCATATAATCATAAAGATAAATGTGATTATTTGTATTGTGAATATTTTGTAAACAAAGAGACTAGGGTGACCATAGTTTAACCTTTGGCTGCAATTAGAGTCATTGAATTATGAGGTGAGGAGGTGAAAACTGTCATTAATTGATGTCGTTTTTCTTGTTAGGTGTTTACAACAGAAACATTTCTGAAGTGCTATACCAAAGTTTTTTGAAACATGAAGTTACTTTATTTTAGTTGGAACAAAACGTTTAAATTCGTAAATTAATATGCGAAATACTGAAAAAGTAGTGTCGCTATCATTTTTTTCTAATTTAAAAGTGCGTGAATGATCTTACTGACTGCAGATACATTACATAAGGATCCTTACGTGAGTTAGGTTAAATTAGCCAAGGATCATATTTTGGTAAGTAATGTTATCTAGCTTTTAAAAAACAGTCAACATGTGTTAAAAATCGATAACGTCATTGTTTAGATGCCTTTGAATGTGCTTGTTGCTAAAAGTTATTGGAGGTACCGATGCGCTGAGTAACATTCAACAAATAGCCACAAAAGTTATACACAATTACAAAATGTTACCGTATTTCATAGAGATACTCCACTGCGGTGTGCATAATATAATCAAGCCTTGATTTATATTTTTATTTACGCTTAAAAATTAGGAGAAATTATTCTTTAGTTTAATTTCTCTTTACAGTTTCCCTAAAGATCCGGACAGGCAGAAAAAGTGGTTAAATTAAATGCCATTAATAGGAAAATTTTATAAATCTGCAAGAATTTTATGTGAATATTTTAATAAAGATGATTATAATTCTCAAAGACCGGAACATCTTATTAATCATGGCGATTTTATGTATTTTGATTTTATCATTAAAAACTTATAAATGGCTATTGTATGCAGGTTTCCTCTGAAACTTAAATTTAAACTGAATTATGTATATAGATAAATATTCATATGATACAATTCCATATTACAAAATACTAATTTGGTATGTCCTGGTTAAAAAAAAAGCATTGTCACTCTAAAGAAAAGGATAGCAGGCAACATCGACTTCATTCAAGGTAAAATTTTTGTGCTTCAGTGTTTTATACGGAATGCCAAATGGAGATTCCATTTGGGTATAAGCTTCTTGGTTATAGATATTATGTAATAGATACTATACATAGGTGACCGTCTTCAAATATATGTGGGAAAGTTTCCGCCTGGGGTCAAATCAAACGAAGATGATCTTAGTAATCTTCAATTATAGGTATATTTATCTTAATTAAAATTCTCTCCTTCTCGACTTCCTCGTCTTCCAGACTGTTCTCTTATATTCCGACCTTCCCTACTTTAACATCTTAATCATTCATCCTCTAACTCTTCCAATCTTGCGCCCGATTACTGGAGCGCCATTCAAATAATAAGTCGCTTTTAACAGCGCTCGGCCCCCTTCATCGTCATCATCATCATATCAGCCACAGGAAGTCCATTGCTGAACATAGGCCTCCCCCAATGATCTCCACAATGACCTGTTGGAAGCGGCCTGCATCCAGCGACTTCCTGCGACCTTAGTCAGATCGTCCGTCCACCTTGTAGGCGGGCGTCCGACACTTCGCTTGCCTGTACGTGGCCTCCACTCGAGAACCTTTCGGCCCCAACGGCCATCGGTTCTACGAGCAATGTGCCCGGCCCACTGCCACTTCAACTTGCCAATCCTATGGGCTATGTCGGTAACCTTGGTTCTCCTACGGATGTCCTCATTTCTGATTCGATCTCGTAGGGAAACACCGAGCGTAGCCCGCTCCATGGCTCGTTCAGTGACTTTGAGCCTTTTAATGAGGCCCACAGTGAGAGGCCACGTCTCGGTGCCGTATGTCATCACTGGTAACACACAACTATCGAAGACTTTCAATTTTAGGCACTGAGGTATTTTGGACGAGAAGACGTCGCGAAGTTTCCCGAACGCTGCCCAACCGAGTTGGATTCGCCGATTGACCTCTCTCTCGAAGTTGGACCTGCCTTACCGGACCACTTGTCCTAAATAGACATATTCGTCTACAACTTCGAGAGACGAGCCCCCAACTCCAATGGGGACAACAACATGGATATTCGACATGGTCTTCGTTTTATCCATGTTCATTTTAAGACTCACCTGTTGGGAAACTCGATTAAGGTCTTCGAGCATAGTGCTAAGGTCTTCCAGCGATTCTGCCAAGACTACAATATCGTCGGCAAATCGAAGATGAGTAATATACTCGCCGTTGATGTTGATGTCGAATCCTTTCCACTGCAAGAGCTTGAAGGCATTTTCCAGCGCGGCAGTGAACAGTTTCGGAGATATGACATCTCCCTGTCTCGCGCCTCTCTGTAGTGGAATAGCCTTCGTGCTCTGATCCTGTACTCGGACCGACATGGTGGCGTTGTTGTATATACACCTCAACACTTCGATGTACCGATAGTCTATGTGGCACCGCTGAAGAGACTGTCTCGATCGAATCAAAGGCTTTCTCATAGTCCACAAACGCTAAACAAAGCGGCAAGTTATACTCCTCGGTTTTTTGTATAACCTGCCGTAGCGTATGAATATGGTCTATGGTACTAAAGCCTTTTCGGAAACCGGCTTGTTCGGGAGGCTGGAAGTCATCAAACTTGCCTTCGAGACGATTTGTGATGACCCTTGAAAACAACTTATAGACATGGCTCAGGAGCGAGATAGGCCTGTAGTTCTTCAGCAAAGTGTTATCACCTTTTTTGAAGAACAGTACCACCACGCTCCTGCTCCATGCCTCCGGCGTTGAGCCCTCGAGGAGAACGGAATTGAAGAGCCTCTGAAGGACTTTCAGTATCGGCGTTCCGCCCGCTTTCAAATGCTCTGAAGTGATTCCGTCCTCACCCGGCGCCTTGTTGTTTTTAAGTTGTTTGAGGGCCATCTCAATCTCAAACAGGCTGATGTCCGGGATATCATCGCTAGAGTGTCGGATTAACTCGGCTCTCGGGTCTTCGGCCGAGCTAACAGTAGGTTCGGCAACCGAGGTGTAAAGCTGTCCGTAGAACCTCTCGATCTCTCTTAATACCTCTGCCCTAGTTGATACCACGCGGCCATCATCCGTTTTCAGCCTAGAAAACTGGCTTTGCCCAATAGACAAGTCTCTTGCAAACACTTTGGAGCCTCCGTTCCGCTCAATTGTCTCCTTAATGCTCACAGTATTTTGAGCACGAAAATCGTGTCGCAAGGACTTCCAGATCCGTCTATTGAGCCACCGATATGCTTCGGCGTCAACGGAAGACTGCAGCGTCAAAGATCGACGTTCGGCCATGGGGTCAAGAGTGTGGATCGAGAGTTTTTGTGGTCTATCTCTACGGCGAGGTCTAAAATACTTAGATCCCACCGTATGGACAGCTTCTACCAAACCGCTGTTTAACTCGTCCACTGCAAGGTTTTCTTTTAGACAATCAAAGCGATTTGTCAACTCGAGTTGAAAGCTCTCGGGGTTTTGGATATGGGCGCGAGTAGGTCGGAGCGTAGACTTCCTCAAGCGATGCCTTTCTAATTGGACGTTGATATTCAATGTGCCCCTAACCATTCGGTGATCACTACCGGTTTTCACCCTGTTGATCACAGAGACATCACTGAACATCCGTCTATTCGTCGTCAAGATGAAATCTATCTCATTTCTCGTAGAACCGTCAGGATTCAACCAGGTCCATTTCCTGTGAGGCGGCTTCTGGAAAAAAGAGTTCATCGCGAAGAGTCCCTCTTTTTCCAGAAAGTCGGCCAGTCTCTGACCCCTGAGGTTCCGTTGCCCATGTCCAAATTGCCCCACTTTCAACTCTGCATCGCTTCTCTTGCCCAACTTCGCGTTGAAGTCCCCCATAACAACATTGAAGTAGGTTTTGGAAGTATGTATGGCCCGACTTATGTCTTCATACATCTCCTCTACTTCTTCATCTGGGTGTGTCGAGGTCGGCGCGTATACCTGTATGACCTTCAACGAATACCTTTTTGATATTCTGAGTATAAGGTATACTACCCTGCTCGACACACTTGCGATGGATACGATGTTGTTGATGAGAGACCTGTGGACGAGAAATCCGACACCTCCTCGGGACTGTTGGTCGTCCCCCCGGTAGAAGAGCAGGTTACCAGACTTCAGGGTTATCGTATCCTCCCCGATTCTTCGGACTTCCGATAACCTCAGAATATCCCAGTGTAACCCGCTCAATTCTTCTTCCAGTTCGACAATCTTCTCGTCTGTCCTCAAAGTGCGTATGTTGTGTGTTACCAGGGCCAGTCGTCGTCGGGGATGGTAGCCGGGGCCAACCCGGGGATTCTTAGCACCCCCTGCCCCACCGTAAACATGGCTGCTACCATCGCCAGGAATAGTGGGGCTGCCGGGGACTGGGGGCCTGGTCAATTTTTGTGTCACCATTGAGGGAAATTTGCCAATACTCGCCACGCTTGGCAGGCGGGTTGGCGAGCGCAGGAGGGGACTCGCGCTGACGACGCTGCTGCCCATCATCAGCGGGGGAAAGGAAATAGGGTTTGTGAGTAGAGGATATAATGGGAAAGGGGAGTATGGCCTGTAGGAGTGGATACTGCAGTCATGGAAGGGAATGTTTGTAGTGACTGCAGTAGCTCGGGGGGCCGAGGTCGCGTACTCGTAGCACCTATTCTAGGACAGGCCATGACCACTAGATAGGAGCACCCCTGACCGAGCCCACTTAGCCAATACATTTAAGCGGGATTAACGTAGTTAAGCGCAACAAGTTTTCGGTCGTTAAGTACTTTAATTAGTTATCACAAACCACGTTCGATATGAGTCATTCGTGTAGTGTTCCATTCTATTCATCTTTCTTCATGACATTCAAATCCTACATCCATGACGCCTCTACTCCCCTCCACTCCTTTAATGGCCACTGTTTTAACGGACTCTCTTGTGCAGTGTTCAGAGTATGCACAAGCAAGCTTACGCCAGCAGTTTTATGCAAAAAAAAAATACATACATTCATCAATCTCGGTGGTTTCTATCAAATCGGTACCACTGTGCCTGACTCATACTTTATAATATGTATTGTATCTTTTTGTCATGCATCCGTTTAGACTTATAATCTTATGTTTCGTTTTTTTACTTCACTATCATACATACATAAACTCATGCCTTTTTCCCAGAAGGGGTAAGCAGAGGTGCCAGGGCACCCACATTTCGCCTTGCATGTTCCATCCCACGATGTGATAGGTGGCGAGCCTATCGCCTTATCGGGCACAAATTCCTGACTCTAGGCTGATAATGAATAGAAAAATCCAATATCACTTTCCCAGCCCGGGATTCGAACCCGAGACCTCAGCTTTGTAACCGTACCGTAGTACAACTACGCCACCGAGGCAGTTACTTCACTATCGACACACAATTTTTTTTTAAATTTATTTGATGGCGTGGACTGAGTTATTAATAATCCGCTCAGTGATGTCCTATGTATGTGTGTGTATATTTATGTATGTATGTATTATTATCAGTTTGAATATGATCCGAGTAGACTCCTGTCCTGGTTTTTCTACGATTCGGTATTTTTTTATTGTAATGAATGACGAGCTTGCCGCTCGCCTGATAGTAAGCGATGCGAACAGTAGTAGAACCAAACAACACCTTGAATTGCAAAGCCATGCTTGGCATTCCCCTGCGCTCGCCATCCCGAGACATAAGGTGTTAATCTCGATATTATGTCCATTAGTTACTCCGGCTAAAGTATCCTTCCAACAAAAAATACTACAGTGCATTTACACTGGTATTTGGCGGGAGAAATAGACATTGCGGTGGTACCTACCCAGGCGGCCTCTCACATATGAGAGACCTATCACCAGTAAATATTAAAATAGTGTATCGGCATCAAGCAAAGTGGAGATCGATATCTGCCTATCCCTATGGTATACAGGTGTGTCGTTTATGTTTGTAATTGTATGTATTATCAGTTTAAATATGATCCTATTCGACTGCTGTCCTGATTTTCCACAACTTGTTTATGTAAACTGTTACGCGAGTGTAAGCGTGACGGGACGCATGACTGGCTCGTGATGCAACCTCATACAATGTTACTACTGTAGTAGACATTCCCAGTCTTCACTACATCTGGATGTATCAATTGTAATATACTGGATATATCAAGACTGCGACCGTAAACGTAGTCGGGTGGTAGTTTTAGTGACTACAGACACCTGACACAAAGCAAATAAAAGTTTTTGTGATGGTTTAAATACCGGGTATATCAATACTGCTGCCAAAAATGAAACCGGGAGGTAGTTTTAGTAACTACAAACACAATGTAACTAAAATATTCGCAAGGAAATGCGAAAATTATTTTTTAAATATCGTCGACTTTGGGTGATAAATTCATAGTGTTTGCTAAAATAATAATTTAAAGCCATGCCTACCATAGCGTCTTTAAAACTAAAATGGTGTACACTATTGTTTAAGAAAAAACGATGTTTTTACCACCCTAATAAGACGATAGAAATAACATTACAAAAGAAATTGTCACATTTTTTTACAAAATTTAGTTGCTTTGTGTCTGAAGTCACTAAAACTACCACCTGGCTTCGTTTTCGATTAATATTTCTAAAACTATTTATTAAAAATGCTGTTGCGAATCGTATATTGCTCTGTCAGCTGTGCGATTTTTATATGTATTATGTTTTGGATCATTTGTGTTTTTTTTAATAAATAACATGAATTGAAAACTTTACCCACCTACATGAACAAATATTGGTATTACAATTACTGTTCTTTTTCATAAAATACAAACACTACCAACAATATGTACATCAGTTAATTTATGAATACTGTAATTAATATATAACTCAATTTAGATTGTGTACAGAAAGTATTCTGCTGGGCGTTGAATTCCACTGCGAAATTAGTTTATTATCACAACATTTCCTTCAAGAATTTATTATAAAACTTTTTTTTATTAGTCCTTGCTGCGGTAGGGTATAATTATTTCATTTACGTGCATAATAAAACATTTCGTGTGCAAAAGAGAACAGACACGAAATAAATATCTTTAAGTTATAAAAATAAATTATCATGTTCGACGATTCTTGTAGTCTTTATTCGTAAAAACCAGTGTGCGAGTTTGCTGATATAAAGAAGTACTGTACCGTATTAGCCTGTGCGTATAAGCTCACATAATCCCACATCGGGGCACGCGCCTTCCCTACAATCGATAGAACGATTGACTAAAGAGGGTTCGCGGAGGTTAGATACCATAGGAATTTTCACATATCACTATGGTATGCGGGTTTCCTCACAGTTTTTTCCTTCAATATTATATTGCGGCGGTTGACTATCCATACACGCGTGACTCCGAAAAATCAGAGGTGTGCGATGAGAATTTTAATCCGTGAGCTCCTGAACATGTTGGCAGCCGCATGTGATCCAATTAGCAACAGCCCACCAGGCACTTCTCCATCTACACGTTACTCGTGTTTATGGTACTCGTGATATCGTAAGTCGGCCAGAAAAACTACATTCCATCTTCGAGAAATCCAAAACTAATACTTGGAAGTAGTAGGCATACCCTACTACTACCAAATTCAAGAACGATAGTGGTCATGAACAATCTGATAGGCCGCTACCGTCCTTACGTTAAGCAAATTAAATCCAAAAAAAGACCCACAAATACATATCAGCTCAACCATTTGTCCCCGTGTGAAGTTCGTTCCTGCAGTCTCCCGTTTTACAGCGGACCTCTTTACCTATATAGTGTATTATCTATAGGACCTCTAATCGACTTCGCTATGAATACATGAATACTGTTAAAGCGCCATCTAGAAGTGAGCTGGAATATTTTGACCTAAACGATAAAAGGAGTCCACTAAATATATGGGTTGACAGCGTTCCAAACACTTCGATCAAATTGCACTAGATGGCAGTGTAAGGATTACTATACATTAAAGGTTCTAAGTACCCTTTGTTCTGTTGTTCTAATTTAGTATTTACAGGTAGACTCGTAAGACATCTTTTTAATTGTAATACAATGTTATTTGTAGTGTTTTTATTTTTATATAAGCAGTTATTAGATAGAGTTTGGTTTTGAATTCATGTTTGTCAGTAGAATTTACCTTATATTTAAGAAACAATTTGGTCTTCAGTAATAATACTTTAAAGGTGTATTTGAGACGAGATATTTAGAGATGTGAACACAACACCCACATTATATAATATAGTAAACATTGTTTCTTAGTCATCATTTTAGAAAAAATAACTATTCCAGAGCGCTAGGTACTTTTTGTATCCATGTTTATCCCATTAATTTTTGTTCTTCATTTGTATATAACTAGCGGTCCGGCCCGGCTTCGCTCGGGTGCAGATGCTTTTTGAGTCTAGTTTACTTTAGAAATACAGGAATTAGTTCCCGGGCAAACTGATATAAATATTTGGACTGAACATTATTGCCGTACTTTAAACTTCCCATTCCATTCCTTACTTCCGTGTACATCCCAAAGGAACACTATATTAGATAAGATAAAAAATACCCTACGTGTTAATCCAGGGTATCAGCTATCTCCATACCAAATTTCATTAAAATTGGCCCTGTATTTTGAACGTGAAGAGGTTACAAACACACAAACTTACGAATTTGTAATATTAGTAGGATTAATGTGTTTTAATCAAATTTGGATATATTCTTATTATGATCGAATAATTAAATATCAGTACTACTACCATGACGTAATTATTTTGTTCCAGATGTGGTTGGCAGTGCTAGCAGCCGTGCTAGCGGTAGTGGTCTACCTCTACTTAGACGCGGTAAAACCTAGAAAGTTCCCCCCGGGCCCAAAATGGTCCCCGATTCTTGGCTGCGCGACTGAAGTATACAAGTTAAGAGAAAAGACTGGATACCTCTACAAAGCGACAAAAGAGTTATCGATACGATACTGCAACGATGGCCCACTGCTGGGACTAAGGATTGGGAAAGACAGGATAGTTATGGTTAACAGCTTAGAAGCTAACAAAGAGATGTTATTCAACGAAGATATTGATGGAAGACCGAAAGGAATCTTCTATCAGACAAGGACTTGGGGTCAACGGCGTGGTCTTCTCCTAACTGATGGCGAGCTATGGAAGGAACAGAGAAGGTTCCTCATTAAGCATCTAAAGGAATTCGGTTTCGGAAGAACTGGTATGAGTGAGACAGCTAAATCCGAAGCGGGCCACATGGTTCAGGACGTCATGAATATAATCGGAGAAAACAACTCCGCAGTAATCCAAATGCACAATTTCTTCAACGTGTATATCTTAAATACCTTATGGACCATGATGGCTGGAATCAGGTACAACCCAACTGATCCGCAAATGAAGATCTTACAGACCCTACTTTTCGACCTCTTCGCAGCTGTTGATATGGTCGGGACTGTCTTCAGCCACTTCCCAATACTCAGCATCGTTGCGCCCACTCTCTCAGGATATAGGGACTTTATCAAAACCCACGAGAGAATCTGGAAATTCCTTCGCGAGGAGATTGCGAGGCATAAAGACCGCTTCGACTCTTTGAAAGAAGACAAAGACTTTATGGACGTTTACATCAGGGTTCTGAGGGAGATTGGCGAAGTGGACACTTACTCCGAAGGTCAGTTGGTGGCGATGTGCATGGATATGTTTATGGCTGGTACGGAGACGACAAGTAAAAGCATGAGCTTCTGCTTCAGTTATCTTGTGAGAGATCAGCAAGTCCAGAAGAAAGCACAGTTGGAGATTGATGCTGTTGTTGGAAGACATCGGGCGCCGTGTCTGAATGATCGCAATAAGTAAGTAATTAAAATAGTATATTCTTGTTATGACAAAAATAAATTAATGCAGGGTAAGTACCGGCAGATTCTCGAGGAATACTTTGGTGAACCAGACAAAGTCAAGAATGGTTAGCTGGTTAAAAACCGTTAAACTTTGCCACGAGAAGGCAATTCCAGACCAAATTCCACCCCAAGAAGTTTAATCCAAGTAGCATGAATGTTATAAGCAATGATGAGGATAATGTAGAAAAGATTAAGCATAATATATTTGTAATATATATAGTTGACAGCCTCCGTGGCGCAGTTGGTTAGATGCCGCCTGTGATACGAGAGACCGCGAGACCGCACCGAGAGAAATGATTGTGCGGCCCACAAATATTTCTTTCGGGTCTGAATGTTTGTGAAACAGAAAAGTCTCTCGTAGTTCTTTATACCCATGACACAAGACTCGATCTTTGTGAGGGGTCAGGACTATTTATGTGACTGTTGGGTGTTATTTATTATTATTTTTATTATCTGTTCTAAGGTTTGATGCTATGATGATCAGGTATTCACAGATTAATTTAAACGTAGTGGTAGAATTTTTGTGCCTGACCAGCGTTTTCTCAGTCTGATATCAGTCAGTATATTCAATCGAGGAGTTGACTTGCAGCACTTATATTACCATACACTACTCCGTAACATATTCACGTCCTGAAATAAAAATGCATTGACATTGACATGTTTTTATCAATTTTCCAGTATGCCATATAACGAAGCCATTGTCCATGAATGCGTCCGCCATTTTATGGGAAGGACTTTTGGAGTGCCACATCGAGCCCTCAGATCGACTACACTGGCTGGATACCATATTCCCGAGGTAAATTGTTTGTAATTGCTTTAGTATAATTACTGCTGATGTTAGGACCTATACTGATCCGATAGGAATCACGCTAAATAATAAAATCCATGATTTTGTAGTTACCAGAGACGTAATAATAGTAATAAAGTATGCCATAACTTTCGAGGTCTGTTATCACTGGTTTTTCTGTTATCACTGACTTTTTAAACAGCGGGATAGCCAATTTAGACGTTGCATGTGGATAGGGATTAGGGATGTCTTCAAACAGATTGTCACTGTTTAGGGTACGATCACCATCATTGCGTATGGCATTTATCCTGCGTGGATCAAACTTCTATGTCTAGGTTTTTTAGCCAACTTGCTGCATCAGGAGTGTATTTATGGAGTTCCGAGATTCCACCGAGGAAACAGCGAAGTGGGCATTCCTTTACGACATGGGACAGGTCACACGTCTGGTCGGGTACGATGGGACTGACGTATCTAAGTAGTAAAACTTGAAGTGTAGCCTAGTGTCCAGGCTGAATTCCACTGGTGCGGGATGTTTTTTCCGCCAGTCGACATAATTATACCAGCCTAATTCCAGATCAGATTGAATCCAGATATAAAACAAGTGAACCGAAATGCGACACCTTTCCGTGGGTTACTATGATGACTATTGACCACTGTTTTAGGTGCTCGCTTTTCGGGCGGATGCAGATATGTTGCCACGAGTACATAGCATTATTATTTTATTCTTATTTTGTCTACTGGTGATAGGTCTCTCATATGTGAGAGGCTGCCTGGGTACCCACCCACCACCGCAATTTTTATTTCTCCCGTCAAACAGCAGTTTAAATGCACTGTTGTGTTTCGGATAGAAGGACATTGTAGCCAGAGTAACTACTGGACATAATGAGACTTCATATCTTATGTCTCAGGATGGCGAGCGCAGTGGAATGCCAAGCATTGCTTTGTAATAAAATGTTTTTCACAATAAAATGTTTTTGAATTTTGAATTTTTATTAACTGTGTTGCTTGGTTTCGCTGTGTTCATGAGCGCTCGCATCGCTTACCATCAGGCGAACGGCATGTTTGTCTCGCTATTCACGGCAATAAAAAAAATTGGAATGAATGGCGAGATATATGAGAGACCTTCTATCAGCAAAAAATTGGGCTAGTAGAACCCTCTATGCATTGCTAACGCAATGATGTGATGAAAAAGGTCCCATATCAAGTACACTTTGTTGTAGTTTTACAGTTTAAAAATAGAGGGCGCCTCTTGGAATATTTTGTGAAATCCATTGGTGAATTTTACTACCACTTCAGCGCTGTAGAGGACATTATAAAAAGGTTTTTAAAATTAATCAAAGAATTTAAACCTCAATAAAACCAGTTTATTGGTAAGAAATTCAAAGAATATTTACAATGAAGAATAATACTATGTTGTCATACAAGCAAGATGTCGCTAGTAGCTTACAATGTTACGGTATTAATTAAATACACTGGGAAAATTGACACACACATGCAAAATTTCCTATTTTCCATTTCAATAAGTTATGTTTGTACGACGGATTCAATTGGTATTAAGGTAAGACAAAAAGTCAATCTCTTCCTTGTGTTACCATATTTTTCTTTCCTCACATCCTTTCAAGTATATTGGCATAATTAAATTAATGGCGCTATTAATAAAGTTTGATTTTAAGCGACACTGAGTAATTTAATTGTTGTTGTTTTGAGAATTCACGTCGTGTAACGTCAAAGATGTCAAAGAAGTATAGGTATTAAATACAGAGACAGTCACACCTCCATTTATTAAATGTTGGCTGTCTGTTTTTGTGCAAGTACAAATATTATTAATTACGCAATTCGATATAACCAACAAGGATCTAATACTGAGAAGCAATGATGTCATTTCGGAGGTCAAGTGCTGCTCAATTTAGGCCCCCTAAAGATTAGGCACTAATGTAATACCCGGATGTAAATATAATGATGTGCATTTATTCAAATATTTCTGTTTTGGAACACAATTAGGCTGGTACCTACTCATAGTATTGTCTAGTAGTGTGCGTTGACCCTTTTAAGTTAAAGAAGTATATAAGTTTAGAGTGGCGTTGCTTTTATTAATGGGTAGAAGAGTCCCATACAGCCATAGTAACTGTTTATCTATCTCATAATTTTTATTAAAATACTCTAAAACCACCCATTATCTCATTCAGTTTGTTCATACCTCTGTCATTTTAGTAGGTAAAAAAATAAGATTTTTTATTTAACCAGCTTTGTTTCAATTATACTACAAAATATTTTATTAATGTTTTTTTTTTATTATATCCTATTTAATTATTAATATCTTATTACATAATACATTAAAAACAACAAGTTTAATGATTAATTTGGTATTTTTTTTTAATTTAATTATTATTATTATATTCATATATTTTTCGTTATGACTTATGCATCAATTGATTATTTTTATATTTGGTGGTAATACTTATTAAATTCTCTTTCCCCAGGACACGATGGTGGTAAGCAACTTCACAAACATCCTAATGGACGAGCAGTACTACCCAGACCCCTACGCATTTAGGCCTGAGCGGTTCCTAACAGACGGGAAGGTGACCCTTCCAGACCACTACTTCCCTTTCGGCCTGGCCAAGCACCGGTGTATGGGCGACGTGCTAGCCAAATGCAATATCTTCGTATTCACCACAACTATGCTGCAGAAATTCTCTTTCCTCCCAGTTCCTGATGAGCCTTTACCTTCACTGGATCATGTAGATGGAGCCACGCCTTCAGCAGCGCCTTTTAAAGCACTTGTCGTGCCTAGAACTGTAGAGTACATTTAGGTTTTCTAATCTATTATACCTAGGTGTTTTAAATGCGGATGTCAGGAATAAAATAGGCCAGACTATGAGGAATATTTTTATTTTTATCTCTATTTTATATGTAAGTAATATGAATGCAGAGAAATAAAATACTATACCGGGTATATCAAGACTGCTACCGAAAACGAAGCCGGGTGGTAGTTTTAGTGACTACAAACACAATGCAACCAAAAATTTCGAAAAGAAACGCGACAATAATTTTTTAAGTTTTTTTAAATTTCGTCTTTTTTGTGTGGTAAATCCATAGTTTTTGCTAAAATAATAATTTAGACACTTTTATACCTTGGATTATTTATAAATAAAAGTGTATACACTATTATTTTAGGAAAAAATGTATTTACCACCCAAATATGGTCATAGGAAAAAAATAACAAAAAAAATTGTCGCTTTTTTTTTGCAACTTTTTCTGTTGCATTGTGTCTGAAGTCGCTTAAACTACCCGACTTCGTTTTCGGTAGCAGTCTTGATATACCCTGTATAACTGTGACTAAATATATATTAAGATATTTTTGTTTTGATTTAAATATGTATTTTGAATCGATACGGAAGACACCTGCCCCGACTTTAAGGGTTTTATGTTTGTAAGTTGCCTTTTTTGTTCAATAAGTGTATAAATAGATAAGAATATATTGTCTTGTCAAATTCTTTAGCTATTTATTTTAATGTCAGGTTGTTGTTTAAGTATTATTTTTAATACTTCGTTATTATTTATTGTACTTAAGCCTAGTTCTTATGAGCTGTAGATGATTTGATAGCCTCAACAGGTGGGACGTATAGGTCCAATTTCAGCATTATGTGTGTACTGATGTTCTGATATATTAGGGTTAAATTTAATTCAGAGGATAAAATAGGAAGGGCCTTTAATTCTCATACATTCCGCCGACTTCTCGGTACAATTTACTAGTAGTAGTATATAAGAGGTTGCCTGAGCAGGTACCATAGCAATGTCTATTTCTTCCGCAAACATCAGTGTAAAGGCACTGTTGTGTTTCGGATTGAAAAACACTGTAGCCAGTGTAACTACTATACTACTAATATTTCTTCTGTCTGGGTGTTTTTGAGACCGAAAAGTCTCTCGTAGTTTCTGATACCCATCACACAAATCTGGATCTTAGTGTGGGGTCAGGACTATGTATTTCATTGGTGGGAGTTATTTATTTATTATTTAATAAATTTTGTTCATGATAATCTTAATCCAGTATCTATATTAACCCACATACATTCCTCTGCAAACAAGGCACGGGCATCCTCCACTATTAACAATCTAGAGCCCCATTGAGGGTAGTCAGGGTCATATAGTCCACCTCTCTGACCTAGTGCGGGTTGGCGGGATTTACATAATGGTTATATCAAGACTGCTACCGCAAACGAAGCCCGTGGTATTTTTAGTGACTTTAGACACAATGCAAATAAAAGTTGCATTTTTCTTGTTCGCTTAAATCTTTAAAACGACGCAGCGGATTTTGATACGGTTTTTTTTAATAGATAGAGTGATTCAATAGAAAGGTTTACATGTATAATAACATCCATTAAATAGTGGAGAAATATTGTTATTTTTGAGGTTTCTAATGTGATGTCGTTAATTATCAATATTTTTCCGCTTACATTGCAAACGCAGGCTGAGCCCTACGAGATTTATCAAAATAATGTACTACATATTTGTACACATTGAAAAGGTCTACAGAAAACTCCGCGATGGTATATGTCTATCTCTTATGGATATCCCACAATAACATTTTTTTGTCATTTACTTTTTACGACAAATAATGGCTAATTTTCGAAGTGATTTTAACCAATACAGCATTAATCCTTATCCAATTAAATAGCTTAAATAAATTGTTGATTTAATATAGATCTATGTGGTCCTTTACAGCACAAGATTTAATTGAATATTTTTGAAGATATTACAGATTTAAAATTGCGGGACGTAGCGCTTGCGGCGGTACTGGCCGGCCGGGGCGGCGGCAGCGTGCCTATATAGGAATGTTTATATGTATAATAATAATACGTACATATTATTGTACAAAAATCTATTTGTACCCGGGCGAAGCTGGGCCGGGCCGCTAGTTAAAAATAAAAGGTTACATGATTTTTGAAAATCGATGTATTAAGTCCCTAATATAAAGACAGAAAAAATATATGTCGGGTATTTTTTTGCAATAGTTGTAGTTACATTGTGTCTGAAGTCACTTTAGCTTCCAACCGAGTTCGTTTTCGGTAGCAGTCTTTATATACCCTGTATGTACCATAGAAATTTTAGTAATTTAATAAATATATTGGCGTTCTCATAAGACTAAAACCCGTCGAATGGTTGTAATGTTGCTTTTTGGCGGTTTTATAGTAGGAACATTGAATTCATATATAGAGATTATTCGTGTCATATAATCTTGGTGATTGGGGATCGAACCCGCAATTTTTTCAGTAAAATTAAAATTTATTTACTGGGTAAATATATCCTTTATTTAAATTATATTTATATATTTAAAGTAGTGGCGTGTCAACTATTATTTCTTTACCAAAGTTATTACATGATGGTAAATCAGTTTTCATCGTAGAAAATAAAACAACCGATTTTTGTCATAGTTATATTTACATAAACTAGAATAGAATACACATAATTACATAACGTATAGAATAGTATAGTTACATATCTACTATAGGTTTTTTTTGTTTATTTAATCAATTACATAAGGTCGAAGGAATACAATAGATAAACATATTATAAACAGTAATGCATATTAAAGATTGACAAACTATAACATAACAGCATTAGAACAATACATCTATAAACTACTTACACGATAAATACAATATATTTAAACAATTTATTAATTAATTTTACAATATATTTGACACATGATACATTAGTTAATTAAGTTAACCTACATGTTTCTCATTACCCCAGGTGACGATAATTTGAAAAAAATATGAGAACATTTTTTTTTCGTAAATCTTGATTTAATTTTCACGATATTTGAGCATTCCATATACAGGGTATATCAAGACTGCTACCGAAAACGAAGCCGGGTGGTAGTTTAAGCGACTTCAGACACAATGCAACAGAAAAAGTTGCAAAAAAAAACGACAATTTTTTTTTTGTAATTTTTTTCCTATTGCCATATTTTGGTGGTAAATACATTTTTTCCTAAAATAATAGTGTATACCCTTTAATTTATAAATACTCTAAGATATAAGAGAGTTTAAATTATTATTTTAGCAAAAACTATGGATTTACCACCCAAAAATGACGATATTCAAAAAATCATAAAAAATAATTGTCGCGTTTCTATGCGAAATTTTTAATTGCATTGTGTTTGTAGCCACTAAAACTACCACCCGGCTTCGTTTTCGGTAGCAGTCTTGAGATACCCGGTAGATACGCGGATTTCTATCGCTTGGCTGAACTTTAGTTCGATTCATGAACTTACCTGAACCGTAAAAAGACACGGTATCTTTAAGGTTTGAACAAATTCTTTGAAACCTAAAATCTTTGTGATCTTGATTTTTGACAAAACTATCACGCCGTTTTTTTCAACTTAGTACAATGTTACTTGTCGTGGTTACGAACATGTGGTTTAAATTAAATACTATATGTCAATATTACCTTGCATAATCAATTAGTTACAAACATAGATACATACATCAACTCAAGGCTCTTTTCTAGAAGGGGTAGGCAGGAGACATATATTTTGTTACATTTAGTTTTATATGTTCCGTCACACGATGTGATAGGGTTCGAGCCTACCGCCATTTCGGGCATAAAGTCCTAATTCCAAGCCGATTATGAATAGAAAGATCCAATATCTCTCTGGTCAACCCGTGATTCGAACCCGAGACCTCAGCTTTGTAACCATGCCGTAGTACGACTACACCACCTAGGCCGTTAATAATCAATAACATAGTTATTCATTTACTACCTAGGCATTCATTTTTATTCAGGTTATTCATTTTTATTACATTCATTTCTTTATTTGCTACCATGAGGATGTGATTTTGTATATGAAAAATATTGAAAATGATTATTACGATTCTAGCGCCACGCTTTAGTGAGAAGTTTAAATGAAATTGTTAAATGGCGTTAGTGTGCCAATTAACCAAGAAATATGCTTTATATGTTGATATTATCTTAATAAACTTCTGTCAATTAAACCAATGTTAACTTGATATTGGTTACATAATAAAAAATGAAAGATACAAATTTTCAAATATTGACTGAACAAATTTGAAATACGCACGTTTGCCTATCGCATCCCCTGATGGCGAAATCACATCGAAAAGTATAGTTGCGCATCTATCTTTTTATATAATAGTAATCTAACGCCCAAATACTGGAACGCAACTTAAATATAAATGGTGCTGGCTAAGTGGGCCGTGCGCTGTTAAGAGCAACATATTATTTGAATGGCGTTCCAGTATTCGGGCGTATGTTTTCTACGTCTTATGTGGTATCGTAGCATATTCAGATAAAGTTATTACTTAAATTCCTTACATAGTAGCTAATTATATTATAATTTATCATTAATTTTATAATTTGCCTAATACGGGGTTAGACACCCTAGACCATCAGAATGCAAATAAAACATGTATTTTAATTATGTAATATTAAAAGGGTTAAAGTAATTTAATACCATTTTTTTTTTTTATGAATGGCGAACGAGCATTCCATTCGCTTTTTGGTAAGCGAAACAACCGCTCATGGACAGTACCAAAAGCAAACATTCATGGGAACTACAAAGCAGTGGTTGTAATTTTGCTGCGTGCGCTACCCTGAGGCATAAGATGTTTAGACTCATTATGTCCAGCACTTTAAATCTGTGCACATCAGTGCATTTACACTGCTATTTAGCGGGTGAAATAGACATTGCGATTGTACGTACCCAGGTGGCCACTCACATTTGAGAGAACTACCATCAGTAGCTTTTAAGGTTCTACAATTCTATATATCTGTCTAAAATTGATTACTAGGTCGGAGGTTCCAAATTTTTTTTCTCATAGACCACTATCAAAATGAAGTTGCTTCTGAAGAACTCTCTACTGCTACCTTTCTAACATACTCGTATTGCCAAAATAAAACATGTGAAGATTAGATATTACTATAAAACATTGCTTTGCAGCTGTGTAATTTCAATAGTTAATTAATGTAAGTTCTGGATGTGTGGATGTCAAAACAGTATGTAGGCTAATCATATCATCAGCGTTGAAAACTGTAATTAACGATTCAAACGATTATTAAAATATTATTTGAATAAAGAATATTTTTATTTAGATTTTTTGATTTCATAAAGTAATTCTATCTAGATTTATTTACAAATTGTGAACCTCAATTTTTTTTCATACCATCATAGACCATCGTCGAGTCTACTGTGGACCCCAGGGACCACCTGAGTAACTTTGGTAACTAGATATATAACTTTCTATCCTTATGTGGTACAGGCGTAACTACTATTTTTTTTTTTGCAATGTATGGCGAGACGAACAAGCCGTTCGCCTGATGGTAAGCGATACGACCGCTCATGAACAGTAGCAACATTCCACTGCGCTCGCCATCTTGAGACATAAGATGTTAAGTCTCAATATGTCCAGTAGTTGCTCTGGCTACAATGTCAATGTTATTATTTATGTCTACAACTGATACACCTCTAATAAAATCATTCAATCTAAATTAAATTACGTACTAGTACACTAGAATTTACAGAAATAATTACATTTTACAAATTTATTTTTATTTTATTTTATTTTTTACATTCAGAAAACTAACAGCTAATACAAGCAGTAAATTAAAAAAAATGTAACAGAAGGCCATTTACAAGTTTTCACCTATAAATACGTTAGTATAATATTCAAATATTCAAATTTTAAATCGTATAATATTCAAATTTTAAATCTTAACATTACTTAGCAGCCACTATACAGAAGTATTCTACGAGCCTAGGATATAAGCTATTTTATACAATAATTGCTAAGAAAGGCTAGATAAATAAATATGTATATCAACAAAAATTTAAATAAAACTACATCAAAAACGGTTCAGTAGTGGTAGTCGTGGAATAACGCTGCCATGTATACATGCGTTGACATGAAAATATTTTTTTTGCACTGAATGGTGAGACTAGGTAGCATGCCGTTCGCCCGATGGTAAGCTATATGACCGCTCATGAATAGTAGCAAAACCAAACAACACTTTGAATTACAAAGCAATGCCTGGCATTCCACGGCACTCGTCATCCTGAGACATAAGATGTTAAGTCTCAATATGTCTAGTAGTTACTCTGGCTACAATTTCCTTCAATCCGAAACAAAACAGTGCATTTAAACTGCTGTTTGACGGGAGAAATAGACATTGCGGTGGTACCCACCCAGGCAGCCTCTCACATATGAGAGACCTGTCACCAGTAAGTAGGCAATTTATCGTAAGTGATTATTAAACTCGAATAATAAGGATGTTACATAATACCTGTATTTGATTATGGACATTATTTTGAACAAGTGAGTATTCAAGCCTAAGTAATTTCTTATTGACTTTACAGTACAACACACAAAAGAGGCATTGAATATAATATACGGTAAGGAGAAAAAGCCAGTTAGAAAATCATCAATATCTTTTAAAGTGTCTGACCTAGCTTTATGAAATAACATAAATCATATGTAATATAAATAAAACCTATTTTAAGGTTAACTTAATAAAGTAACTGCTGCCCTATAAATGCAAGTATCTCGACGAACAAAAATAAACTTAACGTGAAACTAAAAACGTGTTATATTATCAAATATTCTAATAGTATAATTAACATCATATAGAATTTAATAAACTTACTATTTAAATTAATTCTACATATTATGATAGTCTTGGAAATTTACAATAACTTTTTAGAAGCTTTAACATTTTATTCATACAATTGTAATTATTGGATGCTGTCCACACAATCTTATATACAATATTCTATGATAGTTTTAATGCGAAAATGTATTTATCATTTATCTGTATTATACGTACTACATTATCGAATACTAGAGTACCAAAGTGAGTTAAAATCTAATAACCGCCACCCACGTAATAATATAACTGCAAGTACTAAGCATTACTGAGCTTTTGTTATCTTGTGTCAACTCTGGTATAATAAATAACACCCACCCAATAGTCACATACGCAGTCTCGACCCTGAATATTTGTAGGCCGCACAAACATTTCTCTCGGTGCGGGGATCGAACCCGCGGCCTCTCATTTCACAGGTGGCGTCTAACCGACTGCGCCTGTCGTCATGGTGGTTTTATTGATGCTGTTATTTGACGATTAATGTAAATTTATTTTTGTATTCAATAATATAAAAATAAGTGAAATTTGCGTTTATGTAAACGCACATGAACCTGTGTGGTCTGTGGCAAGTATACATATGTTCAAGTTTCGGTAGAGCATCAGAGATATCCAGTGCTGCACGAAATGCGCGCAACGGCCACCGAGGGGTTTTTAGTTAGTATGCTGGCGTAGGTTTTAGTTAGGGACTCGACTTTTGCTTATATATTTTTTAATTTTATTGCTACATGTGTGGCGGCCATAACCTAAAATGTATACATACTAAAAACATGCATCGAAGATACTAGTTCTATACCTAAAGCCTAGCTTAACTAAAACTACTCTAAAATTACAATACGCTTAAAATTAACGCGTGGATCATCACAGCTCTAATAGCAATAGTTCATGATATTTTTCACCACGCGTGTCTACTGTTAATCACTCTCGTCTATGGATGTAATATAAAATGTCGTTGCGACGTGGACCAATAATTCTATCAGAACACGCATCACCCACGACTCAGACTGAATGGTAGAAGTCACAACTACATACACATAATACTATATACAGTTTTACAATCACATAGAATATATACATAGATGTTTCATGCGTATTTATAGATTAGACCACAGTACACAAAGGGCTTAGCCTGCATATTATAGGCTTAGGTTGATCAGCTTGATGGTTTGCTGTCATGGGATAGTCAATTGTAACTGTTCTGTCTTCCAGTCAGGTTTATTTGTCTATTTCTTGTGAATGTATTTAAAAAAAATGACAAATGTTGTTTCATTAATTATTTTTTTTTACTATACTTCGTCGCCTTTATGTCAATAACAACATACACCAAATTTACACTTTCACATTACGTACCATTTTAAATCAATAATTTCGTATAATAATTCTTAAATATTAATAATCTGTAATTTCATCAATGTTTTTTTTTTAACTACACTACGTCGCCTTTATGTCAATAACAACAAACACTAAATTTACAATTTCACATTACGTACCATTTTAAATCAATCATTTCGTATAATAATTCTTAAATATTAATAATCTGTAATTTCATCAATGTTTTTTTTTTAACTACACTACGTCGCCTTTATGTCAATAACAACAAACACCAAATTTACAATTTCACATTACGTACCATTTTAAATCAATAATTTCGTATAATAATTCTCTAATATTCTTAATCTGTGAGACCGACCTATGTTTGTGATTTCTCTTTCCAATACAATATTTATTTGAACTGGTGCCCTTCGACTTTTGCCTGTGAAATGCTGTTAAGGATACGTTTCTGATATAATACGGATGACCTCAAGTACCTATCTAACCTATAGGAGTGAGGAAGTAGGGCTAGATCTATAGAATATTTATACGTAGATAATGTAATGGAGCATTGTGATAATTATTGAAATATAGATTAGAAACGGAATAATTAAATGATCGAGCGGCTAGATTTCGTCGTGTATAGATAGATAGATAGATAATGGCGGAGACATGACGACATAAAAAACATGGAACCTATAATTATGTCTGTAAAATAATTTTGTAAAGACATTCAAACCACTATAAATTCACTACAAAAAATAGTTTCGTAATTGAGTCTTATGCACAAATGATGTTCTATAACAATCCAAACAATCCAGTAGCTATGTTATTTATTGTTGGAGTTAGTTTGGTTTCGTCATGTCCGTGAGGGATTAGGATAGGAGAAAGGATGACGGGCTGCCGGCAATCTCACAGACTGAGCAAAACGCACCACATGACGTCTGCTTACTGTGAGACAGTGGTACCACCCCGGGCGAGCCAGCCCATTCACGCTGACATCAATAGTATGCAGCATGGCTCTACCACTTCGAAATAAGATTTTTTTACAGCTAGGATACCAGGGTAAATTTCTGTTTATAGGATATTTGAAGCGTATGATGTGGTGTTTATGGGTTATATTTTAGGGTGTTCATAATATTTGAATGAAATTTGATGCATTTCATAAGGGTTAACGTTAGTGGTGTTATTTGTACAGTAAATATCAATAAGTGTATCTCAACATACATATGTACATACTTAAAATGGTGACATGACAGCCACGACACAAAAAAAAATTTGGTATAATATTGATACATAACACCTATTAAATGTAACTACAGTTGAATCTTTTATTTATAAATATTTAAAAGAATTAATTAGTTGCTAGAGAAAAGTACATATCAAATATATTTATAAGGATAGTGTTTTCTTTGCCTCGAAAACAGCTTTGAGAAAATGATCAAAAACTTATAAAATAGAAGTGCTTTTGAATAATCAAGAATTGAATAGAGAAAAGTCGATCTTGTAATCAATATTATTCAAATTTAATGTTTTAACTGCTTTGGCCCAGATAACATAATCGAATTTTTTTTAAATATTCGTTAAAAAAATATAGAAGTAGCTAGAAAATCATACATATATGTACATCTCAACCTAAAGACACTAAAATGAAATTTTGGAAATAGTATGTTTTACTTATATTATTAGCAAAATTTGTGATTTGACAGCTTTGCCTAAAAACATGGAAAAGTTACGTTTAACTTACACAGTAAAATTATGGCGTTTAACAGCATTGTCGCAAAACTATTGATAAAAGTGATTCTTAACCTACAGTAATCAAAAATGATGTTTTGCAGCGTTGCTGCAATAAACTTGTGAGAGGACTTTATATCTTAATTTAAATTCATCAAAAAATTTGTTTTAACTTACATTATACAGAAATAATGCCTTAACAGCATTGTCCCAAAAAAATTTTTTAGAGAAGTATATCTCAACTTTTATTCATTATGGTGATTTTTTGTAGCTTCGCTTAAAAATACATTAAATTACTTATATTCATCAAAAATTGTGTTTTTACAATATAATCTAAATAAAGTTTTGAGAAATATATCTCAGTCAACATGTATTTAATTTTTTTTACAGCTTACATTAAAATTATAATATCTATAATTATGACTTACATTAAACAATAAATATCAATATATTTCTTAAGTCGAATATCACTAAATGTCATTATCATCGTCTTCATTCTTATAAATCAAGAACACACTGTTTAATGGTCTCACCAGAGTTTACACTATACCAAAAATGTTTCAGACTCAAATAGTTTCACAAGGCAGTATGCATCACACATATAAAATGTTATTTAACCATTCATTGGGCGATTTGCAGGTAGATCTGAAAATAAATTGTGCATTAGTATAAATTCTTTAAAGTAAATAATGTATTCATAATTAATACGTGATTAAAGCATTATTAATAGATAAAAATATTTTGTTTTAATAGTTGAAAGAATGCATCTTGACTTTGACGAGGAAATCTATTTGGGTTTTCTTCTGGTACTTAATAAGCCGTAAGCTAATATTATCACCCTTCAAGAGTGATGCATGTGCAGATTTTACGAATCGAAAATATGTTCAATTGTTGTGGACAAAAGTGAGAAGCTCACACAAAGGAATAAGAAATATTTTTAGACGAGGAATAAGGTATCTACATTGATATTATCCCATTGACACAAATTTCTTAAACTTACTTGATATGAGAAAGATATTGTACCTATTTTAGAATCTGAACAGCTGTCAATGAAGGGACATCAGTGAAGACAACACAGCCCTGATAATCTTATATAGCTTCTTAGGACAGCAGAGTATTGTTACAGCACCCGAATACGACTCAAGGTCACTTACCACCAAATAACCTACCATTTTCCACCAGCTTATCAGGCGTTAAATAACTAATAACTGTGACAATTCACCACTCCGGAAGATTCTTTGATGCTAGAAAAGAAACAATCAGTTGTAAAATAGAATACCAGTAAGATTTTCTATTTTACAACTGATTGTTTCTTTTCTTCATTCGGTCTTACCACAATAAACTGTACAAAAAAGAACCTCTTTTACTCCTTTGGGAATGAGCGAGACTGATCCGATCAACGATAGAGCCTGTACTGAGTCTTTAGTAAGATTGTCCAGGGAAAACGTGCACAAACCACGAATTTATACTTACTTCACTCATTAATCCCCAGTTGGTGCTATTTTTCCGCACGATAATCCTAAGAGCAGCAAGAGGCCAAAGAGACGACGAAACCACTCCGATAGCCTCTCCCATATCATTGAACCGCCCGACGAAAATATAATTTTGGCCAACTGTCTTTGCCTCTACGTCTGTGTCTCGGAATGTATCAAAAACGTGTTCTGGGTTTCCGCTTTTGAATGTGAAACTGTTGGTTGTAAAGTGTTCATCATTATTTGCTAAGACAGCCCGCCAACTATCTGGAGGGTTGGGGCATGAAGTGGAAAGTGTGCTGTGACAGCTATCAATACATGACCAAGTAACATAGATAATTTATGAATAACAAGTACCTAAAATAACTCTTAATTTTACAATACTAAAAATTTTACCCATTTTTTGGGGCGATTTTATCATGCTTAAGATGATAACTCTGTGAAAGTGTTTTAAACTATTTTAACAAGAAACTATTCGAATTCCATGGGCTTAACGAATATGAAAAATTCTAATTCATATTGGCAACGACAAAAATACGTAATGATATATTTTTGATCACCAATACTACGGGCTTTTAATACTTTTAATATAATAATTGGACCAAGACAAACAAAAATATTCGAAAAAATACCTGCGTAGGTTAGTTGGATATTTAAACCAAAACTCTACTGTGTCATTCTCCTTCGGAGTATACACCCAGGAAAAATTACGTCCCTTGTAAGCATCTTCAAACGAATGATATTTAAGTTCCACCAGTGTTGTCATGCAAGTTATCAAAGGTGGATTGTTATGTGGTATATAATTACTCATTGATTTGAAGTTGGGGTCCTGAGGGAAGAATGTTTTTTGTTCATTACGTTATGTTAGTTTTTATTTGATTTTATTATGACAATATTTTTCTATACATCTGCTTTAATACAGTGAATTATTGATGTTTTATGATTGGGTAATGATATATCTATGTGTGTGCTTACTATACTATAATTTGTTGCATCATTAGTAAAGTCATCAGTAAAGTTACCATTTGTGGTTCGGATCTTTAGCTCACCTTTAGATTAGATGGTTTAATTATTTAATATATTTTCCTTTGTAAACCATCATAAAGTTACAAAGTCATATTGGGACGAGTAAAACTGAAACTATTTTTGTTGCGAAAAATATACTTTGAATTTTCACCCGTCTTCTTTCTTAGTGACCATTGAGATCTCAACTTTAAAATAACAATAAATACCGATGGTAATATGAAGTTACAATTCAAATTCATTGAAAAGGACATGTCTGATGAAACATTAGTGCAGTGAAAAGAGTAGAAAAAGTGGGAAATATTTCAATTGTGTTAGTAAATATATTATCTAAAAGATATTAATGTGCTTTTCCTATATCATTATAGTGGATAGACACTGATAAAAGAGATTAATAGTGTTAACTTATTAATATCGATTGAGAATGTCCCACGAATACCTCAACAATATTTTGATATAAACCCAAAAATGTATACTAGTACTGAGTTTGCATGAGATGGTCAACGATGTTGAAAACGTGAAAAAGAAACTTATATAGGACTACAACCCTGGGTAAAACAACAATTCTATATTTTGCTGGATATCAAAAGTTGCCTAGAACTTACCTCAATAATCAGGAGGTAGTATGGACTCCTACTCGAAGTCCTAGATTTAATACCGAGGTAGAGTAAGGAACTTACGGATTTCTACTCAAAAACATGATTAATCTCTGTAGCATCTCGAGCTGAACAACCCAGAGGTTTAAACCAGCATATTGCTTTTCTGTTATCTGACCGTATAATCTGCGTACAGCCTAAGCTATTAAGGAGGCTCAAATATACTTTCAACAAGCTCTAGAGACGGAAAAACCCAAATAGATTCCATCTTAAAAACATACCGTCCAACAAAACCTTAGAACAAAATTCCATGACTAATTTAATCAATTTACATTTTCATTTTACTAGCGTTTAAAAATATATTCGACACATTTTTTTATTTAATCTTAACTTACGATCACCGAATCGATTGTTCAAAGATTTTTGATGCATTTTCAGAAAACCAGACGGTTGTTCGAAGGACCTTTGGCATTGGATAAAAATAATACCTACCGCCTCCGGCATCTGTTACTCGTGGGTTGGATTCCAAACGGCTTTGTCTGGGTCTATGGGGGTTGAACATTGGGGGCAGACGGTTTGAACCGGCCGCGCGAGCAATTGGCGTTGCTGTGGTGCTTCGAATCCGCCCAATAGTGGTCCTGGATGGCTCTATAGGAGGGCTATATGGGTCCCAGTAATTTGTTGTGTTTTGTACTCCGTTCGCCCGACCGTTCACGCCAGCATTAACTCCATTGTTTGAAGTCCTGCTGCGGGGCGCGCTTGGAATTGGGTGGCGGGATGTACTGGTTGAAACGGTGGTGGGCGGGAAGCGCGTCGTGTTGGTAGAATTATTGTTCGGCCCGGTGATCATATTTGCTATGAGGTAGACCATAGAATTTGACATATGATTTAGCTATTCTAGTTAGAACATAGGAGTGATGCCCATGAGCGACGCAAGGTGACATAACTGCTAAAGGCTTTGATTCAATCAACTTTTACTCATACAATATTAGTTATGATTCTTAAAGTAAATTTTTGCCTTGCGTCGCCCGTTATTTCTAAATGTAATACTCAAATGGGACTGGCAATGGGTTGAGTTAGTTACCAAGTTATACTAAGTTGTACCAGGTTGAGATAAGCACCAAAATATACTATATTAATTACACCAAGTTAAGTTAGACACCAAAATGTACAAAGTAATAAATCAACAGGAATTTGAGTTCAATGAACGGAAAGAAAAATTTCAATAACGTTTCACTGATGACAAAGTTTTATTTATTATTATTCTGAAAATATATCGTACTATATTTATAAAGTCCGCCAACCCGCACTAGGCCAGCGTGGTGGACTATATGGCCTCACCACTCTCAATCGTACTCTCGATTGTAGAGGAGGCCCGTGCCCTGCAGTGGGACGTATATGGGCTAATATATTTATAAATGCTGTCTATACAAAGTACCGTGTGTCGCGAACGTACATTTCTCGGCACAATTATGGCTGTTCAATTGCTTCTTCATGCTCCACTTAAAGGATCCAGGATTATTCGAAAGTCATAAGAGGAGTTGGTTTGTATACCTCATGTTAGGCAAATTACATGTAACTTATTATGTTTTTCTCTAAAAAATACCATATTGATATTTTGCCAACAAACGTCAAATGAAAATGCCCCATAGAACAAAATTATAATAACTTTTACTGCATGATATTTCACCAACAAACGTTCAATCCAAGGGTAGCCACCGAATAAAACTCTATTATAATGCAAATTATTGCTGTGGCCAATGTGTGGCTGTGTAGTTTATGTGGTTAAATAATTTTATTTTGTATTCATATTTCTTTTCTTTCCTATTCCATTTGCATGTGTAAAAAGTTACAAAAATATCAGAGGTTCTAAGATTTATTTAGTAAGTACTAACATTATAATTTCAATAATTTATATAATAATTTCAGTCCTATACTCTCAAAATCATAAAATTTGCTTTTTACATGTCAAAACCAAATCTCAAAATGTCGTAGGGTAACGTCATAGGTAATATAAGCCACAAACTCATCGATATCAATGTTACACATAAGTCAATGCACAAACTAGTTATGGTTATGAATCCTGACGCTTATATTTCAAATATTTTTTAAAGTACATACATTGAGTTACACAACTGGAGGGGACATCAAGACCAAATAGTTTGGAACATTCGCAAGGGTACATGTACCGTTAGGCTGTCAGTTGTCCCTGACGTTTCAGCGAAGACGGACCTAATTATGTGTAAATATAATTGGTCCATAAATGCCGTATTGCGTGCTAAAAACGTGCAAAAACCATTCCAGAACAATAGGAAGAAAAGATGGAGTTTCATTCCATAGATAAATCAACCATAATTTAAATAAAGAAGCACGAAGTTAAATTTAAGAAATTATTTACGGGAGTCGTTATGACAACCGCCATTTTTGAATGAAATTATAGATTAATAAAAATGTAGTGACAGATAGGTAACAATTGAAGTTTTCGTATAGGGATAGTGGATATTGCATGTGATGATAGGATATATATTTTTAAAAATTCTAATTTATTTCCGATACAAAAGTATGGCATATTTGGACATTTTAATTATAGTTTCCGTTAACTTAATATATTTAATTAATTAGTTAATTGTATATTTACTGTTATAATGTTTTTTTCCTAAATAAAGAAAATAAAATAAAACTTTAAATTTAATATAAGAATTTATAGGCTCTATCAGGCCTGTTTTGAAAATATAAAGACATGGTCAGTATTAAAAATTATTAAAACAACGAACAAACAGTTCAACAAATAGTAAGTGATATGTGTTGCGAGCCCGCTAAAGTAAGTATGTTACATGAGAATTATTTATATAACTGTCTAATAATGAACGAATTCTTGCTTACTTTATTTATTTATATCAAAGTTTTGCTGTGAGGTCATAATTAGACACTGCAATAGTAATATTAGAAGTTTAGTTCACTTAGTTATTTTAGTAAATAAATTTATTTAACCCAAAATTGGGACAAAAATATAAATGATTTGATTAAATTATGCTTTTTTATTTGACATCACGCATATATAGATGTAGGTAGAAATTTCTGAAGTGTCGCATCTGCAACAATGCCGACTTAATCTATACTTCGCTGTCATATTGAAATGAACACAATTTTTCTTCTACGTGTCCCACAGATCACTCCCAATAGATACCACATCACAGGCAACTGACGCGTGTAATGCCTTTAATGGTTTTGCATGTAGGATGCGCTGTGGAACTACGCGCAACTTCAGTAGCGGCCACGTCTTTGATCTGTCAGTGTTATTGAAATACAATATGTCTATTTATTTTGACGGTTTATTCCTATGGATTTCGTCTATAAAATAATATGGAAATATAACTACGTGCAGTTTCATGTGCTGTGGGAGCAATAGCAGGACATCCAGTTACAAAAAAGATGGTATAAGTTTACATCGGTAAAATATTTCTTATATTTAACGTGTGACACAGCTGAATTTATAATGGTTATTTTCGCATTTATCTCTTTCACTCCTTATTGTAATTGTATGCATGTCCTTTTTACGCATCGCCTTGGAAACGCTTCTCCTAATACAATTCACAACAGTGTTGCAGTCACATGTATTTTAATTAATGTCGATATTAGTACCAATAGATACGTAAAATGCTTAGATTATATACTCGTCTAGATGACACATCACACTTCACCGCACGGCTCAAATAAAGTCTACCAAATTTGGTAGACTCGCTTCTCACGTACGTTAGTGTCATTTGAACTACATATGGATAACGTGCTCCCGAAAAATAATTAATTATGCCGGTTTGTGCTGTCGAATTGTATCGCAATTATGTGGGAAAACTGTATAATAATACCAATATCACTTTCTATCGGTAACGTTATTGTTAAACCACTATTATTTGAAGAAAACATGAACTTTTAATTCGTCATTTTGAAGATGAGTTTCATTGGCCAGTGTTGTCAATTTATTACTAGGAAGATTTGTTGAAACTATGAGAGATAAAACACAAATATAATTACATCATATTTCGATCAAAAGAACAACAAGAAGAATGGAATTATTTATTTAATGAATAAATAATAACTTACCTACACAATATGAATGAAACCCATGACGTCATGCACTTTATAGTAATTTTGTTAATTCTTTCTAATATTTTTTAGACTTCCTACGGAGTCCGTACTAGCAAATTACTGGAGTAACATTACACAGCGGAAACGAAAAGAAGACCATCCGTAGCCTCACAAGACTTCAGTCATGTGTTCCGAACATTTTACTTATGATAATTTATATTTTACATACCTAAATACAGAAATCGGGTAACAGCCCAGGCAATAAATCCAAAGAGTTAATTTTATTTGTACACAAACACTAGGAGATGGGTTTAGATCTTTATTGTTTTTACTAAAATGCGTTATAAATATAATTAATAGTACGATTACTTTAAATTAAGAAAAAATATTTTTTTTAAACTATTTTGTTTATCAAATAATGGGGAAAAGTTAAGTTAATAATCTGGAGTAGGCACCCCTAAACACACACACCTTGACAGTTGGATTACAATAATTACACGACCGGTACTCACACATATCAAAGAAAGTGAGGACAGTTTTAGCGCATCATTTGTTGGCATTGCTGAATCTAAACGAGTATATAATCTAAGCGTAAAATAATTTCTATTTTTCACTTTTTCGTCATTGATACGATTGCTTTTAAAATTAATTTAACTGTACCAGCTCACATCTAACCAAACGTATAACATGAAATATAATGTTTTCTACAACCATATAAGAAAAGTTTAAACATAAAACATTTTAATACATTCTGTTCAAGGTTTCCTAAACGAGTGACTGATAAATTATAACAAATAGAGGTTTTGGATAGAATGTATGTAGGGAAATAACATTTCTTTCCAATTCCCTTTGAATATCTGCATCCTTTGATTAGCGTCGGTAAAACAAAAAGAGCTTGCTTTTAATATAATTAGAGAGATGGCACTGTGTGAATACGGACGTCATCGCAGTTCTAGGAAAATTGTGAATTAATGTCAAAGATAGAAGCCATCAAATAGTAGTTTGTTATTTCTTTCAAAAACACATTAAGATTATTACGTCGTAATAATTTAATAAAAATGAAACCCGTGAAATAGTTATTTTTAATCCATCGACAATATTATCGACATAGTTTTATACAATCATATTCGCTGCCTCGTCCCTCGCTTCCCCGCTCTTGTAACCTAAATCGGCACTTTTGGATTCAAACAAATTTGACATTATGCGGTATCTATTGGGAGTGATCTGTGACGTGTCCGCTCCAGTTGTAATACGTCAATGAGTGGAATGGGCTAAACCACTAACATATCGTCTGCTTACTGGTAAAACAAGATAAATGCATTTTTTTACAAAATCGAGTTAAAAATGCAGTTATATGGAATTTTTTATTCTCTATCTACTGGTAAAACCCAATAAAAGCAAAGTCCAATATCTTCTGAGATAATAAGTTTGTAAAAGTGATAACTTCTTACATTTTGGAAAAAATATACAAGTAAAACATAATAAATATTCTTATAGCTTAAATGCATTTCAATTTTAACAGGTAAAAAACAATAAATACGGTTAAAGTTTTTTACTTTTTTTTTACTTACATTTATTATTATAAATGTATATTAAAGTTATTTATTCCATTGTATTTATTGATTTTTGTTTATTAAGGATCGATGTTTGATTGCCATAATTACGTGATAAGAAATACAAAACTGCTGTCCGAGAGCCGAGTTGATCCGACACTACAGAGCGAGGACCGAATTACAGCAGAGCTTCCGAAAGCGGGTGGAACGCTGATACTGCAAGGCCTTCGGAGGCTCTTTGATTCCGTCCTGCTTGAGGGCACAACGTCAGAAGCATGGAGCAGAGGTGAGGTGGTACTGTGCTTCAAAAAGGGTGATAACAGCTTCTTGAAGAATTACAGGCCCATCTCACTCCTGAGTCATGTCTATAAGGTGTTTTCAAGGGTCATCACAATTCGTTTGGAATACAGATTTGATAACTTCCAGCCTCCCGAACAAGCTGGTTTCTGAAAAGGCTACAGTATCATAGACCACATTCATTCGCTCCGGCAAGTTACATAAAAATTCGAGGAGTATAATTTGCCACTTTGCTTAGCCTTTGTGGACTATGAGAAAGCCTTCGATTTGATAGAGATTTGGGATGTGCTGCAGTCTCTTCAACGGTGCCACATTGATTATAGGTATATCGAAGTGTTGAAGTGTTTGTACAAAAACGCCACCATGTCAGTCCGAGTACAAAATCAGATTACGAATGCTATTCCCTACTACAGAGAGTCGTGAGACATGGTGATATAATATCTCCGAAAATGTTCACTGCTGCGCTATTCGGCATTCGGATTTGGCATTAACATCAATGGCGAGTATATCAGTCACCTTCGATTTGTTGACGACATCGTAGTCTTGGCGAAATCGCTGGAATCCTGCGCCATATGCTCAAGGACCTCCATGAAGTTGCTCAAAAGGTGGGTCTTAAAATGAACATGGACAAGACGAAGATCATGTCGTATATCCATGTCGTGTCCACCTCGATTGCGGTTGGAAACCCTACACTCGGAGTTGTGGACGAATACGTCTATTTGGGACAAGTTGTCTGGTTGTAAGTTGTAGTCGCAGTGGGCCGGACACATGGCGCATAGAACCGACGGCCGTTGGGGCCAAAAGGTTCCATAGTGGAGGCAACATACAGGCAAGAGAAATGTCGGACGTCCGCCTACAAGGTGGACGGACGATCTGGCTAAAGTTGCAGGAAGTCGCTAGATGCAGGCCGCTTCCAAGAGGTCGGTGTGGAGACCCTTGGGGGAGGCCTATGTTCCACAATAGACTTCCTGTAGCTGAGATGATGATGATGATGATGATGAAGAAATACAAATGACTGATTATTAAAAATTGTTTCATTTATTATCGTTTAATAGATTACCTATTTAAAGTTAATTTCTTTTTATTTAATTAATCACCTTTGTATGATGTTTATAATAAGTAATAAGTGGCGCGCACGACTAAAAGTATACAAGTAAAATAGGTTAAATGTATCAAAAATATCACTATTTCAGCGAATTTGGTCAAAAAAAATCTTTCCACTTAAAGAATTGGTGTAAAGTACAATAAGTCATCACACAAAAATAAAATAAGCTTTTAAAATCATTGAATTTAGAAGATATAACACCTTTGATAAGTTCTGGTAAAACATGTTAGCATGCAGCCCTTCTTTGACCTAAATTTAATTTTATTTAATTTTTATTAATACCAAATATTAAATAAAAGTAAATCTCAAAAGAGGGGTAGTTAGCCCTACTTTTTGCTTTAACAGTTTTTTAATTAATGAATTTGAAATAGATCAAATTACAACTCAAACTTTAAAAACTCATTTACTCGAATTGGCACTGACTGCATTTATTACTTTTTACCAGTAAGCAGACGATATTGAAAACCAAAAATATAAGTATTATAAGTGTAGATATATCATATCAACAAGCAATAATAATAAATGTGTCGAAATTTGTTAATTGTAAACAAAATTATATTGATGTATTCGCCTGTGAAGGCTTGCCGCCTAGAACAATACACAATTAAAGAATTGTAATCCAAAGTTTCGATAAAAAATTTCGTTGTTCCGATATCGATACTGCTTAAAATACACAATAGCATTTTTTTGGGCGACAGATTTTTATAAAATAAAGTAACTATCGTCACATTTTACATTTTGTTCACAGAGCCGAAAACATAAAAATATTTTTTATTGGACTTCAAGTTCATTTCCTCGGGCCTGGAGCGCAATTTTATCGAAAATATATATTTTTCTATACAAAAAAGCGGTTTCATCGAGGGACAACAATCTTCGTACCGATACTAAGTTTCATAGTAAAATGGACTCCTTTACACCTTTAATACTTTTAATTATTAAGTTATATTATATGAGTTTAAGTAAAACCTACGAAAAATATCGTAATTAAATATAATAAAATCATACTATGTAAAATTAATCTTAAATATCATTATTTTTACGTCCCAAAGTCCAACAGGAATAAAAGATTCGGTTATACAAATATATTTTTTAATGTAATATTTTATGTAAATCTTTAACAAATGTACGCTTATGTCTATCAGTTGAGAATAAATTTCACACAAGAATAGTCTGACATAAAGTTTCATATTTCTTATTTTTCCATAACCTTCAAATTGACGGTAATCTTGATTTTTCTATTATCAGTGTATGTTGGCCCAAGATGTGGTATCTAGGGAGAAAACCCGAAATGTTCAAAAGACTACTAAAATCTTTATGCGTTCAAAATTACTCTAATCCATATGGAAATATAGAAAGAAAAAAAAATATTGAAGGTAGTTTTAAAAATTAAATACTTTTATTTCATTTTACATAAACAGCTGTATAAAATACGGTTCTTGCCCTTGCATCGTATTTTCCTGTAGGATATGTCGGGAATATTCGAACCCTGTACGAAGGTACTCAGCTCCCACATCCAATAAATATGACGTACCGCCGTCATATCACGTGCAATAGCTCAAGAAACTTTTCCATCAAATACATTGGTAATCTTGTTACCTAATCAAATTAACTAAACTGTATACTTTGCCTAATAAAATTGTCTGATGTCGATTAACCGACAGACCCTAAAAGAGGTTAGCTAGTTGAAGTGGTAGTAGGCCAGGCACATAGCGTGAAGAACTGATGGCCGTTGGGGCCAAAAGACTCTGGAGTGGAAGCCACGTACAGGCAAGAGAAGTGTCGGACGTCCGCCTACAACGTTGACAAACGACCTGGTTAAGGATACAGAAAGTCACTGGATGAAGGGCACTTCCAATAGGTCAATGTAGAGATATTTGGGGGAGGCCTATGTTCAGCCGTGGACTTCCTGTCGTTGAAGATAGAGAGGAATGTCGATTTTGGAAGAACTACGTTGCTAATTTTATTACTAGCAAAATGTTATTATGATAGGTGAATGCACTTACTTAAGGGTATTCAAAATAATAGTTATGCTAGATATTTTATGCTCCTAAAAGTAATATTTTTGCTGCCCTAGTTAATGGATATGTTTTAACTGCCCATGTGCCACAGTAAAATGAGAAGAGCGCAGCAAGTCATTCATTTTATTAACTTCGCACAATAACTAGCTTGTAATTTTACAATTGGTTGATTGCCTAACGTCCTTTTCGGGAACAGAAATTTTTCAACACGGTTACCTAATAAATACTGGTAAATTTATACCTCTAAAATTAGTACCTTCATACATTCATACTCAGAACCTTTTTAAAGAAACCAATACTCAAAGTGGAGTGAAGCCCAATAAAAGAAAACTTGTTTTGTCTTACCTTTATCAATTGCTTCTTGCCCCGGAGTGAAGACTCAATTCCAATATGTTGGAATAATGAAGTACTGTAGCGAGGTCTTAATCTAATTTTATTTCGTATACAGAATTTCTGCCAAATTGAAATATTGTTTTTGTTTAATTTTGCTAGCAATTTAGAAACTTCATAATCTAGTATTGCAAAGTTCAATGGTTAAAGTTCCAAAGTAACGGTGGATATTGTTTTAGGATACACAATCGTAAAGTATGGAAAGAATCCCTCTGATAGTATAATATAACCATGATTTCCTCCGAGTAAGAATATTCTTATAGCCATCATATAAACTAATTGTTTAAGATTCGAAAGAGCATCCACCGCGAAATAGCTATTCCTCATCGATGTCAGATTTCTGCAGGCCTCCAACTTGGGAAACTGAAGCGACTAGCTAGACTAGTATAGATACATCGTCTCCGTAGACGTATTGAAATGAACTCAGGATGTGCTGAACTAGATAAGAGATCATAGATCAATGCTGAAGCAACAGATACTCACACTCCGCGTGTTGATGCCACAGACTTTTATATTCACATACCGTTCCATCAGCCAGTCGACAGGCATTTTCTCATAAAACAGTTGTAAGAAACTTATGAAATTTTGCAAATTCGAGGTTGGGAACAGTTTTCCAATGGCTCCTATAGTGGAGTAATCTATCATAATCCATTCGGGAGTAGATATAGATACCTGTGTAGTAAACTTTTTGATGTCCTGTAAATTGAAAAGTAAATTTTCTATCGTATCTCCAAGGATTAGAGAAGTATTTTTGAATTGCGTATTACTATGAGTATTTTTATGTAACTATTGGTTTAAATGATGATTCTAGGTCGATCAAATGACTGGTTTAATTTATCTTTATTGTAAACTTACGTAGAAGGGTTAAAGACTTTAGCAATATCAGGATCACAAACATGTTGCTATTTATTCTACATGCATATTTTTTAAAGCCCCTATATAAGTACGTCGGTGAGGCCTACGTCCAGCAGTGGAAGAGTATAGGCTGAATATACCACTACTTTTATATTCTTACTAAGAGTACCTATCTAATAAGTGCTTAATACATTCTCCATTGTTCACGATGCTCTCTATATTATGAAAGGAGTTTGTCTCTTGAACTAAACTGACTGGTACAATCGGGTCCTTTAATTTTTACACCGTAATGGTCATGCTTTCAGTAATACGTATGAGACTAAATTGTCAGAAACAATTAATTTCCGTATGTATGCACAAAATACCTCATATCTATGATAAAGGAAAATTATTAATACACTTTATTACGTTGAAATTGACACGGGGAATAAAATTTTTAATTACTAATTAATTTTATCGCTGGTGGATTGTAAATGCCAGCTTACTGCTATGAAATTAAATTAATATATATTCCCCAAATACAATGCGGGTATTTGGTAAATGGTTAAGAATTTCGGGAAAGACTGCTAGGTTTTATATTATTATATTGCTTCTGCCGTATCATGTAAACCTGAAAGCGTATGCAATGTTTTTTTCTTTTATTTAAAATAAATTGCGAATAAAATTAAATTGAGTTTTAGAGACTTTTCAGTACCTTGATCTTAGACATAACATTTTTGAACACTTTTGTATGTTTTAAATGGTTTATTTCACACTTCAGTTCATGGATTTGTATATATTTTTAGTGCCGTACAATTTTAATTCAAAGAATCGGCTTAAACCGTAAATTAATCAGTATCAAAAACGAAAAAATAAAATAAATATTCGAACCCTTTACTGTAAAAAATGTGCCAATTATGGGGAAATTTATGTTATAGTTATCATACGTACTAAAATTTGATACACATATAAAAAAAAGAAAACTAAATCACCAACAAAAATCGCTAATTTAGCTATCGTCAAGAATACTAAACTAGCAGAGAAGTAAAACACTCAATTTACTTTCAGGGATACATCTTTACTGAAATTAGGAATAATATACTAATAATAACCAATTTAAAATTGAAAACTCTTTGGGGATGATAACAAAATATTTAACACGGCAGAGTTTTCTTGGCTTGACTGTGCTCCCGTGATTACTGAAGTCAATGAACGGAAATACTTAATCATCATACAAGCCTAAGTAGGTGGTAAGCTAAAATCTAAATTTTTGCTACGAATAGGAACCTAAAGTTGTGCACTCACCCGCATATAATTAGGCCGTGCTATGACGTCATCTTCCAACATTAAATAATACAAGCATCTAGTTTGTAGATAAGTCATTAGGTATATCAAATCTAAATTCTGTTTGGATCGCCATCTAGTCCTTTTGAGTGAATCATTCAACGACGCTGGGATATTCTCTAAGCCCTGGTAGTAGGACGCTTTTGGAGACAATACTTGTATAAGTCCGGAGTCAAACTCATCCCTAAAGCTGTAAATTAAACGCAGCTTATGTGGTGGAAGTTTTTAAATTCTTTTTAGATTATATCTATATATATAAAAGAAAGTCGTGTTAGTTACTTCACTTATAACTCAAGAACGGCTGAAATGACTTGGCTGAAAATTGGTGGGGAGGTAGCTTAGAACCAGGAGAAGGACATAGGATACTTTTTATCACTTCCCGGTTTTCCGAGTTTCTATTAGCTTATTAACATTTTCTCATGCAAAATGTTCATGGGTTCGTAACTGTCAAACATTTAATGTTCATCCCGTCGATACGGTAAATTCTTCCTTCAAATGAAATAACGTATTTAAATAAAGGTTTCGAATCGACAACATATATCCATAATATTCGATTAATGGCGTATTTTAGGTTTTAAAGATTTAAATTAATGACAGTAATAAAAAGTGATTGACATTTAAATTGGTTGTCAAATATTTATGCATGCGTTCAGAAATTAATTTTGTGTAACCAAAAGAGAATATATTATGAAGTTAAATAAATATAGGACAATTAAATAAATAATATTCACACGTAAGAAGATATACTTTTTTTCTTAAAATCTTTATTAAAATAACAATTTTACATATGGAGAATATTGCAGGGGTTCTCAAATTAAGCGTTGCCTGTGTGTTGTGAAACCAGTTAAATATAATTGTTATTACATTAATTGTGAGTGTCAGTGTGAGAAAGTGCTAATAGTGTATGTTTGTGTGTGTGTGTGTGTGTGTTACGTGTTATTATGTTTACTTTTATCACGAATTTTTACAGTGGCTTTTCCTTCGCTATAATTCACTGATAGAAATATTATACATTTTGAAATTTTATGTCGAAGAAAATCGAAACCACTGAAGTTATTTCTATGAAATTTAATATTTCATCTCTTTATTACTAACAAAAAGTAATGGCGTAATATTTATGGAAAAACAGCATAGTGGGGGTGAAATAAGGGATGGAATATTGCATGGATAATCAAAATCGCTAACATGTTTAATGTCAAAAATTTATAAGGAACACTATTTGGATATGGAGAAACGGGATATAATAGAGTGGGAGGCACGGGAGAGGACTGAGTTAGCTGACAGATTTGATAGGACGAAATGTAAATGCACGGTATAAGACAGGATAGATAATGAAGAGAATGGACGAGACATATCGGGAAGAGACTGAATAGACGGGATGGGACGGAATTGAGTAGGCCAATAGGATAGCTACGTTATGTTAAGGTATACACGAGCTTATACGAAAAATAACATGTATTTGATATGAAGTAAAATAAAAAAATATCTGCATCCAGGCAAAGGTGGGTCGGGCTTTTTGCTATGCTAAATAATTGAATATAATATTGATCATATAATAACTAAGCCATAGCGAAGCGTGGTCGGGTCAGCTATGGTATCTTTTAATTGATTTCAATGAATGTCGTTGGAGTAGTAACAGTGTTATAATATCTCCGTAGCAAAATAATGATTTAAATCTGGAGAGATGGGATAAAATAGAATATAAGGTGGATAAAATGGAACAGTAGAATAGGTACAGGATGGGATTGGAATTGGATAAGCAGTTTAGACAACGGCTGTCATGTTGATTTTAAATAAAATATGGACTGGAATCTGTATTTGCCCATGGCCCAGGCGAAGCTGGGCCGGGCCGCTAGTTAGATTAAATTAAGGTGCATGCCAAGTGATGCGTTTTAAATTTCTTGTATTATAACAAATTGGTGATGTGATATTAATACATTTTTATAAATCGAAGTCATGATGACTGCTTACACTGATAACCTTTAAATTTTAATTTCCAAAACCGCTAGTTATTTTATTTTATGTTGTAAACCTTTGCATTTACCATCAGTTGCAGTAGTACTCGAAAAAATATTTTATATCTAACCAATCTATGTGTAAAATATTTAATATGTTAGTTATTTTAAATGGTTTCCTACTCACTTCTCTCGCAACTTTAATGTGACGTTTGTTACCCAATCCTCATCTGTTTCAGCTAACAGAATTACTATTATTGTCGTCGCTTTGTCTTCTTCTTGCAAACCCTCTATTAAAAACTGTTGACAAGTAGGGCTAATACATATTAAGTTGACTTTAATGTTACTTTTGTAATGCTTTAAGATGGTGTTGTTATTAAAAGTTGGAATTATTGTCATACTGATAAAGACTTGGTTCGGAGTAGGAAAATAATTTTAAGCGATTATTTTCGATATTTTTGAAAATTAAAAAATAAATAATAATAAATTAAATGTCTAATAAAAGAATCAAAAAAATATATAATATATGCATACCTTTACAGTTGTTAAAAGATACTGCTGTTTCTCTCTTTTAACACTGGGCACTCCAATGCCATACTCCACAAATTTCTGCGCAGAATACGACAGGAATGCTGGACTGAACTTATCAGGCCTTTTTCTATTATTATCAAAATCCGGAATATTTGAATTGTAATCACCATTCATCAAGGTATTTGCACGAATATTTTGGGTAGTTATTTCGCTATGCGTCTGTTTTGTCGAATTGGCTGAAAATCGGGGAAAATGAAAAAACAGAATAAAGAAGCGCGCAGCATGAACATAAACGCATAAGCAACAAAATATTGTGTGGTCGCATTTGCACAGTAAAAAGAGTATTTGCATTCCATATAACTCATTGGTCGAGAAAAATCAATAGGAATCATTCCCAACAGTCACAATTAAAAGGCAAGCGATCGAAAGTAAAATTATAAGCCAAATCTGCAACAATGATGATAAAATTGTCTCCCTGACCTCATATAGAAGAGGAGAAAGGTAGGGATATGAAAATGAATACTTATGATCTCTACTTAGACTGAGGTTTGAAGGCGTATCTGAGACTAAAAGAGGATCTTTCGGTCTCGCCACAGCCAGACTTTATGCAAATAATATTGATGATCACGCAGATCTTATTTTCGATATGGAATATTTTGTTATGCCAACTTTAAGATTAAATCTCTTAATGCTATAAGTTACAGTGTACTCATCGGCTGAGATAAAATATTGAGGAATCGACTTTATAATTTTTTAAAACAATATTTAATAATGTCAGTTATTTTATATTTTTTTTATTTACGCAAAAGCAGGTATGAATGTACACTGATTAACCAATTAATTGAAGAAAATACATAACAGCGTCATCAAATCAGCTACTTTTTGTTGTATAAAAAATTTAGAAGATTTTGTTACCAAAAATAATCATTCGCTTGGCTTGGGCACTACTTATCAATCAATTGATACAATTTTACTATAAGTAAAAAAAACATACTAGTCATTTTATTATTATTATTTCGCATCTCGATCTTGAAGACTTACGCAATTTTGACCTTGCTACATACTATTTTTAATATCTACAGCTATAAAAAATATACTGTTTTACATAAGCGTCTCCTAAGATATCCAAACCTATCTGTCAAAAAGGTCTGCATCCAGGGACGCATCGCAAACTTTGTTTGACCAAGGTACTATGCACAAAGAGTAACATAAGCTGAAGAAACTGTCAACATTTAACTAGTTTTCGATAAAAGCCAGTTGCAGCAACAAAAGGCCCAATTTTCAGTTGTTACTATTGTGAATAAACTTTTTAAATATAACGTCAACAATTAATAAGACGGTCAATTCGTTATGGTCAGGGGATAGCGGAGAGGGTGCGTATTCGCTCGACTCTTTGCGATGGGAAAAACTAGCAACTGGACACAACTTGTACAAATTTGACGGTTGCTAGTTGCGTAAGTTTGAAACCTGTACTGTTTTTAGAGTACAGCAAATGAAAAATGACGTTTATGATCGAAAAATACAACTGGAGTTGCCATTTGTGGGTAGTTCCTTTAGTTTATAGGTAAACAGCTAGTTGCGAGTTGCCTGTTGCCGCAAAAAGAGAACAAAGTTACTCGGTGTGCACAGTGCCCTAGTCTCATTAATGTACATTTATTATTTGGTGATAGTTTAATGGCAGTATTTACAAACATACAATCGCTAATGTAACGCGCAATTTGCAGGGATAAAATCTTGCAACAAAATTTTGAAGTTTACCACAAGCGTGTTAGTTTATATTCCTTTTATAATCTAGGACTGTGTATTCGCTTTTGCTTTTAATATAAGTTTTTTGAATACCATAAAGCCAAAAACACTTGAAATAAAATTAAGCATCAAATTACACTGATAGGTAATACAATATTTTTTATACAATTTTTATAATGATATCAAGGTATGTAATTTTTTTATTATCTTTAGGACGATAGGCAAAAAAAAAGAAAAACAAAAATTCGGACGCTGTACTTAAACTTAAGGAGTTATGGTATATAAAAACAATCTTAGTAAATGTATTTGGTCCTAATATGCATATATTATATAAATTCAGAGTATGAGCTCTATACAAACATAAAATAACTCAAAAGAAAGAAGAACAAAAAAATAGACATAGGTTTGTTGTTCTTTATGGTGTGTTTAGCAAACGGGACTTAAAAATATCACGCAGCATTGTTATAGATCCTTGTCATTATGTTGCAGAGGAACTTGTAATGTGTGAGAAGATTGATTAAAGAGCGATGGATAGCATACCATTCAACAATTCCATGAGTTTCAAATATTTTGTCTTGTAAGCGTACTTGGGGTTTTTAAACTTCTTCCTACGAAGCGCCTGACAAACCTTCTCCTGAAATTTGTCATAAGATCTGTTTCATCAGTTTGCCTTTTAATTTATGCCATCATTATTTATTTCATGTGAATAATTTCGCAGGTCGTTGTGGTGATCTTATATTATTTCATTAATAATGTTTTAATTGGTACCTATGGAGATACTAGAAGTGATAAGATCTATTAATAACAAAGTTACACTTCTAAGATTAAATGAGAATTCAAATAATATGCAGTCAAATATATTCGAGTCTTGAGTCTCTGGGGATGCTATTCAAAATATTCAACTGGACCTCCAGAGATTGAAATGTCACTCTATCCTTATAATAATGGCAGATAAGGCGGATCTAAATTATACGCTACATAAAAATGACTTCAGATCTAAATTTAGTCATACTAAAATACTTAAGATCATTGTATAGACGGATGCCTGCTATCAAAAGTAGTGCAGTCGATTGCATTTTATTTATGTCTACTGTATTTTACAAAGGTACTTGGTGTCATCGATCTCCGTACCAAATTTCATAAAAATTGGTACAGATTTTATCAAAATTGAGACAGAGCTACTTTCGGATTTATAATATTAGTAATTATGTTGTGCAGTGCTATCATTTGTATGCTCCTAATTATGAGTTGTGCGAGTTCTAAAGGATCTGAGCAACCCTCACCTGCAGACGAATTACTTGTTCCTGACGCTTTCTGTAATTTGCTTGAAGATATATGAGATGGGATCGCATCATCACTAATTTATCTAAAATAACTTGGTCGCGATTCGAACGGTCTGTAAAATATTAAGCTGTTAGTCTCTAGAATTGGTCATTAGACTTTCAAATATGTGTTCTAATCTAAATCACTGCAAGGGAAAAAGTTTGGGAAAAAAAAATTAGCACATTTAGAAGGTACAGTCTCATCCTATGTCACATATTTGAATTCTTGGGTTGAAATAAAATAATCTTCTCAAAAATATTTAAGATTGTCAGCATGTATGATATGAATTAACTATTTTTTTTATCAATTCTGTTTTCCTACTTAAATACTAAGATGCTTTAATACGTTAAGGTAATCAGAAAATTTCTCAAAATGCAAAAACATAATGCGTTTTTGTGGCCAAAAGATATTTTTGAAGCATTTAAAATTATCTAATTTACTTAACTGTATAGCAGTCACCTGAACATTATATTAAAACATAGATGTTTGTTAGGTTGTACATAATATGCACAGATCAGTGGATTAAACGTTTGTTGGACAAAGAAAATGAGTATTAAGGAATTTAGTCCTTTTTTTCTGTTATGAACATTAATATCTGCATGATGTATTTGACCTTTGTTTAACAATTAATATCCCTAAATCAAATTGTCATCAGTGAAACATTAGGGAAATTCCATTCAAATTGCTCTTATTTTATTTCGCTCCGCGGACTATTTTGTCAGACTTCGCGATCAGAGACAGCAATTCTTTGTTCTATACTCCATAAGTATATATGTAGGTATGTATAAACTGTTGGTAAAAAGGACTAGACGCGACTGCCAACATGTTCGCGGTGGTCGCGGGTTCGAATCCCAGGGCACACCTCTTACTTTTCGGAGTCATATGTGTATTGATAGTCAATCACCATGCACTAAAACGGTGAAGGAAAACATCGTGAGGAAACCTGCATACCATAGTGATTTATAAAAAAAAAAACTATGGTATGTAAGTCCGCCAACTCGCACTAGGCCAGCGTGGTGGACTATATGGCCTAACCACTCTCAATCGTACTGTCGATTGTAGAGGAGGCCCGTGCCCTGCAGTGGGACGTATATGGGCTGATACAGATACAGATGTATAAACTGGCCTAAAGGTTACGGGGAGAGTTTCTTGTGGCGACAATCGTATGCCACTATCTCATATAATCACCGCCATAGTGTTTGACAAACATTTTAACGATGCAATTTTTTATTTGTTCATGATATTCGGATATTCAAGGCGAGAAACTGTGGTCGCATAAATGGGGGTACAGATTTTTTATTTTTCAAGTTTGAAATCGTTCTCCTTACGTGGGTCCGGTGAAAGTGATCACTTACGGCCGATGCCAATAATCAATCGAAAAAATTTGATTGAAGTCAATCTGGATTGTTTTTTACTTTTCGATTGGTTTCTTGTCATATTGCCATAGATTTTTTACTACTGAGATTGATTATTGGCAATATAGTATCAGAAAAAAAATTGAGCTGTCAATCTCAAACGGCAAATTTTGGATTGGGATTGTTTATTGGCAGCGGCTGTTAACAAGTATCCTCAGATCCATTGAACTCAGTAAATTGATAGGCAGTGACTCAAAAGAGTTTGGAAAAAAATTCATAATAAGGATATGGCACCGAAGAACGACATCCTCGTGCAATAAGATTATTCAAATTACTATTTGATCTAGAAGAACTAATCTTCAGTTTTTTTGGTGATGTAAATCATAACCTTGTATCTTAAAGCAGCGCAGACCGGGACGATATGGCAAGGTATTTCATTTTTTACCAAAGAATATTCAAACTTATCTGGTTGGAATACGACGTAAATTGTAATGCCATGCGGACCCGGTCTACGCTTGCCCTTATAATGCCGATTGGTAAAATATTTAAATGTAACGTTACATTGACTTGGATTAGTATCTAAACTGCACTTTAAGCATTATGATAATATGAATAATGTAAAATATTTCATTTTGTAGTAAAGCAATGAAGGTATTAAAGATGATGACTTTGGACTTTACATTTCCATTTGCTTTCTGGCAACTTAATTTTATTTTGTTTCAAATGCGATTTCTATAGAATTTTTTTGCACCAGCTCGTTTGCAGGAAGGCTTAAAAACTAATTGTCAAAGTTTTGCCTTTCTTATAGCTGACCGTCAGTTGAATTCCTACGTAAATACACTAGCATACTAACCAATTACCTTTGACCACCTGTGACATCTGATCCTTTATGATGAGTTTCCCAAGAAGATGCTTCGACAGAATGAATGGTGTTGATGATGATGTTGATGGTGATTATAATGACGGTGCAATCATTTTAGTGTCATAGCGTGACTCACACCCAAATACTCGAACGCCATTCAAATAATAAGTTGCCCTTAACAGCGAATGGCCCACTTAGCCAGTACATTCAAGCGGGATTTGCGTAGTTAAGTGCAACCTAATATTTAAGTAAGTGCAACCTAATATGTAAGTTCTCAATCGTATTCTCGATTGTAGAGTAGGCCCGTGCCCTGCAGTGGGACGTATATGGGCTGATACAGATACAGATACAGAGAATATTTAAGTCGCGTTCCAGTATTCGGGCGTTAGTGTTTGAATTGATTTTTTGAATTGATTGATTTTTATATTGATTGATTGAATGATTCGAAACGAAGTTGGAATGTTGTTGAAAAGTTGGAATGTTCGAAGTCCGAAGTAAGCTATAAGTTTTCGAGTTCTAAAAATCAATAATATTATTTATATTATTAGTCCATGGTTGCGACGTAGGATTAAGGATTCGAATGTTATGTGGAGTACTCGGGTACATTCGTGTAGTTTTACGTACGACAGTCGAACTTCGTTTCGGTTCATAGATTTACCTCCCAGTAAGTGTGTCGTGCAATCGAAATAGACTAGGTATCGCTGATTGATGGTGCTTACTTTATGAGCTCAGGAACATTCTAGTTCTTAATGACGCTGTGGCTCCGTAAAGTAATACATGTTATTTCGTTATAGGAAGGCTTGATCCAATGTTGAACAATAACTTTAAGTGTAATCAATTACACCCACTCCAAATCGGTGATGAAGTCCCTATCATTCACAATGAAGGTTCACCATTGCACTCAATCAAAGACATTGAACAAGTATATGACAAAATACTTGTAATCCTATTTCTAGTAGTATATCCGTCCGTTCCAAAATTCTACACAAGTGACAAAGCGGACCTGCCTCATTCGGAACTGAGCTGATATTACTTTGGCGTTTATATTTATACTGGCTATCGTAAAATCATCCTTCAGAACCCTTTGCTTTTCGACAAAATTCAATAGATTCAAATGTTTTAATTTCAATTAATGTTTTATGTGAATGCTTGTCGTTCCTAAGGTTTTAATGTGAATCATGAGGGATTGACATTAATTACTATGGAAGTTTTAATCTGGCGGTCGGTGCCAGCCGTATTATGCTATGTTAACAACTCACGCCCCTTTCGACCGCCTTTGATAAAATTTATAAAGGTCTACAACTTTGCTCCCGCCGTTTTTTTTTTTTAATTTTAAATTTTATATTTTAAAAAAATGGTATCTTATTTATGTTTCAAAGTATTGTTCGTCACTTTCCACTACTTTGGCCCATCTTTCAGGCAACAAATGAATCCCGCGTCGGAAAAATTCTTCATCCTTTGATAAGATCCAAGAATCGATCCATTCTTTAACTTTTTCAAAAGAATCGAAGCACTGGCCCGCCAGGCCGTGTGCCATCGACCTAAATAAATGGAAATCAGATGGAGCAACATCTGGAGAGTATGGCGGGTGAGGTAGAATTTCCCATTTCAGTGTTTCGAGGTACGTCTTGACTACTTTCGCCACGTGAGGTCGAGCATTGTCGTGTTGCAAAATTACTTTTTCGTGTCTATCAGCGTATTGCGGCCGTTTTGCTTTTAATGCCCGACTCAAACGCATTAATTGCGTTCGATAAAGTGCACCAGTAATTTTTTCAGAAGGTTTTAGCAGCTCATAATAAATTACGCCAAGCTGATCCCACCAAATACACAACATGACCTTGGATCCGTGAATATTCTGTCGAGGTGTCGCCGTAGGAGTGTAGCCGGGCAATCCCCATGATGTGCGTCGCTTAGGGTTGTTGTAGTGCACCCATTTTTTGTCCCCAGTAACAATACGATGAAGAAAACCTTTTCGTTTTTGTCTTTCAAGCAGCAGTTCACAAGCAAATAAACGTCGCTCAACATATCTTGGTTTCAACTGATACGGTACCCAGTATCCTTGTTTTTGGATCATCCCCAGCTGTTCCAGGCGTTTTGATACTGCTTGCTGAGTTACTCCCAATGATTTTGCTAGCTGTTCTTGAGTTTGGCACGAGTCTTCATTAAGTAAAGCCTCCAGTTCATCATCTTCAAATGTTTTTTCTCTGCCACCGCTATGCCGATCTTCAACAACAAAATCACCGCTTTTAAAGCGCTGGAACCACTCGCGACACGTTCTTTCACTAATAGTATCATCACAATAAGTACTTGAAATAACCCGATGAGCCTCAGCCGCCGATTTTTTCATGTTGAAATGAAAAAGTAAAATCTCCCGCAAATGACGTGAATTCGGTTTATAAGTTGACATATTTAATTAAGTGTAACTATATGACGCAAACAAAAATTAACTAATATCGATGTAAGGTTATATTTATAGATGTCAAAACTGATGGAAAACAACTGTGATTTATTTATTACTGAACTATTACTGGCTACTAACGCCATCTTTTGGAAAACGGCGGGAGCATAGTTGTAGACCTACGGTCTTACTAATAAACATTTATGCATCGTGTATAACAGCGTTATAGCGAAATCATTACTAATAAACGATGTATAGGGATTTTTAACTTATACGCCCGTTATAACAGTTGTATAAGTGTATGCCATTTTATACAATCCTTATGCAGTCGGTTGACCTTGTTTAGAGTGTATATAGCCTACAAATTATAAATTATTGTCAGGTCTCATCTCGCGACGTATTTTAATTTAGTGTTAAATATGGATTTATGCATTATTTCGACTATTTTGATATACTTGAGGTGGACGATGAGGAGCGGCAATCCTAAAGATCTCGTTTCTCTGGAAGAAGATGAATTTAGAGGTATATACAGATTTACTAAAATGTATGTCAAAGAAGTAAAAGTGCGTGGTGGCCAGTTGGTAAACGGACTAGACGCGGCTGCCTACATGTTCACGGTGGTCGCGGGTTCGAATCCCAGCGCACACCTCTGACTTTTCGGAGTCATGTGTGTATTGATAGTCAATCACCACGCACTAAAACGGTGAAGGAAAACATCGTGAGGAAACCTGCATACCATAGCGATTTATAAGAATTCCTATGGTATGTAAGTCCGCCAACCCGCACTAGGCCAGCGTGGAGGACTATATGGCCTAACCACTCTCAATCGTACTCTCGATTGTAGAGTAGGCCCGTGCCCTGCAGTGGGACGTATATGGGCTGATACAGATGTCAAAGAAGTGGTGGACTTGATCCGAGAAGATAAAGAACCGACAAAGAAGGGTAGTGGCTTCTTTGAGGAGCTTCAAGTTTGTACAACTCTCAGGGTATAATACATAATGATTGTGCGTGGTGGCCTGTTGGTAAACGGACTAGACGCGATTGCCAACATGTTCACGATGGTCGCGGTTTCGAATCCCAGGGCACACCTCTGACTTTTCCGAGTCATGTGTGTATTGATAGTCAATCACCACGCACTAAAACGGTGAAGGAAAACATCGTGAGGAAACCTGCATACCATAGCGATTTATAAAAAAATCTATGGTATGTAAGTCCACCAACCCGCACTAGGCCAGCGTGGCCTAAACAAATAATAAATGGCCTAACCACTCTCAATCATACTGACGATTGTTGAGGAGGCCCGTGCCCTGCAGTTGGACGTATATGGGCTGATACAGAAGAAGTACAAGACGATGCAGCTGACATACATGGCATGAGCCAACAATCAATCACTATTGTTTGTCGCCGCGTTGCCATCGCCTTAGCAAGTAAAGCAGCGCAATTTATCTATATACCACGAACACTCGAGGAAGAAGAAGAAGTGAAGGCTAGATTCCTTAGTATTTGTGGGTTTGGACATGTGATAGGTGCAATTGCACACGTATTAAAATGTAAAAAGTTGGCGGAGACAATGCCCAGTATTAGACGATCTGACTAAAGCTGCAGGAAGTCGCTGGATGCAGGCCGCTTCCAACAGGTCATTGTGGAGATCCTTGGGGTGGCCTATCTTCAGCAGTGGACTTCCTGTGGCTGATATGATGATGATGATGATTTAGAGCATTACGTATGCGATAGATGTTCGACAATGGACACTTCCATAGACGCTTACTCGGAAATGCTGGTTATGGGCTAAGTAGCTATTTGTTTGCACCTGACAAAATCAATAATAAAATGCATACGAATTAAATATACGAAAAACAACGGTTTGTTTTTAACTTTTTACATTTCTTGCGCAAAATGACAGTTGACGTTTCAATGCGCGTTCAAAACGTGTTCTCTATTTTTCGAGGACAATTTACAGAATGGGAAATAATAAATAAACAATTTTGAAACCTGTATTTTTTAAACTGAAAATATTTTTTGATAAAAAGGAATTGTCGTTGCGCTATTTCTCAAGCCATGGGTAAATAAAATCATGTAAATATAAAAATAAAATCAAAAATAAATAAATGGTGTATTCAACATTTTAAGGTTTCGGAACGGTTCCCAAAATGTTACCAGCAGTTTGTGTCATAACAAATAAATAGTAATACAAGGCTTATACACTGTTTATTAGTAAAGTATTGTATAAGTAGCTATTCACACCCTATCTATTGAATAAGTATATAAACGTTAAACAATTGTATAATATATTTTTATTAGTAAGACTGCTAATATATATACTTTTATATATAAATATTTTTTTTTTACATAATTTATTTATTTTATTTAGTAAAATAAATGAATTTAATTTAATTTGTTTTTTATTATTTCACATCATTTCGAATTTAATTGACTCATTTTGGTTTTTTGGCCTCATACTTATAAAGATGGCACGGACAGACCAGTCGCATTGTGAATGAAAGAGACAATGCATCAGAGAATTAAATTAATTAAATTTTAGAATCAGATATCATATTTTTTGTGCATGTATTCAATTTTTTAGAGAAATAATCGTTGCGTCATAGCTTGGTATGTTAGTCTTGTACACAATAGTAAAGATGTCCAGAATGTATTTCGCAGTTAATTTTCTAACATTATTATTATCTCCGAGTATCATATCTTTGTATCTTAGCAGGCAATTGTCCACATTTTACTCATATAATTGTCTACAAAAGACACTTCTTTCGCACTTCTTCAAGTCTCAGAACTGTACAGATTAGATTCACTACTCTGTCTCTGTTTTTTATGTCTCGGAAAAAGCCGTCAGCGGCTGGATACAGGGAAATATGTATGTATGTGTATAAGTGAGACCTAATATTTACCCCGTGACATGAATGCTATTGCATGCGAGGCTTTATCTTATCTAATATGTAGTGTGGTGTGGCTGATTAAGTTTAGTGATTTGGAATGATTAAAATGAACGAGTGTTAGTCTAGTTGCAGTAGACCAGGACAATGAGACCACTGGTGTAAGACACACATCTGATAAAGGCAAAATCTGAATTGTGGAGGGTGTGTTTCAAGGCAAATTTTACGGCGAAGAAAAATCTTAGGATAACTTATATACCCAAATGTTCACTAAAGTAATTCATAAGGTATAGTTAGCTAACCTGTGCTAAGTATTTATGAAAGATCTTTCTTTAAAGCAACCATGAAATTGGTCCTGGTTCACAAACAAGCAGACTATCACTCAATGACTTTAATATGATAAAATAAAATGGTGATGATTGAAACTACTGGATATAAGTCAACTGTTTAATACATTATTATTTAAAATATCACATGAGTTGATCAATGCATAAAATGTGATTAAAGTTTACAAATTTAACATGTTTGATACAAAACAATGATTATTTACAACTAAAGCATTAAAGAGAGTATTAACAACAAGATACTTGTGAAGAGCTTACGAAGTCACTGTTTATTTACACCCTTATTCATAAACGTAAATTAGTTGAATAATCTTAAGAGATGATAAAAGTTTCATGAAGTTTTAGTATTAATAATGATTTCTACTACTTTCCAACTAATATTACCAGATGATAGTAATATCCAGCGGACAGACATCCGCCATTATTCTACTTAAATATGCCGATACAAATGTCTCGGGCTTTTTAAAGTTAATAAGCTGTTAAATTGCTGAGTAGTGATTTTTCGCGTCTATGAATAACATTTTTAGTCAGCTCATATTACCGGCATTTAAAAACTTGATTAATTCTTTATGGATAAGGGGGTTATGTTTTTTTTTCTATAAAATGGATTAATTGGAGTATTTTTTGGCTTCTTCGTGGTAAGATGCACATTTCGTGATGGTATCCTACCAGAATTGCGTTCGTAAGTTCTACTCCTATATGTACTTTTCACATCTTCTATTGTTGAAAATGTTGTAGTTTCCACTGTTGTTGCATTGAGCTTTAATTCTTCCTTCACGTACGGTTTGTCAGAGCGTACTGATAGCCAAAAGAAGTTTTCTTTGATTTTAGGCGCCATAAGTTCCCCTGGCAACTGATTCTGTGAGGCAGCTTGTTAGCTATTTCAGGCCGACCCATTCACCCTGGGTGGAGACGAAGATCTTACCACTTCGTACTCATGAGATAAACCAAAGAAAGACTCAATATGTGAGAGTGTTTCCGTACTTTGTTCAAAGAATTATCTTGCCATCCAAAAGGATATTATAGTAATGCTACGAACCACACTGTTGTGTATTAAAAATTGTAAGTGGATTTTCAAAAGTAATGTTTGTTTTATGATAACCTGTCATTTTGATTGAATCTTTATTGACGGCGTTTACGTCAGAGGGAGGCCGTTTGTCCACCGCCGCCGTCACCGGACCGTCACCGAGAACGAGATGACGGCGCCGATTTAGCGATACATATATTTACTATGTCCATGTGTCCACCGCACGCCCGTCACCCAAGAACCGTCATCCCGGCCGCCGATGTTTCAAGTACTTCGGCGTGACCGCTAGAACTCGGCACGGTTTAATGACGGGCCGGTTTTTTTTCTTTTGTTTATCATAAAATTTGTATACAAAATAAACAAAACGATATGTATATGTATCGGCGCGGTGGACATACGATCACAGTCACGTTAAATACGGCCGGAAATAATCTCGTTCTCGGTGACGGTCCGGTGACGGTGGCGGTGGACAAACGGCTGGAGGCATCAACTTATCCTCTGACGTTAATATAAATCAGTGCTGAAGAAATCACTCATGATGTTTTTTCCCTGTGTTTTATGTCGAGGATCCGTTATGATCGTTTCATGAATTTTAATCTCACTACAACTATTAAACATTAATTTTGTGGCACGTGAAAAAATATGTCTTAAGTCTACATCAATATGATTTCAAAGAACCTCTTAGTCTAAGATCCCGCCATACATCGACCTTCACCGAGATGTTTATTTGATGAAACGTATTTTATATTCAATTTAATATGTCAATAAATATATTGTATAGGGGTTGCCTAGCAAATTTCAGTCCAGAATACGATTAATTAATAATTAAAAAAAAATTTTTTTAAACATTTCACCTGTTTGATTATTAAACAAATTCTATACCAATCGAAAGTATGAAGCCCATAGAATATGCAAACGTTAGGTTGCCTATTTTTTTCCGATCACAACCCTCAGGTTGCCAGGTATAAACAGGTAAATCGCTACTATCATTTTGCACCGGTCTGATTATTGAATGGAAATTAAATGAAAATAAAGATCATTTTATTACGAACACGGTGGTATAGGGTTGCCTGCGAAAAATCAGTCCCGAATTGCGGTTGTCGAATTTAGAAAAGTGAAATATTGCTCCGAGTGACCATCCCATGCGATAGAAGAGGACACAGCATAGAAGCTGTTCGAAGTCCGCTCATAAAGAAAAAGGGTGCGCATGCTATTTATTCTTGAGAATGAAAAGGACAGCGATAGACTCGTATATGCTGTGTTTTGGAGTAGTTTATTAGTAAAATAGAGGAAAAGTTATTTAATTTTGGTTAATCAATTAATTATTTATGTGTGTATATATTTTATGTGACACCAAAGTATATACTGCCTCGGTGGCGTAGTTGTACTAAGGTACGGTAGCAAAGCTGAGGTCTCGGGTTCGAATCCCGGGTTGGGCAAAGTGATATTGGATTTTTCTATTCATTATTATTAGCGATAGGCTCGCCACCTATCACATCGTGGGACGGAACATACAAGGCGAAATGTGGGTGTCCTGGCACCTCTGCCTACCCCTTCTGGGAAAAAGGCGTGAGTTTATGTATGTATGTATGTACTAAAGTATATATACATTTTTAGCAAAAAAGAAGGTTATATTATTACATATATAATACTAATCTTGCAAATTGTATCTTTATTATTAGAAGACAAAATAAAAACAACAATTAAAAAATACTTCTGTTTATTGTAAAAAATTGTAAAAACAAAAAAAAAATTAGTCAGTTTCCGAGTCATTTCTTTTGGATTATTGTTACCAAATGGTCGTTTTCCCAATAATCAACCAGAAACCGCACCAGAGCCAACAGCTTTTAAAAATGTCATCATTAAAATTAATTAAATCAACATCCGAATCACACAAAAAACACTTTTTCGCCATTTTTTTAACAGTAAATAGTAGCACGTTTTTTCAATTGCAACTTTAACCACAATCTACTCCAAAATGATGCACAGCATATACGAGTCTATCGCTGTCCTTTTCATTCTCAACAATAAATAGCATGCGCACCCTCTTTCTTTAAATGGGCGGACTTCGAACAGCTTCTATTCTGTGTCCTCTTCTATCGCATGGGATGGTCACTCGGAGCAATATTTCACTTTTCTAAATTCGACAACCGCAATTCGGGACTGATTTTTCGCAGGCAACCCTATACCACCGTGTTCGTAATAAAATGATCTTTATTTTCATTTAATTTTCATTCAATAATCAGATCGGTGCAAAATGCTAGAAGCGATTTACCTGTTTATACCTGGCAACCTGAGGGTTGTGACCGGAAAAAAATAGGCAACCTAACGTTTACATATTCCATGGGTTTCATACTTTCGATTGGTATAGACTTTGTTTAATAATCAAACAGGTGAAATGTGTAAAAATTTTTTTTTTTAATAATTAATTAATCCTATTCTGGACTGAAATTTGCAAGGCAACCCATATACAATATATTTATTGACATATTAAATTGCATATAAAATAGGTTTCATCAAATAAACATCTCGGTGAAGGTCGATGTATGGCGGGATCCTATACTATCTGGATTTAGCACAGTGCATGACAATTTAATATTATCTTGTGATATAGAGCGTTGATACATGAAAGATCGGAGAATTACTTAATATCTGTGTTTAGCCACTAGACAAATGGGCCGGCTAAACAAGAGTTCGCAATCGCACAGAATATGTTGCCAGAGGCTTATGAAATTAATAAATAATTATAATACTAAAGGAAATTCCAAAAAAACATTTATTCATTTCGCATGCACTTCAAATTTAAAAGAATGTTTCTTGTTGCTTGTATGACAACAATGCATATTATGTAAATAAATAAGCTAAATTGAAACTCGTTAGACTTAGTTTAATACTCCCTATTTCTGAAGTAGGAACTATACTTCTACAAAATATATACCGGATGTATCTAGACTGCTGGCGAAATCGAATTCAGTGGTAGTTTTAGTGACATCAAATACTAACAACAAAATAATTGGCATAGAAAAACAGACGCATTTTTTGTATGTTTTTTAACTACCGTCGTGTTTGGATGGTAACTACTTGTATCTACTGGTGTTGTCTCTCATATGTGAGAGATCGCCTGGGTGAGTGCCACCGCAGTGTCTATTTCTCCCGTCTAACAGCAATGTAAATGCACTGTTGTGTTTCGTTTTGAAATCCTTCAAACTTAAAACAATATCCATTGTAGCCAGAATAACCACTGGACAAATTGAGACTTAATATTTTATGTCTCAGGATGGCAAGCGCAGTAGAATGCCAAGCATTGCTTTGTAATTCAGGGTGCTGTTAGGTTTTTTTTACTATTGATGAGCAGATGTATCGCTTACCATCAGGCGATTGGCAAGCGCGTCTCGCCATTCATAGAAATAATATTTAAAAGATGCTAAAATAATAATGTTCCCACGTGTTTATTTTAAAGAAGCAATGTTATGCAAGGAGTAAATTATTTTTTTGCAAATGCACCAACTTAAAAATTGCAAAAAAGAAATGGTCGCTATTTCTTTCGTCATTTTTCGTTTTCGTTTGCAGTCTGGATGCATCCTGTGTATATCTATTTATCGCCACAGTGACTAAAGTACAGTACGGATAAGAGATGGGCAGTTGTCGATAGGATAGGGTACCTCCCTCCCTCTCCTCGACTCCCCGAATTGGGTCACTATGGAGGATAAGTCAGTTCATGAACCGGTGGATTCGCATATGCAAATATCTTAAAAATAGCATCTATAAGTAATAGTTGCAATGAAATGATAATCATGAAATGAAATGTAACAATGAATGAATCGTATAAAATATGAATGATATAAACTCATTTGCAAAAAAACGGGCACCTAAGCAATGAACCATTTCAAATGTTACTATTGGTTTGTTTGATAATTATAGGTAGTTTTACTTTCACAATTTTGTAAATTAATAAGCAAATAATCGTTTTCGTCAGTATTATCATAAAATTTTGATAAAATTTATGGGTTTTAATGCTAAAGTTCACTAGTAGTGTATGCTCGTTAAGTAAAAGTTAACAAAGATTTTTGTTTGTTTTTTCTTTAATAAAGTAAAAGCAGATAGATGTTTAGTATCGAGTGTGACCCCTTCTAGCTGAAATCACAGCTTGAATTCGTCTGGGTATGCTAGCGAGGATATCCCGGATACTTGCTTGCGGAATACGTTCCCACTCCGCGGTAATCACATTCTTCAGCTCTCTGATGGTCTGCGGAGCCGGTTGTACTGATCTCACGCGTCGTTTCAGAACGTCCCAGACATGCTCTATAGGATTGAGGTCGGGACTTCGAGCTGGCCAATCCAAACGACGAATGCCGACCTCTTGCACATACGCTTCCACATCGCCAGACCGGTGGGCGCGAGCGTTGTCGTCCATAAAAATTGAGTTTTCGCCTAAAGCGGCCAATGCGGGTTGTGCATGAGGAATTAGAACTTCCGTTATGTATCGATGTCCAGTCAGTGAGCCGTTTTCAATGAAGACTAACTCTGTACGATCCATTGAATTTATTCCTGCCCAAAACATAACAGAGCCCCCACCATAAGGTGTGATTTCTTCAAAACAAGCCTCTGCAAAGCATTCTCCTCGTCTTCGTAGCACTCGCCGACGTCGATCTTCACCGAACAGAGATATCCTGGCTTCATCGGAGAACAATATCCTATTCCAGTCTTCTTGAGTCCATGACTCACAATTTCGAGCAAACCTAAGCCTGGCAACTCTGTGCTCACGGAGTAACTTAGGGCCGTGGGCCGGGCGATGACTGCGTATATTGGCCGCGAAAAGCCTCCTCCTGACCGTCCATAGACTAATATGCACATTTCTTACTTCTTCGAGGTTGTTCTTAAGGTCCACATACGAAGACTTGCGATTTCTCAATGCGCGACTCACAAGAAAACGATCATCCCGTGGTTGGGTACATGGTTTTCTTCCAGAACCAGGCTCAATCCTATAGCCCTTTACACCCGAGCTTAAGCGATCGTGAGTTTTGACTTTGAAAAATTCTACACTGCACACGAAACAACTTTTGCGGACGCAACCATCGTCGATCGATCGTGTGACTATCTGAGAACCCGCGCAAACGCACTTTATTACTATAGGTACAGTTAGGAAATTGTCAGTCGTCCGGAAGACACGAGAGAGATGGCTGCGCTTTTTGACCACGCCGCTCGAACAAGTAAGTATTTGATATTTTCGTAATGCTAATGGTTTACTAAAATTTTTTTATGTAAGTTGCTAATTAATTAGTTGTTAAAGAATACTACATATGTTTATTGTACATTACTTTATTTATCGGTTGATACTATTCCCCGAAATTTAAACTCGCACGATCGTGGTACCTCGGTTGTACTACGAAAACTTAATAACAAATGGTACTCCGTCTTTTACCTTTATTTATGTAATATAATGCTTTTAAATGTATGTTTTTTTTACTTTTAGAGCGTATACTCACGGAACAAACAATTTGTGACCTTTTGGCGAACGGCAATATCTTAGATTTTGAGGATCTGGACGAAGATGACACAGAATTCGATCCAGACGTCTTGTTCCGGCACACTGCAGACGACGTGTCAGAAGAAGAACAGGATGACGAAGATATACCATCTACCTCTGTGGCAACAGTACCACCACCGTCACCACCATGTGAATTGCCAGTCCTGCCAAATTTAAGAACGACTACGCGAGAATCGCGATCTACTATGCGAGAATCAAGATGTTCGCCATCTATAAGTGACAGATCGAGATCGCCAGTAAGTAGCCCCGTGGAAGAAGGCCTTCAAGTGGACGAGGGGCAGCATCAGTACCTAGAGTTACAAGAAAGTGAATATGGAAACAAACTGTTTTACAGAAAAGTCTCACAACTATTCTGCCTTACCAATAAACCCGGTAAGACGACCAATTGAATATTTTCAAGATTATTTTGAAACACAGTTTTTAGAAAAAATCTCTCATTGCTCCAACTTATATTACCTACGCACTACGGGTCATGAACTTAAATCTTCAAGTGCTGAAATAGCTAAATTATTTGCCATTCATCTTATTATGGGCTGTATTCCTTACCCTCGAGTACCAATGTATTGGAGAGTTGGTATGCAGTTAGGCTTGATCAGTGACCTGATGACAAGAGACAGGTTTTTACTCTTCGTAATGCACTCCATGTTATCGAGTCCGATTCACCAGCTCCAAACGAAGTGAATAACCCGCGGTACAACCCATGATTGACAAGGTAAAAGAAACCTGTAACAAGTTGGTAAGAATTCCAGGATTTTACTCGATTGACGAGCAGATGATCCCCTTCACAGGACGCTGTAAGCTACGGCAGGTCGTGAAAAATAAACCAGGCCTGAAAAATTTTATCCTTACCACAAGTGATGGATTGATGCTAGATTTCGAACAAGCGAACAAGATTCTGAAGTACCGCTCCGAGATTATTTAATTTATAGACCAGCAATTGCGCCATCGTTAGCAAGAAGATATGATGGATATGAACAATATCCTATCAGTGATGATATAAAAGTGCCTAGATCCTGTCGAATGAAAATTGTTTTAAGTCTTATCACGTCAAAAATACGAGTATGTAGTTTATTTTTCTATTAAACTTAAATAAGGCTGATAATTTAAATAAGTACAGTTTCTAAAATCACTTACCAAAAATACGACTGAGGTCTTCAAAAAATGATTATTTTGTTTAACATACGTCTAAAAGACTGATTAAAGTAATGAAAAAGCGTTGATCTTATAGTTTTTATTAAAATAAATATAATGTTTATAACTATCAATGGTTATTTTATTATTTTCCTTGTTATATTGCCATATAATAACACAGACTCACGATCGTGCCACTTACAATTAATTCCTGAAAGTCACGATCGTGAGGGTCTGATTGCTGCAAACCAGGTGCACCAGGATTTTTTTCAATATTTTTCTCATAATTTTTGGACACTATGGAAGTTACGGAATAACATTTAAACACGACTTAGAAGAACTTCATCTCTCGGATGTAAAGGGATAGAGCATGTCTGGGACGTTCTGAAACGACGTGTGAGATCAGTACAACCGGCTCCGCAGACCATCAGAGAGCTGAAGAATGTGATTACCGCGGAGTGGGAACGTATTCCGCAAGCAAGTATCCGGGATATCCTTGCTAGCATACCCAGACGAATTCAAGCTGTGATTTCAGCTAGAAGGGGTCACACTCGATACTAAACATTTATCTGCTTTTACTTTATTAAAGAAAAAACAAACAAAAATCTTTGTTAACTTTTACTTAACGAGCATACACTACTAGTGAACTTTAGCATTAAAACCCATAAATTTTATCAAAATTTTATGATAATACTGACGAAAACGATTATTTGCTTATTAATTTACAAAATTGTGAAAGTAAAACTACCTATAATTATCAAACAAACCAATAGTAACATTTGAAATGGTTCATTGCTTAGGTGCCCGTTTTTTTTGCAAATGAGTTTATTTATTGCTAGTATGAAAAAGACCATGAAGTGCCGATTAAATAATTATACTGACTAGTATTTTAATTTGTTTTGGGGATTCCTAAATGGAGATCCGAAGTAATTACACGATTATTTATGTATAGATGTATAGAGTACAAAAAAACGTATAAAAAAATCATTTCAAAATTTGCTCACTAATTTATACCCGAAGGACTAATTAAGTATTACCTAGTCCAGGATCTTGGAGTGTTATAAGTGTAAACTCTAAAGCGTAATCTGACAAAAAAATAATTTACTCTGTATGTACTTTGCTCTAATTTTTGTAATAAAATTTTACCAAAAGGCACTAAAGTGACAACATAGAAAATTATTTATAATTCTTGAAAATACTGTAGAATTGTAATATAGCTAGGAACAGAAATATAGAAATATAATATAATAGTCTAGACGAGTAATGAGCGGATAAATATTGGAACGCATATTCTTAAATTATGCGCATAAACCAATAGACGTAAAACATTTTTAGTTTCACTTTTAAAACTAGACAAATTATTTTTTTTAAAATATGTAAGGTATAGAATATTTAACGAAATATCCACACATTACCGACCTAATCATAAAAGAACCGTGGCTAGGTGAAATTCATACTCGCGTTACAACGCTTTAGCACTGGGGGTTTACTTTATAAAAACGATACGAACTTCGAATGTTCGGATGTTCAACGTAAGTAAGATATAAGATTTCCATTTCCAAAAATCCATACCATTCTCTATTCAACTTATTATTTTCTCCAAACCTAGTCTATGCAACGTACGATAGAGAAATCCAAGCATTTGTGGAGTATCTAGACACATTAGTGAAGTTTTACGAGCGGCGTCCAAACATTCGAAGTTCGTATCATTTTTATCAAAGTTTTTATAGAGTAACCCCCCTGAAAAAACACACTCGAGTTTCTCTGTCACAACTAACATATGGATGGCGTCACAATCACACTCATAAAAATATGAAAATTCACTTACATATAATGTAGCCTAATGTAGCGACGAATAAGATCACTATAAAGGAGGCGCACAATTTTATAATCACTTGGTGCCTGCTGAAGCATCTCCCAACTGGGCAGACAAATGAAGCACCGTTGCTTACGTCGCCGCTGTGGAACAAATGCACTATTAATTATATATTCTAAAATGATATCTGCAGTATGTATTAATTTATTATATCTACAATATGTATTAATTTATCATATATTGTACACCATGTACATAAAAGTGACAGAATTACATGAAACAAAAAAAGAAGCACAAAGACATAAATAAGACCGCCTTATTACTTGAAGCAATCTCTGCCAGACAACCATGGGATGGATAAACGAAAACGAACGAAAGGTGAGGCGGGGCCGCTTCAGGTGTACAAATAATTTATTCTGGATCAGCCCATATACGTCCCACTGCAGGGCACGGGCCTACTCTACAATCGAGAGTACGATTGAGAGTGGTTAGGCCATATAGTCCACCATGCTGGCCTAGTGCGGGTTGGCGGACTTACATACCATATAAATTCTTATGAATCGCTTTGGTATGCAGGTTTCCTCACGCTGTTTTCCTTCACCGTTTTAGTGCGTGGTAATTGACTATCAATACACACATGACTCCGAAAAGTCAGAGGTGTGCCCTGGGATTTGAACTCGCGACCACCGTGAACATGTTGGCAGCCGCGTCTGGTCCGTTTACCAACATTTTGGGTCGCTGAGCCAGTGGAGTTAGTTAGAGAGTTAGTTAACCCGATTTACTAAGAGGGAAAATATTTTGATTTTGTTATCTTTATTAATTGTTGTTAATAGTCTCTTTGTTTATTTTAAATCACAAAACAAACAAAAATGTACAGAAATACCTACGTATAAAATAATTCAAAAAAGATATTGACATTTTAAATAGGTTTGTCATAATTGTTTTTCTTTAATGCCAATTTTCACCGCCCCGTATTTTTTTTCCCAATTTATTTTAAAGGCTACTGAAGCTTACAAAAGGAATAAAATTTCCTCCATTTTGCATACTGCTCCGCTTTTATTGGTCATATGGTGCCAATATCGAGTATATTAATTTATAAATGTAACTTAACAAATTTTATCCAAACTACCAACATTCTCATAACCTAATAACTAGAAAGGAAAGTAATAATATCTAAAATCCTAAGAAAAAAAAACTTACAATACTTATATAAGAATTAACAATTGCTTATAAAACTAATATCCGTCACAATTGCCGTCACATGTCTTATTTACACAACAAAGGAATATAAAATTGTAGGCTATTTAGAAATAACTTTATATCTGGCCGTGCTTATAATAAAATATATGTAGATCTTAGTGCTGTATGAGCAGGGAATTAAGAAAAGTAATCGGTTGCGAGGTAGGCGCGTGCTTACTCGATGTGAATAGCTTGCGGCGCTGACATATCTCACTATATGCCAATTTATTAGAAAAATAATTACCGTTTCCCCATAAATTTCGAGCCTAGCGTGAATTGACGACGAGCCATAGACCGTACAAGACCCATAATAAATGACGATTTTCCACTTAGAGCACTTCTTACAAAATCTTCGATTTATCTAGCACTAACTTATCAATTTTTAATAAATATTAATTTATTTGCTATCGTAGAGTAGAAGCGTCTATCGCCAGACTGTAGAAATGCAAAGAATATTTAATGCCTCACCATTCATTGCGTTCAAGCTGTTACTATTAAAAACTCTATTATGTTATCGCTGAGATAGGAAACTAAATGATTTATCGAGTAGTGTTATAGGCTATGTAAAACAATATGAGCAATAAATAAAATAAAAAAGCCTTTTATTTCTTGCTAAAAAAAACACTTAAAATTTAGGATTAGCATGTTATAGTATCTAACAAACAATTATTTTAAAAAAATATACACATATAAAAAGAAAGATGTGAGTAGAAATGCTTTTAACCATTTTCAATACATTGAGAGTAATTAATATGATATGAGCAATAGTGAAAAATATTTCAAAACCGTGAAAATTATATTCCTTCTTTCTTAGCTTCCAGCGCGTGTGCTGTGTGGACGGTTGAAGTTAAGCTACGATCAGGTATGACGGGATGGTGCCTCTTGAAAAGTGTAATGGTACATTACGGGATGTAACGGGACGGGATGGGTAAAGAAGTAGAGGACGGTAGTGACGTTGAGTTTTAATATAAACCAGTTAATAGAATGAAATTATTAACGTATTGAAATAATATATTTCTGATGTGAACTGGAATCAAAATATATCTGCCATCCCCGGGCTTGTCCGGGAAAGGGCGCTAGTATAAACTAAACTAAGGGTTTGTTTACATATTGCCATACTTACTTTATAGCATCAGAGGAGAATTTCGTTTTGATTCCTTTTTCGTTCTTGCTCGTCAGATCCAGCATCAATCTCGGTCGTCTGCGAACAAACAAACATTATTAAATTCTATACAATACCTACTAGAAAATATATTTCGTTTTATTGCAATGAACGGCGATACGAGCATGCCGTTCGCCTGACAGTAAAAGCGATACGACCGCTTATAAATTATAGCAAAATAAAACTACACTTTCAATTACAAAGCAATGCTTGACATTCCACTGCGCTCGCCATCCTGCGACATAAGATGTAAAGTCTTAACATGACCAGTAGTTTCTAAATAAATAAAGTCTTTGAAAACCAAAGAACATTTATATATATATATTTATATATATACTCTTTGGGAAATGTTAATCGTAAGAAATATGTCTGTATTGTATACTGTACCAGCCTACTTACGTTCCACTGCAGGGTACGGACCTCCTTTACAATCAAGAGTATTATTGAGAGTGATAAGGCCATGCAGTCAAGAAATATGTTTATCCAGCTTAAATAAATGCGCTAATTCAGACTTTTTATAGGATAAATTTACTGGTGGTAAGTTTCTCATATGTAAAAGTTTACACTTCTGTGACATATATCAAAATACGCTCGATAAAGACAGCATGGAATAGTGGGTCTCTACTTATTTCTTTCATGAAGCAGACTTGAACTTACACTTATAAATTGGTAATGAAATCGCAATACTCTAACAGCATTGTTATAAAAAACTAATAAAATTTAATTGCTGCGTTACGCTCAACAACTGATAAATACGTAGGTACTTATTCATAAACCGTTTTAAAATCTATTTTAGTTGTCGTGTGTTTTGTCTCTTTCAAACGACTTTTGAATACAGTGTGAGCGAAGAATACGAAATATTCTATAGCTAAAATACGTTTTAAAACTGTGTATACGAATACAAAATATTCCATAGCTAAAATACGTTTTAAAACTGTGTATACACATAATTATTAGTTACTTCCTTTCTAAAATTTTGATTTCTTCTACTAATAAGGAAATATTTGGCCTGCTCTTAGTGCCGTCTCTGTCTGGGATATTTAATTTGAGTTCTCCCTATCTGCATCTATATGCTTAGGGAAGAATTACTTAACCTTTAGTATCGTAAACGAAAAGCCCGATTATATTCCGAATAATAATAAATAATCCGATAAGTGTCAGTGATGCTCCTATCTAGTGGTCATGGCCTGTCCTAGAATAGGTGCTACGAGTACGCGACCTCGGCCCCCGAGCTACTGCAGTCACTACAAACATTCCCTTCCATGACTGCAGTATCCACTCCTACAGGCCATACTCTCCTTTCCCATTATATCCTCAACTCACAAACCCTATTTCCTTTCCCCCGTTGATGATGGGCAGCAGCGTCATCAGCGCGAGTCCCCTCCTGCGCTCGCCAACCCACCTGCCAAGCGTGGCGAGTATTGGCAAATACCCCTCAATGGCGACACAAATATTGACCAGGCCCCCAGTCCCCGGCAGCCCCACTATTCCTGGCGATGGTAGCAGCCATGGTTACGGTGGGGCAGGGATTGCTAAGAATCCCCGGGTTGGCCCCGGCTACCAACCCCGACGACGACTTGCCCTGGTAACACACAACATACGCACTTTGAGAACAGATGAGAAGATTGTCGAACTGGAAGAAGAATTGAGCGGGTTACACTGGGATATTCTAGGGTTATCGGAAGTCCGAAGAATTGGGGAGGATACGATAACCCTGAAGTCTCCCGCTCTTCAACCGGGGGGACGACCAACAGTCCCGAGGAGGTGTCGGATTTCTCGTCCACAGGTCTCTCATCAACAACATCGTATCCATCGAAAGTGTGTCGAGCAGGGTAGTATACCTTATACTCAGAATATCAAAAAGGTATTCGTTGAAGGTCATACAGGTATACGCGCCGACCTTGACACACCCAGATGAAGAAGTAGAGGAGATGTATGAGGACATAAGTCGGGCCATACATACTTCCAAAACCTACTTCAATGTTGTTATGGGGGACTTCAACGCAAAGTTGGGCAAGAGAAGCGATGCAGAGTTGAAAGTGGGGCAATTTGGACATGGGCAACGGAACCTCAGGGGTTAGAGGCTGGCGGACTTTCTGGAAAAAGAGGGACTCTTCGCGATGAACTCTTTTTTCCAGAAGCCGCCTCACAGGAAATCGACCTGGCTGAGTCCTGACGGTTCTACTCTAACTCGAGTTGACAAATCGCTTTGATTGTCTCAAAGAAAACCTTGCAGTGGACGAGTTAAACAGCGGTTGGGTAGAAGCTGTCCATACGGTGGGATCTAAGTATTTTAGACCTCGCCGTAGAGATAGACCACAAAAACTCTCGATCCACACTCTTGACCTCATGGCCGAACGTCGATCTTTGATGCTGCAGTCTTCCGTTGACGCCGAAGCATATCGGCGGCTCAATAGACGGATCTGGAAGTCCTTGCGACACGATGTCCGTGCTCACAATACTGTGAGCATTAAGGAGACAATTAAGCGGAACGGAGGCTCCAAAGTGTTTGCAAGAGACTTGTCTATTGGGCAAAGCCAGTTGTGTAGGCTGAAAACGGACGATGGCCGCGTGGTATCGACGAGGGCAGAGGTATTAAGAGAGATCGAGAGGTTCTACGGACAGCTTTACACCTCGGTTGCCCACCCTGCTGTTAGCTCGGCCGAAGACCCGAGAGCCGAGTTGATCCGACACTTTAGCGATGATATCCCGGACATTAGCCTGTGTGAGATTGAGATGGCCCTGAAGCAACTTAAAAACAACAAGGCGCCGGGCGAGGACGGAATAACTTCAGAGCTTCTGAAAGCGGGCGGAACGCCGATACTGAAAGTCCTTCAGAGGCTCTTCAATTCCGTTCTCCTCGAGGGCTCAACATCAGAGGCATGGAGCGGGAGCGTGGTGGTACTGTTCTTCAAAAAAGGTGATAACACTTTGCTGAAGAACTACAGGCCCATCTCGCTCCTGAGCCATGTCTATAAGTTGTTTTCGAGGGTCATCACAAATCGTCTCGAAGGCAAGTTGGATGACTTCCAGCCTCCCGAACAAGCCGGTTTCCGAAAAGGCTTTAGTACCATAGACCATATTCATACGCTACGGCAGGTTATACAAAAAACCGAGGAGTATAACTTGCCGCTTTGTTTAGCGTTTGTGGACTATGAGAAAGCCTTTGATTCGATCGAGACCTGGGCTGTACTACAGTCTCTTCAGCGGTGCCACATAGACTATCAGTACATCGAAGTGTTGAGGTGTACATACAACAACGCCACCATGTCGGTCCGAGTACAGGATCAGAGCACGAAGGCTATTCCACTACAGAGAGGCGTGAGACAGAGAGATGTCATATCTCCGAAACTGTTCACTGCCGCGCTGGAAAACGCCTTCAAGCTCTTGCAGTGGAAAGGATTCGGCATCAACATCAACGGCGAGTATATTACTCACCTTCGATTTGCCGACGATATTGTAGTCTTGGCAGAATCGCTGGAAGACCTTAGCACTATGCTCGAAGACCTTAATCGAGTTTCCCAACAGGTGGGTCTTAAAATGAACATGGATAAAACGAAGATCATGTCGAATATCCATGTTGTGCCCACCCCCATTGGAGTTGGGGGCTCGACTCTCGAAGTTGTAGACGAATATGTCTATTTAGGACAAGTGGTCCGGTTAGGCAGGTCCAACTTCGAGAGAGAGGTCAATCGGCGAATCCAACTCGGTTGGGCAGCGTTCGGGAAACTTCGCGACGTCTTCTCGTCCAAAATACCTCAGTGCCTAAAATCGAAAGTCTTCGATAGTTGTGTGTTACCAGTGATGACATACGGCACCGAGACGTGGCCTCTCACTGTGGGCCTCATTAAAAGGCTCAAAGTCACTCAACGAGCCATGGAGCGGGCTATGCTCGGTGTTTCCCTACGAGATCGAATCAGAAATGAGGAGATCCGTAGGAGAACCAAGATTACCGACATAGCCCATAGGATTGGCAAGTTGAAGTGGCAGTGGGCCGGGCACATAGCTCGTAGAACCGATGGCTGTTGGGGCCGAAAGGTTCTTGAGTGGAGGCCACGTACAGGCAAGCGAAAGGTCGGACGCCCGCCTACAAGGTGGACGGACGATCTGACTAAGGTTGCAGGAAGTCACTGGATGCAGGCCGCTTCCAACAGGTCATTGTGGAGATCCTTGGGGGAGGCCTATGTTCAGCAGTGGACTTCCTGTGGCTGATATGATGAATCCGATATGTAGTTTGTGATGGCAAGCGCCAGAATATATTATAATTTTAATAACGGCATCTCTAATCGTACATACCGTATGTACAATAGAACATAACCGTACACATAAAAAATAAAATATTTTTTGAATATAATATTATTGCAACGCTACAAAGGGAGAATGTAAAGATAATTGCACTGACGTTCAGACTATAGATTGGGAAACAGTCCAATAGATCACGTAATTTGGCATAATACTCAAGCTGCTTTGGCTTTTCGGCCGCGATGTTGACTGACACCGCCATCACATTACGTAATCTCTAATCTGGTGCTTTCAGTACCAATCGGTTGATTCGATAGCTCATTATTTAATGGACAGCCTCCAGGAAGATCTAACAAGAACAATGCGACCGTTGTATCGAGTAATTGGGAGTGGTGAAAGTGATTTATCTATTTTGTAGTACTGCATCGATTTAATACTGATTAATTGTGCTGTACAATAGTACTAAGTAATTTAAAGCTCCGTGAGTGATGTGGGAATGTCTAAGTATAGCTCGTTGGTACATGCGAAGTTTGGAATCTGTATCTATTTCAGCTCATAATATATGTATCACTACAGGGCACGGGTCTCCTTCATAATCGAGAGTACGATTGAGAGTGATTACACCACATATTCCACCATGCTGGCCCAATGCGGGTTGGCGGACTTAACAAACCACAGATTATTTTGCAATATGGTAAGTAGGTTCCCTCACGATGTTATCCTTAATCTATTGACTATCAATATACACATGACTCCAAAAAATCAGAAATCAGAAATGGAATCAACTATTTTAAAATGGTAAGAAGAAATTCCGGAGATAATTATAATTTCATAGTCCCTTTGCCGTGTTTATTCACAATCAATCACTGTGATTCGGCCAAGAAATAATTATAATTTGATATGTAGTGCCATTGCCGTGTTTACTCACAATCAATTACGGGGATTTGTTGATAAGTTCAAAAGCTTTGTAATAATTATCTAGCTTAGTTGCGAGCGAGCATTACCGATAAGATGAAAACGCGTGTTTCAGCCAAATATACACCTCTGAATTTTCTAAGGAAAACGAATATTGTATACAGCGACTAAACTAGAATTCCGACACTGTATGGCTCATTATGACAATCTACACTCTCAATCGTACTTTCGATTGTAGAGTAGGCCCGTGCCCTGCAGTGGGACGTATATGGGCTGATATAATACAATACAATGGCTCATTATGACAGGTTTCACACACAAATATGCTACTACAAAATTATTTCAGGAAATCTCACTCAATATTTGAAACGCAATTCAAAGCTATCAGCTTCAAAATCAGAAATCAAGCTTACATTATTCCAATATTGTTCAATGTAATTACGAAGGTTTTTTATGATCGCATTCGCCTAATTTTCTTTGTCGTTCTTTCTACACGTTGAATTAAACAGTCGTACTATTTAATTCAACGTGTAGTACGTCGAATTCCAGGAATATTAATGGAATTTAATCCAATCTAATTATTTAACATGTTCACGGTGGTCGCGGGTTCGAATCCCAGGGCACACCTCTGACTTTTCGGAGTCATGTGTGTATTGATAATAATCAATCACCACGCACTAAAACGGTGAAGGAAAACATCGTGAGGAAACCTGCATACCATAGCGATTTATAAGAATTCCTATGGTATGTAAGTCCGCCAACCCGCACTAGGCCAGCGTGGTGGACTATATGGCCTAACCACTCTCAATCGTATTCTCGATTGTAGAGTAGGCCCGTGCCCTGCAGTGGGACGTATATGGGCTGATACAGTTACAGTAATTATGTTTAGTATGATGATGACCTTTATTGGATGGAAGCGTTTTACAAAATACTAATATGGCCAATTCCTATTGTCTGCGCGAGTTGGAATAGAGTGGTTAAAATACTATACTTTAATTTTGATTTTCACAGAAATTTAATTCGAAAATGTTATTATTCGAGTCAGTCAATAAAATTGCGCGCAGGCCGTATTGTTAGGTAAATTAATTGACATTTGTCGAGGATTAAATAATAATTTTCGACAACATATTGTAGTTTTGGTAATTTATATCTGGAATCATTTTACGAAATTGTGCACGCTCGCGCTACTGCGAATATTGAAATTAATATTTTTTTAGCTCTCGCATCGACACGGATACGAAATTATAAATTTTACCTAGATAATAAATATAATTGTATGTATTTAAATATAATGTATTTATATAAATTTGTATGTATATAAATGTAATGTATTTAACTTGGGTTTATGATCGTATCTCTCACGAAAAAAAGGAACGAGAAATCGAGGTAGGGAGCATTACTTAAAGTTTTTTTTTACGTAACCCTTTGTGGCGGTCCAAGGCAATGCAGAACTACTCAAACATTGCCTCACATCTGGCTATATGTTGTGGAATAATCAATTCTATGTACAAGTCGCTATGGGCTCACCTGTATCTCCAGTAGTCGCCGATATTTTCATGGAAGAGTTTGAGGAGACAGCCCTTAGTACAGCCCCAGTCTCGCCGAGATTTTACAAGCGGTACGTAGATAAAGTAACTGCATTTTTAAATCACCTTAACTCCATCAACAATAAAATTCAATTTAATATGGAGTTAGAACATAATAAACCTCTTGCCTTCTTAGATGTTTTAGTTATCCGTAATCCCGATCAGTCCTTAAGTCACACTGTGTATAGAAAAAAGCCCCATACAGATAAATATCTAAACAGTGATTCTCACCACCATCCAAAACAGTTAGCTATCGTGGGTAAATCCTTGTTTCAGAGAGCACTAGGAATCTGTGACGAGAAACACCTGGCGACTGAGCTGCAACACATTAAGCAGGTACTGCGAGACAACAAGCTCCAAATTCCACGCCGCCGTCACAGAAACCGAGTGAAGCCAGCCACAGTCGAACGAGTCCCCATGGTCTTGCCTTACATAAAAGAAGTCACAGACAAAATTGGATATATACTGAAGCGTGCATCTATAAAGACCTACTTCAAGCCACCCAAGAAGATTAGTCAATTTCTACCACCTGTCAAGTGCCATATACCCTTGCAAGAACCGGGCGTATACAAAATAGATTGCGACTGTGGCCTCTCCTACATAGGTCAAACAAAACGAAACATAGGGACCCGCGTGAAAGAACACATAGCTGACGTCAAACATCGACGCTCAACGAAGTCTGCAGTTGCTGAACATATAGAAGAAGGCTCCAAACATTACCTCCGCTTTGACCAGCCCCAAGTCCTCGCTAAAGAACACCGTTTCCTGCCCAGGATGCTTCGCGAGGCTATTGAAATTAAAAAACATCCAAATTTCAATAGAGAAGATGGCTTGAAGCTTGCACAAGCATGGGATCCAATACTACATTTAATTAAATCGGAACCCAAAATACCAACTGCCAGACCTCAAGACACTGTGAGCTCCTTCTGGGTAGATCGGATCGCAAATACAGATTAACTATTTAAATTAACTTTTTAATTTAATAATTGTCAAATAAGGTTGAATTGTAACAGTCACAGAGCGGACGACCAATACCTCAGTTCGCCCCGTGACCACGAAAGCTGTAAAGTAATCGAAACGTCGGGAAGTCAAAAATGTAAAAAATTAAACTAAATTCGCGATAAAATCCGTAAATAATAGTTTTATTTCAATGTGTAACATTCGCGTAAATCTAAGAAACCATTATGTATAAGCAATAACTATTTTATACTGCTCGGAAGAGTTTTACGAGACTGCCTCGGTGGCGCAGTTGTAATACGGTAAGATTGCAAAGTTGTGGTATCGGGTTCGAATCCCCGGTAGGGCAAAGTTTTTATATGTAGTCAGCTCTAAGTCAAGACATCTCCTCCTGTCACATCGTGGGACGGAAAATAAAGGGCGAAACATGGATGTCCTGGATGCATCTCTGCCTACCCCTTCTGGGAAAAAGGGGTGATTTCAAGTATGTATGTAGGAGTTTTACTATTCTACACACATATACATATGTTACTAAGGAAAATCAGTTGTTGTCCTGGAATTTCAACAAGCGACCAAAGTGAAGACGTAGCTGAACGTAGCTGAACAATATATAATTAGATATATATTTTTTATACATTGTGTAAATACGATCGGAACTGAGTTTGTACTCAAATTCTATATTAAAATTTCGCCCTTTCACCCTTGTATCCTACTGAGCCAAATCAATCTTATTATTTCGAGAACAGTATCAGCGTTCAATTATAGAATTATTTTAGTACAAGGATACTTGTGCTCTACAAGTATTTGTTTTGGGTTAAGATATTAGACTGTTGAATTACTTTATCAGGCAAACGAACTTCATCAGAAATGAAGTTCGTTTGCCTGAACATTACCACGTAAAACTTTACTGCACTGTAATTTACCTAGGTATTCCACGAAATACGAAATGATAAGTATCATAGAGAATAAACAAGTAGTATTTATTTTTGGAAGTGGAAAACTTATGTCTTCCTTCGGACGTCGAACATTTGAACTTCGTTTCAGATCATAAAGTTAACTACCCGAATAGTCTCATCATAGCTTATACCAACGAAGAAATGCGCATATTCTCCGTCACCGAATACTGCTTATTTCTTTTTTATTCAATAGAGCAAACAAATTATCTCGTGGTAAGTGATCTCTGTCGCCCATCAACATCCACAAAGCTTGGATTTTAGATGTCTCAGGGTGAGTCCCTTTTGGCAGCGGAAAGAAAAAAGGGGTATTCGATATCCTTCAATCTTACTCACCGAACGAAACACGACCACAAACTATCCCTTCATGTTTATCCCCCAGTTGAGTCCGCCCGTTTATGCGTGATATATTATATTCAAAATTATAAATGAGTTGTATTTATTTAATTTGAAAGTACCTCAATGACTTTTAGTTGAAATTACCGTTAATAACTTACGTTCTCCTTCTGAAATGCGGAAGCAATTGATACTTAGTTCTAAATCTCATGTTTACATAAATAGCTTTTATAATTTTACAAACACATTAATTTTGAGCTGCACGTAATCCGCGGCGAATTTAGATATTATGACAGAATATTTGTTATCATGTCAAACTTGATTGAAAGGCGGAGACAAAAGTAGAATAATTTCCTAAAAAGATTCAAGCAAAAAGTTTTTACTTTTTAAAAGGTGGCAGGCAATGGATGCGGGCTACTTAAGATCAGAATGGTTGGTTCCTATTTAAACTTTTTAAAAGGTGGCAGACAATGGATGCGGGCTAGTTAAGATCAAAATGGTTGGTTCCTATTTGGTTAGACCTACTATAGTAGGACTATGGAGTATGAACGGCAATAGACAACCTACGCAGGTTTTTTTAGAATCATACATTAACCCTAATTAACATAAGCGTTGGAATACTTTCAAAAAGTGTATCTTTACTCGGGCTGAGGAGGGCCAGGCCGGTAATCATTCTTAAAATGAACCGAAATGTCGCCACCAATGGACAAGTACTGTAAACGTTTATAATAGATATTGTAAACGAGTTCAAAATCCAATAATATTCGTGTCCAAAACTAATAAGCATTGATCATACAAACGTTAATAAATTCGCATCTCTTTGAAAACCGGATTCATGTCCACTACGCCAGAGGGCAAAAATTGTAATAGTGGTGCAATTATTAAAAACATCGGCTATAAAACTGTGGGGTGCGGCTTAGCTGCGGCTTTTTTAGCGTCGACTTAAAACCCGGTCGGCTGTGAAGAAGAAATTAAGCGAGAGACTGTGATTGTACACCAAATAACTTATGCAATATATTAATTCTGTCAATTTCCTTTAAAAAAAATTTGACTGCCTCAATGGCGTAGTAGGACTACGTTACGATTAAAATGCTGAGGTCTCCGGTTCGGATTCCGGGCAGGGCGAGAAATAAGTATAATTATTTGATTAAAATTAATAACTTCAACACATGCATATTTAAGCTTTGTATTACAAAATAAAATAAATATAAAAGAAAAATATTTTTTAGGGTAATACCAACCATAAAAAATCAAAAGTTCGACAAAGGCTAGAATGTTATGTCCTATTCACCTACTTTTTATAATTTTATTTTTATTGAATCCTTGCTTATATCAGCATCAATAGCTTCCCAAGACCTGAGTTTAACAACTCAACAATTCTTATAAAGACTTTCAAGTGATACATATCAATGTCGGTATTATTACTTATTAAAATTTTGAAGCCTTGAGATAAAAAAAGAATCGTATGTCATACTTTTGATATCCATGGTGATACCCTCGGTGTCGCAGTTAGTTAGACGCCGCCTTTGAAACGAGACGTAGCGAGTTCGATCCTCGCACCGAAAAAATGCTTGTGTGGCCCACTAATATGTGTGTCAGGTCTGGGGGTTTGTGAGACCGCAAAGTTTCTCGTAGTTTCTGATACCCACGACACAAGACTTAATTGATCTTAATGTGGGGTCAGGACTATGTTTATGACTGTTGGGTGTATTTATTTATACAACATTATATTATTAAAAAAACAACGAAGTAATAAAATTGCATTATTTTTGCCTCAATAGGTTGGAATTTTCATAGAATTTATAACAATTGTATTATTATTTATAACTCGACCAAATGATAAATAATGAACTGTTAAAGTGCACACATTTCCAAATGTTAATATTTTCAATTCAAATTCACCTTAATTAATCAAAAAATATTTCTAATTTAAGTTACAATAGCTGTATTCGTAGAATGTTGTCACAGAGGCATTATATTTCTGGATTCCAGGAACTCGCAAATAAACTCTCCATTAGTATATTAATAACAATATTTTTGTCACAAACACTTTTACAAGGAAAATCGCTGTGGACGAACGTAACAAAGCCCATTTCTCTGTCTTTCGCAAACTTCAAATAAACCACAATTACATAAAAGTCTTTGTAACTTCAAGATTATTTTTATACAAAGAAGACACTGAAAACAATAATTTAATTTTATAAATAGCAGTGGCGTGCCTAGGGTTGTGGACTTGGGCAAGCCCAATATTTTTTTAGTAAAAATATGTTTTGGTTCAGGAGCAAAATGGTATTAAGAAAGAAGAACTTGTTCATTATGCGATAGGGATCGAGCCTATGCGATGTTAATAAATAAAAATATATATAGAAAAACGACCCGAGATTTGAATCCGAGACCTCAACTTTGCACCATCGAGGCAGTCCTAGACCTACCCCTCGACCTATATAAGATTAGGATAAAAACCAATAAAATAATAACTATCTTTAACACCGTTATGAAAAAATCTATTACAATAACTTGTTTCGAAAAAATCTAATAGATGGCGCGATTTTTACGGCCATCTATTTAATATTGCCAACATACGGAAGGGCCTATCATTAGTTTTAAATAGATGAATAAAACAAATGTGTAAGTTTAATTACTTTTGGGCATGCATACGTAACTTTATATTGTAATTATTTTATATTGTTTTTTTTTTGTAAATAAAAAAACGGCACTACAATAGCACAAGGACGGCGCCGTGTTTAACTTCGCGGCCAGAAATTATTATTAATACATTCATTTTATGTTTTTGTGTATGCATGTGATTTTTTGATTTATAATGAGCCCTGAAAGGAAGCTCTTGATGAGCTCAATGGCAAACAATGTCAATTAATATCTGAAAAACACTACGATTACTGTTTACAGTCTCATATTATGTATCTGACGCATAAAGAGGTTTCTATACGCTGTTTACCGGAATTATGAAAAGATATAAATTATAAATGCGTTCACATGTTTTTGTCAATTACTATAAAAGTACCAGTTAAATTATTTTAATCGCTATAGCCGGAACAATTACAAAAATATAAGTACATCCTTCGAAAAAATATGCAACACCGACAGTATAACTAATTAGTATGAGGACATCCAGCAATCCATGTAGTTATGTACACTGATCTATGAAATTGTATTCTATAGTTTTCACTACTTTGAGAAATACACAACAAATCAGCCGTAGGTTTTGGACCAGATACGAGTAATTGTTTGTCTACGAAATGTAATGAATTTACCTTTTCCTCGCCGATCAACACTTGCACACACTTTAAACCATCACAAGGCACATTTTCACCCATTATTATACGTAATAAACGTAAAATACTATAATTAAACGAAAACTAAGATGTTCAATGATTACTGGTTAATCGTCCGCTCGAAAGACATAATAATAAGCGTGAAGCTAGCCACAGGTCCTAAATTATGGACAATTCCAAATTAAGTATTCTAATTATATATTAATAAAAATATTTAAAACATCATAATACGGTCTCAAAAAATATCAATTTATTTTATATATTATCCAATGTAACTTATAGTAAAACATAAATATTTTTCGATAAATTGGGATCATAATATGACGCGTCAAGTCGACAACTTCACTATCAAGAAGCTTATACCCAAATGGAGATTGCATTCCCTTCAGAAAACTGAAGCACAGAAATTTGACCTTTGGTATCTCAGACTAAATACTCTCTAGACGTAGCCATAACTGGAACGTGAGAAATAAGAGTGAGACCGCAAGTTAAAAATTAGTGTGCGTAAAAGAGACAGAGAGTTTTTTTCTTTGTCCTTGTCACCGTGGCCGGTTTTTTTATTTGTCAATAAGCGCAGTTTGTCAAACAAATATACGTCAATCAGTTTTTCCGATATTTTAATAGTTTTGGATAGTGTAAAGCAGCAATTTATACAAATATTAGTGACTATAGTGTATATGCAATGGTGGGTTGTAGTATTTTAGGCTGTAAAAGCCGCAGTGAACGAAAAATTTGTGGAATAACATTTCACTCGTAAGTTACTCATTTATGTTACATTATAATTATTTTGTCGTTTATTGGTAAATAATTTTGTATTTTAATATCAATACAAATTGTTTTACTTAGAGAAATATCGATTACATTTAGAAATTCTACAAATAATATTAAATAACCTTAATTTCTTAAAAGTTTAGTGTTACCTTGTTATGAAAATTGGTTTACCCTAGATAATACTTGCATATTATTCCTTGCATACATAGCGTTATTCATACGTAAAAAAGTAAAATTACTTCTTATTTTAGGTTTCCTACTAACAGTAATTAGAATTAAATGGGTGGAAGCTAATGGACACCAAAATTGGCAACCAACAAATAATTTTAAAATTTGCTCAATACATTTCGAAATTATTCCTTTCATTATAAAAAGAAGAATGTTATAGTAAAACCAAAAGCAGTCCCAATAAAATATGTTCATGTAAGTAGTTGATCATTAATTATTTTTAACACCGTTTTATTAACTTCGCCTATATGTTTGTAACAGAATCTGTGAAGTCGATTTTCGAGCACTTCAAATCGTCGGATTGACTTTAAATTTTGCATACGTATCCAGGACTGATGACGACGCAATAATTTAAAAAGTATATGATATTATTTTATATTTTATCCAGAATAATAAACAAAATATTATTGTTGAAAAAATATTACCTATATAATTGGTAATTTGCGCGCAGTTGTCTTTCTTTGATAAGACAGCCGAAGATAGATGTTTTAGTGCAAGCAATTAAATTATAGTTTAAAAACTAAAAAAACAAGCTTTCATATAAGATCGAACTAAAAAGTAAAAAATAATCATAAACTCATTATCATTTAACAATAAATATGATATACGAATAAATACGATTTAAATCGTACGGTTGGCAACGCTTATGTTGGCCTGTGTTAGTACCCACCAAAAGTAGGAATTTTTCCCAACATGGCCACACTGAAGAATTATATATCTGTCTCTTGTGCGGCCACGGCATGGCTACGTCTAGAGAGTATTTAGTCTGAGTTTGGTATGGTCTTCGATCCTTTTCGTATGTTGCCAAAGCTTACGAATTATTTCCCCAAATAGCACAAAGTATTGATGGTATTAATTAACTAATTAAAATAAAAAGGTTATGTTTTCGACCTGTGCGTTTACATAAGTTTGTATGGTCATGATATCCTAAAAAACTACGTATTCGATTAGGATTTGGTGTTTATTACTTAACTTTATTACTATTTTTGTTTTACATTATTTCCTCATTTAATTTATCATTGCGAATACATTACTAGGCAACACGATAACAAAATGACAACTTCAAATTTCCAAATCATTTACTGTTGTTATTTTGTGAATGTTCTTTTCTGCGGTTTTTTCACATAATTCAATATTTTCTCGTATTATTCAGCAAGTATAGTGATATTCCAGAATAAGTTGTGTATTGTGTAGTTGTAGAAATATTTGACATCCAGTATATACCGTGAAATTACACAGGTAAGTTGATTGTTATAATTATTGTGAATATCTAGACAAAAAGTAATAAACACATGGGTATTTTATATTTGAACTGTGAGATTAATGTGTCCTGCATCATTTATGACCACTTTTTTAAATTTAAGCATAAAGATAAATATGATTATTTGTATTCTATTTTATTCTGAATAGTTTGTAAACAAAGAGGCTAGGGTGACCATAGTTTTTGAACCTTTAGAAGCTTTGGCTGCAATTATAGTCATTGCGAAATACTAATATACTAATAAGCGAAATACCGAAAAAGTAGTGTTGCTATAATTTTTTTCTAATTGAATGATCTTGCCTACAGCAAATACATAACTTCAGAATTTTTAAGTAAGTTAGGTTAAATTAGCCAGCGATCATGTTATGGTAAGTTATGCTACCCAGATTTTGAACAACAGTCAAGATGTGTTAAAAATCGATAACATTGTTACAGATGCCTTTCGATGTGCTTGTTTCTAAAAGCTATTGGAGGTACCGACGCGATGAGTAACATTCAACAACTACCCACTAAAGTTACACATGGTTCCAAAATGTATTGCATAGAGGTACTCCACTGCGGTGTGCACTATATAATCAAGGCTTGATTCCTATTTTTATTTTGCTTCAAATGAGTTTAAATTATTCTTTAGTTAAATTTCTCTTTACAGTCTCCCTAAAGATACAGACAAGCGGGAATAGTGGTTCAGTAAAATACCATTAACAGTAAAATTTTAAGAATCTGCACGAATTTGTTGTGAATATTTTAATCAAGATGATTATAATTCTCAAAGGCCGGAACATCTTATTAAACATGCTGTACTATTTTATGAATTAGAATAATTGTCATAAATTAAAGAGCAGGGTGCAAATCGCGTAAAATGTTCCAACGTAAGTGGTGCGCGCGCTCCAGTAGATCTCTAGCGGAGTGTTACTGAAATTGTTCGTCGCTCGTAACGATTTTCAAAATGCTTGTTGTATTATTACAAAATAATTATAAATGTGAACATAATATTTTTATGGCCATTTAAACGAAACTTGTTAAATTAAATTAATTCAATATTTATTTTAGCTTTATTTTTACGGTTACATTTTTGAAACTCCAACTGTACTGATACTCCAAATGTGAATTTTGCAAATGCTGTAATATATACGTGTATAGCGTAAGCAATAAATACGTGTTTGTACGATTCCAAAACTGTAATCTTGGGTTTATATTCCGGGTCGGGCAAAGTTATATTTGATTTTACTATTCATTATCAGCCCAGAGTCAGGATTGTGTACTCGATATGGAGATAAGCTCGCCCCTTATCACATCATGGGGCACAAAATACACGGTGAAACGTGTTTATGTATGTATGCATGATTGTTACCATTAGCTCTGTCTAAAACAATTTCTAACAAACATTCAAACTATTTAACTTAAATACACTTCAACTGAATAACATAGTTGGCTCCGTTTACTGTACTATACTGGCTCAGCCCATATATTCGTACGTCCCACTGCAGGGCACGGACCTCCTGTACAATCGAGAGTACGATTGAGAGTGGTTAGGCCACATAGTTCACCACTCTGGCCAAATGCGAGTTTGTAGACTATACAATAAATACATACTATAATATAGAAAGTCTTATAAATGGCTAATTATATACGCAGATTTCCTCAAGATGTTTTCCTGCACCGTTTTATTACACTTCATTCATTAACACTATATTTTTGTTTTGGTTCTCTTACGCTGCGCCGTCGGCCTACTTCTCAAACTCATATTAACATATCTTATAAATAAACTTATTTCTAGCTGGTATTATCAGTTTTCATGGTGAATTTAAACCGAATTATGTATATAGATAAATATTCATATGATTCGATTCCATATGAAATAAAAAAATAGTAAGTAGAAAAAGATAGCAGAAAACAGCGAATTCATTCAAGGTCTAATTTTTGTGCTTCACTTCTTTAGACGGAATGCAATCTTCATTTGGATATAAGCTTCTGCGTCACGCGTGGACCAGCATTGATTTTGAATGAAATATTTTTATATTAGTTTTAGACGGCAGCGCTCGCTTAAGCGAGTTGCCGGGCGCGGCGCTGCGGCGCGGGTGCTCCGTCGCAGGCGCGGGGCTCCATTATGGCACGCCGCGACGCGGTAAATTTAAAAATGATGGACGTTTTGCATTAAACGAATGTATTTTATTTAAGGTACTAATTTGCCTTTAGGGTTGAGTATATGCGTATTAAGTAAGGCAAGCCGGGCTTTTGGGCTTGTATGGAAGAAAAATAGATAAAGGTTTTAACTGGAAATCGTACCGAATATCACACACCGCATAAGAGAAAATAGCAACGTAAAACGTGACGTCATAAGTTATTTTGTAGAAGGCTTTTATTCATTTATTTTACCTCAAAGCTCCTTCAAAGAAATTATTATTCATATTTTGACTACATGCGAGTTTTTTTTATTGAAAAGTTGGGTAGACGAACATGCTGTTCACCATGGTGCATGGTGTTGTACCTGTACCTGTTCTCTCTTACAATTAATGTTCTTTCGTCAATTCATGAATTTGATCTACAAGCATTTTCTCTTCAAAAGCAACTACGATAATCTGAAGTAATCTGAAATGAGAACGCAATATTTATTTTTGCATTTATTGTTCTCACTTTGTACAGATATTGGAAATGAAATATAATTAAAAAAATGAATATATATTTCGTAATTTTCCTTTAAATTGCCCGTTTATCCTCTTAACCGTACTTTATTCCGCTTAAATTCAGTGGAATGTATTGTTTGAAACATTTGTGATTCTCGACATCGAGTGCAAACCAAATATATTTTTATACAATGCTTTCTGTTTCTGCATGATTTACGAGTGTGAATGATCGATGTTTCTCGAACGAGCAGGATTATATCGGAGCGCCCGTTATTGAAAAAAATACATTTTCAACAATACTTTTTCCATGCTACGCAGAATATAATGAGACCATTTTATACAGTGTTTCATTATTATTTACTAAAAAAAAAAATATTTGAAGGTTATTTATTGTAAAAATATTATGTTTGAAAACAATAGCTTAAACCATTAAAGACGCACGCAGAAACTTAATATGTAATTCAATATAAATGTTATAATCTTCTATGGAGATTCTAATAAATAATTAAAAAACAAAATCATTTCTAATTTAGCTTAAACGAGCTGCGGAATCTGTCCTTTTATATTGAGTGCTAATTAATAAATCTGTTACAAATATACTCGTAACAATAGGCTATTTGACTACTTTCTGGAAACCATACCACATTATGAAGTGGGGTCTAAAGACCTTACAAATAAAGGTTATTTTTAATTACTATATCTATATCATTTAAAAATAAATTTACAAAATACACTGAATAATGACACTGTCAAAACCTCAGGTCAAAACGCTCTGTCGGTCAATGTGGCGTCCAGTTTGTAGACATCCGCTCCACAGATTCGTTCGCATATGTCACTCATTCTCAAATCAACCATAGATCAATCAATCGTCCGAATGAGTATTTGTCAAAAAAATTAGAATTATTTTTCTTTCTATACATTTTATTACATTGGACATGATAATATTATTGATTCACGGGTATAAATGACAAATAACGCGTTTTAAAGGTATTTTTATATTTAATTTGCATCTATGCCGTTATCAATTCCATTCATTTCCTGTACGTGAGCAGTTCATACTAATGCATGACGTCATAGCCAATCAAAATCGTTTACGATCACGTGGCGCGAACACAAAATAAATTAAATTGTAATTGTGGTTTTTAGACAAAATATACAACATTTTTAATGTATGATAATGAAATATGTTTTAAAATTAAATTATCTACACGGATGGAAACAAATAAGTCAATATTTTTTATACAGTCAAATTGCCTATTATGTGGTGGCTAGTTAGTAACGGACCAGATGTCTGCCTACATGTTTACAATGGTAGCGAGTGCAAATACCGGGATACAATTGTAACTGTAAAGGTGATGGAAAACATAATGAGCAAACGTGAACAACATAGAGTTTTTTAAAATTATGACTATAATCAGCAATCAGTCCTTCGACTATAAGCTGATGATTTGATGAGCAGCTGACATAAAGACCAAGAGGCCAGCGCGTCACTTGTCGTTGTAGGAGATGCGTTCAGAAGTTGAAATGCCAGGTTGAGCTGACAAGCGTTCTGCGTATTTTATTCTATACCTTTCAATTTGTGACTGGACTGTTGGAACATTCATGGGTATTATTGATAGAGATTTGTAAAAATATATCTATGGTGTGTAAACACTGGACTATATGACCTAACCACTCTTTCGATTGTAGAGAAGGTCCGTGCCCTGCAGTGGGACGTATATGGGCTTATACAGATACTGCTAATATTTGTATTTATAAATTACAAAGTTTTTTGCCTAGAAATCCCACAGTTAGACTGCCCCTGTGATACAAAGCAAAAAAAATTCAACATCATATTGTATCCATCGGCTATTTACGTTTAGTAAGTATTCTATCCCTATGTTTATCTTTGCGATACCCCAATTAATTTCGATAAACAATAAATTACACGCGATAGCCTTTTGATTTACTAATAAATATTATATTACTAATAACACAGACGATGTTAATTGGCAGCCATCCATAACACAAATATTTCGAACAATATACGTGTGTTTTTATGCGAAGTTTACGTATAATATTCGACGCTATCATACGAGGATAATATGTCATTTCCGATTGCCCCGGTGGCTTAATTGCTACGGAATGAATACAACGATGAGGTCCCGGGTTCGAATCCTGGGTCGGGCAAAGTGATATTTGATTTTTATATTCATTATCAGAATCATCCAATCAACTTTTTCATCCATGTTTAACGTCTCTTTAAAGTTATAGTTTTGAAGTGAGTTGAAACTGAACATGTTGTAACTTATTATAATGTACTTTGGTTAGAATATATTTGAAATATATAAATAGAAATCCATAAAAATAAACGGAAGTGGAAGTAAAAATAATTCAATTTCATGTTGAAATAACATGATTCCTTAGGAACTAACAAATTAGATCAACCTATAAAGAAAAAAATGTCATCCTTTTTAAATTACGACATATACGAGTAATTCCTAAGCTATCTTCAAAACATTCTTCGGAAATTGCGACTGTACTGAACAAAGTCACAAACAGTTTTTTTTTATAAACTACACTTTCACGTAGCTAATCGGAATCTAAGTCTAATCTGGTCTAATCTAATCTAATCTGTCGCAAGTTACGACAGGTGTTGGCTTTCAATTCGTGCCTCATTTTGCCATAACCTCTTCTATATCTCGGGTATAATTAGTAGCACTGAAACAATTCCTAGGACTTACGAAATGTGACTTATTAATTGATTGATCAGTAGAGACCGGATAAATAAATATTGTAATTTTTTTTATGCTTTGCATTTAAATGCTTTGAAAATTATCCTATGGAAGACGTCAATATCTCATCCCAGATCTGGAGTCTGTAGACCGTGATATTTTTCCGTGCAGGGATTGAACCTGTATCTGGTGCAGAAAAACTATTTGTTGTATACTAATAAGTAGTGAAATATTTGAATATGAAGCTCACCTTTAGCGATTATTGTAAATTAATTTATCTGTTTAAAAACATATTTTAATCACCGACCACACAATAGCGCTACTCCCCCTATGAAATTAAAACTAGCGCTTGCGACTACAAAACCGTTCATCATTTGTTTATGCATATCGAAATTATTACGATAATTCAGACACGAAAATAAAAAATACTGGATTATTATTTATATCCATTCTTCAAAATTAATAAAATCCGGACTCCGATAAACAAAAAAGCGTTTTTCCATACCTCTTATTCGCATCACAAATTATTCGGAATTTGTACGTAGATAGCAGACAATGTGCAAGGAACAGACGTAGAAGCAAGGAGGCGGGCCTTATAAACGCGAAGTGCATGTCGATTTAAAATGGATTCCCGGATGCTACTATTCGGTAGCAAACAGGGGGTATTGTCAGCCACACTGGGTTGCACTTTAGTGATGGGAGCTGGACCGAATATTCGGCATTCTATTTCTTTTAAAATGGATTCCCGGATGCTGCTATTCGGTAGCAAACAGGGGGTATTGTCAGCCACACTGGGTTGCACTTTAGTGATGGGAGCTGGACCGAATATTCGGCATTCTATTTCTTTTAAAATGGATTCCCGGATGCTACTATTCGGTAGCAAACAGGGGGTATTGTCAGCCACACTGGGTTGCACTTTAGTGATGGGAGCTGGACCGAATATTCGGCATTCTATTTCTTTTAAATTTCATCGAATTTTCTGTATAATATTATTTTTTATTTCAATGAACGGGAAGACGAGCATGCCACTCGCCTGATGGTAAGTGATACGACAGTTGATGACAGTACCAAAACCAAACAACACCTTGAATTACAAAGCAATGATTGGTACTCTACTGCGCTCACCATCCTGAGACATAAGGTGTTGAGTCTCAATATGTCCAGTAATTACTCTGGCTATAATGTCCTTCAATTCGAAACACAATAGTGCATTTAAACTGCTGTTAGGCGGGAGAAATAGACATTGCGGTGGAACCTACCCAGATGGCCTCTCACATATGAGAGACCTACCACCAGTGCTCAGTGTCACCACTAGTGAAAGAAAAATATGTGAGCAAATCTGTATTCCGTAGATATTTTTAATCATTTTCATGTCATTTAAAGTCATTCAAATTGAATAGACTAACGTAGTAGACTTGGAATAAGCTTGCTTAATTAAATAAATAAATACACCCAACAGTCACATCCAGTCCTGACCCCACATTAAAGTCAATTAAGTCATGTGTCGTCGGTATCAAAGACTACAAGAAACTTTACACGAATACCCAGACCTAAAATAAATATTTGGACTTTCTTACATAACAACAGAAGACATATTTTCATTTAAACAAAATATACAGATTACTGCCTACATAAGCGAAAACTTTACTTATGTAATAACAGTGAGTTTGGTGAGAGGATATAGATAAATAAATAAATACACCCAACAGTCACATACATAGTCCTGACCTCACACAAAGATCGAGTCTTGTGTTGTGTGTATCAGGAACTACGAGAGACTTTTCAGTCTCACGAACACCCAGACCCGAAACAAATACCTGTGGTTCACACAAATAATTGTTTTGGTACGGGGATCGAGCCCGTGGCCTCTCGTTTCCAGCCGGCGCCTAAACAGCTGCGCCACGGAAGCTGTCAAAAAGATACACGTCCCGGAGAGCGTCCACCTTACACAATAGTTAAGGATTCGTCAGGAGCCTACGTCAACATTTCCACCAGCATCCAAGCATTTTTTTTTATACTGGCCCGGCATATTGGCGGCATTGCACCTGATGGTAAGTGCTAATGCCGCCCAGGCAGAGTATCCATTGGCATCGGATGGCGGTCCCATGCCAATGGAATGGAATGGTTGAAAATAATAGAAAAAATCAAATATCACTTAGCCCGACCCAGGATTCAAACTCGAAGTCATGGCGTTGTAAGTGTATCTTAGTAAGTACAGTGTAGTTAGTTAGTACAGTTTAAAGCAGTCGAGCAAAAAGTCCATCAAAAAAAATTCGGTCATATCAAAATTCCGATGGAATTCAAGCGCGAAGGGCGATCGCACGACCAACACTGGCGTATTGTACGTGAATTAACTCTGAGGCTCACACCAATGTGCAATTTTATTGCTTGTTAAGAGTTCCCGGTCTTTATCCGTATGCAATACCGTATTATGTTCTTGTTACTTGTAAATAGATACAATGCGCATGGTTTTTTTCCACAGAACAGCTGATGAATATTGTTAGAAGGGAAATACAAGCATTTGACGCGTCGCAAGGTGGTGCATAAAAAGCATCACTGCCGCTTAACGGATGATTTGTCAAATAAGTCGTTGTCGAAATGCCTTGGAGCGTGGTGCTCCTGCGAAATAAAGTAAAAATGCAGATTTGTGCTATTTTATCTTGCAGTTCCAATACTAAAGCGTCGAATATCAATAGAGGAAATTTAACCTTTATTTCCAAAAATTGCGGTTTATAATTACGACATTGATGAATTCGATAATATGATAGACGACGAATCAAAAATATAATACGCGTACATACAATGCACGCGAATGCCAAGTTCCTACGCAATGCATGCGACTCATCTCAATTAGACTGTATGTTGCTTTTTTTTATGTTTGTTACCTCGTTTCTCTGTACTGTGTGAACCGATTTCGACCATTCTTTCTTTGATTAAAAGCAAGTGCTTGTCATTTGGTCCCATTAAAATCGTCAGAAAAAAATAATAAACATGTGAATAGTCCAATATCTTCGGCAGCTTTTAGGCGACTTTAGCGATTTCATTATCATCGGAAAGAACATATTCCTTGTGGGGACCAACTCTGCTTTTTTTTATTTTTTATTGCAATGTTTGACGAGACGAGCAAGTCGTTCGCCTGATGGTAAGCGATACGACCGCTCATAAACAGTAGCAAAATTCCACTGCGCTCGCCATCCTGAGACAGAGGTTAAGTCTCAATATGTCCAGTAGTTACTCTGGCTACAATGTCCTTCAATCCGAAACACAACAGTGCACTTACGCACTTCTTTATTTAAATTCGTATAAACACCAAAAAGATAAAAATAACTAAAATTTTTAATAAAAAAATAAAAACCGACTTCAAAACAAAAAACCACTAAGAACAAAAAAATAACAAAATAATAAGTACCACTGCAAAGCAAAAAAAAAATATTTATTTCATGGAACTTGTGCTGGTTATTATGTCATCTTCGAAAGAATAATGATAAATCCTCCATACATTTTATTGTCGTATTTTTTTTTTGAGATTAAAAATATTTTAATTAACAATTCCTTAACAATTATTTCTAAATATTTACTATTGTTGCAAGCCTAGGAAAAAAGATATTCCACTTTAAAGTTTTACAGATTTTCTATATCTTGTCAAACTCTGTGGGTAGTTAATGGTATTTTGTTCCATTTATATTTCCGTGAGGCAAAGCTATGACCCACAAATAAAAGTAAAAAAATGTATTTTAGACGCAATGTAAACATCAAGTAATTATTACTCTAATAGTAATATAATGTGCAATGAAATAAAAAAGGAAAGAAGGGACAACTATACATTATTATTTGCACAATAGCGCTTTCGGGAGACAGAAGCAAATTGTTATTCCTTAATTAATTAATTAGTGATTATTTTGCTGTTCTCACTTCTCTGCGCTTTTTTTATATTTTTTATCTCAGAAATATAATGCATGAAAGCCAGTCAAGCATATATTTTAAAAATGGCAACATTGAAACGACTTGACGCCTCTCCAATAAAATTAAAGCATATTCAATAGAGTTTTACGAAAAATGTGTTTTCGTAATTGAGGCTTAGGTTCGCCGTGAGCTAGGCACCAAAATTACTTAGAACAATATATTATTAATATTTGTATAAATGAAATTTATAGACGCTTAAGAATTGCATTAACAATGATTTTACCAATGTTCTTTGTCACATGTCACACAGTGTTGTAGTCATGTACATAGTAACTATATCGATGTAGTTATAGATTTCGTATACTCGTAAATCGGTTTTCATAGGGATTAAACGCAGAAAATTAAATCAAATCGTTTAGTAATTTTAAATTGTAGTACTCGTAACGTTTGATAACGTTGACGACCTATCCTTATGTTCTAATGTCATAACTCCGCCAACTTGAGAACAACATATATTTGTGCCTGAATATACTTTATAATATTAATTCATTCGTTTGTAGGTTTCCAAGAGTGTGTCGATAAAGGCAACAGGTAGAGACAAATGGATTCCTACAAAATCCAGTACGATTTGTTATAAGTATTCATTTTCGTGAAACAGAAGACGATAAAAAATCTGTATCATTAGTAATATACAAACCAAAAATAATTACGGGCAACGCTTACGGAAAAATTGTATCATGGGGTAAAAATAATGAATTATTGTATGAAAACTCAAAACCGCTGAAGCTATTGACATAATAAAATCATAATTTTATTGTAATAATATCATATATGTGCTTTTCCAATAATAGGAATATTTATACCTCACTCACCGCTGAAAATCTGGAAAATTCTGTACATATAGAATAAAATACAAATTAAAATTAACTTTCAGTATTAGATACTGCAGTCTCATTTATTTTCCGTCTATCGACATAATACTAATTCAATAGCTGTAACCGATAAAACCTTTAATCATATCTATAAAATACATTCCGGTCTTATAACAAAGACATATTTCCATAATTTTATCGATACTTTAAATCGACTATTGCAAGCTTTCTATATTGGATTTGTAGAGGTTTTGTGTTTCGAAAACGACGACGCTGGTTTTCATACAATTTGGCGGCTAATACCTTTCTAACCATATTCAACTATATATGTAACTATAGTTATGTTTAAATACTACCACTGTGGTTAAAATATTGGCATTAATATTACCCTTCATGTTGTTGTTTTCAAATAATGGTAAGTTGTGTATATAAGAATTTCTTGCATAAATCAATATACAATTTCCTATCATCATCATCATCATCATCATATCAGCCACAGGAAGTCCACTGCTGAACATAGGCCTCCACCAAGGATCTCCACAATGACCTGTTGGAAGCGGCCTGCATCCAGCGACTTCCTGCGACCTTAGTCAGATCGTCCGTCCACCTTGTAGGCGGGCGTCCGACATTTCGCTTGCCTGTACGTGGCCTCCACTCGAGAACCTTTCGGCCCCAACGGCCATCGGTTCTACGAGCTATGTGCCCGGCCCATTGCCACTTCAACTTGCCAATCCTATGGGCTATGTCGGTAACCTTGGTTCTCCTACGGATCTCCTCATTTCTGATTCGATCTCGTAGGGAAACTCCGAGCATAGCCCGCTCCATGGTTCGTTGAGTGACTTTGAGCTTCCTAATAATAATAACAATTTCCTATATAAAATATTAATTTTACCTGAAAATCACTATATTAAAAACCTTGAAAACGTGGCACAAGTGTACTTTTGAAATGCTATGTCATACATAGTTATAAAAAGTCTGAATCACCGCAGGATAGTTTATTATGAATTTTAGACGGATAAATCAATGTTCCAAAAAGGATAATATTCGTGTTTTTTTAACGTCGTGAATATTGAATCTATGCTAGATTATGAAAATACTTAAATCCCTAAAAACATGCAAATAGGATATTCACCACCAGTAAATGATGTCCGACACAAAGTCCAAACAAAATAATACCTTATGTTAATGACATATAATTTAATATACAATGTCTTTTGATATTAAACAATTATTTTGTACATCGGGTTAGAATTTTAAAATACTAACGACTCTCAATTTAATCTGAATTGTTTACTGTCTTTGTCATCCACGTTTCATTCTAAACAGAGGCAGCGGGAGCCCCGCCGCGCCAATGCGGGCTATATTTCCTCGGTTTCAATTTTAAATCAATATTTATTATTGATCCTGTTCGGTCAATATGGTGTATTATAATTTTAATAATCTTTTTCCAAAAAGGTGTTATTTTATTTCAGACCTTCTGAAAACGATATCACAAAATAACACAGATATACTTATATGTATATAGTAATCGCAAAACAACTTTTCCGCTTTGGAGTTACATCGTTGTAGAGAAACCCCTTTTTTATTGCTACGAATGGTTCGACAAGCAAGCCATGGTAAGCGATAACTTCGCTCATGGGCATTATCAAAACCAAACAACATGAATAACGAAGCCATGCTTGGCATTTGACTGCGCTCGCCAGTCTAAGGATGACGGGTCTTAAACCCCTGTATACTGTGGTCGCTGTCAAGCTATTTATTCATTCTCAAACCGGTGTACCTATATAGTTGTTTTGCGTAGACTATATTATTTTATTTAAAAAATACTTACCGGCCAGCACGGCGGCCGTTAGAATTACTGCTGGATCTGTTGACAAAAGAAAAAGTGTTAATAGAAATAAAGAAAGAAAGAAAATGATTTATTTGTAACAAGTAGCAGTAACAAAACCAAAATAGTATAAACAGACATACAAATAGTGCTCGTTACAAAATATAATTAATACATAATTACATAAACATAATATTATTCTCATTTCATACTACTCGTAATTCGCTTACTTTTGAGGGCGGCGCTTATGACTTCAATTCACCAAAACTGATTAATAAGGCTTAGGCCATAAATTATACCACCACGCTGACTATAAAGCTGAGATTTTTGTTTCAATATCAGTAAATATCCACAATTGATTTCTAAATAGGTTTGAAAATGATAAAGTATTTATGGGAAACAGGCTAACTCCACTAAAATATCATCGGTCGACTCAATTATTTTTCAACATATATGTATAAATTATATCGATATGAAATGAAATGAAAATATTTACTGAATCTATAAAATTTCATACATTGTTTAGATTCAGTCACTTTTTTCACTACCACCCGGTTCACAAGGCTGTTTTCGCCAGAGAACGGGCAAAAACTCTAGAGTTGCTCTTTTCAAAATAAGTTTACAATACAGTGATTATACAGGATTTGCAATTCAGAGCATTTCATAAATAATTTATAATAGTAAATAATTGATAATTTTACTGTATGGCTGAGTATTATGTTTCATTCCCACTCGCCTTACTATCTTCTAAGTATTCTGAAATTTTATAGTATGCCTTATTACAAAACTGTCGTTTAATAATAGATTTAAATTTATTTATAGTTAAGAGGCTTTTATGTGAGTGGGAACTTTATTATAAAAATGTATACAGTAACCCTTAAAAGATTTGCTAATTTTGTGGAGCCTCGTCTTATGACTGACTAGAGTATACTGATAAAAATACTAGTTTAGTATTATAATATTGAACTTACCCGTTGGTCAGATCAGTTGTCGATGTCTGCGGGGTAGAACTCTTCATGTACCTGTTAGAAGAAAACAGTCACCATAAATATTTATTTGTAGGCAAAGGGATAAGATTCCTTAAGAATATTATTTTGTGTATAATTTCTTTTTCATTAATGATAATGGAAAACTAAAAGTTTGTTTACTTTTGTATAACATTTAATAAGCCAAGAGAAATATATTTTAATACGAGCGGCCCGGCCCAGCTTTGCCTGGGTGGACTCTGTAGTTCTGTCTGTAGTCTGTAGTCTGGAGTCTATGTTACTTCAGGATAGTATACCATTCGAATGGTGAAGGAATTTTTAAAATCGGTCCAGTAGTTTTTGAGTTTATTCATAAGAAACAAAATTACAAATGTTTCCTCTTTAAATATTATTTATAATATTAGTATAGATATATCTCACTCAGAGACGATATATATTTCTATCAGTGAATAATAGCGAAGGAAAGGCCACTGTAAAAATTCGTGATAAAAATAAACATAATAACACATAACACACACAAACACACACGCAAGCACGCACGCCAGCCCGCACGCACGCACGCACGCACATAGATTTTCCATCAATATTTCCAAGGTGACATGTGGAAAGCCGCTATATCCAGCGAAATAACGTCAACTACATAAGTCACCTCTCCGACTTGAAAAGGGCTGCGGGTGGCTGTTAGATGAGGGGTTCTGAAGACCACGTTGGTGCTTACTTGGGTATGCCTATATATTGCAGTGGATGGCGATATGCTGAGTTTAGATTGTCTTCTAAGATTATTTGAATTTAGAGATAGTCCAATCACCATTCACTACGCACTTGAACAGTGAAGGAAATCATCGTGAGGAAACCTTGCATACTATCCCGATTTTGTAAGAATTTATATGATATGCAAAGCCCGCCAACTCGGATTAGGTCAGCGTGGTGGACTATATAGCTTAACCATTCTCAATCATACTCTCGATTGTAGAGGAGGCCCGTGCTCTGCATTGGGACGAATACGCGCTGATACAGTCACAGTCAATGCTTTCATAAATTCGTCTTTTGCAAAAACAGACTTCGACTAAGTGATGGCTTTCATCCAAACACGAAATATACACACATGTTATTCCAAACTCACTGACTATGATACTATTGGTAGTAAATAGAGATAAAATCGAACTAAAACACGCTTGTAGCTACTTTGTCGTGCCTAGTTGGAAACATAAATACATCCAAGGGTTACATAGCTTTGAACCCCACTAAGATATAAGTATTTTCTAAGTGGTAGAACCATGGTGTTGCCAGTCTTGAATCAGCAAGATTGGGCAGAGTAGCCCGATGCGGTATCTCTGTCTCACAGGAGATCGACGTGAAATGGCAGCTTCGCTGGCGCTTATTGTTTGGTGAGCGAGATTGTAGGATGCCCACTACCCCTTTTCTTTTCCAATCCTTTTTCATTTACTCTCCTTATTTGATGGGCCGGCAACACATCTATGATCCAAGCGTTGTAGATATTCATGGGCGGCAGTGATCCCTCACCATCAGATGACTCTTTTGCTTAGTTGTCTAATGTATAAACAAGCCTGTTGTTATGGGTATCAGAAAATAACAAAGACTTTGTGATCACACTAATCTACTGATTGAGTTAATGAATAAATAAATAATACCCAACAGTGTGACTGTTGACCTTGTTTCACGGAAATTGTAAATAAATAACATCTAACAGTCATATAAATAGTACTGAACCCACACTAAGATCGAGTGTTGTGTCGTGGGTATTAGGAACTAGGAGACACTTTTCGGTCTCACAAACATCAAGACCCGAAAGAAATATTTGTGTGCCGCACAAACATTTTCTTTCGGTGCGAGGATCGAAACCGCGGCCTCTCGTTTCACAGGCGGCGTCTAACCGACTGCGCCACGGAGGCTGTCTAATGTCTAAATAAGTAGTCGAGATGGTGTGACACTTACTTCACAGCTGGGATATGATGGCTGGTGTCCCGGGGAGGTTTCTCTGGCCTGATGAAGACAATTTCATTATTTAAAACGTTATATAGGGCATAAGATTCATTTTGTTAATTTCAGTGTTTAATTAGTATATAATATTGAACTTCAATGTATCGAATTTCAAAATATGTTATGAACGTTTCAATTGTTTTAACCCTTTTTCTTTCAACAAGGAATTTTGAAGAACTCCTAAATAGGCGTAAAAAGGACGCCAAATATAATGCTGTTTTCAATGTTTGCAGTTATCAACAAAATAACTTGTATGTATATTTACCTTGCAGGCATGATTTCGTCACTTCCAACTGCGGATCTGTTGAAAATACATTATGTTATAATACAATTTAGATGTCAACTAATAAATAAATGATACCTATTTAATAAAAAAAACATACTGGGTATCTCAAGACTGCTACCGAAAACGAAGCCGGGTGGTAGTTTTAGTGACTACAAGCACAATGCAACTAAAAATTTCGCAAAGAAACGCGACAATTATTTTTAATGATTTTTTAAATATCGTCATTTTTGGGTGGTAAATCCATAGTTTTGGCTAAAATATTAATTTAAACTCTTTTATACCTTAGATTATTGATAAATAAAAGGGTACTATTTACCACTATTATTTTAGGAAAACATGTATTTACCACCCAAATATGGCAAAAAAAAAATAAACAAAAAAATTTTCGCTTTTTTTTGCAACTTTTTCTGTTGCATTGTGTCTGAAGTCGCTTAGACTACCACCCGGCTTCGTTTTCGGTAACAGTCTTGATATACCCTGTTTAACCTACCGTATTGAACAGTTAGACTCAGTATCTGTTTTTTTCAGTTTCGCCTTAACCCTGTTGAAATATGATTGATTTAGAAATCATTACCTATTAGCATTGTAATTAATCGAGGTTCCTTCCGCCGTAGTGTGAAGAGGCACCTTAGCAGGCCGGCATAATTGTTTCCATTGGCATGGGGCTGCCGTCCGATACCAATGGATACTCTGCCTGGACGGCATTTGCGCTTACCATCAGGTGCAATGACGCCACTATACCGGGCCAATTCATAAAAAAAAATTGTGACCTCTTATTTTATTAACTGCAATGCTGGTTTGAAAAACAGATTTTTTTTTCATACGTATAATATATTATAAGTTTATTTTTAAAATACTTGTTTTAAAACATTAGGTTTATGTATTCATTTAGTAGTTGAAATTTATTAGGAAATAACTTATTAGGTGAGTTCGGAACATACGTATTATATTATTTTATGTATAATGGGGTGAATTACAATAAAATCGAAAGATCATTTTCATTTGTTCTGTTTTTAAAAACAGGTGTAAATAAATTTCGATTTACCACAAAATATAATGTTAGAAACACAAAAATTATAATAAAGAGAACCATATAAATATTAACATTGGATAAATATAATAAACAATAATTATTAATTTTAATTAAGCACACCATGAAATAAATATATACCTTGGGGTGAAAGCATCTATAAAAACTTCGTTGTCACCGACCGACCTGTCACAAAATAATACACATACATACATACATACATTATATATATTAAAATCCGTTTTGTAATATGCAAATTGCAAATATTTAAAATTTTGTGGTAGGAGTAAAAGAAAAAGATGCAAGATGCATGACGTGACGTCACCATCCATAAGTAGCATGCGTGCGAAAGAGAAAGCGAGTGTTCCAATCGCACTATTAAAATATTAATATCCCAGACATTTAACAACCAATTTTGTACTGTTTTCGATTTCATATTTATTACAAGCGATATTTTTCTGGGACCAAACAATTAATATTGAACCAAACAAGACTATAATTTATGGCCAATATATCGATGTACTTATAATATCATATCATATTTAGGATGGCAATACGTTTGTCGACCAATGGGCTACACTATCAGCCTCTCTGCCTACCACGTTCTGGATACAGATATGGTTTAAGGTGTGTAATAAAATCCATTGCTTTAACAACAATATAAGATGCAACTTACCGAATAGACGTGCTAGAGATGGTGGTATCTGAATTCTTAGGCACCGGTTTCCGTCTGTTAAAATATTATTATTTTCTAAAAAGTTGTACGAGAAATTGATGTATTGAAGAAAAGAATATTCATATGCGCAAACGCCGAAACCTCAAAATTATTTCATGTCTGTACAAATGTTTATCTGTGGAGGATATAGCTTTTATATGAACTCTGGCACAGGAAGTTTATATAACTCGATTGATTTAGCCTCTGCATACAACTGCATATTAACGTTGCCTAATTTATTTCATTTATTGTTTCTGCTTAATTATTTATTAATGCTTTATATACTTTTCTAAGGTGAAGGAAAACATCGTGAGGAAACCTGCATTCCATAGCGATTTATACGAATTTCTATGGTATGAAAGTCCGCCAACCCACACTAAGCCAGCGTGGTGGACTATATGGCCTAACCACTCTCAATCGTACTCTCGATTGCAGAGGAGGCCCGTGCCCTGCAGTGGGACGTATATGGGCTGACACAGATACTTTTTTAATTTATTTATTTTTTATTTATGCTTTATAATATACAACATTGTATAAAGGCGGACTTAATGCCTGAGGCAATCTTTAACAGTCGAACCTTGATGCAGAAAGAAAATAAAGTAGGCGCATATATTAACAAATTATAGTTATGTTATAAAAATTTGAACACACAAATCAAAAAATGTTTTAAATCTCTAGATACTGCAATTGGATGACAAGGCATTGACCATCAGCTGTCTATAGTCATTATACTCTAATATAAAAACTCAAAAACAAATATTAAAAACATGGTACTTACTGCGAGAAGTATACAACACCGTTATTGATAGTTTTTGCACATCTGTAACAAATATAGTCGATTAGACTCATTTAAATCTTAAATATGGTATTTACGAACCCCTAATAGAACTTACATTAGGCATAGTATATTAATATAATTTGCTTCTTATGTATTTACTAATATACCGGGTATATCAAGACTGCTACCGAAAACGAAGCCGGGCGGTAGTTTTTGTAATGTAACTAAAAAATTCGTAACTATTTTGTTTAAATATTATTTTTTAAATATCGTTGACTTTGGGTGGTAAATCCATATTTGTTGCTAAAATAATTATTTAAATTTAGCGTACCATAGCGTCTTTAAAAATAAAAGGATGTACACTATGAATCCTAATAAGACTATAAAAAAAATATTGTCCCAATTTTTTTTTCAATATTTTTAATTGCATTGTGTCTGAAGTCAACTCCACATCGATCTGTTGAAAGCGGTCTGCATGCAGGCGGTTTGGCGAACGCAGGAGGGGATTCGCGCTGATGACGCTGCTGCCCATCATCAACGGGGGAAAGGAAATAGGGTTTGTAGGTAGAGAGTATAATACGAAAGGAAAGTATGACCACTAAATAGGAACATCCCTGACCTTACCTGCTTTGTTTACATTATTAAAAAATATGTTGATTATGTTCATATTTATTTAAGCAAAAAAAAAAAACAGACAATTTGGTAAACTTTATGACTTTTCAATGTATGATCTATGATTTATGTATTTACTTAATTATAACGTATTTATAGTTGCCGCCAATGCGATGCCATACGTAAAAATCTAATTGTTATATTTTAATTAAAAATAAAGAATATCATAATCTAATGATGATGATCTCAGATCACAACAAACAAAGAGGATGTGGCATTGGTAAAACAATTGTTCGAGAACGGCTGTCTTCGCTTTACTCCCACTATTTTCATTAACCAAAGACAAAAACAATAAGTATAACACATACCCATTTTTCCTCACGCTTACTAGAGAAAAGTCCATGAACACCAATAGAGCAAGTTACAGGCCCGGATTTAGTTGGGGGGCAAGTCGGGGTCTGCGCCCCGGGCGGCAAGTTCATAGGGCGGCATTTTGAATCTTGGGAGACAACTACACAACTCATCAATAACGTAACACCACTTACACGGACTTAATTTTTATTACGCAGGGCGAGAATATTAATGAATATGCGATAGGGGCGGTGAAAAAGAGATGAAGCTATATTTGGAAACTCCTTCATCGATCTCAACGACTACGTTTGGTTTCAAATATTCAATTTGTGTTTACTAGTTAGTTTTAGTTGATAAATCGAACGAAGAAGAACGAACATCTTTTAAGTGACACAGGAGTTTGCACGCGACTTCATTTACGTGAATATAATAATAATATGGTTGTAAAAGTAAGCCAACGTTATATTGCTACAACTACATTACATTGTAAACTCTACGAAAGCTCTTTACAAAAATCAACTTAAAACATTATTTTGGGTCCTTCTCATCTTCTATTCAGCTATGAAATTATCCTTTGAAAAACCAACACACCCTGTTCAGGACTCAAAGCCTGCGTGGTAGATATTACGCCCTCGATGTGATTCATTGGATTGAGATCTCAGCGGATATCCACACCAAGGATATTCAGGTTATTCCGCATTGAGAGGGGAGCACCCTGAAGAATAGGGATGGTAGAGAACGGATTTTTTTTTCACGTGAACGCACACACCTGGGTTTTCTTGACATTGAACTCATCAGTCACCCACTGGTGACCGTCACGAGACCGTTGGTCACTACCAACATGACGTTGAACGTGTGAAATTGATAGTACAAAAGAGTTTTAATTGTAATTTCATTAGTTTTGTTTTGTTATTGTTGTTTTACTTAATTTATTTTTCATGGAATGGATGATCTGTAGTGACTGCAGTAGCTCGGGGGCCGAGATCGCGTACTCGTAGCACCTATTCTACCTACTCTTCTTCTTTTGCATATACCACAAAATTACTTGCTTGTTATTGTTTATTTTGGCTATATATGTGTACGCCTATAATGGGCATATACATTTAAATGTTAACATAGTTTAAGTAACAGAACAGTTGAATATGGTTAGAAAGGCATAAGCCGTCAAAATGTATGAAACCAGCGTCGTCGTTTTCGAAACACAAAACCTCTACAAACCCAATATAGAAAGCTTGTTATACTCGATTTAAAGTATCGATAAAATTATGGAAATCTGTTTTTGGTAATAAGACCGGAATTTATTTAACGATATTCTTAATGGTTTTTCCTGATAAAGTTATTTAATTAGTATTATGTCGATAAACTGAAAAAAAATGAGACTACAATCTCTAATATTGAAGGTTAATTATAATTTGTTACATCCATCCATCCATCCATCAGCCAAAGAAAGTCCACTGCTGAACATAGGCCTCCCCCAATGATTTCCACAGAGACCTGTTGGAGGCAGCCTGCATCTAGCGACGTCCCGCGACCTTTACCAGGTCGTCTGACCACCTTGTGGGTGGATGTCCTACGCTGCGCTTTCCGCTACGTGGCCTCCATTCGAGCACTTTCCGACCCCATCGGTCATCAGTTCTCCGTGCTATGTGCCCTGCCCATTGCCACTCCAAATTGTTAATCCACTGGGCTATGTCGGTTATATTAGTTCTCCTACGGATCTCCTCATTTCTGATTCGATCTCATAGGGAAACCACGAGCATAGCCCTCTCCATAGCTCGTTGAGTGACTTTGAGCTTCCTAATAAAGCCCTTCATAATAGTGAGAGGCCACCTTTCGGTGCCGTAAGTCATCACTGGCAACACACAACTAAGGCACTGAGGTATTTTGGAAGAGAAGACGTCGCGTAGTTTCCCGAACGCTGCCCAACCGAGTTGGATTCGACGATTGACCTCTCTCTCGAAGTTGGACCTGCCTAATCGGACCACTTGTCCTAAATAGACATATTCGTCAACAACTTCAAGAGTCGAGCCCCCAACACCGATGGGGGTGAGCACAACATGGACATTCGAAATGATCTTCGTTTTGTCCATGTTCATTTTAAGACTCACCTGTTGGGATGATTGAGGTCTTCGAGCATAGTGCTAAGGTCTTCCAGCGATTCTGCCAAGACTACAATATCGTCGGCAAACCGAAGGTGAGTGATATACTCGCCGTTGATGTTGATGCCGAATCCTTTCCACTGTAAGAGCTTGAAGGCATTTTCCAGCGCGGCAGTGAACAGTTTCGGAGATATGACATCTCCCTGTCTCACGCCTCTCTGTAGTGGAATAGCCTTCATACTCTGATCTTGTACTCGGACCGACATGGTGGCGTTGTTGTATATACACTTCAACACTTCGATGTACCGATAGTCGAGCAAGAGCTTGAAGGCATTTTCCAGCGCGGCAGTGAACAGTTTCGGAGATATGACATCTCCCTGTCTAACGCCTCTCTGTAGTGGTATTATTTGTTTACTATTTTACAAATCTATATGTACAAGATTTTCAAGATTTCAGCTTTGTGTGAGGTATTAACATTTTTATTATTGGAAAGGCACATATATGCAATTATTGTAATAAAATTATGATTTTTTACGTCAATAGTTTCAGTGGGTTTGATTTTTCATATAATAATTCATTATTTCACCCCATGATACAGTTTTTCTATAAGCGTTGCACGTAATTCTTTTTGGTTTGTATTTTATTTACGATACAGATTTTTTAACGTCTTCTGTTTCACGAAAATGAATACTTAGAACAAATCGAACTGGATTTTGCAGGAATCCAGTTGTCTCTACCTTTATCGACTCACTCTTGGAAACCTACAAACGAATGAATTAATATTATAAAACATATCCAGACACAAATATGTGTGTAATATGTTCTCAAGTTGGGGGAGTTATGACATTAGAAAAAAAGGATAGGGCGTCAATATTATCAAAGGTTACGAGTACTGCAATTTAAAATTACTAAAGAATTTGATTTAATTTTCTTTGTTCAATGCATACGAAAACTGATTTACGAGTATACGAAAACTATAACTACATCGTTATAATAACTATGTACTTGACTACAACACTGCGTGTCATGTGGCAAATTTCGGAGTATACATAACAAATATCAGTCGTACGCATTGCGTAGGAACGTGGCATTCGCGTGCATTGTGTGTTCGCATAATCAGCAATTTATATTTTTGATTTGTCGTATATATTACCGAATTCTTCAAAATATTGTAATTATAAACCGCAATTTTTGGAAATAAAGGTAAAAATCAATAAAATTGAGTTTAATAGTGGTATTAAATTCTTCCTCTATTTATATTCGACACTTTAGTATTGGAACTACAAGATAAAATATCACAAATCTGCATTTTTACTTTATTTCGACGGATCAATACGCTCCAATGCATTTCGACAACAACTGATTTGACAACTCATCCGTTCCACAGCAGTGATGCTTTTATGCACCACCTTGCGACGCGTCAAACAATTGTATTTCCCTTTAAACCATATTCATCTGTTCTGTGGTTTAAGTAACTTATTTAAATGATATAATGTGTTATGCTGTTGGTGCACCTTTTTTCAAATAAGTAAATTAAAGAAAGTTATTCTGGCTACAATTTCGTTCGAACCGGAATACAAAAATGCGTTTACACTGCTATTTGGTGGGAGAAATGAAATGTAATGAAATGAAATGTATTTGTTGGTCACGTAGGCAATTAAAGAACTCTTATGACTAGTCAATACACATAGAACTTAATCTCTATATAAAAGATATTTTATATCTGGATCAGCCCATATACGTCCCACTGCAGGGCACGGGCCTACTTTACAATCGAGAGTACGATTGATAGTGGTTAGGCCATATAGTCCACCACGCTGGCCTAGTGCGGGTTGGCGGACTTACATACCATATAAATTCTTATGAATCGCTATGGTATGCAGGTTTCCTCACGATGTTTTCCTTCACCGTTTTAGTGCGTGGTGATTGACTATCAATACACACATGACTCCGAAAAGTCAGAGGTGTGCCCTGGGATTTGAACCCGCGACCACCGTGAACATGTTGGCAGCCGCGTCTGGTCCGTTTACCAACAGGCCACCACGCACTTCATATTTTATATACTTATTATTATTTATATTAATTTCTTTCTTTAATTTTTTATTAGTTGTATTTAATTATGTTTAGATAAATTCTATTTTATATTTATTTTATTTAATTTTATTTTATTTTATTCTATTTTAGTAAGTAGAGAAATAGATATTGTAGTTTTACCTACCCAGGCGACCTTTCACATATGACAGATCGATTTCAACTCACTATTCATCTTTATTAAAATAAATTGAATTTAGTTAACCACGCTAGCCTGTACCGAGTTGGCAAAATTGCAATTGAAGATCTAAATTACGTGCTGATTAGCTCTCTGTATTTCGTTATTCATGTATAATGTCACATATATTATAGTGAGTTTTCCTACATTTGTTCTTCGGCGATGTTCAGTAGGCCCAGTGACTCGACAGTTCTGTTGAAGAAAAAATGCAATGAGATGATTTTATTCAAGCGTTTTACTAAAAACTCCAAGTAGAATGCGACCCAAAATATAATACTATAAGTATTGAGAGATTATCAGAAACCCTTAAATCTTAAGTTTTCATCTTTAGTTATAATCTAACTGCCTAAAGCTTGACATATACCTTGATTTGTAAAATGTATATATCAGAATTGAATGTTCATAACTGATGATGATGTATTGCCAGTTTACATAGACCTCGATTGTTAGATACTGACGGCCCGGCCAGGCTCCGCCCGGGTGCAAATCCTTTTCACTCCAGCCCACATCAGAAACACTACTATAACGCTATACATGATATAACCAATAGGGATGGAATAATAATAATAATGTTGCAAAAACGATTTTCGCGTCCCAAAAGTACTTGCACCCGGGTATACCCAGGCCATACATTCCGTAAGCAACCAACGCACAAAGCGGTTAAAGATCAGTCATTTTTATGAAGTTTGTGGGTATCATAGGTATTTGCGTCTATTCATATATTTTTTTTCAACTTAGGACGCATACAAGCTTACGGCCCGCCTGATGGTAAGCAGTTACCGCAGCCTATAGACATTGCCTCGCGCATTCCCGACCCTGTAAGAATCTTTTAACTCCTCTTTTAATATGATTACATTAGGAAATAAAATTAAACTTACCTTCTAAATTTCTCTTGACGAGCGCCGGATTCAGCGTATCTGTTAAGAGAATATACATAATATAGTAATATAAAATCACTAAAGGCACTAATAGTAAAGTAATAACCAAAATAAAGTTAGTAACTATTAATTTTTTTATATCGCGGTCAATAATGACTAATATTTTTTTGACAGCCTCCGTAGCGCAGTTGGTTAGATGCCGCCTGTGAAACGAGGAACGAAGGAAGGAAGAACCTTTATAATAAGGCAATCCACCTCCCTTATGCCCGCTTCCAGTATTTATCGATCGATATATATATATATATATATATATATATATATACAGGTATCTCTAATCTAATATTACAATACTATAACGATTACAAGGGCTGATGTAATGTCTTAGACCCACAAAAGAAAAGATAATCAAATTAATAATTAATTTGTAATTATTACAATTTCTAGTTTAAAATATCTTATAACTTAATTATCCATTATGGACAATCCCAATCTAATAATCATATTTGTTTTCGACATAAATGAGAGATTAATTTGAATGATGTAAAAATATAGGCGAAAATAGCTAATTGATAAATTAAAAATAATTACCGGGAGGCCGCCGCCGCGCTGATTTCATTGGCACTTGCAGAACGGTAATGACGGAAGGAAATTCTGTTGAACGATAAATATTATTATAATACTAAGTCATACACTTAACCTTATTGATACCAGCGTTTGCGCAGGGAAGTGTGTGATTTAAGATTCGAATTAAAAATTAGGTAGATATTATTTTTAAACGTGAGTTTTTAGTATTGAATGAGAAAAATCAATTGATAATTTTGAAGAAAAGACGTGACAAACTTTATATTTCGTATTGAAGTTTTTACAACAACACGTGGAAGACATAATTTTATAAATACCAATTTTTTCAATCCCTGCTTTAAAAGCAACATATTTCGACATTCAAGTCCTTAAATTCGTCTCAAAAGCGGTAGATCAAAATTTTAAATGGCTTCTGCTGTTTCAAAGTGGGACTCAAAATCTAATGCTTCGATATGTAACCTACATAGCGCGGATCAACAAAAATTAAAGACGTGCTTGGTCTATCAACCCGTACTGCGTTGTGAGGACTCGAAAACTTAACCCTTTTCCATCAATAAGTGAACTCCTAACCTGTGAGATAATATAAAATTATAAATAAAGAAGCTACTTACTTTTTACGACCGGGTAGTTGAGGCCCTCTCCCTTTTGCTTTCTGGTGGGGTCTGTTAAAGAGATATAACCATAGTATGTGTATATGCTATAGAAGAAAAACAATGTTTTTTTGGCATCATGAAGAGAATTGTGTATCTTTTAATTTTAAACCGCTGCCAATTGATTGCTATGGAAAGCAATTTGCTCGTCTGTAGGTATATATAGCTCGAAGAAAAATGGACTTTTAAATAAAATTATTTTACATTTAAAATTTATCAATTATAATAATAATAGTACTTACGGCACAGAGCTTCTGCTAGTCGAGGAGGACGAAATCAGTGGCGTGCTGATGAATTAAATATGAAATTGTTACGATTTACCATGGCCTTCAAAAATAATAAATAGATTAGAAAAGATAACAGTGGAAACAATAAACCTGTTGTTTTTTACATGCCACATGAAAAAGTATTACTATCATGTTAAGTCAAAAATGTTTTTAAAACAGGAGAAAATTTTCGGAACAGTATGTTGAAACTCTACATTCTATCTTTTACTTTCCAATTTTTGTAGAGGCAGTCTTTGATGTTGTTAACGACTAATATAAAAATAATGTTTTTAACTAGTCACATAGTTTTGACGCTAGTTTCTTTATTTAGAATAGAAACAGGGACAAATATAAAATATAAGACCACCAAGAAATTGAAATAGGTGAACGTAATTCAATCATTATAATTACAAACGAATTAATAAAAAAAGTATAATAAAATAAACCTGTTAGGAAGTTTGTAGTAATATTACAGTGCATTCCAAATACTAGAGTGGTACTTACGTCTTAGGGATAGCTCCCTGGTGCGCACGGGGATGAGGCTTCGAGACACTGTTAAAAAAAAATGCGTAAATACACACACATAAAAACAACAATATCTTACCTTTTTTTAGGCTATAATACCGCCTTTTGTACTTTCAATTGATGTTATTTATTAATGTTGTTATGTAATTTTTGTTAGCGTACAATAAAGATTGAAATAAATAAATAAATATTTTACTCTCTATTGTAAAGCTGTCCCGTGTTTAGGCAGTGAACCATTTTGGGCAAGCAGTTGGATAATATTGAATAAAGGCCAAAAAAAGATTTCAATAGTGAATATGATGATAATAACTAGAATTTTTTCAGCTATTCAGTGCGGCTTAGGGCTTATCAATGAAACAGTTGTACACATAATATACTGTTGTTGTTATATTATATACTCGTATATTACGTGGTCAAATTTCTTAAATATTATGTGCTTACCTGATTGAGTCGCCTCCATTGCCGTTACTTTCGGGGTCAAATATAGAACTAGAAGATTTCGGCTCATGAGAGCTATAAAACAAAAAAAAAACAGTTATTATGATTACATGAAAATAATGTGCATGCCTAGTGATTGACTTAAGAATTGATACTAAACATTTGATATCTCAATATGATCCGATATTTTGTATAAATTACATGTATCTAAAGTAAGTATTTTCTACTAATTTTTAATATGTTTTATTATGTCATCCGTGAAAAAAAGGACAAATCATTTTATATTGGTTGATCCTTCCAAATTGAATTAAATCTATTATCTAATGTCTATCTATAATATAAAATAAATAATACACCTATAATAATTTATTGTGGAAAGAGAAAAGATTAGAAGCGATTGTTACTTGGCTAAGAAGGCAGTAGTAATTTATTTACGTAGTAATTACCTTCCAGAGTTAATTCCATTGTTGCTGGATGTTGAGCCGCGCACGGGAGGTCTGTGTAAAGAATACCATTAATGTAGTATGCTCACACTTGCATATACCAGGGGGTAGGCAGAGCTGCCACCAACAAAATTTTCAAGCTTATTTCTATTCTAAGGTGGGATAGGAGGCGAGCGTATCCTATGACAGCCTCCGTGGCGCAGTTGGTTAGCCGCCGGCCGTGAAACGTGAGACTGCGGGTTCGATCCCAGCACCGAGAAAAATATTTTTGTGAACCACAGTATTTGTTTCGCGTGTGGGTGTTTGTGAGACCGAAAAGTCTCTCGTAGTTCCCGATACCCACGACACAAGACTTAATTGATCTTAATGTGGGGTCAGGACTATGTATGTATGTGACTGTTGGGTGTGTTTATTATTTATTATTATATTGTACCCTTTTTTTTTAGGAGACTGTCCCGCCCTCACACCCACCACTGCAACTCCTGTAAGCCAGGATCAACAGTGGCACGCAATGTAATGACACCGAGCATTGAAGCTCGGCGAGTCTCCCGGAATGTCTAACTTGTCTTTAACCCGCAACGAAATCAATCAGAAAGTTAAATTAATAGGAGGAGTTGGAAATAAATTATTGTCCACTTCCCTCCGTGCAAAGCGGGTGACAAAACAATGAAATAAAGAGGTAAATAACCTCGCAAAAAGACTTTTACAGCCGGAGAAGCCAGCTGTAAAGCACCACGGATCAAATCATTATTACATTTAAAAGGGACCTATTATGTGAGCTGTTACACTTGATTCCAGTAATAGGTATGGCAAAAACGAATTAAATATTAATAAACTCATTTGCAAAAAAAACGGGCACCTAAGCAATGAACCATTTCAAATGTTACTATTGGTTTGTTTGATAATTATAGGTAGTTTTACTTTCACAATTTTGTAAATTAATAAGCAAATAATCGTTTTCGTCAGTATTATCATAAAATTTTGATAAAATTTATGGGTTTTAATGCTAAAGTTCACTAGTAATGTATGCTCGCTAGTAGTGCATATGCTCGTGAAGTAAAAGTTCACAAAGATTATTGTTTGTTTTTTCTTTAATAAAGTAAAAGCAGATAAATGTTTAGTATCGAGTGTGACCCCCTCTAGCTGAAATCATAGCTTGAATTCGTCTGGGTATGCTAGCGAGGATATCCCGGATACTTGCTTGCGGAATACGTTCCCACTCCGCGATAATCACATTCTTCAGCTCTCTGATGGTCTGCGGAGCCGGTTGTACTGATCTCACGCGTCGTTTCAGAACGTCCCAGACATGCTCTATAGGATTGAGGTCGGGACTTCGAGCTGGCCAATCCAAATGACGAATGCCGACCTCTTGCACATACGCTTCCACAAACTTAAACTTTAGCATTAAAACCCATAAATTTTATCAAAATTTTATGATAATACTGACGAAAACGATTATTTGCTTATTAATTTACAAAATTGTGAAAGTAAAACTACCTATAATTATCAAACAAACCAATAGTAACATTTGAAATGGTTCATAGCTTAGGTGCCCGTTTTTTTTTGCAAATGAGTTTATTAATAAGTTCAAGAAAGGAAAAATTCCTTTTCAAAATTAAACCAAGATAACAAACCGATTCTTTTTTTTTAACAGTGATATTATTAAATTTAATTCGCGGCGGTGATTTTAAAGTTCCTTTTAGAAGTAATTGGAACGTTTTATGTGGTGCAAACTGTAAGCGATTTCGATGTCCCCAATCACATATTAATTTTAAACACGCGTCTGCCATGTTTTCTAATCCCGACCTACTGTTTGACGCAAGAGGCCATCGTCCGCATATCCGGTCAAAGAACACCCTGATGGTAAGGGGATTGTAAGAAAATCGTCGAAGCCTAAATTCCACAAATAAGGACCTAAGACCGAGCCTTGTGGACAACCCATCGTCAGTGGTTTCGACACGGCATAGTGTCCAAGTTTAAGTTTTGTTATTCCATGCGAGAAATACGAGTAAATAAGTGAATATATATATTTTTAAAGCAACCTCGTAATTTCAACTTAAGAAGCAGCATTGGCCACCAAGCGTTGTCGAAAGCACCGGAGATGTCCAGAAAAATACCGAGTACATATTTGCACACCGATGTACTTACCGCTCTTCTAACCGAAATTGTCGCGTCAAAAGTTGACTTTCCCGTAGTAAAACCGAACGGATTTTCGTGAAATTTTGGTCCGCTGGTAGCAATCGAGGGACGATAAGACGTTCTAAAAGTTTACCTAGCGACGGCAAGAGTGTAATAGGTCTATACGACTTAGGATCATGTGGAGGTTTATCGCCACTCTTAGGTATTATTCGAATAAAACCGGTACGCCATACTCGCGGAAATACCCCTTCAGCAATGCATCTGTTATAAACAGTAAGTAACGCATCGCCTACCGATTTACACGCCTCTTTAATCATTTTGTTCGATATTTTATCGTCACCGGAATTGCCTTGTTTAGGGGCAAAGATCGTACGATTTCACTAAATTCATCAAACGACGAGAGATTTGAATCCGAAGAGTTCGGCAGTTCCCCGGCCCACATTCTAATCTGCTTGTGGTATTCTGTGTCATTTTCAACATGATCATCCGGAATTAACGATTGTAACAGAGCGTCCGTTGTCTCCTCAATACCAGAGGTGAAGTTGTTGTCAATTTTTAAATTCTTAATATATGCCAAATTGATTGACCTATTCGCTTTGAATTCATGGTATAAAGGAGACCACGGACCCTCACTATCTAACCGAGCCACAACTTTTCGTAATAAATTATCCTTCGATTTTTGGACTGCCGCTTTATAATGTGATCTGGCAACTGTCAGTTTATTTAAAGCAGATGTAATTGCTTCCCCTGTGACACAACGTCTTTTAAGCCCGTTAAAACGCCTATGCGCTCTGCAACAAGTCCGATGTAGTTGGACTAGTAAATCATTCCACCAATCACACCTCCGAGTGTTAGTGATGGAACCTCGACCGATGGTAACGTCTGCGCAATATGTAAACGTGTCCGACATTATCTCCGCACAGGTTTCAGCTGAAAGATCATTGCGAGTGAAGTCCCCAGCATGCCGAGCAAATAGCGAGCTAAATAAATCCCAGTTAGCGCCTCGGGATTTATATGTAAATTAAAATTATTATGTACCGGACCCTGCGTCAATCTAGGCAAGAACTCGTACACAATCAGGCGATGGTCACTACACGACGCGTCCGGTAGGACGCGCCACCTATCAATACGGACGTCTCCACTAGAAAGTGTGACGTCAATAGAAGATTCGCCCATAGGGCTACTGTAAGTAGGTGGTGCATCGGGGGTGTTGTGTATTTAGAGATTCATCTCTGCAATGAAATCTTCTACAGCGCAACGTCGCTCGGTATCAGTGGAGCGATATTTGCCATACCAAAGGACAGATGACGCATTAACGTCAGCACCTATAATAATTTTATGTCCAGCGAGGGACCGCAAGACATAGCGGAGGTGACACAGGTGAGGACCCACAGGATCTGAGTATTGAAAATGACAGCTCACAACATAAACCTTACAAATCGGACTAGACACCTGAGCGACAGCACAGTGTGACGACATAAGATTACGCACAGAGGTTACGGTAAGATTTGAACCCGACACAAAAATGCCTGCTCGTGAGTTGCTGTCAAGTTGTACGACCTTACTAGATATACGTGCATGTTGATATTGCTCCTGTACTAGTACGATATTTAACTTATACTCGCGAATTAACTTATCTAATTCCGACGTTGCTACCCTATCATTATGGAGGTTTAATTGTCCGATGGTAAAGTTATTCATATTGTGTTAGGACGATATGAATAACTTTACCATAGTAGGTCGATCGAATCGGCAGGTGGCCCAGTCAATAAATAATTTCTCTTTTGTGTCTGCCAGATGTTTCCTTATCTCTGAATCTAACTCAATGCCTATCCATTTACGACCGTTATCTAAATTACGTTTACGAACTATTTTAATGGATTTAATAAAATCATCCTCCTTTATTATTGGCAATTCGTCCTTGATATTTTGACGATACAGTGCGGTAATAAAAGCGCGGTCTTCCATAGAGGATGGCACATCCTTAACGAGGATACGGGGGCGGCGCCCATTGGGTTTTTCGAGACGTAATCCCGCCGATTTAATTGCCTCGACAGATTCGAGTTTTTTAATTTGTTGCTCATTTGCAACACGAAGCACGACGCGACCCTTCGTGGTTTTTTTCACGCCTACAATTTGGAATCCGTCATCACTTGGCTTTATTGCCTTAAAAAGCGCCTGTTTAGTTGCGGACTATGACGCCAAATCAGCTGATAGCTCGTCCGTCGGACATGCAACAATACACGGCCGTGGCGCGCGCGTCTCCACTAGCGGTGCAGGTTTCGGTAAACGAAGTTTAAGTCGATCGGAGAGAAGTGAATTATTATTCCCGACAATATCATGACGTTTGTATTGGTCTAATTCGCGTTGCATATTGGTCAACTTGGTTTCATTGCAAGATGATTTTAATGCTAATAATGAAACTATGGATGTAACACGTTGCGTTATATCTAGCACTGCCGACCTATTCGCCACATTCATACGCGAGCCCTGATCATTAACAAGCTCATTAATTTTCGACAAATAATTGGAAACATCTGACACCAAATCACAGTAGTCCGCGCGCTCGCGTCGCTGCCGTTATCTAAAGATGAAGTCTCGGTCGATTCCGATAATTGCAAAAGTTTTGAACATACGGGGGAAACATAATTTAGTGAAGTCGTGTCACTAAAAAGTCGTTTAGCCGAATTAGGTGACCCAGGTGTTAGCTTACTTTGACCGAAAGGATTGGGCCCACGGTCGGATGGAACTTTATTTTGAGCTGACATTATTTTGCCGAAATGAAATTAAGATTTTATTATTTTTGGTCAAATTTCTTAAATATTATGTGCTTACCTGATTGAGTCGCCTCCATTGCCGTTACTTTCGGGGTCAAATATAGAACTAGAAGATTTCGGCTCATGAGAGCTATAAAACAAAAAAAAACAGTTATTATGATTACATGAAAATAATGTGCATGCCTAGTGATTGACTTAAGAATTGATACTAAACATTTGATATCTCAATATGATCCGATATTTTGTATAAATTACATGTATCTAAAGTAAGTATTTTCTACTATTTTTTAATATGTTTTATTATGTCATCCGTGAAAAAAAGGACAGATCATTTTATATTGGTTGATCCTTCAAAATTGAATTAAATCTATTATCTAATGTCTATCTATAATATAAAATAAATAATACACCTATAATAATCTATTGTGAAAGAGAAAAGATTAGAAGCGATTGTTACTTGGCTAAGGAGGCAGTAGTAATTTATTTACGTAGTAATTACCTTCCAGAGTTAATTCCATTGTTGCTGGATGTTGAGCCGCGCACGGGAGGTCTGTATAAAGAATACCATTAATGTAGTATGCTCACACTTGCATATACCAGGGGGTAGGCAGAGCTGCCACCAACAAAATTTTCAAGCTTATTTCTATTCTAAGGTGGGATAGGAGGCGAGCGTATCCTATGACAGCCTCCGTGGCGCAGTTGGTTAGCCGCCGGCCGTGAAACGTGAGACGGCGGGTTCGATCCCAGCACCGAGAAAAATATTTTTGTGAACCACAGTATTTATTTCGCGTGTGGGTGTTTGTGAGACCGAAAAGTCTCTCGTAGTTCCCGATACCCACGACACAAGACTTAATTGATCTTAATGTGGGGTCAGGACTATGTATGTATGTGACTGTTGGGTGTGTTTATTATTTATTATTGTCATTCAACATTATCATCCGGAATTAACGATTGTAACAGAGCGTCCGTTGTCTCCTCAATACCAGTGATGAAGTTGCTGTCAATTTTTAAATTCTCAATATATGCCAAATTGATTGACCTATTCGCTTTGAATTCATGGTATAAAGGAGACCACGGACCCTCACTATCTAACTTTTCGTAATAAATTACCCTTCGATTTTTGGACGGCCGCTTTATAATGTGATCTGGCAACTCTCAGTTTATTTAAAGCAGATGTAATTGCTTCCCCTGTGACACAACGTCTTTTAAGCCCGTTAAAACGCCTACGCGCTCTGCGAAAAGTCCGACGTAGTTGGACTAGTAAATCATTCCACCAATCACACCTCCGAGTGTTAGTGATGGAACCTCGACCGATGGTAACGTCTGCGCAATATGTAAACGTGTCCGACATTATCTCCGCACAGGTTTCAGCTGAAAGATCATTGCGAGTGAAGTCCCCAGCATGCCGAGCAAATAGCGAGCTAAATAAATCCTAGTTAGCGCCTCGGGATTTATATGTAAATTAAAATTATTATGTACCGGACCCTGCGTCAATCTAGGCAAGAACTCGTACACAATCAGGCGATGGTCACTACACGACGCGTCCGGTAGGACGCGCCACCTATCAATACGGACATCTCCACTAGAAAGTGTGACGTCAATAGAAGATTCGCCCATAGGGCTACTGTAAGTAGGTGGTGCATCGGGGGTGTTGTGTATTTAGAGATTCATCTCTGCAATGAAATCTTCTACAGCGCAACGTCGCTCGGTATCAGTGGAGCGATATTTGCCATACCAAAGGACAGATGACGCATTAACGTCAGCACCTATAATAATTTTATGTCCAGCGAGGGACCGCAAGACATAGCGGAGGTGACACAGGTGAGGACCCACAGGATCTGAGTATTGAAAATGACAGCTCACAACATAAACCTTACAAATCGGACTAGACACCTGAGCGACAGCACAGTGTGACGACATAAGATTACGCACAGAGGTTACGGTAAGATTTGAACCCGACACAAAAATGCCTGCTCGTGAGTTGCTGTCAAGTTGTACGACCTTACTAGATATACGCGCATGTTGATATTGCTCCTGTACTAGTACGATATTTAACTTATACTCGCGAATTAACTTATCTAATTCCGACGTTGCTACCCTATCATTATGGAGGTTTAATTGTCCGATGGTAAAGTTATTCATATTGTGTTAGGACGATATGAATAACTTTACCATAGTAGGTCGATCGAATCGGCAGGTGGCCCAGTCAATAAATAATTTCTCTTTTGTGTCTGCCAGATGTTTCCTTATCTCTGAATCTAACTCAATGCCTATCCATTTACGACCGTTATCTAAATTACGTTTACGAACTATTTTAATGGATTTAATAAAATCATCCTCCTTTATTATTGGCAATTCGTCCTTGATATTTTGACGATACAGTGCGGTAATAAAAGCGCGGTCTTCCATAGAGGATGGCACATCCTTAACGAGGATACGGGGGCGGCGCCCATTGGGTTTTTCGAGACGTAATCCCGCCGATTTAATTGCCTCGACAGATTCGAGTTTTTTAATTTGTTGCTCATTCGCAACACGAAGCACGACGCGACCCTTCGTGGTTTTTTTCACGCCTACAATTTGGAATCCGTCATCACTTGGCTTTATTGCCTTAAAAAGCGCCTGTTTAGTTGCGGACTATGACGCCAAATCAGCTGATAGCTCGTCCGTCGGACATGCAACAATACACGGCCGTGGCGCGCGCGTCTCCACTAGCGGTGCAGGTTTCGGTAAACGAAGTTTAAGTCGATCGGAGAGAAGTGAATTATTATTCCCGACAATATCATGACGTTTGTATTGGTCTAATTCGCGTTGCATATTGGTCAACTTGGTTTCATTGCAAGATGATTTTAATGCTAATAATGAAACTATGGATGTAACACGTTGCGTTATATCTAGCACTGCCGACCTATTCGCCACATTCATACGCGAGCCCTGATCATTAACAAGCTCATTAATTTTCGACAAATAATTGGAAACATCTGACACCAAATCACAGTAGTCCGCGCGCTCGCGTCGCTGCCGTTATCTAAAGATGAAGTCTCGGTCGATTCCGATAATTGCAAAAGTTTTGAACATACGGGGGAAACATAATTTAGTGAAGTCGTGTCACTAAAAAGTCGTTTAGCCGAATTAGGTGACCCAGGTGTTAGCTTACTTTGACCGAAAGGATTGGGCCCACGGTCGGATGGAACTTTATTTTGAGCTGACATTATTTTGCCGAAATGAAATTAAGATTTTATTATTTTTAATCGTATAAAATGACACAAACAATAAAAAATATTACTTTGAAAAGAAACAACAGCTGATTGTATGCCGGGCGAGCGATATTTTTTTTACGATACCCACACTAAACAGAATATAAAGTACTTACCGAGGATAAATTGCTTAATTTCACAAAATTACGCAATAAAACATTAAAAAACTTATAGACCGTTGCTCACAATACTACACCATACAACAATAAGCAACCCACGAGCCGATAAATGCACTCCAAACACACAAAATACAATTTAAAATGAGGAGAACGTAAACACGTCACATCACCGTGTCCCCGCCGGAGGGGAAGTGTAGTATTCTACCCTTTATAACATTATGTGAGGCTTATATACAGCCTCCGTGGCGCAGGTGGTAAGATGCCGCCTGTGAAAGGAGAGGCCGCACTTTGATCCCCGTACCGAGAGAAATGTTTGTGGAGCCCACAAATATTTCTTTTTCTCTCGTAATTTCTGATATCCGCGAAACAAGACTCGATCTTAGTGTGGGGTCAGGACTATGTATGTGACTGTTGGGCGTATACATATAAACCTAGTCAGGTCATAAATTCTGTCACATGTTTAATATAAAATAATTGAAACAAGTTTATTCATTATGTAACCATTTATATACCAAAATGAACTTAACAAAACATAGATTAAGACACTAAACTTTATTCAAAATGACCTCCGTGATTTTGAATACAGGCCTTCAATCTGCGCGGCCAGTTGTCTATCGCAGCACGAACGAGGTCCACGTCAATATCGGCGGCTGCCTTAATCAAGGATGTCTTGAGTGACTCCAAATTGGGATAGGCTTTGAGCACGCTTTTTCCTCCAAGTGTTGTCATATCTTGTCATCTACCGGATTTAAATCTGGACTGGAGGAGGGCCAGTCTTCGTGCCGGATGAAGTCGATTTCACGCGCCGCCAGCCAGTCTTGTGTGCTCTTCGCTCTATGAGCTGGCGCCGAATCTTGTTGGAATATCCAGTGCCTGTTATTGAACATGGTATGAGAAACAGGTTCCACAAGGTTCGTCAGGACTGTATTTTGATACACAACTGCATTCGTTTTTACACCTTTCTCACAAAAATGTACCTCTGTTAAGCCCCAATAAGAAACTCCCAACCATACCATGAGCGAGGATGGAAAATGATCTCGGTGGACACGCGGAATACGGTTGCTCGCTTCTTCACTACTGTGTGCGTACACCTTATCATTTTGTTTGTTGTAGCTCTCTTCTACGGTAAAATTTTTTTCATCTGAAAAAAGAAGTTCCCGATATTTTTTCCCGCGTACCGCTTCAACAAAGCACGGCATCTCTTCAGTCTCAGGTCCATTAAACGAGCATTCAAACGATGTCCTGTTTTTCTTCGATATGCCCGAAGCCCTAAGTCTTCATTTAACACCCTTTTCACCGTGGTTCTGCTTAACCCCATCTGAAGGGCCAACAGTTACTGCTTACGTTCGGGATTTCTTTGAATTCGCGCCTTCACAGCTTTTATCACTGCTAGAGTCCTAACAGACTGAGGGCGACCACTTCTTGACCTGTCATCTACGCTAGAGTCTTCATTGTATCGTTTGATGGTACGATAAACGAATCTTTTGGTTATATTCAAATTTTTCAGTATGTCAAAAATTTGAATTGGCGCGTATCCGCAACGATGCAACGCAATAACTGCAACACGGTCTTCTTTAAGCGTCCACTCCATATTTAAAAATGAGTAAAATTCTAAAAAGTATACATTTTTATTTTCATGAACAATTCGAAATTCGAATTCAATAAACTTTTTTGTGGCCAGCATTCTAAAAGAAAAGTTTTTACTGTGTGACAAAACTTATGACCTGACTGTGTATATATATTTATATATAATTTTATGTTCCGGCATTAATCAGATTTCACACACAGTGTACTGTAATTGGAACCTAGGACTTAACTAGATCACGCGCAGATCATGCAGTAATTAGATTACACACGTACAGTAAAATAAAATTTGCTTGAAACTGAATATATTTTGGAAAGATTTGATGACTCCCTAGCGAAATAATATTAATACAATTGTTCTTTTTTTAATAAGACACTTGCGCTAACCTCGTGTTTGTGTTGGATAATATAAGGCAGCAAGCCATTAACTCATTAATATATTTTGTCAGAAATATTGCAAACAACAGGCTCAAATGGCATTGACACTAATGATACGAGTAATTGATCCAAACGAATATATTTTGTTATCCCTGTAAAACCACCAATAAAAATAAATTAAGAGCTCAATCCCGTCAAGACTAGAGAATTTTTATAACTAAAACTGAAGGAATATAAAGGTTCCAAAATATAGTTTGTTTAGCCTTGGAACAACGTCTACCAATAAAATGATCCAAGGTGTGGACCCCCACAAGACGAGAAGTTCATAATTAAAACAGTAGTAATATATGTGATACTTACGGCTTCACAAGGGAATCTTGACTAATCACAGCTCGTTGAGGTTCCTGCTCGTTTGACCTGGTAGACAAAATTCATAATTATATAGATGCGGAAGAAGAAATAAATATAAAGTAAATTATCGATAAGATATCAATCCTAATCCTAACTACCACTACTACCATTTTACGCCATAGTAATCATTGTATTTTAAGCGTAAAAGAATGTATACCCCGAAACTAAAATTAAGAATAATTTTAACTGTAAATAAAATTAAAAATAGTTTAAACAAATATGAAAAATAAAAGAAAATATGACTATTTTTATATTGTTACGTAATTCATTTGTACGTGTAATTTTGTCCATGATCGATGTATTTATGTTATGGCCCAAGTGATTAATCAGGCATTATTCATCATGCCCGGGCAATATGAATAATGCCCAATAAGAGCGGGCAATGTGATTATAACCAATCAATTTATCACATTGCCCGGTCATTATGAATAATGCCAAGTGCCTATTGGGCAGAGTTATGTAAAGCGAATCAAAATCAAAACAATGAGCCGAAGTAGCAGAATTTAGAATAGGGCAGCACGAGGGGGTGGGTTGGGAGGAGTGGAGGGAGTGTCGCACCTGCCCTGGTACCACTCCCATGAAAAGGTAACGCACCTTTCCTGAGAAATATCTATTATATCAACCTAATCCTTAAAACACTTGTTGTCAATACAAATTAGCTTCTGCATCGTCTCCGGCGCTACGGGAAGTTCAGCCCCTTCATCCTTGCGTAACAAAAGATAGGCAACCATGCTCACCTCCGCAGCTTCAGCTTGCTGGTCGCCTCCGGCGACCAGCCTCAGCCGCTACGGCTCGCACGGTTGCCTATCCTTCGTTACAGCGGGCGGGGGCTGCTCTCCCTCCGCGCCTCCGGCTTTTTATATACACTATAGGGTCGGTAGCCAAAAGACTACGTGAAGTCGGGGTTTTCCGAGTCGGTTTTGGGGCACAGTCGACCTAACTGATCCATAAAGTGGGTACACTAATTTTCTTCTGAAGATAATGTTTCGGACGTTAAAAAGCAACTAAACATAAGCAGATCAATTCAACCTTTCTAATTAATGGGTCCATCGCAGATGCGACAATGCGGCAGCGCACCACGTAAAAAATCACCTATTAATCACACTGCCCGATCATCATGTAGCCATATTCATAATGCCCTGGCAATGTGATAAATAGGTGAGTTTAGATTGTAATTAATCATTTGGCCCGATATGGCTGGGCAATATTCATACTGCCCGGGCATTGTGAATACTGCCTGCATTAATCACTTGGCCCATAACATTTACATGGAATATGTATGATAAAACAAAAAGGGTAGACTGTGTGAACGTAATAGAATCGAAAACAAGGATTTAAATAATTTTTGTCTGTGCCTGTATGTGGGCTAATCTTAAAAACGACTGAATTAATTTCACTTCACGTGGTTATGAAGGTAGCTGACTACTTGAATTAAAATATGGACTATTGTTTGTCCCGAAAACTCAAGTTTTTCAGTGTGATCAGCGAGTAATTCAAATATTTGTAACATTTTCAAACTCAAGCCGGGCCAAGCTGCCAGTAAATAAATAAGCCTAAACATAAGATAAAATATAACTATAATAAGATCGATTGTATAAATATACACGCAGGCGAAATTGGACGAACACTATTACATTTTGATTATATTGAACAATAAAATAAAAGTAAATGAAAAGGAAATACTGGTAGCAACTTCAAGATTTAATTTATATTTAGTGATATATCCTCGTCTCTGTCATGGACGTCCATAGTACTTTAAATGGGTATCCATTCGTAAGTAGGGGTCATGATGAATCATAATGGGAGGACCAGCAATGGTTTTACGCGGGGTAGTTACGCGAATGTAAATCGGGGCACTCTTTGTCCAGGAATGTGCAGTGCCCACAACGCGTGTGAGGATCATCAAGGTTTTTTTTATTGCAATGTTTTATAGTGCTACTGACATACCCATAGAAAAGTTGAACACGGTTAGAACGAGTTAGAAAGGCCTTAGTCGTCCAATTGTATCAAAACCAGCGTCGTTGTTCTCGAAACACAAAACCTCCACAAATCCAACATAGAAAGCTTGCCATAGTCGATTGAAAGTATCGATAAAATTATGGAAACATGTTTTTGTTATAAGACCGGAATTTATTTTATCGATGTGCTTAATATTTTTTTAAACTGATACAGTTATTTATATGTCAATAGACGCAAAATAAATGAGACTACAATATCTAATATTTAAAGTCAATTTTAATTTGTATACAATTGTAAATTTTATATGTACAGGATTTTCAACTGTGTATGAAGTATTAACAGATGTATTATTTTTTCATTATTAGCTTCAGCGGCTTTGATTTTTGATGATACAGTTTTTCCATAAGCGTTACACGTAATTATTTTTGGTTTGTATAAACTTATAATATAAATTTTTGTTATCGTCTTCTGTTTCACGAAAATGAGTACTCAGAACAAATCGTACTGGATTTTGTAGGAATCCAGTTGTTTCTACCTGTTGCCTTTATCGACTCACTCTTGGATACCTATAAACGAATGAGTAACTATATTATAAAGTATATTCAGACACAAATATATGGTGTTCTCAAGTTGGCGGAGTTCTGTTCTGATGATTAGAACATAAGGATAGGCCGTCAACATTATCAACCCTTACGAGTACTACAATTTAAAATTACAAAAGAATTTGATTTAATTTTCTTTGTTTAATGCCTATGAAAACTGATCCTACATCGATTTAGTTACTATATACATGACTACAACATTGCGTGACATGTGACAAATTTCGAAGTCGGCATAACAAAAATGAGTCTTATTCATTGCGTAGGAACTTGGAATTCGGGTGCATTATATGTACGCGGAATTAGTAATGTATATTTTTTATTTGTCGTCTATCATATAATTGAATTTTTGAAAACGTCGTTATCAGTACCGTAATTTTTGGAAATAAAGGTGATAATCAATAAAATCGGGTTTAATATTGGTATGAAATTCCTCCTTTATTGATATTCGACGATTTAGTATTAGAACTGCACAATAAAATTGCAAAAATCTGCTTTTTTACTTTATTTTGCCGGAGCACCACGCTCCAAGGCATTTCGACAATGACTGATTTGAAAAATCATCCTTTCCGCGGCAGTGATGCTTTTTATGCACCACCTTGCGACTCGTCAAACGCTTGTATAAGTATTTCCCTTCTAACCATATTCATCTGTTCTGTGATCATACCCCTTTCAGCCTCACTCGGGATATCAAAACGGGCGCTTAAAAGTTTTTCTCCTACTTTTATAAAAAAGTCATTACTTAATAATCTGAGAAAAAATGTATGTGTTCCTCTAATTTTGTCGCCTTGTATATTATATGCTTACCAGTGAACCTCAGCTGTTGCGGGGGTCTGGACCGCTCTGGACAAATAAGAAAAATCAGTAAATTTTCAAATAATTTATACCAAAATAAATATATAATTCAACAAAAGTGATTTCTTCTGAGCATTTCCATGACAAGAGTGTTATTTTTTGTCTCTGGCATTTGAGATTATATTCCAGAATTATTTCAATAACAGTGGAAATTGTTTCTTTATTAATTTAATATGGCATATATGATACTTAATTAAACAATGGTTTAAAAATTAAAGAGAAACATGCAAATAAAAAAAAGGGTGGATGAGTTTAACATAATGGAGTAAAATATAATAATTTTATGGTTACAAACTCAGAAGGCTAAATAATTGGGAGGTAGAGAGAATAAATAATAATCGTAAGCACCCCGCGCTTTTTAACAATAAAAGTAATGTATTTTTCTTCAATGTCTAGTTTAAAAAAATATTAATCTTATAACAATTATTATTTTTAATGTAGATGGGTGTTTTACTAAAGTATATTTTATATTTTGGTAATAAAAATGAGACAAACTTATTAAATTGCATATTATTGTCATCGGGCCTTGATAAGTGTGCAAATTTTCAATAAGCCGACAAGACGTGTTTGGAATTGTTCGATTTTTCGGTTTGATAATTTCTTTACATTTTTTTTTTTTTTATAATGGCCTGGCATAGTGGCGGCATTGCACCTGATGGAAAGTGCCAATGCCGCCCAGGCAGAGTATCCATTGGCATCGGACGGCAGTCCCATGCCAATGGAAACAATTATGCCGGCCTGCTTAGGTGCCTCTTCACACCACGGCGGAAGGACCCAGGATTGTAGGAAGGAGGGAACACGTGCGCCGGCAAACAATTCCACAGCCTGACGGTGCGGCACAGAAACGAATTTGAGAACCGTTTGGTTCGCGCCGGGATGGTGTGGACCGTCAAGCTATGGCTTCGCAAGCCAGCACGCGTGGTTCTGGTTAGGAATGGAGAGGAGGGGAGCAAGTTGAACAATTCCTCAGAGCACTCACCGTGATACAGGCGGTAGAACACATAATATATATAGGAGTATTTATACATAATACATACATCAAAAGGAGTACTTAATTGGTAATTTGTTTTGTTTTAGTTTTTCATGTTAAAAAAATGTTATATTTATACTTATATAATATTATATTGTTTTGGACAAGATAAACTTTCGGTATAATATATAATAAATAATCAGGTATATTATGTCAGTATGTAAACTTTGGTTTCCGGGGGACGACTCATGTAAAAAAGTTTTATGCGCCATTTACAAAATTTTATCTCAATAAAAAAATATGCTTACCTTAAGGGGCTTGCTTCCAGTGACCCCACGCTACGACTAGAAAAAAATAAATGTATTACCAATAAAATCCGCCTATTAAATGCAAATGTGAGCCATAGTTGAAAATGACTTGGACTTGTCAGTCCTAGAACTATGGCCCACATTTGCGTTTAATGTTGCTTGCTGAACCGATCAGCCAAAGACTAACGTAAGCGAGTACGGCTTAAAATCGCCAAAGAAAGCCGAGTATATGTATAACAATGTTACTATTGGCTGCATATGAGCACAGTGTGGACTTTGTGTAACCAATAAACTATATTGAAATGAATCAAATCAAATCAAATATGATTATTGTGGAACATAGGTATAATATGATGTTATAATATGGTTATTCGTCTGACTATGACCCACCATATTGGAAAGAAGAGGTAGAGCACAGTGTGGTCACCTTGGACTACTGTTAGTAGGAATGGGCTGATTACACTGGCTCACCATTGTTTTCCAGTGAATGATGCCCGCATCGACACAAAAATATTTGTGTGATCCACAGGTATTTGTTACGGTCTGGGATGTTTATGAGAGCGAAAAGTGTAAGTAAAAGTAGTTACTGATACCCACGACACAAGATTCGATGTTAGTGTGGGGTCCAGACAAACATGTGTTTCAATGCAGGGATTGAACCCGTATTACTTCAAATTACACAAATACACTGTTGGGTGAATGTATAATCTGTTCCTATGGCAATAGAAATAAATAAATTCTTACATGCTGCCCCTCTCGATATCTTCCCCGAGGTCACCTGGCACGTCCTTCACCCTGTATGAAGAATAATATTATTATAGCAATATATAATATTATAAAATTAATTCATAATATGAAACGAGGTTCCTAAGTTAGAGATTAGCCCAAGATGGATTGAAATAGTCAAACTTGAAGCAGGTCTATGGCCAGTAGCATGTCCATATGCGTTGAAAACTATGATATATAAATGTGGAGGTCTGAGATATATTTTTATAGCGTTTCAACGACGCTCCATTTTTAAGAATGATTGTTGAGCGATTGTACAACCGAGTGTCTTAACGGCCAGGCAAACGTACGATGTTGCAACCAAGTGTCTATGCAACCATGCAACGATGCGATAATGCATGTGAGTAACTATGCGACTAAGCGACCGTCTTATGATGCGCTGGTATAACTAAGAGCTTATAAGATCATGAGACTATGCGACGATGCGATAGTGCAATCAAATGTCTATGTAACCATGCAACGATGCGATGGTTGATGTGAGTGACTCGCGACCAAGCGACCGTGTTATGATGCTATGGTACAATAAATTGTTTATAGGATTATGAGACTATGCGACGATGCGATAGTGCAATCAAATGTCTATGTAATCATGCAAAGATGCGATGGTTGATGTGAGTGACTCGCGACCAAGCGACCGTGTTATGATGCTATGGCACAACAAATTGTTTATAGGATCATGAGACTATGCGACGATGCGATAGTGCAATCAAATATCTATGTAACCATGCAACGATGCGATGGTTGATGTGAGTGACTATGCGACTCAGCGACGGTGTTATGATGCGATGGTACAACCAATTATTTATACAATCAAGATGAGCAACCATGCAACGATGCGATAGTGTATTTAAGAAGTATGTGGTGGTAAAAGGATGCACCAGAGTGACTATGCGATAGTACAGCGGTGCGACGTAGTGACTATGCGATGGTACAACGTTGCAGTGGAGTGACTATGCGATGCTACAAAGTTGCGGTGGAGTGACTATGCGATGGTACAACGATGCGCCGGAGTGACTATACGATGCTACATCGATGCCCCGGAGTGACTATGCGATGCTACATCGATGCCCCGGAGTGACTATGTGATGCTACATCGATGCACTGGAGTGATTATGCGATGGTACAATGGTGCCCCGGAGCGACTATGCGATGCTACATCGATGCCCCGGAGTGACTATGCGATGGTACAACGTTGCGTTGGAGTGACTATGCGATGGTACAACGATGCGCCGGAGTGACTATGCGATTCTACATCGATGTCCCGGAGTAACTATGCGATGCTACATCGATGCCCCCAAGTGACTATGCGATGGTACAACGTTGCGGTGGAGTGACTATGCGATGGTACAACGATGCGCCGGAGTGACTATGCGATGCTACATCGATGCCCCGGAGTGACTATGCGATGCTACATCGATGCCCCGGAGTGACTATGTGATGCTACATCGATGCACTAGAGTGATTATGCGATGGTACAATGGTGCCCCGGAGCGACTATGCGATGCTACATCGATGCCCCGGAGTGACTATGCGATGGTACAACGTTGCGTTGGAGTGACTATGCGATGGTACAACGATACGCCGGAGTGACTATGCGATGCTACATCGATGTCCCGGAGTAACTATGCGATGCTACATCGATGCCCCGAAGTGACTATGCGATGGTACAACGTTGCGGTGGAGTGACTATGCGATGGTACAACGGTGCCCCGGAGTGACTATGCGATGCTACATCGATGCCCCGGAGTGACTATGCGATGCTACATCGATGCACTGGAGTGATTATGCGATGGTACAACGGTGCCCCGGAGTGACTATGCGATGCTACATCGATGCCCTGGAGTGACTATGCGATGGTACAACGTTGCGGGGGAGTGACTGTCCCGCCCTCACACCCACCACTGCAACTCCTGTAAGCCAGGATCAACAGTGGCACGCAATGTAATGACACCGAGCATTGAAGCTCGGCGAGTCTCCGGGAATGTCTAACTTGTCTTTAACCCGCAACGAAATCAATCAGAAAGTTAAATTAATAGGAGGAGTTGGAAATAAATTATTGTCCACTTCCCTCCGTGCAAAGCGATGAAATAAAGAGGTAAATAACCTCGCAAAAAGACTTTTACAGCCCCTAAACAAGGCTTCCGGTGACGATAAAATATCGAACAAAATGATTAAAGAGGCGTGTAAATCGGCAGGCGATGCGTTACTTACTGTTTATAACAGATGCATTGCTGAAGGGGTATTTCCGCGAGTATGGCGTACCGGTTTCATTCGGATAATACCCAAGAGTGGCGATAAACCTCCACATGATCCTAAGTCGTATAGACCTATTACACTCTTGCCGTCGCTAGGTAAACTTTTAGAGCGTCTTATCGTCCCTCGATTGCTACCGGGCGGACCAAAATTTCACGAAAATCAGTTCGGTTTTACTACGGGTAAGTCAACTATCGACGCGGCAATTTCGGTTAGAAGAGCGGTAAGTACATCGGTGTGTAAATATGTACTCGGTATATTTCTGGACATCTCCGGTGCTTTCGACAACGCTTGGTGGCCAATGCTGCTTCTTAAGTTGAAATTACGAGGTTGCTTTAAAAATATATATTCACTTATTTACTCGTATTTCTCGCATGGAACAACAAAACTTAAACTTGGACACTATGCCGTGTCGAAACCACTGACGATGGGTTGTCCACAAGGCTCGGTCTTAGGTCCTTATTTGTGGAATTTAGGCTTCGACGATTTTCTTACAATCCCCTTACCGTCGGGGTGTTCTTTGACCGGATATGCGGACGATGGCCTCTTGCTTATAGAGTCAAACAGTAGGTCGGGATTAGAAAATATGGCAGACGCGTGTTTAAAATTAATATGTGATTGGGGACATCGAAATCGCTTACAGTTTGCACCACATAAAACGTTCCAATTACTTCTAAAAGGAACTTTAAAATCACCGCCGCGAATTAAATTTAATAGTATCACTGTAAAGAAAAAAGAATCGGTTTGTTATCTCGGTTTAATTTTGGAAAGGAATTTTTCCTTTCTGGAACATATTAAGAACGTCGGGGAAAAGTCGAAAAGGAACTTTTTTGCTTTGACAAGAATATCGAAAACAACGTGGGGGCTATCTTTCAATACACTAAAAATCATCTATGGAGCAACCTAGAGAACTGTTAGTACCGAAGCTTTGCCTGTCCTGGCGGGTGTACTTCCAGTCGATCTGGAGGTGCAACGTCGCGCCGCCATGTATTACTCTACTAAGGAGAATATGGATCAAAGATTTTTAACTGCACGTGAACTCTTAAAAGTCGACAGATTATTTAAACCGCTTCCTATGGTATATAGCGAACTATTAGATGAATGGCAAAATAGATGGGAGGTATCTTTGAAGGGACGGCATTTATACCAATATTTTCCTTACGTGCGTGATCGTTTGACGAAGACATGGCTAGATGTCGATTATTGCGTATCACAGTTCCTCACGGGCCATGGTAACTTTAAGTCTAAACTATACTCTTTTAAGCTTGTGGAATCGCCTGCGTGCCCATGTTCAACAGCAAATTGCGAATATGAACAATCCGCGCATCATATACTTTGGGAGTGTAGTCTTTGGCAGAATGAGCGTAAAACCATGCTGGATAGTATGCAAATATCATCTGGAGTTGTATACTACACGGACCTTGTAGAGACTAGGACGAATTTCCGTGCTTTCCGGCGTTTTTGCCATACCTATTACTGGAATCAAGTGTAACAGCTCACATATTAGGTCCCATTTAAATGTAATAAGGATTTGATCCGTGGTGCTTTACAGCTGGCTTCTCCGGCTGTAAAAGTCTTGCGGGGGAGTGACTATGCGATGGTACAACGATGCGCCGAAGTGACTATGCGATGCTACATCGATGCCCCGGAGTGACTATGCGATGCTACATCGATGCCCCAGAGTGACTATGTGATGCTACATCGATGCACTGGAGTGATTATGCGATGGTACAACGGTGCCCCGGAGTGACTATGCGATGCTACATCGATGCCCCGGAGTGACTATGCGATGGTACAACGTTGCGGTGGAGTGACTATGCGATGGTACGACGAGGCGACGGAATTCTTAAAGCCACGACGGGAATTGAAAAATACTTGCATATTTTGCTGTGGTATAAATAATAGTCCCCGTACATCGCAGTTATTTTTCACTTTTCATATTATTATAATTCACAGAAAATGCTTGACAGGTAAAGGAGATCAGTCGATTTGGTCCAACTACGGACAAGAAATTAACTATGACTAAAAAATCAGGCGTATTTTTTTAGATTCATTTCTCTATTTATTTTTATTCAACACCGTCGGGATCAGATTTTGTAAAAAAAAAAGAAAATCATAAAGTATTCTACAACTTTTTGCATTGTTTGCAATATTAAACAGAATTGACATCTGTCATAAAATTTGTGTTTGTCAAATTCTATTCTTTGTGCTTGGTCGCAAAAGGAATGTGCTTTTGTGGTGTTGGTTATTTTGAGTTTATTATTTACGACAACTCTTGGCTACTCCAAAAAAGATTATAATTATTATATTCCCAAAAATAGCAGAGCTTGCTCAGTGCATCTACGCAATACCTCATTAGATTTTATGAGGGAAAGGCTCTATAAATTAATAATATTATTTTAGTTCCAACATGTACAATACATGTTTACAATTATAAAGAATTCTAAAACATCAATCGATTTTAATGAGATAAATAGTATGCTAGACCACTTAGTGCGTTATTGGTTAGGACTGAACAAAAATATGTTTTGTTTATATTCAGATCGACAGCTCTCAAAATGGCCACAATGCAATAATGTTGTATACATTATTGTAATTTCAATGCAATCAAAAGGACAGTGGGATGCTGTGCACACGTAATGACTATTATGTGGTACCTTGGCTAGGCTAGGTACCAAAATAATATCACACCTCCTGCAAAGCACCTCGACAATGTATTGTTACTACCAGGTACATGAGATATTGTTTAGAAACAAGTTCAATAGAACTTTTTATTATAAAAATGTGTTTCTTATTATCAATACCAACATTTTTACCGTCATCATTCCCTTTTTAGAATGACTTACCTTCTTTTGAAACGGATATTTCTACTCCCAGAAATGTTTTCTTTATCAACTTTATATCGAAAAGTATTTAACGTGTTTATATTTACTAGTGGTCGCCCAGTGGCCGAAATTCGACCAAATCAAGAAGAGAAAAAGTTTTTACCTGTATATTGTTATTCTGATAATTCGTGCACATTTAAATGTACGTATCTCTCAAAATCACTTATTTATCCTGAAGTATATGCAATTACAACCATTAGGCAAATAAAACCTTCTTTTGATATGTCTATGTCTGAAGAACAAAATGAAAAAGAAAAGAAACAATTTGACACCAGAGTATGTATGCGTGTACAAATACTTGTGTATTTATGTGTGTGTTAAATGCATGGTAGTGTGTGTAATGTTTTATTTTTTGATTTAATGTACTTTATTGGCGTTCTGCACTTCTCCTACACATAAACTATAAGTGTGCCAAATTTTATGCTCCTGCGTCCGCGCAATTTTTGTAAAAATGGGTCCAAAGTTTTTGCATCACGTATTAATATATAGATTTAATACATTTTACAATATTATTAAACGAAATTATTTACATAGTTACAGAAAATATAAAATATTGTCCAAATAAGATATGTGAAGATAGTAGAAGATGGTAGGATTTGTAAAACTTTAAGAGGATATATCTTAAATACCCCACCCATATCGTAGCTCAAAAAGACTATATTATATTTAAAGGATATTTAATCTTTATTATTTAATTCTAGGTCTCATTTGTGTCCGTAAAGTTTTCACTACTAGGCCCAATTTCCTTAAGAAATCGACCGATCTCCTTTGTGTGAGAGTGTGAGACTTTCTTAAATCAAAATTGTTTATCCTTGTTGTTTATTTAAATTATTTTTATGAAATTTCGTTCTAATTTCTTCAATTACATATATTTTTAAATATTTCTTTCGTTTATTTTATTCAAATTTATGAGCTACGTAAATAACTTTCAAAAAATAAAATAAATTTTAATTTTGTTTCCAGAAAATATATGAAAAAAATAACGATTTAAATTCTACTATTTAAAATAAATATTTAAGATTAGATTTTAGAAAAAAAAAAACTATCTATTTTAAATCACTATGACTTTTTTAATTATAAAGTTTGAAAAAATATTTTTTATCAGTTGTTTTAAAATCAATGCTTTTTATACCGATTTAAATATTTACCAATTATTAAAAAAAATTGATAAGTGAAAAAATCAAACATAAGACCACAGAACAGATGAATATGGGAAGGGAAATACAAGCGATTGACGCGTCGCAAAGTAGTGCATAAAAAGCTTCACTGCCGCGGAACGGATGATTTGTCAAATCAGTCGTTGTCGAAATGCCTTGGAGTGTGGTGCTCCGGCAAAATAGAGTAAAAATGCAGATTTGTGCTATTTTATCTTACAGTTCCGATACTAAAGCGTCAAATATCAATAAATGAAGAATTTTATATCACCATTAAACCCGATTTTATTGACTTTCACCTTTATTTCCAAAAATTGCGGTTTATAATTACGACATTTTGAAGAGTTCGATAATATGATAGACGACATATCAAAATATATTTTTGATATGTCGTCTATCATATTATTGATTACGCGTATTGCATTACTGATTACGCGTACATACAATGTACGGGAATGCCAAATTCCTACGCGATGCACACGACTCATTTTTGTTATGTCAACATCGAAATTTGTCACATGTCATACAGTGTTATAGTTATGTACATAGTAACTATATCGATGGGTATGGATGATATTGGGTGTTATTATTATTATTAAACAAAGAAGCCTGCCTTGGTGGCGTAATTGTACTAAGGTACGGTTACAAAGCTGAGGTCTCGGGTCCGAATCCCGGGTTGGGCAAAGTGATATTGGATTTTTCTATTCATTATCAGCCCAGAGTTAGGAATTTGTGCCCGATATGGCGATAGGCTCGCCACCTATCACATTGTGGGACGGAACATACAAGGCGAAATGTGGGTGTCCTGGCACCTCTGCCTACCCTTTCTGGGATATAGACGTGAGTGTATGTATGTATGTATGTGAACAAAGAAAATTAAATAAAATCCTTCAGTAATTTCTAATCCTTTAGTAATTGTAGTACTCGTAACGTTTGATAACGTTGAAGACTATCCTTATGTTCTAATGTCATAACTCCGCCAACTTGAGAACAAAATAATATGTTTGTGTCTGAATATACTTAATATTAATTCATTCGTTTGTAGGTTTCCGAGAGTGAGTCGATAAAGGCAACAGGTAGAGATAACTAGATTCCTACAAAATCGAGTACGATTTGTTCTAAGTATTCACTTTTGTGAAACAAAGGACGATAAAAAATCTGTATCATAAGTAATATAATTATAATCCAAGAATAATTACGGGCAACGCTTATGGAAAAACTGTATCATGGGGGTGAAATAATGAATTATTGTATGAAAAATCAAAACCACTGAAGCTATTGACGTAAAGAAATCATAATTTTATTGTAATAATTGCATATATGTGCTTTTCCAATAATAAAAATGTTAATATCTCACACACAGCTGAAAATCTTGAAGATCCTGTACATATAGATTTGTAAAATAGTATACAAATTAAAATTAACTTTCAATATTAAATATTGTAGTCTCATTTATTTTCCGTTTATCAACACAATACTAATTAAATAACAGTTATTTACTCAGGAAAAACCATTATGCATATCGATAAAATAAATTCCATTCTTATAATAAAACATATTTCTATAATTTTATCGATACTTTAAATCGACTATTGCAAGCTTTCTATATTGCATTTGTAGAGGTTTTGTGTTTCGAAAACGACGACACTGGTTTTCATACAATTTGACGGCTATTGCCTTTCTAACCATATTCAACTATTCTATGCATAAGGCCGCTTGTCCACCGCCGCCGTCACCGGACCGTCACCGAGAACGAGATTATTTCGGGCCGAGTTTAAAATGACGTGACGGCGATCGTGTGTCCACCGCGCCGATATATCGATGGTTCAATTCTATAGCTTTGTCGTGCGTAGTAGTCGCGTTTTCCTTTTTAGTACAAATAAAACAAACTAGGAGGATAGCTAGTTTCAACCGGCAACAATTGCTTTTTCTGCTTTTGTACTCTCAAAAGCGTAGGCGCTGCAAAGAATTTTGGATTAATCCGCTAATACGTGAACGATACATCACAGGAGCATTTTATGTAAGTCACGACAAGTTGCGGTCCATGTTTTCAAAGTTGGGCTCCAAAATGACGCAAACTTCGCGCCACGCATTTTTTTTTAATTTTTATCTTTGGATACAAAAAGTCTTTATTCTCTACATATTCAATTAATGTATAAAAATTTTAATAAATTATTTTTTTACAAATTTTATACAAAAACTAAACAAAAACCGGGCGAACGGCGCGGTGCGACGGTAGTGTGTGGATAAGAAGAAACGTGTTTTGTATTGCCAGCACATCGGCCCGTCATAAAACCGTGCCGAGTTCTAGCGGTCATACCGAACTACTCGAAAAATCGGCGGCCGGGATGACGGTTCTCGGGTGACGGATGTGTGGTGGACACATGGCCATAGTAAATGTATGTATCGCTAAATCGGCGCCGTCATGTCGTTCTCGGTGACGGTCCGGTGACGGCGGCGGTGGACAAACGGCCTAAGACTATGTGAAAAAATTAAATTAAAAAAATATTGAAAATTAATTTAACAAATCACTACTAATTTGATTTTGACTCTACATCGATACGATTGCACAAAATCAATTTATACAGAAAGATGACTGAAACACCGCGCAACTAGAGGTCCATCGCGTTCAGAGGCCAGAGACTGAATATTTGCATGCCTGGATATACCTGGGATATAAGCCTAGTGCCACATTGCGCAGGCAGTTCTAGGAGCCCTTGGGTGTACGCATGCGCGATGAACTTGCAAGACCCGGCGGCCATTTTGTTCACAGTAGCGATACACGGATCAAAGAAAATGGAGTATTTTGCAATCTATGCAAATTATGCACACAATTTTTATAGCAAATCAGAAAATTCAATGCTATTTTTTTTTCAGAGACTGGCTGCGAGAAAGAGAAGAAAAAACTGCTAGCTGCTGTCACTCCTGGTGGCGGGAACGACGTCGAAAAATATTTAAAAAAACTAGAAAGTTTTTTTTTTAATGTCAAAAAAGAAACTGGCAAGTGAAATTGTTTTTTTTTTTATATCTCTGAATTGCACCGTTCCTGTGAATTTTTCTTAGCTCACAATGTGTATATTCTTACCATCTTCGTTTCAGATAGTAGGGGTACTCGTTGTTGTAACTATCTGCCATCTGGACACTAAATAACACTTTTCATTCACACACACTCATTTTCCAAAGATAATGTATAGATCAAGCTAGTAGTAAGATGGATTCTAAATTAAAATGATTGATTGATTTTTAGTTCACTAGGTTATTATATTCTTATTTAAAAAATATGTAATTTATTTATATATTTAAAGTAGTTGCGACAAAAAGATAAGACTTTTCCGACCCGTTGGGATAGGGTTTATTAAATCCTAACATTATATTTTTTCAAGTTTTTGTGTAACTATTAAAATAATACGTCTGGATTTTAACGAAATTATATGGCGGTGGAAAACTTTGCGCGTGATTCACATCTAATGCCAATTTAGCGTATCGTCACCAAAGGGGAAATTGTAGAGTAATATTCGACTGAGAAAATATCTACCGGAAATTCGTCTGTCGGCAAAATTATTGTATGGATTCTTTTTACAAAATATTTCAAATAATATATTTTTAGAGTTATATAAATAGTATTTGAAAAGAAAACATTCCAAAATATTTATAAATAAAATCTAAAACTATCAGATATTTAAGAGATATAAATTTTTTAATGTTATTAATTTTCATACAAATTTTGAGTTTACTATGTTTTGACGTAATAATTATGGAGAAATTAACTCGGAAGTCCGTTCAACTCAAAAAATAACCTTTGTGATAAAATCCGGCGCAGCTTTCCACAAAATCTATCACTGGCCACAACTTTAAGATTTTTAAGAAATAGTTATGAAAATTTAAAGCGATTCTTTAAATTTATTACATTTTCCGAAACTTTATTTTACTTATAATTTGATGAGATAAATTAACACTTGTTCCCAAGATCTAATTAACCAGTATTGATTTAAATATCTTTTTTAAATAAAATTTTTCATTTTGTTAAGTTGAATTTTATTTAAAGCCGCCGCGTTTCGTTTATTATATTTTTTAATACTAATTAATAACAAAAAAATACTTTTTAATAATACAACTACTTGTTTGCAAAATTATAAAAAAATAATTTTTACCGAAAAATATGTTTACAAATTTAATTATTTTAATAAAATAGCTTAATCAAACACTTCACGAAAAACTGAGATATGATTTTGAAATTTGAATATCACTTCTAATTTAATTATACTATGACTATTCATGTAACAGTTGTATAGATATATGACTAGTTCCAGTGTTATGGGAGAACCGTCGCGTTCGGAGACCGGAGACTGAATGCCTGGATCCCGGGATGAGCCTGGAATATATAGCCTAGCACTGGAGTGAGAGGTGCGATAGGTCATCTAGGTCCTTGCGCATGCGCTTTGTACTACCATTACACAGCGGCCACTTTGACTACCCCAGCCTCGGAGAGAATAAAGAAAATTATGTACATTACAACGAAACTATTTTTATACAAACCTTCCCAAATCACAAAAAAACTATTTTGGACGTATCCGTAGCTGAAATTTCCTCAAAATACCACTTTCTTCGTAGTCCGTCGGAACAAAGAACTACTCATATCGAACAAAAGAATCACTCCAGCGATTAACAATTAGCAACTTCAACTAAGACAAAGCGAAATTTTCAAAATTGAGCAATATTAGTTGATAAAAACAGCGTTTAGTACCTCAAAACGCTCGGACTACGGGCGCACGATGAGATCGCCTAAGACGGAATGAAACTTACAAACGAGGAAGGCTTGACAAGTACTCGACCCAATCCCCAATCGGACAATAGTTTCCAACCCCACCCATCGGATTCTAAAATGGCTTGCGAAAGAGACGGGTCTATACGCTTCTTTTGTAGTTAGAAGAACACAAAATGATTTCTCGCGGAAACGAGTTATGCAAAATGACGCTGAGCTTAAAATATATATGAAAACCTTCTAACTTTACAAAGTAAAATTTTCGTATGTAAAAAAACAAGCCAGCGTCTGTCCTTCCTCCGATGCTATGAAATAGTAATATAAATACATATTGTATTCATTTATTCATACTTAAATAAAGTTTAAATAGAATAAAATCTAAATGAAATTTCTTTATCCAGATGCCGACGGAAAGATTTTTAGAAATTTATTCGCCACAACGATATGAGCTATAAAATAATATACTCAAAAATTTGAAGTATTACGCAGCAATGTCGAAACTCGTGGAAAAGAAAAACTATAGAAAATGTTATAAAACTAGATGAAAAGTATGAAAAACGAAATAAACCGATGCTATATAATTTGAAAACATATTTTTACTAATACATAAAATCTCAACCGAACGATTATAAAGTTTCATAAAAACTATATTTAAATTAAACCAACAAATAATAACTTTTATTTAAAATCTATACCTAAAATAAATATTTTAACCGACTTTTACATTCATTTAAATCGAATTTAAGCGAGATCCTATTTCTTAATACCAGTTTAAATATTTACCAATTTAATAAAATAAAAAAGCCGTGCCATGAAAAAAAAAAGTAAATCAATGATAACATACCCAAATTTCGCCATTTGTTCGATTGTTAAAGATACACGTATAAGTCCAAAAGTTATAAGTGCTCGGTATATAAAGTCACTTATTATGCAGAAAAAGTTTTCTCAAAAACACCCGTCAGTTCCGCAAAAATCACTCACGACAAACCCATTTCACATACTACAACACTTAACAGCAATTAAATAAAAGAATTCATAAAGTAGTAAAAACATTAAAAACGCCACTTGATTATACATTTTTTTTAACACTGAAATATACTCGTTGATAAATAAATTCTTTCGATAATTAATAACTGACTAATGGCTTAGTAAGAAGTTGGAATACGAGCGGCCTCTGGAATGGTATAACTCTCGTGAACCGAACCGCGACGCAGCTAGCGGAACTCTGCCGCGCGGTGCATCACGCGACGCACCTCTAACAAACCTTTGACATGATGCACTCACCCCATCCTCCCATTGGTCCATTACAGGGATTAGGAAAAACCTACCCCTGAAATATCTAATGAAAATATTACTGGCTCATTTTTCTGTAGGTATTTAAGTATTTTTGGAAGACGTGCGACTGTTTTTTTCACTGATATTTATATTGCCTCAAAAGATAAAGATATTTTTTTTGAAACTTTTTTGATTTTGGCGGAGAATTCTAACGGAACTACACCAAAATGTATTTTAATTTTGACAACAGGCAATATAAGAATGGAGGGGCAGAATCTTGACAATAACTATTGCACCGCCCGGAGTAATTAAAGTAAATTGTAAGTAAGTACAAGAAAGGAGACTGCAAAATATTAGCTCATTAACATAAATGAACAGCGGACGCATGGTTTGTTAATAAGATTAAATAAGCACAGAAAAGAAATATACAACGGTGGGTTAAGTTTCTTCGTGCAATGAGAGGCACATCTTTTCAATAAGAACAAGCACGCGTGAGTACACGCTCTAGTTATTTCATTACAAAGGGATTTCCATAATTGGGTCCGGTCATCCTTTTCCTAAAACGAATATCCTTACACTAGCAAAAACTTATTCTATTCTTTTAAGCATAATGCTTATGTTACGCTTAAAAAGTCGCTCAGAGGTGCTATCCCAGCAGCGTGACGAACTGGTACACCACTTAATAGAAAATATAAAATAAAATAATTAGTAATATAGGAGACTGTCCCGCCCTCACACCCACCACTGTAACTCCTTTGAGCAAGGATCAACAGTGGCACGCAAAGTAATGACACCGGGCATTGAAGCTCGGCGAGTCTCCGGGAATGTCTAACGTGTCTTTAACCCGCAACGAAATTAATTAGTAATATAAGAAAATCGTGAAAAAATATTTTCACTTTTCAGTACCGACGGCGGATCACAAAGTTATAATCAAACGATTTCAACGCACTCACTGCTACACGAATTTCACTAAAATATATACTTTGACATATTTTATACGATATTTTTATGACATTTTGTATGTATTTATCTAAGTCATTATTTCATGTAATTTACTTTTTTCTCTTTAGCGATTGGAGGAATTGGAGTAACTCAATGACAGTTATATTTGTACTAAATTATTGGTATTTTCTAGAGATAATATTTATATAAGCGGCGGATAAGTTGTTAGATGTTTATGACTTCTAGTTCAGTTCTTCCTACTTATTTTGAGTTAATAGAATTTGAATTTGCACAACTTGTTTTATATTTATTTTAGGTTTTCATAGGCCTATTGTCAGTTATACCCTTTCAGTACCAGAGTTAATATTTTTTTCGTACTTTAATGCGGTTTCCAACTCCTCATATTTTGTTTTTTCTTTCTGATAAATTTCGATGCGGTTTAAATACAAGCTAGGAAGCTACTGTCAGCCAACAAGTACTAGGCCAGCGTGGTTGAATATTACCTAACCACTCTCAATCGTACTCTCGATTGTAAAGGAGGCCCGTGCCCTGCAGTGGGACGCATATGGGCTGATACAGAAAGCTACTGTCTCGCAGAGACTCGCTGAACCCCTAAGCTCAGTGCCAATTCTTCGGGTGCTGTTGTGACTGACAGAAGCTTACTCTTGATTGTAGAAGAGGCCAGAGCCCTGCTGTGGGACGCATATGGGCTGATGCAGAAAGCTACTATCTCTAAGAGACTCGCGGATCTCTTGAGTTCAGTGTCAATTCTTCGGATGCTTTTCAGGCTGACAGAAGCTGTTATGGTGGTCGTAAATTTATCTCTTCTAAAGCGGTAATAAACTTCGCTTACATTCAAATAACTTTATCACTTTACAATCTACAGAGATTTGAACCAGGCAGAGTTGCCACTAATTGTCCATATATCCAAGCCTTGCAAGATAAATCTGTATCAGCCCATATACGTCCCACTGCAGGGTACGGGCCTACTCTACAATCGAGAGTACGATTGCGAGTGGTTAGGCCATATAGTCCACCACACTGGTCTAGTGCGGGTTGGCGGACTTACATACCATATAAATTTTATAAATCGCTATGGTATGCAGGTTTCGTCACGATGTTTTCCTTCACCGTTTTAGTGCATGGTGAATGACTGTCAATACACACATGACTCCGAAAAGTCAGAGGTGTGCCCTGGGATTCGAACCCGCGACCACCGTGAACATGTTGGCAGTCGCATCTAGTCCGCTTACCAACAGGCCAACACGCACTGGTCCGCTTGGCCAAGATAAATACTATCCTGAGAATAGCACCTATTGCCGAATGGCCGAGTGCCTCTCAAAACAATAGAGTATCGAAACTGAATGTCAAATCACACAACACGTTGTCCAATCAATGCAACGAGTGACAATTTAAGCGTTACGGTTGCTACAAATACACAAGTAGCTTTGTAATGTTGGTAAGAGAGTTCTACGATCGGGATCACTGGCTCGTGTAGGTGGCTACGCCGTAGAACTTGTATATAAGTCCTACGGCGTATAAGGGCCTGTTTGGACTGAAATCAAAAATTTTCCTTCAAGTGTTACTTTGTGAAATTATAAACTGTTTTGGCTAAATGAAAACACTGGATTTGGACATTATTCGTCTAGCGTAAGTTAATTATATGTTTAGATGGCAAAAGAGAATTTTATGATATTCCGAATGTTTTATTTGATGTCAGATTGAAATTTTTTTTAGTCTAATTTTGTGGAACAGTAAACAAAATGATTTAGCATTATAATAAATAATGTATTGCGCGTTTACATAGGTGTGTGTGTGTAAGAATGGATACATTCAGTTGTAAATATAAAAGAAAATTTTATCGTTATATTTTACATTCTTACACCGATTTTATAAATTATACTATGAGTAACTTTGCCGTACCAAGAATTTAAAGAAAAAATGTTCTTAAGACTACATATATATACATATATATAGCAATAAACGTTACCAAGCGACATCATATTGATGACAGCACTGTTCATGATACTATGCCTGGAAGGCATTTGCTCTTGCCATCAAATGCAGTGCCAGTCATTGTAGTTGACAGCCTCCGCAGCGCAGGCAGTTAGCCACCGCCTGTGAAACGAGAGGCCGCGGGTTCGATCCCCGCACCGTGAGAAACGTTTGTGCGGCCCACAAATATTTCTTCCGGGTCTGGGTGTTTGTGAGACCGAAAAGTCTCTCGTAGTTCCTGATACCCACGACACAAGACTCGATCTTAGTATGGGGTGAGGACTATGTATGTGACTGTTGGGTGTTATTTATTTATTATTTATTTATTTATTGTGCCAGTGTATACAAAACATAACCCACAATGGTACAATATGTTTGTAAAATGTACATTGATTTCAACATATTAGCAATCACATTACAAATATTAAACATATTGGCAGCCGCGTCTGGTTTCCTTACCAACAGGCCACCACGCATTGTGAAATATGATGCGGGTAAGATACCGCTGAAAAGAAAATAAAAACAACATGACTCTTGTTTGTGGCCTGTTGGCAAACGGACTAGACGCGGCTGCCAACATGTTCACGGTGGTCGCGGGTTCGAATCCCAGGGCACACCTCTGACTTTTCGGAGTTATGTGTGTATTGATAGTCAATCACCACACACTAAAACGGTGAAGGAAAACATCGTGAGGAAACCTGCATACCGTAGCGATTTATAAGAATTTCTATGGTATGTAAGTCCGCTAACCCGCATTAGGCCAGCGTGGTGGACTATATGGCCTAACCACTCTCAATCGTACTCTCGATTATAGAGTAGGCCTGTGCCCTGCAGTGGGACGTATATGGGCTGATACAGATACAGATACAGATGACTCTTGTTTAGCCTTAGTAAAGCGTATTTTCTGTCGAGGAAAACACGAGTCCATATACCTCACGTCTTGTGGATCCGATTACAAAAAACAAATGTGTTTACATTCAGAACCGGATGACTGCAGGCCATAATTACCCGTATGTGGATCGTTTATCTAAACAGCATCTGATTAGAGGACACATGAACTAATGAATCGATGTTTTTTGTTGTATTTGTCAACATTAAGCATAGATTGTCTACGATCTTTTGATGTCCGAAAGCGTTTTCATACTGTTGTCAAAATATTAGGAACAGTTTTTCTCTATTGATTCTAATGGTATTACCTAAGTCGTAGGGCTAGTTTTCTTTTTGTAACTTGTTCTCTTTATGTGAATAGTTTTGCTTTGTTTTTAATTAAATGTATGGTTTATTTAATTATTTTGGTGTTGTTGTTTTGGTTTCATCAATGCGTTATTGTTTTCTCAATATTAATTAAATTTACGTTTCAATTTTCACAATTTATATATTTTTTAATATAATCTGTTCTTTCCAATACTTGACATTGGCGAAATTGTTGTATCTGCGACACACCCATAAAAAATTAAAACTGAACTGAACTGTTTCTCTCTTGACATATTTTATTATATTGGACATGTTCTATCAGATTACAAGTATAAATGCTTGTTGTTTATAATATGAAACATGTCTCAAAAATGCATCAAATAGAGCTGTTTCTGACAGCCTGTGTGGCACAATTGATTAGACGCTGCCTGTGAAATAAGAGGTCGTGGTTTATTCCCCGCACTGAGACGTTTGTGAGGCCCACAAGTTTTAGTCTCGGGTCTGGGTGTTTGTGAAACCGAAAAGTCTCCCATAATTTCTGATATCCACGACACAAGACTCTACGTCAACAACGTCAACGGCAACGTTTATTTCTCCCGCCAAATAGCAGTGTAAATGCACTGTTGTATTTTGGTTTGAAAGATATTGTAGCGAGAGTAACTACTGGACATATTGAGACTATATCTTATGTCTTAGGATGGCGAGTGTGGTCAAGCATTGCTTTATATTTCAAGGTATTTGGTTTTTCTTCTGTTCATGAGCGGTCGTATCGCTTCCATAAGGCGAACGGCATGCACGTGTGGCCCCTCATTACAATAATATATACCCTATGTGGGAATAGTTCCATCTCCGGTCAAATGAAACATACTCGTAGATGGTTTCGATACTTGAAAATATAATTCCGTCTTCTATTTTCGTCTTTTATTCAGGTCTTCATCTTCCGTTCACAACGTCTGCCATCGTCTTCTAAACTATTCTATCTTATTCCGTCATTCCGTAATTGAACATGTTACTTATTCATCCTCTCTTTACGTCTTAAGTACTTTTACTAGTCATCTCTTTCGCACAAACCACGTTCCACATCAGTCATTAGCCCAAAGTTTCATTCTACTCATTTTTCATCATAACATTCAAATCCTTCATATGTACATATATATAATACATTTTCTGAGCTGTTCACCTAACTCACCATTAATCTTCACAGCCCTTAACCACCTCAAAAACTTGACAAACAATACCATAGCTACACATACAAACTGGGATGGGCAATATGCGAAAATCCCCCTCCCTTCCCCCGCTCCCTCTACCTCTCCCCCGTACGTGTTTATAATATGCAGGTTTAATGTACTGAGCAGCACATCATGAACGCACGTTGTAATTAACAATAGCGCAAGTATGGCGGGCCGCGAGTTATCGAACATTCCTGTGTATACCCAAAACCAGGCGGGAATAATTCCGCTGTCGGTGAAATACCGCTCGCATTCGTAGGTATTATTTTTAAATTGGTCATGGTTTCGACTGATTTTATTTCACTACTAACAGCCCGGGTCTGCTCACGTGCAGAAATATTTGAAAATGTTCTATAACTTATGTTCATCACAGATAATGTACTATTGTATTGGTGAGAGTATTTTCATATAGCTTTTTTTACGTATTTTTTAACTTCGAGACGATTAGATAACTTTGCAGCTTTCGTGGTCATGGTTCGGACTGAGGTGTTAACCAACCACTCTGTGAATGTTACGAACACTACCTTCTTTTAAAAAATATTAACATGAAAAAGTTAATTTAAGAAGGTAGCTGTTTGATTAGGAAATAGATTTATTTTTATGTGTCACTCGTATATTCGTGTATTTCGTGTTTCAGAGCATATTGCAAATAAACAATCTACTTGCAGTAGTACAGATTGAAAAGTCGATCACACCACAGAGTACATTTCACATAGATCACACTAAGGCAAGTACCTGTTCTTATTTAATACGCCTCTAAATAAGAAATCTTACGCTATGTGTGGGGGTAAACTCCTAAGAAAACAATAAAGGAGCTTACAACAGGTGGGTGTCCCGCCGTCTCGACCTGTGGCGCGGGTCATTCAACTTCCTCCTAAAGCCTCTTTAACTTTATGACGGAAAATCTCTACAATACTCCTCTCAGGATATTTTGTTCAAAAAAAGATATAAAAGCTCGAAAGAACAATGATAAACTTCCATACAAATTTTTGTTGCTTTGTTTTGTGGGTGGGGTGAAAATTATTCTATTATATGCGTTCCGAATCATTTCACATTTCTTTTTTACGGTTTTCTTTTGTTGGAACGCTGGAAGTAAAATTTTTCAAAAATTACCGCTGCTAGCAGAAAGCATATTTTATAAATCAATCGCGCTAAACTATTTTTTTCTTTATCATAATATGATTTAACTTCCCAATGTTTAAAATTATTATTTTTTTCAATGTGTAACATTTCCGTAAATCTAAGTAACCATTGATACAAAAACGTAAAGAAATATTTAATAAAACGATGAAAAAACAATTACAATCACAGCCAATTTAAAAATGTTATTAATGTGGTCTACGGTGATATTATAAATAGGTATTATTATTTGTTGAACTAGCCATCGTACTACTCTTGTTTCTTTTATAATGAGGACATAATATCAGATTTTATTATACTTATACAAATATACACGTGTTTTTCTATATGCAATCATTACGATTCCAATACTCCAGACTGCTACGCAGATATCGAGAGCTTAAACACAAAACACAATGCACTAACGTTGAAAAGCTACGTGTTTATTGTTTGTTGAATATCGCTTGCCATAACAGTAAAAGGAGCCTCATTAGACAACCTGCCTCAAGTTATTATTTCTTTGTCTCAGTTTTGTCTACACAAATAAGAATAAGATAAATAAAGTGATATTATTCAATTGCCAGTCACAAAAAATGCTATAGTTTAATAACATAAATTGATTGAAAGTAATATCCCTACAAGGTGGACGGACGATCTGGCTAAGGTTGCAGGAAGTCGCTGGATGCAGGCCGCTTCCAACAGGTCATTGTGGAGATCTTTGGATGAGGCCTATGTTCAGCAGTGGACTTCCTGTGGCTGATATGATGATGATGATGAATATTCCTCGGATTCCTAGGGTCATTATGATACGTTGCCACTGACAGTCATCGACCCGCGTGTCCTACCGTCAGCTTGATCGCTTTACACTGCGGGTTGACCGTATCAACTCATATACGTCCCACTGCAAGGCATGGGCCTCCTCTGCAATCGAGAGTGGTTAGGCCATATAGTCCACCACACTGACCTAGTGGGGGTTGGCGGACTTTATATACCGTAGAAATTATTTGAAATCGCTATGGTATGCTGGTATACTAACGATGTTTTCTTACACCGTTAAAGTACGTGCAAAACGACTATTAATGCAAACATGACTCCAAAAAGTCAGATAAGTTTTGCTGCGGGTTTAAGAAATATGTTTTTTAAAAGTAATCGCTGGCAATCAATACGGCCCGCCTAATGTTAAATAATCACCACCGCTCTTGAACCGTCGCAGTGCCAGGGGTCCAGCACAACCATATAACTTGCTAGCGGATGATACCACTGATTACAAAATATTATGAATATATCGCAAATATTTTTTCAATGCTTAGGACGTTTTAGACTAAACAGTCTAAGTGAAAACTCTCTTTGTTGTTTTCCTACAATCATTCATAATAAACATTCTTAGGCGCAAGATGTACAGGAAGGAACATAGCCTGCAAGGATTTTCTTAGCAATCTGTTAAAAGCCGCCGGCATCCAGTATCATCCAGCATGAATTATTCATTTTCATGTGTAAGAAATTTACTAGACGAACGAGATCGTGCTCTGTGCTTCGAGAGAATTACTCCCCGTTCGTCGTAAGAGGCGACCTGAAGGAGTAATCGGGTGCAGAGCGTCTTCCCTATAAGCGTCTTTGAGACGGGCGACAGAGCATATTAAGGAGCTTAATTTACAATAATGTCTAGAGAATAATTAGCAAACAACATACCCCTATACCCCTATACGCTTACAACATTCTATACATTGCCGCAACTCGCCGACAGCATAATATTCCTCATTTACATCGGTGTTTCAGACAGACAAATATTTTCATTAATTTGTTAGATACTCCAGTGTCTGTTTGAACTGCGCTGCAAGCCCTTTGATTCAGTTGATTATAAAGATTTAATTTTACCTTCTAGGAAGCTTAATGAAACGTTGCATCGCCTTTGTACTCATTTCATTGATATTAATTTTAAACGCTGTTTCAAATATCGAAAAATTATGTTTGAGTCTAAATATGACTAATTAAATTTCTGGAATATCGAGTATTGTCATCATATTTTCTATAAGACTCAAATATATTCAATCGATACCCGCACCGAGATAAATGTTAAGCGACCCACATTAATTTTTATTTTGTTTTAAAGGCGTATGGCGGAATTTGGAACTTAAAATAAAATTTAAAAAATATAAATTAAACTCTTTGTTGAGTTGAGACGTATTTATACAGGGTATATCAAGACTGCTACCGAAAACGAAGCCGGGTGGTAATTTAAGCGACTTCAGACACAATGCAACAGAAAATGTCGCAAAAAAAAGCGACAATTTTTTTTTTGTTATTTTTTTCCTATGGCCATATTTGGGTGGTAAATACATTTTTTCCTAAAATAATAGTATATACCCTTTTATTTATAAATACTCTAAGGTATAAAAGAGTTTAAATTATTATTTTAGCAAAAACTATGTATTTACCACCCAAAAATGACGACATTTAAAAAATCATAAAAAAAATTGTCGCGTTTCTAGGCGAAATTTTTAATTGCATTGTGTTTGTAGCCACTAAAACTACCACCCGGCTTCGTTTTCGGTAGCAGTCTTGAGATACCCGGTATAGTAGTAGTATATGTATATAGATAGTAGACCAATCCAATAATAGCAAACAATACGAATTGACTTCAATCCTAAATTTTTCGATTGATTGTTGGCTTCCGCTGTTAAACGGTAAACAGCGGAATGGACATGGTGACGTCATGTCCCAGCGACACTCAACACCGTCATAACATTTTGAAATGACCATGCTGCGCGACCCGACCCGACGCGATACTTGTTGGATCAAAAAAATCGTAGTATTTTCTATGACCAGAACCACATTATAAACACGCGATGGTACGTTGCGTGGAGGCCATATGCCCCTAGGTAGGGTATAAAGGCGGAAACATACTACTGAACCGCCACGCGAACCGACTTTTCGTCACGAGATAGTACAGATTCCCTAGTACAATTTTCATAATTTATTACTAACAAGCTAATTTTTCGTGAGTAGCTTCCTTTCTACTAGACGCCCAACTTTTTCCTTACAGTAACGTTGGTAAATGGTAGCTTAATAGGGGTAGCAAGGATAAAATATGATGATTTGACGAATTTTAAAAATTATTAATAACCGAATTTTTCTTTGTTAATTATAGAGATAATTATCTAAATAACGTGAAAAAATATTTGTCCTACAAAATATAAGGTTTTGTTAGGTAGTCCCCCCTCTCCAACATGTATCACTTAATTTTTTATTTTTTTATTTTATTGAAATAGGCACACCAACGACATGTATATTAAACATTTTCTAATACTATAATCTAGGACAATCTACTGATATACATATCAATTAAAGGTGCACACAACATTTGTAATAAATACATTAAATTAAATTGTACAACATCAAATTAGACTCAAGATAAATAAACAGAAATGTGAATAACAAAAAACAAAAACGTAATTGAAAATAAACGCATTCAAAACATATTCAGAATGAAGAAGACAAATTGAATTTATACAATAACAACGTTAATTGGTTTATATAAAATTTGCGAAATAACTATAAAATAACAAAAAAAATTAAGTTTAATTTTAATTTTGTATCTTATCTCTAATTTTTCTCTTAAATGTTACAATTGGGTCAAAGAAAATATCGATATCTGGTGCTTTAGTAGATATCTCGTTAAATTTCGTTGCAATCCTACAGATAGGAGATTGCTTGACAATATTGGTTCTGCTAAAAGGCTGTTGAAAGACTCTACTTATGGGTTGTCGTGGGATACGGGAAGGCACTGTTAACTTGAAGCATTTAAGTAAGTTATCACAGTGCATTAGACCGTTGACGCATTTGTAAAGGAAAACATTGTCGTGGAAGGTCCGCCGGCTACGTAATGATCGGATATTAAAAAAGCGAAGACGCTGCTCATAGGCAGCGGCGTGCACAGGATTATGACACTGGGTATGCGGCGGAGTACTCGGTCACAAAAACTTTTTCTTTTATAGTTTTTTAGCATAGCCACAGCCACGCGACGGATATCTAAGTCGGAAAACATGCCAACATAACAAGTCTTAGATGTACTACTATTCATGTCCATCTTCTACGGCAACGCAGAAAAAACAGCGATCGATCGTCGCGGCGGAAGAAATTCTAATAAGTAAAATAAAAAAAAACTCACCTAGTCAGCTTTAAATTTTCACATATTCAAGGTTCCGGTTAGTTGATATTACTATACCTATCCCGATGTAAATAAACGCAAGATTTCGGCCACCTCATTCATTCATTTGATAAACATACATTTTTAACACAAACCTCGCAATCAAAAAACATTTAAAAAAATAAACAAACACACTAGTGAAAGCAAATGACTACAATTAATATCGAAACTTAGTAATAAACTGTTAAATGTACACACTTTGAAATGTTAAAATGAAAAATCCGTTAAGAAATCTATTTTTTTTTTTTACAAACATACTAGTATAAAATAGTAAACAATGCAAAAACTCATAAAAAAGCAAAATGGCCCCCGCGAAACACAAAACATTTCTATTTAATCAAATAAAACCTTACTAACCAAAAATGCATAATGTGCATAGGTGATTAAATTCCAGCCTATTAATTTTAATATATATTAATTTTAATATACATATTAATATATATATACAAATAGGTGCTATTTATAAAATATTAGGCGTTTTTAAGTTATTATATTTTGTTTATTCATTTATTTACTATAAATTAAAGTCATCTGAAACGTACGAACGTTATAATAAAATATCTGTGAATGGCAAGTAAAGCACTGCATTTCTGCCTACAAGGAGTGCACGCCCCTGCTCATAGGGACATCTAGATGTGAAATTCTCCGGGAGGTGAACGCTAGATACCTAGTGAACGCACGTTGCACCGATTCAATGCGTTGCGAGTGCACATAGTAGATGGGATTCCAAACGACACTGGCAAATTCGAGGTGACTACGGACTAACGTGTTGTATAAAGTGATTTTCGTAGGTGTCTGAAATGATTTGGCGTTTCTTCTCAAAAACCCTAACACCCGAGACGCCGCATTCACAACCTCAGAGATATGAGGTGTTAATTTTAATTTTCTGTCTAAGATGACGCCTAAATTACGTATTTTTGGTAACTCGACTAAAATCTTGTTGCTTATATTGTAAGATGATGGTAAAGGCTGGATTTTTCTGGTATAGCGAACATGAAAGCATTTACTAGGATTTAGGACCATAAAATTTGTGTCGCACCAAAATTTAATCCGATCTAGGTCTGACTGAATTAATTCCACATCTCTATGACTTCTAACAGTAGCGTAAATTTTGAGGTCGTCGGCAAAAAGCGCGTATTTACAGTTACGGATCTGGGTTGTAATATCGTTGATGTACGTTATGAATAAAGGAGGACCTAAATGGGAGCCCTGAGGTACACCAGATACGGCAAGATATTCGCGAGATTCATGGCCCTTTACAGAGACTACCTGGGGTCGACTGTCTAAATAGGACTGAAACCATAACAAGAATGAGCCCTGTATACCGTAACACTCAAGTTTTTGGAGCAAGCGTGAATGGTTAACTTTATCGAACGCACTGCTAAAATCCGTATACACGGCATCTACTTGAAGACCTTTGTCGATTTCAGTTGCCAGGTCAGAAACAAAATATGTTAGATTAGTAAGTGTAGAAAGTCCTTTTCGGAAACCGTGCTGATGCGGAGAAATAAATTTGTTAATATAATCTGAAACTATAGGATGTATGAGGGCTTCGAACAACTTTGATAGACAAGATAAAATAGCAATAGGTCTGTAGTTTTGAACGTTATCATGATTTCCCTTTTTGAATACTGGAACAATTCGAGCCCTCTTCAATTCAGTAGGGAATATGCCTGTTTTAAGTGAGTAATTAATAATAGTTTTTATAGGCTCAGCCAATACTTGTGCATTATGTTTAAAAAATATTGGAGGATGGTATCTGGCCCTGCCCCTTTATTAACATCTAAATTTCTAAGTTTTAAAAACACGTCATTTGTGGAGAATTGAATGATCCCTGACATACAGTCATTTACAGTGATATCATTTAGCGTGCTGGTGCTGTTATTGTTTATATTATTAGAAAAAAACTGATGAAAAGTGCGATGCAAACAAATCGGCAATATCAACACCGTTATCAGCAAATCTTTGGTTCAGGTGCATACGAGTAGGGTATGAAGAGTTGTTTCCCCGTTTATGTTTGATGAACTGCCAAAATAATTTAGGATCTTTAAAGAGGGCAGATTCAATCTTAAGCTTATAGTTATTGTAGCATCCATCTAATGTATTTTTACACCTATCACGCAGAATTTCAATTTGTTCTTTTCTGCAAGCATTTTAATTAAAGAATTGGAGAACCATGGCGGATTTTTTAAACTTATTGCCTGCGTGTTTTGGTACCAATTTGCCGATGACACGGTGCAGTATATCGTAAAATTTTAAGAGCATATCATCCGGATTGAAGCAGCTACGAAATTTAAGTTGCCAGTTAATATCCCTCAGCTCCCCACAAATAGAGTCGTAACCAGCCTTAAAATAATTGTACCTGGCGTCTCTCTTTTTCTGGAGAACCACTGAGCTTGAATGAGCAATGGAATAAATGAGATGAGGGTGGTGTTGGTCTAATTTGCTCAGAGGATGAAGAGGTGACATTACTTCACCTTGTGAAATAGTACTTAATACTAGATCAAGAATCTTTCCATTGTTGTTTTTTATATGATTATATTGGTGCAGTCCAGTAGCAGCCACAAAGTCGATAAAATCACATTCAATTCTACTACTGAAATCGGATGGATCCAAACAATCCCCCTCTTCATCTCTGTTCCAATGTATCCTGGTTAGGTTGAAGTCTCCCATTACAATGATATCATCAAATTGATTAATAACATTGCTAACATTGTCAATAAATTTAGTTTGCGATTCCAGCTTTGGAGGAGGAGGCATGTAGACAGCGCAGATTATTTAATTGTATGGTTATAGAAACCCTCCCCTACTACGGTCAGGGGTGCTCCTATCTAGTGGTCATGGCTTGTCCTAGAATAGGTGCTACGAGTACGCGACCTCGGCCCCCCGAGCTACTGCAGTCACTACAAACATTCCCTTCCATGACTGCAGTATCCACTCCTACAGGCCATACTCTCCTTTCCCATTATATCCTCTACTCACAAACCCTATTTCCTTTCCCCCGCTGATGATGGGCAGCAGCGTCGTCAGCGCGAGTCCCCTCCTGCGCTCGCCAACCCGCCTGCCAAGCGTGGCGAGTATTGGCAAATCCCCTCAATGGCGACACAAAAATTGACCAGGCCCCCAGTCCCCGGCAGCCCCACTATTCCTGGCGATGGTAGCAGCCATGGTTACGGTGGGGCAGGGGGTGCTAAGAATCCCCGGGTTGGCCCCGGCTACCACCCCCGACGACGACTGGCCCTGGTAACACACAACATACGCACTTTGAGGACAGACGAGAAGATTGTCGAACTGGAAGAAGAATTGAGCGGGTTACACTGGGATATTCTGGGGTTATCGGAAGTCCGAAGAATCGGGGAGGATACGATAACCCTGAAGTCTGGTAACCTGCTCTTCTACCGGGGGGACGACCAACAGTCCCGAGGAGGTGTCGGATTTCTCGTCCACAGGTCTCTCATCAACAACATCGTATCCATCGAAAGTGTGTCGAGCAGGGTAGTATACCTTATACTCAGAATATCCAAAAGATATTCGTTGAAGGTCATACAGGTATACGCGCCGACCTCGACACACCCAGATGAAGAAGTAGAGGAGATGTATAAGGACATTAGTCGGGCCATACATACTTCCAAAACCTACTTCAATGTTGTTATGGGGGACTTCAACGCAAAGTTAGGCAAGAGAAGCGATGCAGAGTTGAAAGTGGGGCAATTTGGACATGGGCAACGGAACCTCAGGGGTCAGAGGCTGGCCGACTTTCTGGAAAAAGAGGGACTCTTCGCGATGAACTCTTTTTTCCAGAAGCCGCCTCATAGGAAATGGACCTGGTTGAGTCCTGACGGTTCTACGAGAAATGAGATAGATTTCATCTTGACGACGAATAGACGGATGTTCAGTGATGTCTCTGTGATCAACAGGGTGAAAACCGGTAGTGATCACCGAATGGTTAGGGGAACATTGAATATCAACGTCCAATTAGAAAGGCGCCGCTTGATGAAGTCTACGCTCCGACCTACTCGCACCCATATCCAAAACCCCGAGAGCTTTCAACTCGAGTTGACAAATCGCTTTGATTGACTAAAAGAAAACCTTGCAGTGGACGAGTTAAACAGCGGTTTGGTAGAAGCTGTCCATACGGTGGGATCTAAGTATTTTAGACCTCGCCGTAGAGATAGACCACAAAAACTCTCGATCCACACTCTTGACCTCATGGCCGAACGTCGATCTTTGACGCTGCAGTCTTCCGTTGACGCCGAAGCATATCGGCGGCTCAATAGACGGATCTGGAAGTCCTTGCGACACGATGTCCGTGCTCACAATACTGTGAGCATTAAGGAGACAATTGAGCGGAACGGAGGCTCCAAAGTGTTTGCAAGAGACTTGTCTATTGGGCAAAGCCAGTTGTCTAGGCTAAAGACGGAAGACGGCCGCGTGGTATCGACGAGGGCAGAGGTATTAAGGGAGATCGAGAGGTTCTACGGACAGCTTTACACCTCGGTTGCCGAACCTACTGTTAGCTCGGCCGAAGACCCGAGAGCCGAGTTAATCCGACAATTTAGCGATGATATCCCGGACATCAGCCTGTTTGAGATTGAGATGGCCCTCAAACAACTTAAAAACAACAAGGCGCCGGGTGAGGACGGAATCACTTCAGAGCTTCTGAAAGCGGGCGGAACGCCGGTACTGAAAGTCCTTCAGAGGCTCTTCAATTCCGTTCTCCTCGAGGGCTCAACGCCGGAGGCATGGAGCAGGAGCGTGGTGGTACTGTTCTTCAAAAAAGGTGATAACACTTTGCTGAAGAACTACAGGCCCATCTCGCTCCTGAGCCATGTCTATAAGTTGTTTTCAAGGGTCATCACAAATCGTCTCGAAGGCAGGTTTGATGACTTCCAGCCTCCCGAACAAGCCGGTTTCCGAAAAGGCTTTAGTACCATAGACCATATTCATACGCTACGGCAGGTTATACAAAAAACCGAGGAGTATAACTTGCCGCTTTGTTTAGCGTTTGTGGACTATGAGAAAGCCTTTGATTCGATCGAGACCTGGGCTGTACTACAGTCTCTTCAGCGGTGCCACATAGACTATCAGTACATCGAAGTGTTGAGGTGTACATACAACAACGCCACCATGTCGGTCCGATTACAGGATCAGAGCACGAAGGCTATTCCACTACAGAGAGGCGTGAGACAGGGAGATGTCATATCTCCGAAACTGTTCACTGCCGCGCTGGAAAATGCCTTCAAGCTCTTGCAGTGGAAAGGATTCGGCATCAACATCAACGGCGAGTATATTACTCACCTTCGATTTGCCGACGATATTGTAGTCTTGGCAGAATCGCTGGAAGACCTTAGCACTATGCTCGAAGACCTTTATCGAGTTTCCCAACAGGTGGGTCTTAAAATGAACATGGATAAAACGAAGATCATGTTGAATATCCATGTTGTGCCCACCCCCATTGGAGTTGGGGGCTCGACTCTCGAAGTTGTAGACGAATATGTCTATTTAGGACAAGTGTCCGGTTAGGCAGGTCCAACTTCGAGAGAGAGGTCAATCGGCGAATCCAACTCGGTTGGGCAGCGTTCGGGAAACTTCGCGACGTCTTCTCGTCCAAAATACCTCAGTGCCTAAAATCGAAAGTCTTCGATAGTTGTGTGTTACCAGTGATGACATACGGCACCGAGACGTGGCCTCACACTGTGGGCCTTATTAAAAGGCTCAAAGTCACTCAACGAGCCATGGAGCGGGCTATGCTCGGTGTTTCCCTACGAGATCGAATCAGAAATGAGGAGATCCGTAGGAGAACCAATGTTACCGACATAGCCCATAGGATTGGCAAGTTGAAGTGGCAGTGGGCCGGGCACATAGCTCGTAGAACTGATGGCCGTTGGGGCCGAAAGGTTCTCGAGTGGAGGCCACGTACAGGCAAGCGAAGTGTCGGACGCCCGCCTACAAGGTGGACGGACGATCTGACTAAGGTCGCAGGAAGTCGCTGGATGCAGGCCGCTTCCAACAGGTCATTGTGGAGATCATTGGGGGAGGCCTATGTTCAGCAGTGGACTTCCTGTGGCTGATATGATGATGATGATATAGAAACCCAAAGATCCTCACAATCGGTTTCCCAGTTCGTAAGTCTGTGTGAACTTATTTGTCGAGAGACCGCTATGAGCACACCTCCTCCGTCAGACCTGGAACTTCCACTTGTACTTCTGTCACTACGGTACACATTGTATCTAGAGTTAATGAATTCGTTATTTGAAATATTATTGTTAAGCCAGGTTTCAGTGAATACAATTATATCATAAGAACAAATAAGGATGTTGGTGTAAAGCTCATTGGTTTTTGTCCTCATACCACGAATGTTTTGGTAGTAAATTGTTAATTCTAGTGTCAAAATTCCATAACATTTAAAAATATATAATTAAAAGCTATTTAACCCATGAGCTTCACGCTTTCAGGACTACGAATAAGTAATGCCTGACTATTATCGTCTTTACGCACATATATACGTCCATTTCTCACCCATACGTATTTGTAGTTACGTTCTTTCGCTTGTTTCCTCGTCATGGCATGGAGATGTTTATTGTTAGGTGTTAGATGTTCGGCGACAAATATTGGAGAATTTTTACCACCTAGACCTAAATGATGAGAACTTAATTTGCTTTCAGAATTTTTCTTGTTAAATTCGTATACTGCTGATAGAAGAACATCACGCTGACGCGGAGAACGCAGCTTCGCGATGACAGTGCGATGTCTACTTCTGTCTTTGTCCAATTTAGCAACACGCGTTACTTGTATAAAATCCGTATCATAAACAAGGTCATGGAAAATAATTACTAACCAGCAGATTTTTTTATTGGTTAGCTAACATTTGTATAGTTTACTACCCATAATGTCCTACAAATTATGTGGTATGTCATCTTGGTCCTACGCTCAAAAGTTGTCAATACCGCAGGACTTTTTTAAATTAGTAACTGTAAGACAAATATATCACGTGATAGGTTAATATATTTTTCATCCAAATAAAGCAATGTCCTACAAAAATAAAGGTCTGTTATATTAGTCCTACAAAATTTGTAATTTTTTAGTATACAAAATAAAATGAAATATACTGGGTGCAATCGCTTATCGTCCGGAAAATTTCATATTGTATTGTGTATGTGAAATTAACGTTATATACAAGATTTATCATTAAAAACTACAAACTATCCCATAAACAATATCACTACAAGATATACCCAAAACACATATTATCTAAATCACCCTACACTTAAAAGTACAACGACATGTCAATACACCGACGCGCGCGTGTATGAGTCACGCCACGCCACTGCTGACTATCGAGCAGCGACCTTGAACCTACTATACGCCTATTTATCGTTATTATTACTCTAAATATTACAATATAACATTTTGATTCATTTATAATTTTAGTGTGTTAGGATCCTTTAAGTACATGTAGTTGTTGGAAAGTTGTTAAGATTTACGGACGTACATAACGTACCTATCTTATAATAGCCGGATTTGTTTTATTTAAACCTTTTAATACAGTATGGGATACACGTATTTATTAAAACTAATAAGTAATAAATTGCAATTATCAATGTTTATGAAAATAAATACCTTTTAGTGATATTGGAGTAAATGTTCAAAGTGTCAACCATTATTATCTAAGCACAGCCTCGCACGTTTCAACAAATTGTTTCTGAGACGATGAAGCGTGTCTCTGTTGCTTTTTAACGTATCAAAAGCGTCTACAATCCGTTGTTTTTACTCCGTCACACTTTGTGCTTCTTGGGTGTACATCAAACGTTTTAGTTCAGCCCATAAATAAAAGTCTAATGTAAATAAATTCACTGTACAAGTATTGGCGCACAGAGCGTTCATAATGCGCTGCACAGCCATCGTGCTGGAAGTACATCCCTCTTAGATAGCTCAGAGGTACGTCGTCTAACATCGTTTCCATAACAGAACGTATCATATTCAAATACGTAAATCCTGTGAGACGATCTGTAATCCATACAGGACGGATTATTCGATCGTTGATGATTGCGGCCCAGACGTTGACACTAAATCTCATTTGGTGCGAGTTTTCCTTTGTTTGATAAGGATTTTGGGAACTCCGCCAGTGTTCATTGCGCGCATTGAAGACTCCAACACACGTAAAAATCGATTCGTCACTCCACAAGATATTTGTTTCAATGTACTCTTGTAGCCAACGACAAAACTCCGTGCCACGCGCAGGGTCCGCCCCGTGCAGGGCTTGAACCCTTATGTGGTGATAGTGATGCATGTTTCTGGCTCGAAGTACCTTCCATATCAGATAGTGGTTGACACCAAATCGACGAGCCGCTTGTTGAGTAGTTCTCCTTGGATCTCTTTCAAAAAACTCCAGTATATCTTTTTCCAAACGAACGCTTCGTTGTGCAAGGCCACGGATTCTTGCATGACTAGGAATTCTGAACTGTCCATGGTCAAGTAACCTCTGATAGGTGTTTAAAATAAGTCTGGTGCTAGGAACTCGTGGATTCATGACATCATTCCTGCGCAAAGACTGCAGATGTTCTGGATCTGCATACATCCTTCTGGCATGATCCAAGTTTTCATTGGACCGGACATAGCATTTCATCATTACCACATACTCAATATTCGTGTAATCACTCATTTTTACCACAAGAAACTAACCAAAAACTATCGAACAACGTCACTCGCTACCGAATTTCGCACGACTGAGAAAGTGGCGATATCCCTGGAAAGCGTCGGCACGCTTTGTACTTGCGCTTGCGGCGGCGCGGCGATGAGGGCGGCTTCATCAAAGGACTTTATTATTTTTATTTATTGCCTAGATTTAGAAGTTTCTACTCGAATTCATATTGTATAAAGTAGGGTAACAATGATGTGTATTTATAAAGATACTTTTCATTTATATAATCTATTTTATTTTCGCGAATGTTACACGTTGAAATAAAACTATTATTTACGGATTTTATCGCGAAACGGGGCGTGGTCCGCCCCGTGACCACGAAAGCTGTAAAGTAATCGAAACGTCGGGAAGTCAAAAATGTAAAAAATTAAACTAAATTCGCGATAAAATCCGTAAATAATACTTTTATTTCAATAACTTATTCTAAATTAGTAACTAGTAGTGGTAAATTAATTTTACACTACATTAACAAAAGCAAAAAAAAAAGTATGCCAAAGGGTTCTAAGTCATGAACTTGCCATGCACAATTTTTTTCGTGACGCTATGCGATTCCACCCAATATATATACTTACAGTAGTATTCGTATACAACGCCTTCGCTTATATAGACTAACCGGTTTTAACGACGATAATGTTTACTCAAGTTAGGTTTCATAGTATGGTACTGAAAAATTTCACCGATTAGTGCGACTCCGGTTTAAGCGACCAACTGCTTAGAGCGACCAATAATTATAATAATACGTCTGGTTAAAACGACGCGCAATGTTTTGTTTGCACAACCTATGCACCAAAAATACCTCGGCGCCCCAAATTTACCCCGCCCCGCGCGCTTGAACTCTCCTTATTAGCGCATGAATCCATGGTTAGTGTTTGTCACTTCTTAAGACAAGTTCTAAAAGCTCGACAAAATAGTTATTTTGGTAAAATACCGATTTCCAGCTCTGGTGTAAAACGCATCTAAATTTATACCGGGTATATCAAGGGTGCTACCGAAAACGAAGCCGGGTGGTAGTTTAAGTGACTACAAACACAATGTAACTGTGTGTTGGCCGTATTTTGAGTCGTCTATGGTCTACAGTAAACAATGCTGTGCGCTTGCGTTTGTGAGCAAGGATAGTAGTGTGCCTTAGCTCCAATAGCAAAATATACAAAATAATATATTTAATTTCATAAATTTCAGCTATGTAACTGGAGGACTGGAATAACGTACCACGCAATTTGTAGGACAATGTGGGTGGTAAACTATACAAATGTTAACTAACCAATAAAAAAAACACAGCTGGTTAGTAATTCTTTTTCATGACCTTATTTATGATACATGTTGGAGAGGGGATAAAACCTTATATTTTGTACGACAAATATTTTTTCACGTTATTTAGATAATTATCTAGATAATTAACAAAAAAAATCGGTTAGTAATATGTTTTTTAAATTCATCAAGTCAACATATTTCATCCGTACTATCTTAGTTATAAACCACAATCGAGAATTTTCGAACAAGAATTACTTGGGCGTCTCATTGAAATGAAGCTATTCTCGAAAATTCAGCTTGATAGTAATTATTATTTTTACATTAATTATTAGTACTACAGCTTTTGAGCGTAGGACCAAGATGACATACCACGCAATTTGTGGGACAATGTGGGTAGTAAACTATACAACTGTTAGCTAACCAATAAAAAAAAAACAGCTGGTTAGTAATTATTTTCCATGACCTTGTTTATGATACATGTTGGAGAGGGGGGACTCCCTAACAAAACCTTATATTTTGTAGGACAAATATGTTTTCACGTTATTTAGATAATTATCTCGATTAATTATTACCAAAGAAAAATTCGGTTAGTAATAAATGTTTAAAATTCGTCAAATCAACATATTTTATCCTTTCTACCCCTACTACGCTACCATTTACCAACGTTACTGTAAGGAAAAAGTTGGGCGTCTAGTCGGAAGGAAGATACTCACGAAAAATCAGCTTGTTAGTAATAAATTATGAAAATTGTACTAGGGAACCTGTTCTAAGACGTGCACCGTGCTCATTATCAACACGCGTTGCCCCACGCCTCACTAGTAAATCTTGATCACTGTGCTGACATCAGTGGAAGTGTACGGTTGTGTTCAACGGATTTTATAAATAATAAGTTAAGAGATGATAAATATTATAAATAAGTACATACATCCAACAGTTACATACAATATTTCTAACCCCACACTAAGATAAAAGTCTTGTGCCGCAGGCACCCGAGAGTGAGTATTTTTTTTCGGTATCGGGAACACCCAAAGCAAACGATTGTAATATACAAAAACATTTATCTTGGTGCGTGAATCGAATTTTTACATTTTTAACTTTCCGAGTTTTCGATTGCTTTACAGCATTCATGGTCACGGGGCGGCCTGAGGTATTAGTCATCAGCTCAGTTACTGTTACAATGAAATTACCCTTAATTTACAATTACTAAATTATAAAAGTGAATTTGTTTAGCGTTCCGTTCTACGCAAAAGGAGCTCACTGTGTCTTGAGGTCCTTAAACCAAATCCGGGATAAAATCCGTAAATAATAGTTTTATTTCCGTTATAACTTTTTCATGACATGTCAAGTCGCTGATATGTGGCCAATAAAGTTTATTTTATTTATTTTTATTTAATGCCTTATATACATAAATTGTATAAAGGCGGACTTAATGCCTGAGGCATTCTCTGCCAGTCAACCTTTGGGTGGTGCAGAGAGAGCACGGTAGGCGCATAAAATTAAATAAAATATTTGAACAGCAATTAATATAACTATATACATACACACATACATTTATATACATATATATTTTAAAAACATATACATACAATATATAATATATAATGTAAATGGAAAATAATAAATACGCACCTAAAGTGATTCTGCCAGACAATCAAGCAAAAGTTGCTTAACTGACCTTTTAAACTTCAGGCGAGTACTCGACGCCCTGATTCCGAGGGGGAGTGCGTTCCATAGGAGTATGGACTGAATAGAGAAAGAATAATGTATGAAGTCTGTCTTATGAATGAGTTTATCGAATTACAAAGAGCGAAGCCCGCTAACAAAAAGTTGTCGACTCTTGCTGGCGGGTCAGCAGCTTCGGTGTGTAGTACGCTTTACACTGTTTTGTGAGCTTGAGCCCTCTTAGATTTTAGCGGAATCTATGTATATAATTATTACGTTTTATGTAGATTCTGATAACGCTGAAAACCGGAATTAAATCCAGGTATTTTATGTTTATACTGCTCAACTGCAAATAGGCTATTTAAACACAACTCGAAAATACGAGGAATCCCGTTAATAAACCTTTGTAAATAAACCGGACCTCCGGAATACGCTTCGGTTTTCATAAAACTGCAACACAAAGTCTGCGCAAACTTTACCGTAGTCGAAATTTACTAAATCTAAATCAACAGAATATCGTCATATTTAATGTGTGTGCTCAAAGCCATTGCTTTGAGTTCGGCAGTCCAAGGATTACATCACGAATATCCGATAGGAATCTATGGAGCGTAATGAAAAACCACTTTATAAAAACCCTCAACAGTTTGCATTTCTGTAAACAAGAACGTAATATCACGAGTCAATGCTAAAGTTTCATTTGCTTTTTTCCCATATCGGTAGAATATTACGCATCTTTCAAAGGTAGTACAATTTTTACCTTTTTTAATATACTGTTGCCATGTTAATAAAAACGCTGAGTTAGCCTCTGGTTGGTTTTTCTGATGGTAGATCTCTCATATGTGTAAGGCCAGTCGTGCATCGATCTCGAATCAGAGTTTCAATTTGTCAGTTCGGCCCTCTCAAAAGGGTATAGGAGACTGTCCCACCCTCACACCCACCACTGTAACTCCTGTGAGTCAGGATCAACAGTGGCACGCAATGTAATAACACCGAGCATTGAAGCTCGGCGAGTCTCCGGGAATGTCTAACTTGTCTTTAACCCGCAACGAAATTAATCAGAAAGTGAAATTAATAGGAGTTGGAAATAAATTATTGTCAACTTCCCTCCGTGGAAAGCGGGTGACAAAACAATGAACTAAACAGGGAAAAAACCTCATAAAAAAGACTTTTACAGCCGGAGAAGCCAGCTGTAAAACACCACGGATCATATCATTATTACATTTAAATGGGACCTATTATGTGAGCTTTTATACTTGATTCCAATAATAAGTATGGCAAAAACGCCGGAAAGCACGGAAGTTCTTCCTAGTCTCTACAAGGTCCTTGTAGTATACGACTCCAGATGATATCTGCATAATATTATCCAGCATGGTTTTACGCTCATTCTGCCAAAGACTACACTCCCAAAGTATATGATGCGCGGACTGCTCATACTCGCAATTAGGTGTTGAACATGAGCACGCAGGCGATTCAACAAGCTTAACAGAGTAAAGTTTAGACCTAAAGTTACCATGGCCCGTGAGGAACTGTGATACGCAATAATCGATATCCAACCAAGTCTTTGTCAAACGATCACGCACGCAAGGAAAATATTGGTATAGATATCGTCCCTTCAAAGATACCTTCCATCTATTTTGCCATTCATCTAATAGTTCGCTATATACCACTGAAAGCGATTTAAATAATCTAACAATTTTTAAAAGTTCACGTCCGGTTAAAAATCCATATTCTCCCTAGAAGAGTAATACATGGCGGCGCGACGTTGCACGTCCAGGTCGACTGGAAGTATAACCGCCAGGACAGGCAAAGCTTCGGTACCAGTTCTATATGCCTTTCACAAGAATATCAAGGCTCTCAAAAAGGTATCGTCATTACCGAAACTAATATAACGCAACGTCCCTTAAAATAATATTTACCGTCGGGTTTTATTTGCAATACACCATATTGTAGCCGATGGCTCGACCGTGCTCTTATTTACACAAAAAACATATTATTTCAATATGAAATTTCCGATATCAGAACCGTTTTTAAACATTATATTTGACCACGCCTTATGCTGAACTTTGGCTCCACCCAAAAAATAACCCACCGATATTTTTTTCTGGTATAATACGGATTGAATTTTGGACTCTTTTTAAAATATATGCTAAACTGTCAGGTAAATTTTACTTCAGTGTGTTAAAATAATTTAGTATGTCCGTATAACATTTTAAGAACTTTACTTAGGTTCTTAAAATATATCATTATTATCATCCTGGCATGAAAAAGTGACTGCAATGGACTTGAAAACACGTTATCTTTATGTACTCATCTAAAAAGCTGAATGCAATAAAGTAATAGTATTTAATGCAATAGTAGTTGGTTCAAAAAATATACCCTCCAATTCTTTAAATCTTTATTTATTTTATTGCACAACTTAATTGTTATTTTCACTGATTCTTCAAGGCAGGAATATAATTAAAAATACACTTATTGTTTGCGAGGTGCTCATGCATTCAAACTGATGTGATAGGTCTGAATTTCGTCGTCATAGAACAATAGCCGCCACATGAGTAGCCTATCGATACGCCCTCAAAGAACCTAACCCTAACCTCAAAGAGATTTTAGGACTACTAATAGTCGAATTTGCTAATTGGAAAAGCCTTCGAATCTCGCGGTTGCTCAGAATCCTGTAATGGTCATGTATAAATTGCTTTTTGTGTGTTCCCTGAAACGATTTAAATATCGGCAAATGTTTAGGCTATTTTTGAATTTTTGCCACTTCGAATACAATTCAGTTAAATAACATTTAAATATAAAAATAAAAATTACAAAAACTATAGAATGATATGGAGTTACAGTATTTAATTTAAGCTGCATGTTTCTAACCACTACGAATAAAAAACTACCTGATAATTTTGTCAGAAATCACGATATTATTTTCATTCGAAGTATTTCCTTATATTGAAGAAAATGTAGCCGTTTTGCACGCGATTTTGGAACGAAGTTCCTTATCGCGCGTTGCGAAAGGGGGCTAGAGGGAAAAATTAAAAGCAAAAGTTGTTACGACACTTTAAAGCGTAGGCCCAATTACAAGACGCTATTTGAATTTCGTAAATAATAACTTAAAAGCTATATTATCTGTCGTGAATCTTAGAAGCCATGTTATTACGTGTCTACTTAAGAGCGTATACACCTTGCGCGCCAAGTCAACTATAGGTATTTCTTCGTTAATTTCACGCACACATAAGCGACCAAAGCTGTGTGTGTAGAGCTGCCGCGTCGGCTCGCTATACAATCGGCTCAAACAACTTTGATCCGTGCGCTTCAAATATTCAATTGAAATGTAACTGTAATATAATATCATAAAAATATTTGATTTGAATTATAAGTAGACAAATATTACTGTGCAAGCAAAGAATAATACAAAGGACCTGGACAGTTTCTGCCTAGTTACTTTTTATCATGCACAGAAATAAGGCAATAATGATATGAATATAAAAAATCAAATATTAATTATAAAATATGTCATATTTTTGTAGAACTTTAGGGAGTAAAATAAAGTTTAATAAGATTTTGCATTGATATGTACCCATTTCCGCCATTGTTGGCCCCACAAAAACGTTTCGTTCGCAGTAAAGCAAGTGTAGGGAAAAGATAATACCTTTTTGTAAAATGATCCTAAAAAACCTATATGTAGGTAATAAGCTATATTAATTAACAATACTAAATAAATATAAAGTATTTTTTGGTATATATACTTACACATTTTATATTCTCCCCATTTTTACACATTTACATTGCAACAACTAAACGCTGCGTTATAATACTTGACAGGAGCCGAGCTTTTGAGTTTTGTACATTATCTCAAATGAAATTTTGAAATTCACAAAAACCCAGACCCAGAAGAAATATTTGTGGGCCGCACAAACATTTCTCTCGGTGCGGGGATCGAACCCGCGACACCTCGTCTCACAGGCGGCGTCTAACTAACTGCGCCACGGTCAATATTACACAGTCAGGTCATAAGTATTGTCACACAGTAAAAACTTTTTTTTAGAATGCTATCCACAAAAAAGGTTATTGAATTCGAATTTTTCTATCGTTGTATAAGGGTGGTAAATACCCCGTTTTTTCCTAAATAATAGTGTACACCCTTTTATTTTTAAAGACAATGTGGTACGCAAGGCTTTAAATTATTATTTTAGCCAAAACTACGGATTTAACACCTAAAACTTGACGATATATAACATATAATAAAAAAAAATTGTCACGTTTCTTTGCCTAATTTTTTGTGACATTTTGTTTGTAGTCACTAAAACTATCACCCGGCTTAGTTTTCGGTAGCACTCTTGATATACCCGGTATGATATTTACCATGAAAGAAACTGTAACCGTAGTGACAAATTAATTAAATTATACACAGTCAGAAAGAAAAACTTTTCTTTTAGAACGCTGGCCACAAAAAAGTTTATTGAATTCGAATTATTCATGAAAATAAAAATGTATACTTTTTAGAATTTTACTTATTTTTAAATATGGAGTGGACGCTTAAAGAAGACCGTGTTGCAGTTATTGCGTTGCATCGTTGCGGTTACGCGCCAATTCAAATTTTTGACATACCGAAAAATTTGAAAGAAACCAAAAGATTCGTTTATCGTACCCTCAAACGATACAATAAAGACTCTAGTGTAAATGACAGGTCAAGAAGTGGTCGCCCTCGGTCTGTTAGGACTCCAGCAGTGATAAAAGCTGTGAAGGCGCGAATTCAAAGAAATCCCAAACGTAAGCAGAAACTGTTGGCCGTTCAGATGGGGTTAAGCAGAACCACGGTGAAAAGGGTGTTAAATGAAGACTTAGGGCTTCGGGCATATCGAAGAAAAACAGGACATCGTTTGAATGCTCGTCTAATGGACCTGAGACTGAAGAGATGCCGCGCTTTGTTGAAGCGGTACGCGGGAAAAAAATATCGGGAAAATATTTTTTCAGATGAAAAAAAAATATCGTAGAAGAGAGCTACAACAAACAAAATGATAAGGTGTACGCACACAGTAGTGAAGAAGCGAGCAACCGTATTCCGCGTGTCCAACGAGATCATTTTCCATCCTCGCTCATGGTATGGTTGGGAGTTTCTTATTGGGGCTTAACAGAGGTACATTTTTGTGAGAAAGGTGTAAAAACGAATGCAGTTGTGTATCAAAATACAGTCCTGACGAACCTTGTGGAACCTGTTTCTCATACCATGTTCAATAACAGGCACTGGGTATTCCAACAAGATTCGGCGCCAGCTCATAGAGCGAAGAGCACACAAGACTGGCTGGCGGCGCGTGAAATCGACTTCATCCGGCACGAAGACTGGCCCTCCTCCAGTCCAGATTTGAATCCGTTAGATTACAAGATATGGCAACACTTGGAGGAAAGCCGCGCAGATTGAAGGCCTGTATTCAAAATCACAGAGGTCACTTTGAATAAACTTTAGTGTCATAAGAATCTATGTTTTGTTAAGTTCGTTTTATATAAATGGTTACATAATGAATAAACTTGTTTCAATTATTTTATATTAAACATGTGACAGCATTTATGACCTGAAGAGGTATATACAAAAAATATATTACAATGTTTTTTAAATACATATACATATATACTATTGTTTTAACTTTGTTTTGTTTCCAACAAAAAATAAGCTAGAACTTTGAAAATTGGTCTTTCATCTAGCCTCACGCATTGCAACTAAAATATTTTATTCAAAATCCTGCCACACGCGCGAGCATGACATAACAAGCGGTTCCTTACAATAGATTTAGTTAAGAGTGTGTATACTAGTGCAGCAATATTTTTCGTCCGTCCGCACGTTTTAACTTCGTTTAAAAATATAAAAAAAATATTAAAAATATAAAAACGTTTCACATGTTTTGTATCCGTCGATATCGACTGAATTGATTATTTCCGCGAAACTACAAAATGCAAAACTTATTGAGATAACGAGTATCTGGTATTTCTCATTCCAACGTCCAATCAGGTTTAAAAAAGTATAAGATATAATCTTTATCATATTGACTTCAGTAGTTTTAAATCCTATGTGTTATCGACATAAATTGCATTGAAACTTATATCGAAACATAATGTCAGACTTAAAATTTATGGATATCGGCATAATGTACCTAATACTTAATGAGTTTTCAAAATTTCTACGCAAAACGAATCAGCGGCAAACAAACCAGTAGTATTAAAAAAGGGTACTTATGAAATATAGAATTTAAATTTAAAACTCATTACTTGCAATATATTATTAGGTTTATAACAATCGTTTTGAAAGAGAATTATTGATACTAAATTTTCCTCGATATAATTTAACACAATATTTTTTTCAAAGTTGCAGTTTTATGTCGTTGTATCTATAAAGGCGGAAACAAACAGTTGAAACGCCACGCGACCCAAAGTGACGCAACACTCCCTGTATTTACGATTGCGGCGATTAATTATAATATGGTCTATACTATGTACTATATGAATAATAACTTAAATACACTTATCAAAGTTTGTAGTATTGTTTCCTGGCATGTTCTTGAGCCTGGCTCTTGGACATCTTAAGACTGCAGACATTTTTGGGCTAGAATAGAAAATTAAACATATATTTAATCATACGAACTTCTGCGCATAGGCAGTATAAATTTGCCTATAACAAAAATTAAAAGCTAAAATGATATAAAAAGTATATATGAAATGTCGTAGTTCAGTAATCTTTTGATCATCCACCCGGTCTGGAAAGCAGTTTTCACTAGAGAAGAATGGTCAAGAAACTCAAGTGTTGCTCTTTTCAAAACCAGTTTGTAATAAACTGATTATGTTACAAAAGTTACAAGTTGGTTTGATTCGGAGGAGTAATTTGTTATAATTCATAAGGTATAATAATTCAATATATTATAATATTTCGTTTAATCAATGTAAAATATGCGAACTTATAATGTTGAAGCTAAAGCAACTGCGTGAGGACCCGATAGAAGTTTGGGATCTAATTTGATCCTCAATAACTTAGTTACATCTGCAAGGCTCAATTGGTCCCCAGTATAAACAATGTGCGTTATCATAATTTGAATAATTATGGACTTATCTACATATATTTTTAATAAGCTTTTATTAACTTCGCCTGTATGTATGTATATATATACATATATGTCACGGAATCGTAGAAGTCGATTTTTCAGTACTTCAAAACGTTGGATTGACTCAAAATTTTGTACGTATCCAGCACCGATGAAAATACAATAATTTAAAAAATATATGAAATTATCCACAATCTAGAGAAATTTGCACGCAGCTGGCTTCCTTTGATAAGACACCCCTGGTTAGATGTTATAGTGCAAGCAATTAAAATATAGTTTAAAAACCTCAAACAATACGCCTTCCTAAAAGATAGAACTAAAAAGAAAAAAAAATGCTAATTAAGATTAGAATATGGAGTAAAATACATGGGGTGCTGGAGGATAAGTAATTGTTTTAAGCACCTCACGCTTTATTTTTTTAATAATTTTTTTTGTTTTTTAAGCTATCATCGAAGTACTAAATACGGACCTGGCAGCCACTTTCGAAGTAATACGACATTATCTGGGGGCACGGCAGTGCCCCCTCCAAGTCGAGCTAAAAAGCGGCACAGCCGTACTATCCTTTTCTCGAAGCAATTCAGACCATTTTCAACCCCCCATAACTTCGTTGTGGTTAAAGCAAGAAGCCTGAATTTTCAGTTACTAATTAGGCATTGTGTAAATACGATATATTTAAAATTTCATTTAATTTGAACCAGTAGTTTAAGAATTATAACTTGTCAAACTTTCGCAATTTTGTCACTCACTGACTGACTGACCGATCATCAAAAGTCTAAGGCACTTCTAGCACACATACAACCTTCAAATTTAGAATATAATTAGTGTTTAGTGTCTAAAGTAAGGAAAAATTCAAACATTTCATAATTTCTGTCTAGTTTTCTAGCTACACCAACTGCGTGAATAACTTTGTAATCACATATAAATGTATAGGATTACAAAGATATATTTGCAGTTAATGATTCGTTGTACCCGTATATAATGGAATAATAGTTGTAGATTGGTATCTATATATATATTATATATGAGGCATAACAGAAGGGGGGTATAAAGAGGGAAAGGGTGTATTCAGCCCATTAAACTGTACAACATACCTCTAGAAAAACATGACAAAGATAACCTTGCAAATAAATAGACAAAATAGCTCGAAAACAATCACCATGAAAGATAGAACACTAATAATCAAATCCGCTATATTTGTGATAAATTGATACCTACAAAAATAAGAAAAAACCATAAGAGAGAGGGCTTTAAGAAAAATCATTATATATATTCTAGAAATAAAAAGTACCGAAAAGGAATAAAGTAGGACTCTACAAAAAGACGTGAGATCCCATCAAAAACATCCTGTAAAAAAATTCCAAGTCTCGCAGCTCAGTTTATCTACCGCAAAAAGTTGTGAGATCCATGTAATAACAAGTCGATTAATTTATTTAGTCCTTGATTAAGGGACGTTCTGTATAAAGTTATTACGTATGTTATTATCATATCAATATTAAAAATTCTTTACGTTTTAAAGAAATAGATCGACTTGGCCAGTAGCATTATGCATAAATTGTACGATACATTATGTTTTCATGCGATGGCCAAGTCGATCTATTTATTTACAACGTAAAGAATTTTTAATATTGATATGATAATAACATACGTAATAACTTTATACAGAACGTCCCTTAATCAAGGACTAAATAAATTAATTGACTTGGTATTACATGGATCTCACAACTTTTTGCGGTAGATAAACTGAGCTGCGAGACTTGGAATTTTTTTACAGGATGTTTTTGATGGGATTCTTTTTGTGTAACAATTTTTATAAGATCTACCCACTTTATTGTTTTTGTTTTGTATTAAACTTTGTTTTGTAATTAGAAGTAACAAATACGTTTATAGTTTGATTAATGTTCTGATGTTAGCTTTAGTTATTATATTGTACATAGCTCATGAAGTGAAATGTAAATTTCTTTTGAGTAAATAAAGATCTTTAACCACAATGTACCTAGTCAGGTCATAAATACTGTCACATGTTTAATATAAAATAATTGAACCAAGTTTTTTCATTATGTAACCATTTCTATACCAAAATGAACTTAACAAAACATAGATTCTTATGACACTGAAGTTTATTCAAAATGACCTCCGTGATTTTGAATACAGGCCTTCAATCTGCGCGGCCAGTTGTCTATCGGAGCACGAACGAGGTCCATGTCAATATCGGCGGCTGCCTTAATCAAGGATGTCTTGAGTGACTCCAAATTGGGATGAGACTTTGAGCACGCCTTTTCCTCCAAGTGTTGCCATATCTTGTAATCTAACGGATTCAAATCTGGACTGGAGGAGGGCCAGTCTTCGTGCCGGATGAAGTCGATTTCACGCGCCGCCAGCCTGTCTTGAGTGCTCTTCGCTCTATGAGCTGGCGTCGAATCTTGTTGGAATACCCAGTGCCTGTTATCAATCATGGTATGAGAAACAGGTTCCATAAGGTTCGTCAGGACTGTATTTTGATACACCACTGCATTCGTTTTTACACCTTTTGTTTGTTGTAGCTCTCTTCTACGGTAAAAAAATTTTCATCTGAAAAAATAATTTCCCGATATATTTTTTTCCGCGTACCGCTTCAACAAAGCGCGGCATCTCTTCAGTTTCAGGTCCATTAGACGAGCATTCAAACGATGTCCTGTTTTTCTTCGATATGCCCGAAGCCCTAAGTCTTCATTTAACACCCTTTTCACCGTGGTTCTGCTTAACCCCATCTGAACGGCCAACAGTTTCTGCTTACGTTTGGGATTTCTTTGAATTCGCGCCTTTACAGCTTTTATCACTGCTGGAGTCCTAACAGACCGAGGGCGACCACTTCTTGACCTGTCATTTACACTAGAGTCTTTATTGTATCGTTTGAGGGTACGATAAACGAATCTTTTGGTTTCTTTCAAATTTTTCAGTATGTCAAAAATTTGAATTGGCGCGTAACCGCAACGATGCAACGCAATAACTGCAACACGGTCTTCTTTAAGCGTCCACTCCATATTTAAAAATAAGTAAAATTCTAAAAAGTATACATTTTTATTTTCATGAATAATTCGAATTCAATAAACTTTTTTGTGGCCAGCGTTCTAAAAGAAAAGTTTTTCTTTCTGACTGTGTATAATTTAATTAATTTGTCACTACGGTTACAGTTTCTTTCATGGTAAATATCATACCGGGTTTATCAAGAGTGCTACCGAAAACTAAGCCGGGTGATAGTTTTAGTGACTACAAACAAAATGTCACAAAAAATTAGGCAAAGAAACGTGACAATTTTTTTTTATTACAGTTAAAACCTGATATAACGACATCGAAGGGACCGTATAGTTGCCGACGTTATATCCGATAGTCGTTATAAGCAATACAGCCATATACACAAGTACAGTAGTTATATCATCATAGTTATCTATCTAGTATAAGTATAGGTTAAGTACGTAAACGAGTTAGAAAAGAAATAAAAATATTTATTACGAAATAATTAGAATACAAAATGTATTTAACTGCTTAATGTTACGAGTTATAAAACTACACTAGTTTTTAAAGTAATCAGTCATTTTGGTCTGTCTTTTTTTTTTTAGCCCAGTCACAAATATTTTTTGCATTTTACGTGCGTAGGTAATATGCTCAAATATTCCTTCAATGCTTATCAATAAGATTTAAAATCGTTTGTATTGTTTTGTTTTGCTGAGACAAGGAGCCGTTGGTCGTTATAGCCCATGAATATCGATAAAATTTCGTCGTTGTAAGCGATATGTCGCTGTATCCGATGTTGTTATAAGCAATTTGTTTACTGAATAGTTTACTAGGGATTCGGACGGGACCATACAATCTAGCTGTAATAACCGATAGGTCGTTGTAAACGATGTCGTTATAAACGGTTTTGACTGTATATGTTATATATCGTCGAGTTTTAGGTGTTAAATCCGTAGTTTTTGCTAAAATAATAATTTAAAGCCTTGCGTACCACATTGTCTTTAAAAATAAAAGGGTGTACACTATTATTTAGGAAAAAACGGGGTATTTACCACCCTTATACAACGATAGAAAAAAATCTTCACAAATTTTTAGAAAAAATTTAGTTGCATTGTGTCTGAAGTCACTAAAACTACCACCCAGCTTCGTTTTCGGTAACAGTCTTGATGTACCCTGTATAATTTTTATCCACTTCAATCAACTTTAAGAATTATTTTATTGTGATAGCGTTTTATTTAAATTATTATACTACTAAGACAAAGCGTAGAACCAGAAGTGCAATAAAGTATTCATTTAAGGGAACCCTCTATTTTCCAGGAGGATGCGACTGGATTGATATTTTAATGGTATCAATAAAATGCAGTGCAGCGCTCAGTATGTCGCACAAAGGCTGTTCTGTTTCAACCACATATGGCACAGATTAGAATAAAATATATCCACAGTATGGTTATAGTTAAAGAATAGTTGAAGATATTATTTACATTATTAATATAATAATGTATATTATAGAAAAATATACGTATCATCTCAATTTATCTATTCATGAATATTCCTTTGAATTCGAAATAATCCCATTTCAAAGATTTTTTATTGCAGTGAATGAATATTCCAAGTGAATTTTTTAATTATTGGAGAGTTTACTTATTATTTATTATCATTTGTAAATTAGTATTTATATCAGGGCTTTGTATTTGTTCATAAACCCTTAACGTGTCTATTGTTCACGTATGAATAAAGTAATATGTATTTCTGTACAAAAACAATATTTTTATTTTCACGACAGTTATCCGCAGTTACGGCCTTCACTTCAACTTCCAATCCAAGTCCCTTTGTTAAGTATTCAGCAAACGGATTCACTTGGATCTAAATACATGACAAATCAACGCCCCAATAAATTGCTTCAAATGGGAACATTCCACGTGAGTTGGCTTGTAACCCCGTACAAAAGACAATTCCTTTGTACAGGGGTATTTTTTTTGTCCGAACGTGAAATGCCAATGCCCTTCACGTTCGGACAATATCGGCACGAATGTCAGCGAGAACTTTGCCGTCACTGTCACGTCACTAGGATACTATAAGTCGTCGAAAATTAAATATTTCAGTTGTATAAAAATATTCGCCGGATAAAATAAATGATGAAGATATTAAAAATGACAAAAGTGTCACAAAAATTGTCGTAAATGACTTATTACTCAAGATATTTGAAATGCCATTGTTAATGGCGATTCATGTGTTTTATTTTCATTACAAATGCCCATCAAAAGAAACAATTATATAATTAAAACATATTTTATCGATGTTGTAATAGTACATAGCTCATAATATATACCGGGTATCTCAAGACTGCTACCGAAAACGAAGCCAGGTGGTAGTTTTAGTGGCTACAAACATAATGCAATAAAAAAAATCGCATAGAAACGCGACAATAATTTTTTATGATTTTTTAAATATCGTCATTTTTGGGTAGTAAATCCATAGTTTTTGCTAAAATAATCATTTAAACTCTTTTATACCTTAGAGTATTAATAAATAATAGGGCATACACTATTATTTTAGGATAAAATGTATTTACCACCCAAATATGGTCATAGGAAAAAAATAACGAAAAACAAATTATTGCCTTTTTTTGCAACTTTTTCTGTTGCATTGTGTCTGAAGTCGCTTAAACTACCACCCGGCTTCGTTTTCGGTAGCAGTCTTGATATACCCTGTATACTGGGTATCTCAAGACTGCTACCGAAAACGAAGCCGGGTGGTAGTTTTAGTGACTACAAACACAATGCAACTAAAAATTTCGCAAAGAAATGCGACAATTATTTTTTATGATTTTTTAAATATTGTCATTTTTGGGTGGTAAATCCATAGTTTTGCCAAAATAATAATTTTAAATAAAAGAGTATACACTATTATTATATATCACTAAAATGTATTTACCACCCAAATATGGCCATAGGAATAAAAATACAAAAAAAAATTGACGCTGTTTTTTGCAACTTTTTCTGTTGCATTGTGTCTGAAGTCACTTAAACTACCACCCGGCTTCGTTTTCGGTAGCAGTCTTGATAGACCCTGTATAAACTAGCAACTTTTACTACAGCATGCATCACACCCTTAACAATGGACCGGTCGCAAAGTGGATCACGAGTGCGTTGCGTTAATTGCAGATTTTTCGGTGTCCATTGCGCGTTTACCATAAATGTGTATGGGGATACACAATAAGTAGCTGTAAATCGACATTGAAATTAAATAGGCACGCAATAAAAAGGACATAATTAATCCCCCATGTCAATTTCAAACGAACTTAATCCATGGGCCGGTCAGACGGAACGGAATTGCCGGTAATGAATAAAACAGCAATGAATTGAAACACAGAACAAAAGTTTATCGGGTGTCAGATTTGTATGCGTTGTCATAAAACACAATAGTTTAACATTAATTATTTTAACGTACGAAATATGAAAGCGAAAATATTAATTTGTTATTAATATGCTGAAATCATAATGATGGCAAATTTCTTTGGAAAGGTGTGCGGATAATTTTTGGTTTTCTGACAACAATGAGGTGAAAGTAGCTGATTTTATTTACATTTTCCGACGTAGCTTGTGTTTCTTGTTTTTCGGCCGCCCTCGTCGGAAATTTGTTGGGTCGGCGCAAAATATTTATATTCAATATAAGAGCAATTGGCTTGTGTTTTAACCGAAACTAGTGTCATTTACCATTCCTGATTTTCGTGTAATCCTTTCTCATTGTGTAGAAATGAAGTAAAAAATGAATTTTAATAAAACTAGTTAAATTATTTTTGTGGCCCTCTTTGGTTTAGTGAAGGTTATAAATATGTTGCTGACTTGGACTGGACTTAAAGAGTATTTTCACCGAAGCCGAGGTGAGCCGCTATTACATAAAACGTTTTACATGCCGTGATATTAATTTATAAGAATGGAATTCAGCCAATTATTTTTAAGTATTTATATTTTATTCTTAGATAATTATGTCTACTTTTGTGGCGCTGTCAAAAATACTTCGTCGTAGTGTAAGCATCTCTTAACGGGCTGAGACAATTGTATCAAATGTGATGATCGGCGATGGATGCTATTCATTACTTTGTCTGGACGGCATTTGCGTTTACCATCAGGTGCAGTGCAGTTGCTAAGCCGTACCAGTTTAATAATACCCGGAGCTGTAACAAATTATTTATCAACACTTCCTCTTTTTTGTTGCTGGGATCGACTCCACTGCCAGGCTTTTATTTTTATTTATTTATATATGCTTTATTGTACACCAAAATGTAAGACACATACAAGTACTTAAAAACTAAAGGCATGGTTACAATAGGCGGCCTTATCGCTAGCTGCGATCTCTTCCAGGCAACCTTTGGATGGACTGGATTATTGTGAAATTGAAATAAAGGGTAGTGCAAATAGCGAGAGAATAATAATAATAAACAATAATAATTAATGTACATGCTATATTATATTAATTTACATAATATAAATAAATACAAACATACATACTAATATATATAGCTAACTATAATGATGATTTAAGTAGAGGAGCAAAAAAAAATACATACATATATATACGTATATATATATATATAACAGGATAATACGTTACTGCAGTGAGAGATAATGTATCTTAACAAGTCTCTTAAAACTTGGTAATGTAAGACGTAATGTAAGGCTTGTCTGACAGACAATGGTAATTCGTTCCACAAGCGAGCAGCATGAACTGTAAAGGACTTGCTTAGAAATGATGTGCTGTGTTTGGGAATCTCTAGGATCAAATTCTCTGTTGATCTAAGAGTTCGCGCATGAGTTTGACCGAGGAATTTAAAACGGTTTTTAAGATAGTGGGGGCTGGAGGGATTGTACAAGATACCGTATAAAAGGGAAAGAATTCGAGTATTACGGCGAAAACGTATTGATAGCCACTTGAGTTTGATACGATATTCGGAAACATGGTCATATTTGCGAAGACCAAATATGAATCTAATGCAGAAATTCTGAAGTCTCTCAAGTTTTTCATTTGGGCTTCGGTGAGGTCGAGGTAGCTAGCATCAGCATAATCAAGGAGGGGGAAAAGAAGAGATTGAACCAGCGCAATTTTCGTGGAAATCGGTAGAAAATTCCGCAATCTCCGCAAGGACCCCGCTACAGCAAACAATTTGCGACTTACTTGTTGCAATTGGGGACCCCAGGATAGGTTTTTGTCGATGATTACACCCAAATTCTTAACAGTATCACTGAATGGAATAGCACAACCATCAAACAGAATTTGGGGTAATTGATCCGTATCTAATTTAGATATCAACCTGGAGCTGCCAACAACAATGACTTGGGACTTAGCAGGGTTGACTAATAGCCCGTGAGACTTACTCCATCTGCTAATACTCTCGAGATCCTTGTTTATAGAGTTAATAGCCTCTGTCACCCTGTCTACAGGAGCATGATAATATATTTGTAAATCATCTGCATACAGATGGTAGGAAGAAATCAGATTTTTTGATATAGAATTAATAAAAACAGCGAAGAGTAAGGGAGATAAAACGCCGCCCTGAGGGACGCCAGTAAGTGTATCGCACCACGAAGACACTGAGTCTTCAACACGAATGCGCTGGCGTCGACCCGTCAGGTAACTATTTTCTTTTATTGCTATGAATGGTCAGGCGAGCATGTCGCTCGCCTGATGCTGAGCATTAACACCCAACACCTTGAAATACAAAATAAATTCTAGCATTCCACTGCGCTCAACATACTGATGATATGAGAGACCTACCACCAGTAACCGTTCACAACATTTTTAGACGGAATATCACAGGGCTGTCTTATTCTTCATCTATATATAGGTATATAAAAGAGGAACCTGACTGACTGACGTATCAACACACAGCCGAAACTACTGGAGCTAGGAACCTGAAATTTCACACAGGGGTTCCTATTGTGACGTAGGGTAGCACTAAGAAGGGATTTTTGGAAATTCAACCCCTAAGGGAGTGAAAAGGATTAAAAACTATTGTATGGAAAATCGAAACCGTTAGAGTTACAATTGTCAAACTCGGCACTTTAGTTAATCATTTAAAAAGAAAACGATCTGCATACTTTATTTGTCTAAAATCAACCCTAAAGGGGTTAAAATAAGGGTTGAAGTGTTGCGACACTAGAGTGATTTAATGACTGTCTAATCAACGCACAGCCGAAACTACTGGGGGCTAGAAACGTGAAATTGTACACCATGATTTCTATTGTGACGTAGGGTAGCACTAAGAAGGGATTTTTGGAAATTCAACCCCTAAGGGGGGTGAAAAGGGTAAAAAACTGTTGTATGGAAAATCGAAACCGTTAGAGTTACAATTCTCAAACTTTGCAGTTTAGTTAGCCAATTAAAGACAAATATAAATGCATACTTAGTTTTTCTAAAACTAACCCTAAAGGGATAAAAAATAAGGTTTGAAATTTTGCAGAACCGAACTATCGGATCAACGCACAGCCGGAAATACTGGAATTAAAAAAGTGAAATTTTGCAAAAAGATTTCTATTGTGACGTAGAGTAGCACTAAGAAGGAGTTTTTGGAAATTCAACCCCTAAGAGGGTGAAAAGGGTGAAATAGTGTTTTTGGTAAAACTTGGCATTTTAGTTAATCATTACAAAGAAATATAATTTCCCACTCTCTTTTCTTAAAATTAACCCTAAAGGGTTTAAAATAGGGGTTGAAATGTTGTATGCAAAATCGAAACCGCTGAAGTTATTCATACGAAAATTTGTATTTCACCACTTATTTTAAACGAAAAATAATGCCATGAACTACTATTAGAAAAAAAAGCACTAAGGTGGTGGAAATAAGGGATGATATTATATTTTGTGAAAATCAGAACCACTGAAGTTGATTTATGTATGTTACCAAGATATTTTTTTTTACAAATCTTTCGCAGAGCTTACATTGTAATGTTGTTGAAGCTATATAATGTATTGATTTTACGTCCGTATTATTATAATATAAGCAAAAGCTAGTAGTGTTATATTTCAATCAAACATTGACACAAGCTTCTCATGGGGAAAAAAGTCTAGTTGCGAATTACTGGCCCATACTCCAGCAAATTACAATCTGTCAGTGCAATTGGCCAATCCGGTGACCAATCGCGACACCGCTGTATAACCTCTCGAGCCTCCGGTTCGCAACGGGTGATGCCGCGGGTTTCATGACTGAGAAGACTTGCGAATTACATAAGAATTGACTGTAAATAGTAACTACCATAGATGAATTGAAACTTGTATAACTGGTTAGACGACCGACTGGGGCGACGGTAGACTTCTAAGGCCTTGAAGGTACTAAGCAATGATTTTGATAGCTCCGGTAGCGCAGTCGGTTAGACACCGCATGTGAAACGAGTGGCCGCAGGTTCGAACCCTGCACCGAAAGAAATATTTGTGCGGCCTACAATTATTTCTTTCGGGTCTGGCTGTTTGTGTGACGGAAAAGTCTCTCGTTGTCCCTGATACTCACGACACAGGACTCGATCTTATTGTGGGATCAGGACTATGTATGTGACTGTTGGGTGTTATTTATTTATATATACACAGTCAGGTCATAAGTATTGTCACATAGTAAAAACTTTTCTTTTAGAATGCTGGCCACAAAAAAGTTTATTGAATTCGAATTATTCATGAAAATAAAAATGTATACTTTTTAGAATTTTACTCATTTTTAAATATGGAGTGGACGCTTAAAGAAGACCGTGTTGCAGTTATTGCGTTGCATCGTTGCGGTTACGCGCCAATAGGGAATATGCATGTCATTTTTTTTATATTTTTAATCAATTCTGTATGTTATTACATTATCGGAAAAAAATATAAGTCTTTGAAAATATCAATTAAAAGAGTACAAAAAAATAATCAAAACTGCTATCAGTTTCGAAGCATTCAAACGCCATGTTGGCGCGAACTCGCTGTGACGTCAGAGGTTGCGTTATGAACAACGTAGTATTTGGATTAAGTTTCTTTCATGAATTGCTACAGAACTGTATTTCGCGACAAAATAATCCATTTTATTTAATAGTATAAAGAAAGCACAAAATAACTCATAAACAAACGTAAAACAACAAGCTAAAACTTCATAAGAACGCAACCATTTTCGTTTTCTAACCTTTCCAAGCAATAGATCGCGTTTCGGAAAAAATGCGCGGCAAATTTGAAATGTCATTTTTTAAGTATTTATTTTACCGATTTAGAGTTGATAAATTAAAAAAAATATCTTTAAGGTACAATTCTATATTAATAAAGATTACAAAAAAAAAATATTTTGACTTAGTTTAAAGTCTGGTGCATGTTCCCTATTCCAATATTTGACATACTGAAAAATTTGAATATAACCAAAAGATTCGTTTGTCGTACCATCAAACGATACAATGAAGACTCTAGTGTAGATGACAGGTCAAGAAGTGGTCGCCTTCGGAAATCCCAAACGTAAGCAGAAACTGTTGGCCCTTCAGATGGGGTTAAGCAGAACCACGGTGAAAAGGGTGTTAAATAAAGACTTAGGGCTTCGGGCATATCGAAGAAAAACAGGACATCGTTTGAATGCTCGTCTAATGGACCTGTGACTGAAGAGATGCCGCGCTTTGTTGAAGCGGTACGCGGGAAAAAAATATCGGAATTTTTTTTTCAGATGAAAATTTTTTTACCGTAGAAGAGAGCTACAACAAACAAAATGATAAGATGTACGCACACAGTAGTGAAGAAGCGAGCAACCGTATTCCGCGTGTCCAACGAAGTCATTTTCCATCCTCGCTCATGGTATGGTTGGGAGTTTCTTATTGGAGCTTAACAGAGGTACATTTTTGTGAGAAAGGTGTAAAAACGAATGCAGTTGTGTATCAAAATACAGTCCTGACGAACCTTGTGGAACCTGTTTCTCATACCATGTTCAATAACAGGCACTGGGTATTCCAACAAGATTCGGCGCCAGCTCATAGAGCGAAGAGCACACAAGACTGGCTGGCGGCGCGTGAAATCGACTTCATCCGGCACGAAGACTGGCCCTCCTCCAGTCCAGATTTAAATCCGGTAGATGACAAGATATGACAACACTTGGAGGAAAAAGCGTGCTCAAAGCCTATCCCAATTTGGAGTCACTCAAGACATCCTTGATTAAGGCAGCCGCCGATATTGACGTGGACCTCGTTCGTGCTGCGATAGACAACTGGCCGCGCAGATTGAAGGCCTGTATTCAAAATCACGGAGGTCATTTTGGATAAACTTTAGTGTCATAAGAATCTATGTTTTGTTAAGTTCATTTTGGTATATAAATGGTTACATAATGAATGAACTTCTTTCAATTATTTTATATTAAACATGTGACAGAATTTATGACCTGACTAGGTAATAATTAATAAAAAGATTTAAAAAGATAAAAAATATAAACATTATTACAGCATATCAGCTCACAGTTACGAATAATTTAAACTGGGTTATGTTATGTATGTACATTCGTTTCAAATGTATTTTTTGTTCGCTGGCTATCCAATAATAAACGAATATTCAACCAGCAGCATTACTTGGAATCCATATCAATACGAATAATGAAAGCAGAAAGTAATATCCAACATGAATTAACAATGATATTTGATTCCGAAGTCCAATAACATCTGTTTTTACTAATAAAAACCGACCGGGATAGGGCGCCTCTCACGCTGTGCTTCAGAGTTGCAGTCTTTAATTTATAGTTGAAGACTAGTATTAATTTACAGCGCGGGGAACTAATTTAATTTGATTTAGCATACCGGATTCATTGCGTCTATCCATATTGTCTGTTAATTTGTTTTTTACTGTGCTGTAGCTGACCATAATAGCCACAGCACGCAGAAATTCATAATTATTGTATACCGTTATCAATATCACCCTAAGATATATGGTGTGATATCTCTGAATCTAGTATGGATGCATTTAAGTACATTTGTATTAGTCCATATACGTCCCATTGCAGGGCACGGGCCTACTCTAAATGAAATGAAATGAAACGAAACCAAAAGGAAACGAAACGAAATGAAATGAAATATTTTCCTTTATCTAGAGACATACGTGAAGGCTTATGCACGACGTCCGAACATTTGAATTTCGTATCGGAACAGAGTAACGCCCCAGGCCATCACGAGCTCTACTTCCTAATCTCTTCTCTTTGATCTAGTAGCTGGCTAATATATCCATTAATAAAATTTCCAAATGTCCATTAGTCTATTAGCTCTAAGCTGAGCATCGTGTATTATTGGGGGTATTTTACGCATAACATAACATGAAATACAGTGTAATACATAAAGCCGCAGTGAAGACCTAACTATAAAATAAAATCTATTTTGAAATGTCAATCACAGCGCCCTCTAACTGTCTGTCCGAAACACTAACTTAACAATCAAATTACTGGGGAGGGTGCATCCCTCGTAAGAACATCAAAGGCTTTTTTGCCCTTCAAAAATACCTGTCTCTAAATAAGTAGTTTAGGGCTGCGCGTTCTTCGACTAAGTACAGAACATCACTCATTTCAGAGACAATGAATCATTTTAGAATTTGTTAATAAAGATTTAGATACAATTTGTGTTTGTAGTAATCCGTACCTTAAAAGGAAAAATCGGACCCCTTATAGGATTACTTTGTTGTCCGTCTGTCTGTCAAATCCGTCTTTCTCAGGAACGCGTGAAGGCAACAAACTGAAATTCATATCAAAAAAAGAGTGTGTGTACTCATGTACACGCGTTAGAAGTTAAACTTTTTTAGCGTATAGAAAAAAAAATTAAAATGCTGTAGTGATTAACGACAAATATAAAAATTAATCAAAAATATTTTATTTAAATAAAAAAGAAATATTAACTTAAAAATATGACAACACAGTAAAAATATACAACCATTAATTATTAAGGCAATGAATCAAATATATTCATAAATATTTAAAATAAACTATGTTTCTCCATATCCAAATAGTGTGCCTTATAAATTTTTGACAATAAACACTTTAGCGATTTTGATTATCTATGCAATATTCCATCCCTTATTTCACACCCACTATGCTGTTTTCCAAAAAAAAAAATATAATAATAAAGAGATGAAATATAAATTTTCATAGAAAAACACTCACACTCACATACACAATTAATGTGATAACAATTATATTTAACTGGTTTCTCAAGACACAGGCAACGCCTAATTTGAAAATCCCTGCAATATTCTCCATAATTATATAAAATTGTTATTCAGTTCAGTTCAGTTTTTATTTTTATGTGTTATTTTATTAAAGATGTTTCATTTTCAAGTGACATTCTATCTTGAAAAGAAGTAAATCTTCTTACGTGTGAATATTATTTATTTAATTGTCTCTATGCTCCTCTTTTAAGGAATTATTTTTTGTTCCTTTTGCCGTTGAGGTGACTGGTTCTTGGGGAACAGAAGCCAAAGTATTTGTTAAGGACATTGGCCGTCGTCTTAGAGATCTGGGACTATCGCTCTGGGTGGTTTCTTACGCAAAGGATAGCTATCGCCATCCAAAGAGGAAATGCCTGCAGTATTCTGGGCTCTTTTACCCCAGGGACGATGACAGGTGGTCTATTTGATTAGATTTTTTTTGTTTGTAACTTCTATGAAAATCTATATATTTGGTTTTAGTTTTATTGTTTAAGAATGTTTTATGTATATTGTAATGTTGAATAAATAAAATATATGTTTTTATTGTCTCTATTTATGTCGCTTGATATATTCTTCTTAGTTCACTTAAAATAAATTTCTGAACGCATGCATTAATATTTGACAACCAATTGAAATGTCAACCACTTTTCATTACTGTCATTAATGTGGTCATTAATATACATATTTAAAATCTGAAATACGCCATTAATCGAATATTGTGGCTATGTGTTGTCGATTCGAAACCTTTATTTAAATACGTTATTTAATTTAAGGGAACAGTTTACCGTATCGACGGTATGAACATTAAATGTTTGACAGTAACAAACCCATGAACATTTTGTATGGCAAAATGTTTTTTACTTTATTGTATACTTTCGTCAATTTAATCTAGATAAAAACTATCTCACCCTTTAAGTTGGAACAAATAACACATATCTACAAAATTTCATTATAATCAGTTGAGTGGTTTAGGAGCCCATCGCGTACAAACAACGTGACACGTTACGATGCGCGCGCACACCGATAGCGACAACATGAAGTTAGTTCTAATGCCACTTAGAACTAACTTCATGTTGTCGCTATTGGTGTGCGCGCGCATCGTAAAAATTCACTCTCATCATTTTTTTCCATCGCGCCAAAAGAAGTATAACTTCAAAATTCAGTTCTACTGCTCCTTGGAGTTAAAAGATATAGCCGTATAGGTTGAATATTTTTGACACTCGCAAGGGAATCAAAGCCTTATAGGGTACTTCCCGTGATCTCAGAATCATGAAATTCGGTAAATGCAACATCTTATAGCATAGATATAGGAAAAATTGCGAAAAGCTTACATTTTTAGATACATCATATAATTAAAGTATTTTTTATAAATTCAAACTAACTACCCCTTTCCTCGTGAAGGTGTATTAAATTGAAGCACACTACACGGTCTTGGAGAAATGTGCATTACGTAAGCCCGAAAGTAAGCATTCTCCTTTAGAATATGCTGTATAATCCTCTCATAGAGAGAGAGAGCGCATTACTAAGAAGTGCTACTTGAATCGCTAGAGAATAAGTAGTCTTATGAATGTTAAAGAAACATGTTAATATTCTTGTTATTCCAAGTATCAAGAGTGGTCTTATCTAAGGAACGTAGGTGCTGCAATTGAAAACCAAAGTACATTTTAATACTTATAATATTACTAATGAATGTTCAAGGAACACGTTAATATTCTTAATATTCCAAGTATCAAGATTGGTCTTATGTGTGGTACGTGATATAAGTGAGAAACAAAGTATTTTTTTACTTTTAATACATGTATGTATCCGCCTTTATGGGCCAGTTAGTTAGAAGCGGACTGTGAAACGAGAAGCCGAGGTATCGATGCTCGCCCCTAAACTAATGGTTGTATTGATAATAGGTTCGGCTTGTGAGAACCAAGTGTCTCGTAGATTTTGATACTCACGATTCAATATTTAATTGATGTGAACGTGGGGTCAGAACTAATTAAATATCATGGCTGTGTTTATTTCATTGTGTAAATTTCGTGAAAAAATAATATATCGATAGGACAGAATTTTATGTCACCCTGTATATATTTTCAATAGACGTTTACATGCTCTGTAGTTGTATTAATCTATGCCAAGGTCTGTAGCGTTATAAAATCAATATAATTGAATTGAGGGAGCGACTGCCTGGTTATGGCGGAACGTATGCGTGGCGAACTAAAGGCGAACGCTGATTTCAGGGGGATTACTCTGTACTCTGTCACGACGACGAATGTTCGAACATCGCATGTAAAATTGTTCGAATGTGCCAGAATACATTACAAAATCTTAGAATCCTCAAGAGAATGATAAGTTTCATAGAAATTAGTATTTATTTTTAGTAGTGGATAACTTTTGTTTTATATGTTGTGCATTGTACGAACATTTAAATTTCATGTTAGAGTATAGAGAAACCCCCTGATGTTACGAGTTTATGGATAGTTAATTATGTGTTTTGAAAATAGGGACAACCGAGGACTGCCTCAGTGGCGTAGTTGTGCACAAACATGACGTCTCGGCTTCGAATCCCAGATCGGACATAGTGATAGAAAGAAAGAAAAGAAAGAAAGAAAGAAAATACATTTATTTGTCACTTATCATAACGCACACACTCGTATAACATAAATTTACATAGACCAGACGGAAAATTAAACATAAAAAAAGTTTATACGTCGCAAACAAGTGACACGTAGGTGCCCACTAGGTAGCTTAATGATATTCGATTTTTCTATTAATTATAAACTCATTTGCAAAAAAAAACGGGCACCTAAGCAATGAATCATTTCAAATGTTACTATTGGTTTGTTTGATAATTATAGGTAGTTTTACTTTCACAATTTTGTAAATTAATAAGCAAACAATCGTTTTCGTCAGTATTATTACTGGTGGTAGGTCTCTCATATGTGAGAGGCTGCCTGGGTGGGTACCAAGGCAATGTCTATTTCTCCCGTCAAACAGCAGTTTAAATGCACTGTTGTGTTTCGGATTGAAGGACATTGTAGCCAGAGTAACTACTGGACATATTGAGACTTAACATCTTATGTCTCAGGATGGCGAGCGCAGTGGAATGCCAAGCATTGCTTTATAGTTCAAGATGTTGTTTGGTTTTGCTACTGTTCATGAGCGGTCGCATCGCTTACCATCAGGCGAACGGCATGCTCGTCTCGCCATTCACAGAAATAAAAAAAAAAAATTATCATAAAATTTTGATAAAATTTATGGGTTTTAATGCTAAAGTTCACTAGTAGTGTATGCTCGCTAGTAGTGCATATGCTCGTGAAGTAAAAGTTAACAAAGATTTTTTTTTTGTTTTTTCTTTAATAAAGTAAAAGCAGATAAATGTTTAGTATCGAGTGTGACCTCCTCTAGCTGAAATCACAGCTTGAATTCGTCTGGGTATGCTAGCGAGGATATCCCGGATACTTGCTTGCGGAATACGTTCCCACTCCGCGGTAATCACATTCTTCAGCTCTCTGATGGTCTGCGGAGCCGGTTGTACTGATCTCACGCGTCGTTTCAGAACGTCCCAGATATGCTCTATAGGATTGAGCCTGGTTCTGGAAGAAAACCATGTACCCAACCACGGGATGATCGTTTTCTTGTGAGTCGCGCATTGAGAAATCGCAAGTCTTCGTATGTGGACCTTAAGAACAACCTCGAAGAAGTAAGAAATGTGCATATTAGTCTATGGATGGTCAGGAAGAGGCTTCTCGCGGCCAATATACGCAGTCATCGCCCGGCCCGCGGCCCTAAGTTACTCCGTGAGCACAGAGTTGCCAGGCTTAGGTTTGCTCGAAATTGTGAGTCATGGACTCAAGAAGACTGGAATAGGGTATTGTTCTCCGATGAAGCCAGGATATCTCTGTTCGGTGAAGATCTACGTAGGGGAGTGCTACGAAGACGAGGAGAACGCTTTGCAGAGGCTTGTTTTGAAGAAATCACACCTTATGGTGGGGGCTCTGTTATGTTTTGGGGCAGGAATAAATTTAATGGATCGTAGAGAGTTAGTCTTCATTGAAAACGGCTTACTGACTGGACATCGATTCATAACGGAAGTTCTAATTCCTCATGCACAACCCGCATTGGCCGCTTTAGGCGAAGACTCAATTTTTATGGACGACAACGCTCGCGCCCATGGGTCTGGCGATGTGGAAGCGTATGTGCAAGAGGTCGGCATTCGTCGTTTGGATTGGCCAGCTCGAAGTCCCGACCTCAATCCTATAGAGCATGTCTGGGACGTTCTGAAACAACGCGTGAGATCAGTACAACCGGCTCCGCAGACCATCAGAGAGCTGAAGAATGTGATTACCGCGGAGTGGGAACGTATTCCGCAAGCAAGTATCCGGGATATCCTCGCTAGCATACCCAGACGAATTCAAGCTGTGATTTCAGCTAGAGGGGGTCACACTCGATACTAAATATTTATCTGCTTTTACTTTATTAAAGAAAAAGCAAACAAAAATCTTTGTTAACTTTTACTTCACGAGCATATGCACTACTAGCGAGCATACTCTACTAGTGAACTTTAGCATTAAAACCCATACATTTTATCAAAATTTTATGATAATACTGACGAAAACGATTATTTGCTTATTAATTTACAAAATTGTGAAAGTAAAACTACCTATAATTATCAAACAAACCAATAGTAACATTTGAAATGGTTCATTGCTTAGGTGCCCGTTTTTTTTTGCAAATGAGTTTATATCAGTCTGGAGTCAGGACTTGTGCCCGATATGTCGATAGGATCACCCTGTCACATCGTCGGACGGAACATACAAGGCGGAAGGTGGGTGTCCCGATAGCACCTTTGTCTATTCCTTCTGTGAAGAAGGCCTGAGTTTAAGTATGTTTGCATGAAAACAAGAAAAACATTTAGCATTAAAAACATATGGATATTTTCCATAATATTATGCATTGTTTTATCCATAGTAATAAAACGTGGTCTATTAAAAATGTTTAAATTAGTTTTAAATATGTAGACGGCCTCCGTGTGATTGTTTAGACGACGGGTGTAAAACAAGAGACTGCGGGTTCGACGCTGTAAACCAAGACGACTTTCTATGTTTCAAATGATTGTTTTAAATCTGTGTGTGAGATTAAAATATATTTTTTTCGTTTGAAACTATCTTAGATACAGATAAATTGATGAAACAAAATGTGAGCGATAATTAGGTGTATTAATTTACTCTATTCTAACATACACAAGCTCACGGCTATGTCCCAGAAGGGGTGGGCAAAGTTGACACTATATACCTAAATTATAAAATTCTAGCGGTTCAGTTCGGCTTCGCTCGGGTGCAGATACTTTCTGACTCCAATCTAAATAAAAACATATTATTTCGCAAAAAGTCCATCCCGTAAAAAGTGCTCAAAAATTCCCCACATCGATTTCAATAAAGGCTTACGCCAACCAATTAGTTGGCTGAAGCTTGACACTTAACTTAAGCCATGTTGATTTACATCTTAATCGTTTGATTGTGCGCTGATGCTCAAGTAAAAAGATTTAACTTGTGGGCACCACTGATTCAAATCCTACATAATATTTGTTAAGATAAAGTTAAAGATAAGATAAATATGGTTTAATAGTATGAACATGAATATACACAAATATATGCAGTAATAGTCTAGTCGACAAGTTGAAAATGGTACAAAATAGATATACTGCTCTTAAAATTATGTGCGATAGCTCATTGGATCCGGAATGAGGTCTAGAAAAATGTGCCAAAAGCGTGTATTAGCACATAAAAAATTGCAATAGTTATAAACAATTAAAGATGAAAAAAAAATGGCATTTCGTTTTTTGCCAATATTTAATAAACTATTAATATTTAAGAAATTGCAAAGAAAGATTCTGAAAGAGGAGGAAATTTCCAATAAAAAACATTTGACTCCCGGAACTCTATCTCCATTATTTATAATTTTAATTTAACGCTGAAAATAGGTGACATTTTTAGGATGCGCGCCATAAAAGAAATTAATTTAGAAAAAGAAGATTTAGAAAAATAATATGTTTTTAACAACATTACTTGGATTTTTTAGTTTTTGTTTAAGTTAAAAAAATTGTTATAAACAAAGTATAAATATTTTTTTAACTTTTATGGCACGATCTTGTAAGTATGTATGTAAGAAAGACTCTACGAAGCGAAAAAATTTTACGACCATTATTTAAACATTTCTTTTCACTTACAATTAAGACGGTAGTTAGAGGAAATTTCGTTAGTTAACAATTGTTTAACTTGTTAAAAAATTAACTTTAAGTAAAATTTCCAAGTTTTTCAAAATTGTAAGTGCGTGGTGACCTGTTGGTAAACGGACTAGACGCGGCTGCCAACATGTTCACGGTGGTCGCGGGTTCAAATCCCAGGGCACACCTCTGACTTTTCGGAGTCATGTGTGTATTGACAGTCAATCACCACGCACTAAAACGGTGAAGGAAAACATCGTGAGGAAACCTGCATACCATAGCGATTCATAAGAATTTCTATGGTATGTAAGTCCGCCAACCCGCACTAGGCCAGCGTGGTGGACTATATGGCCTAACCACTCTCAATCGTACTTTCGATTGTAGAGTAGGCCCGTGCCCTGCAGTGGGACGTATATGGGCTGATACAATACAACACAAAAAAAATCCAACGGGAATAAATTAATTATAGTGTTCAGAACACACCATATTTTTTTCAAATTTAAAACAAAATATTCAATACCTACCTTAAATAAATTAATTAATGTCCGGTACTCGCTATTGACGCCACGCGCGCATCCTAAAAATGTCACGCGCAGACCTATTTTCAGCGTTAAATTAAAATTATAAATAATGGAGATAGAGTTCCGGGAGTTAAGAGTTTTTTATTGGAAATTTCTTCCTTTTTCAGAATCTTTTTTTGAAATTTCTTACATATTAATAGTTTATTAAATATTGGCAAAAAACGAAATGCCATTTTTTTTTTCATCTTTAATTGTTTATAACTTTTGCAATTTTTTATGTGCTAATACACGCTTCTGGCACATTTTTCTAGACGTCATTCCGGATCCAATGAGCTATCGCACATAATTTTATGAGCAGTATCTCTATTTTGTACCATTTTCAACTTGTCGACTAGACTATAAAGCTTTTACTAATATCGTAATATACCGTCTATCGTAACACAAGTTTATTTTCATAACCTCGTCCATAAATAAATATGTTTTGACAGGAATGCAGACGTAAATTCACTTTCACATCCGTCCTAAGGAAAAGTCTGGTGGCACGGCAGTGCCCCCTCCAAGTCGAGCTAAAAAGCGGCACAGTCGTACCTTACCATCCTTTTCTCGAAGTAATTCAGACCATTTTCAACCCCCCATAACTTCGTTGTGGTTAACGCAAGATTTATTTATAACGTAAAGAATTTTTAATATTGATATGATAATAGCTTACGTAATAACTTTATACAGAAGGTCCCTTAAGCAAGGACTAAATAAATTCATCGACTTGGTATTACATGCATCTCACAACTTTTTGTGGTAGAAAACCTGAGCTGCGAGACTTGGATTTTTTTTACAGGATGTTTTTTATGGAGATACGTACATACATAAACTCACGCCTTTTTCCCAGAAGGGGTAGGCAGAGGTGCCAGGGCACCCACATTTCGCCTTGTATGTTCCGTCCCACGATGTGATAGGTGGCGAGCCTATCGTCATATCGGGCACAAATTCCTGACTCTGGACTGATAATGAATAGAAAAATTCAATATCACTTTGCCCAACCCGGGATAAACAATAACTATTCAAAGAAATCTGGGTTGGGCAAAAAATATCTCATAAATAGCGTTTAATTACAGCGTCTCGCGCACTGACCGTGAGTGCCGAAGTCACAACATTATTAATTTGCACAAACTGAATATCCTTTTATGTCTGATTTAATTCAGTATTCAAAATATTTACATGTACTCTTGGTTAGTTTTGACAAATGTAGCGTGGGACGCCAGAGCGGGACGATTTGCGAAAGAGAGCCAGCGGCGACTGGATGCATAAAACAACACTTTTCTTCTTTAAAATCAAAAGGGTGAGCAATTTTTTTTAAGTATGGTTTTACCACCCAAATACAACGATAAGATTATTTTCAAAATTTTAGTTACATTGTGTCTGAAATCACTAAAGCTATCACTCGGTTTCACAGTTTTGAAAAACCCCGAATAAAGTGTTAATAAGTAAATATTATATCCCATTAGCAACACCACGGCAGTATGCGATCACGCAAGACTTGCTTACAAGGAATCAGTGGCGTCTGCTAATGTGGCGTCTAATCATACTGGCCAACATTATAGCCAAATGATCTTGTAATTACTGAATGCAGTAATTAGCGGCTTGATTGCTACTGTAATGGACCGTTCAGGAGCAGACCTCAAATACCATTATACTCAATCTTAGGGTGCCCATCCATTATGGTAGAGAGGAGCGAAGCAGAGATATTTAGGTATCGGCCAATCGAATTTCACATTTAGGTTTCATAGATGCATTGAACGTAAGCCATTGGGTTGTTTCTTCAGGTCTTTCGTCTTCGTTCGTCTCCATATGAATGGAAATTGACCCTCTGTTAACTCGCGGAAATTATATGGCAACGCAATATGGTATTGACGTTTGGGCTTAGGACAAGAAAATATACAGGTTATATCAAGACTGCTACCGTAAACAAAGCTGGGTGGTCGTTTTAGGGACTTCAGACACAATGCAACTAATAATTTTGTAAATAAAGAGAGGATTTTTTTAATGATTTTTTTCCTATCGTCTTATTTGGGTGGTAAATGCAGAGTTTTTTTCACCTAAAATAATATTGTATACCCTTTTATTTTATAGTACGTAAGGGCTTAAATTATTATTTTAGCAATAACTATCTATGGATTGACCACCCAAACTCAATAATATTTAAAAAAATAATTGTCGCGATTCTGTGCGACATTTTTAATTGCATTGTGTCTGTAGTAACTAAAACTACCACTCAGCTTTGGTTACGGTAGCAGTCTTGATATATGTAGGGTACATATGTATTTAGGCACACGGAGCTAGTCCTAATGGCGCTAAAGGAGTACTGATATACCCTGTATAAATATTCCGTACGATAATTACGTCGATCCTTGCTAATTGCATACGATCCGTCTTTACTGGAATTACTTCTACTGTTCGCAATATCAATCGTTTTTTGATAGATTAATTATTTATCATTTCCAACTCCTATTGTTTTTCTTTCTGATTAATCTCGATGCGGGTTAAAAACAAGCTAGTGTCCCTGAAAGACTCGGCAAGCTCCGGAGCTCGGTGTCAAATCTTTGTGTGCCACTGTTGATCCTGGCTGACAGGAGTTTCAGTGGTGGTTGTGAGGGCGGGAAAGTCCCTAAAAAAATACATTTTCTGGATGCAAATACAAAGAAAAAAGTACGTTTATGTTTCTTTGTCATAAACCACGTTTTTAACTGATTGAAATAATTAACGTACGTAATAATTGAACACGTTAATTGTATTTCCATCAGTTAAACTACTTTGTGCAACTTTTCCAGTTGGAAAGTTATCTACGTTTATAACTGGAATTAGCCTCCAGGCTGGGATAGTCATTTTTTTATTGCAATGAATAGCAAGACGAGCCTACCGTTTGCCTGATTGTAAGCGATACGACCGCTCATGAATAGTAGCAAAACCAAACAATGCAACGCCTAGAATTACAAAGCAATGATTGGCATTCCAATGTGCTCGCCATCCAGTAGTTACTCTGGTTACAATGTTCTTCAATCCGAAACACAACAGTGCATTTACACTGCTGTTTGGAGAGAGAAATAGACATAGCGGTGGTACCTACCAAGGTGCCTTTTCACATATGAGAGACCTTCCTCCAATCTCATCTTAGGATCTAAACTTATGGGATTATAAGAGAGAAGTTTGCGTACCCTTTTCGGGTTATACGTCACCATATATTATGAACTAAGTAGTTAAAGGAATTAGATTTGTGCCCAATCATGAAACTCTTCTCTGGCCAGGTGCAGATACGTTTTTTTTTAATTCTATCGCCTATGTTCATCAGGGATGTAGAATTCTCATGGTGAAAGAATTTTTCAAATCGTCCAATAGTTTCAGAGCATATTCAATCCAAACAAACAAGGAAATCTTTCACTCTTATAATATTAGTATGGAGTCATAGACTAGCACTGATGTACATGCGTATTACCAAATATCCTGGCCTTTTTGATGTTAAAGTCTCTTTGATGTAATATCACTCCAGTCATTTTTACGATTCAATGAATATAGTCCTCTCTTTGAATGATTTTCCGACAAAGTTTGCCCTGGGGTAACCAAAAATTCACCATATGGGACGATTTTGCGAAACAGTTGTAGATTTTCCAAGTAAAAACTGTTTTATTCTGTAACATTTATACAACATTCGTTTGATATTATTTACTCAATAAAATAAACATGAGATTCACGATGCGTTGACCCATTTAATACAAGTTATAAGAGGAAAGTAATACCAAAGGGTTGGTCGCTTTTCCATCCGTGAAACCGCTGCCAAAATATATGTATTTTTTTAAAACCTAATGCGCCTTATTGTTAGATTCGGATGAGCGAATGATAAACTTTAGCATTTGTTAAAAAACCCGAAGGTACTTCGGCCTAACATGAAACTCGACATCACACTGACTTTAAAAGTATAAAAAATGAAATAAATAATCGAGTCGATTCTAAAGCCTTCTGTATCTGTACCTGTATCAGCCCATATACGTCCCACTGCAGGGCACTGGCCTACTCTACAATCGAGAGTACGATTAAGAATGGTTAGGCCATATAGTCCACCACGTTGGCCTAGTGCGGGTTGGCGGACTTACATACCATAGAAATTCTTATGAATCGCTATGGTATGCAGGTTTTCCTTACGATGTTTTCCTTCGCCGTTTTAGTGCGTGGTGATTGACTATCAATACACACATGACTCCGAAAAGTCAGAGGTGTGCCCTGGGATTCGAACCCGCGACCACCGTGAACATGTTGGCAATCGCGTCTACATTTTTACAAAAAAAATAAAAACCGACTTCAAAACAAAAAACCACTAAAAATAAAAAAATAATAAAATTCTGAATACCACTGCAAAGCAAAAAATTATATTTATTTCATTGTACTTGTGCATGTTGATTAATTTGCTTAATGACTTGACTAGCCAACAAATCAAAATATATAATTAACATATTGAAGGCGGGCCGCTAAGTACCAAACATGTAGGACCTGTGGCTTATATTAATTTAAATATCTATATGTTACAAGTGAGACATTCTAGAAGACTCTTTGATTATCAATGTTCGGTGTCATTAAAATGCATGTCATAATTGATATTGGCTTATAGAAGCTGCAGGGGTGGGTGTAAAGGCGGGACAGTTTCTAAATAAAATTACGTAATTTAATATAATTTAAAACTAATATACTTATAATTCTACAATAAAAATGTAGCAATCAGCATCAATAACAATTGAACATTTTTGTTTTAATATCTTAAATTTTTTAAACCTTGTGAAACGGTTGTATTGTCTTCATTTTGTGCAAATTCATAACTTGTACGTATCTTTGGTAATTTTATGAATAATGCAATAATAAATTTTAATGTCATAGCCTCCAACCAAGAATATTAATTATTTTCACTGGCGCAAAAATTTAGATATCTCGAAATTCCTGTCTCTTCGGTCAACCCGCGATGATGGCGGCCTGAGGAGTTGCTTTTTACTCCGACACAACGACGAATGTTCAAACGTCGTACGCAAACGTACAGTTTTGCATACCCAATATATTTTTGAGAAAATGTTTCATAGCCCTGAAATGTCACTTTTACAATGACAATTGTTTGTTTACATTTTTGATCTCGAATTCCATTTCCGAGTATACGTTCGTTGTGAATGATAAATTTCATAGAGATTAGTTTTGTTGTTTAGAAGTAGAATACTTTTATCTTATACGTGGACTTCGTTCAACCATTCGAAGTCCGTGATAGAGAATAGAGGTGACTCCCCTGAGTGTATCAGAGTATAAACAATCGAATTCGAAACGCGAACCATTTACGTGGGTCACCATGACATCTTTTAAACACATTGGCTATACCAATAGGAGCTGAGTCTAATTCTAATATCCAAATATAATTTAATACCCTTCAAACCTTTTTTGACAGCCTCCGTGGCTCTGCCAGTTGGACGCCGCCTGTGAAATGAGAGGCCGCGGGTTCGATCCCCGCAAGGAGAGAAATGTTTGTCTGGCCCATAAATATTTATTTCGGGTCTAGGTGGTTTGTGAGGCCGAAAAGTCTCCCGTAGTTCCTCATACCCACGACACAAGACTAGATCTTAATGTATTATATTAAATCTGTAAAATGTTACACATTCTTTATACAATGTCCCATGTGTTTTAACACCCGTTTTACAAGGATTTTTCCCCCTCAAAAGAACATGCATCAAACTTTTGCGTTGCTACTTAAATAACGTAATAGCAGTTACAGTTACATTTCAATTAATTGAATGTAAAATAGTAATTTTACCATCATCTCATTTTGCCCACGAAATTAATGAGGCGCAACACTGTAATGAAGCTAAACGGATTATTCACCACAAACTCAGTAAAGAGGCGGTCTCAACCTGTTGAATACGAATATTATTCAGAAAATATTTCTAAACCTTTTCAATGCTAAAAATAGGTTTGAATATTCGGCTATAAGAGTTAAGGCATCATTCATAGACAGTTTTAAAATATACTGGATTGAAAGAAATTGTAGCCAGAGTAACTACTGGACATATTGAGACTTAACATATTATATCTTAGGATGGCGAGCATTGCTTTGTAATTCAAAGTGTTATTTGGTTTTGCTACTGTTCATGAGCGGTCATATCGCTTACCATCAGGCGAACGGCATACTCTTCTCGTCATTCATTGAAATAAAATAAAATGTAATGCTCGGTTTTGAAATTAGTGCGCGGCAACTATAGCCTCGCTTTTTAAAACTTTTGAAACGGAACATAGCTCGGACTGAATATAACATAGCACTGAAAGTACCTCTTATCGTCTTGCCTTCAAAGATTTAGGCTTGAATAATTGTATCCGAATGAATTCGTCCTTCTGTAATACATAACGGCTTGTGGCGTCGTCAAAGTATAAAATAATATAGTTCGATATGTTTTTTGCAGTATTTATTTTGTGCTGCCGAGTTATTTTGGCCTTCTGCAAATACATTCGCGGCCTATTTGCACAAGGTTTTAATGACGTTCTACGAACGTTTATTACCTTTGGGGTCTTTATTTAAATACGAGGATGACTAACTATTGGCATAAAGTAAAACTATTGATAAGTAGCCATGTTATATAGCTGACGGCCTGATTCTATTATCCGTCTATCTTTGAAAATAAGTTAAAATGGCTAACATTATTTTATGTCAATGCATCTTTTTATTCCAATAAAGAAATATAAATAGATAATTTGAAACTTTCCTTTCTTGTAACAGTAAAGTTTAAAATAATAATTAATTAATTTCCTCGACATCGGCCTGTTGGAAGCATTCAGCGACTTCCAGCACCCTTATACGGTATTCCACCCACCTTGTAGGCAGGCGTCTGATACTTCGCTTTTTTCGGACTCCATCGTTCACCAATTCTCCGTGGTACCCACTGCCATTTCATTTGCTAATCTTTAGGCTACGTAAGTAATTTTTTCCTCTACGGATCTCCTCATTCAAGATTAGATCTCACAGGGCAATATTCGGTAGTGTAGGCCTCTTCATAGCGAGTTGATGACCTAGAGTCTTCGTATGAGGCTCATAGTGAGAGGCCACGTTTCGGTCACGTATGTCCCCATTGGTAACACCACAGAACAGATGAATATTGTACTGTTCTGTGGATAACACACAACAATAAAAAACTTTAGGCACTTTTGTCTGAGGATTTTTCTCAAGAACACATGATGAAGTGTTCCGAGCGCTAGTTACGGATAATTAGACTGATACTCGTAGTAAGCAATTGTAAAAAAAGTACCCTGGATCTATCCTAAAAGGTTATTTTATTTATTAAAAACAACATACTAAAATCTTCTGCTTCAGAATATGCTTCCCTAGAATTAAGACTTGTAAAAATTACAAATTATTTTCAAAAAAAGATATATTATTGTTATATTAAGCCCGAATAACTAATAAAATAATACAATGCAATAAAGATATAATATTTAAAAAAGCATTTTGTTCCCGACAAATATTTCGTACAATATTAAAGCATGAAACTATTTCATTAGAGTGATTATTGATTAACAACCTCACAATGGTTGCGCCCAAGAAGCTTATACCCAAATGGAGATTACATTCCGTATATAAAAGTGAAGCACAAAAATTTGACCTTGAATGAAGTCGCTGTTGCCTGCTATCCTTTTCTTTAGAGTGACTATGAATGAACATGACTTTTCGTTCATTCATTATGTATATGTATCATATATCAAAATACATTACAATACTGTTAATAAATCCAAAAGCTGTTTTACTGAACAATTTGATTACATTTTACTACACAAAAATTATCATCGAAACCGTTGCAGCCGTGTAGGAAGAGTTCTATTTGTGGTTATGAAAGACGACAATTTTCACTCAGACTACACACAAATTCGATACAAATATGATACAAATACAATCATGTATACAAATATCTATACGTATCACAGCTGGTGTTTGAACTACACCCGCTCACCCTTGAATCACCCATCTGCTTGAGAAGGCGAGCCAGCGTATACAGCGTGGTCTAATCTCACAGAAAATGGATTGTCTACCAACAACTATTATTTAGCAGTCTCACTGATGATACTTACGAAGCCCCAATTTGGTGATTAACATCATAGCCAGAACCAAGAATTGCGCCCTTTCTCTTTTTTCTCGTCTTGAAAATATGAAATATCTGGGCCATGTATTTTCTTGTTCCTTTAATACTGGGACCATCCATCGTAACGTGTGGCAATTGTGAAGATTTAGGGTATCTAACTGCACGATATTCGATTTTGGCAGTCAATTCGCTATCTAAATGATATTTAGCTTATTGTAAGTTAAAGTGTCTCTTTACAATCTAGAATTAAAAAGAAAGAAACAGTTAAAACACTCCAGTCTAATTTGGTGCTGTAGCTACCGACGCTACCCCGCGCAAACGGTCCTGATTTATTGTCTCTTTCTCCCACCACTCTATTGCTTAGTAATTCATGGCGTTTTTTATTTTTGCTCTGTCCATGAGCAGTCGTATCACCTACCATCAGACGAAAGGCATGCTTGTCTCGCCATCCATTGCAGTAAAACAGCAAATGTAAATCAAAATCAAAAGGACAAATCCAAGGAGTTTCCTTGGATTTGTCCTTCACGTCAAATTACTATGACTTATGCCTTACAAAATCTTGGTGGATTACGAATAGAAATCTTATTGCATGCATATAAAGTTGGTATTAGAACGGCGCTTGGTGAGCGGTCAAAATAACCCCAGATACTATTAACACGTGTTCATGGGTGTAATTATTCCCAAACCAGCGGGAAGGGGCTTTGTGCATATTTACCGCTTCATTCGGGACAGTTTTAAAACGTATTTTAGTTATGGAATGCTCTATCCCTTTCCAACGATTTCTGTATTCAGTTTGAGCGAAGAAGATAAAAGATTCCATAACTTAAAAAGGGTTTAATATTTGCATAACCTTGTTAAACTAATAAATAAAAAAATATTTATCATAAATCATTGTTATGAATCCCCCAAGGATCTCCACATTGACCTGTTGGAAGTGGCTTGCATCCAGCGATGTTTATAGTGGAGATTCTTGAGGGAGGCTTATTCTCAGCAGTTTTTTTCTGTGGCCTAAGAGAGACAGAGATCATTGTTATCTTGAACATCTTGATGCTCCCTACGTAAACTATCGAAACTCTAAAGTGTGATTTTTATTTTATTGTGCCAATAACAAGTAGATAATATGGTTTAAAATATTAACTGTTTATCAGTCGAATAAAATTGAATGTATATAACATGAACATAGTAAAATATTTAATCTGCCACATACAATGTTATTGGTGTAAATCAATGAATTAACAGTTTTGATAGTTTACATAGAGACCCGCGTCGATCTGTTGCTTCTGCTAGCGCATTTTGTTCCTTTGTTTTATAGTGTTTGAGAAAGTTTTGTGTCGCGGTTTTGAGATCTGAGTGCATATGTGGGGTGACTTATTTAATAATCTTTATTTTAACCTGCAAAGGGAGAGGGTTAAGCTAATATGATACGACAACCCACCCTTCATTCTAGATAGGTCATTGTTTCGACACTTCGATAGCGTGATATTTTCGGGTCGTACTAACATTTTTCTCGAGGGGATTTTTAATTTGATATTCGTTTTGTAAACTGTTTCAAATATATGTTAAATTTTTACATAATATTACTTATTACCATGAACATGTAACATTCACAGTAACAGTAATACTGTTACTGTATGTAATTACATTCCTTGCTATAATCTAGTTGAGAACTGGGCTGTTAATCCAGTGGTCGCGAATTCAAACTTGCCACATTCATGCGTACACAATTTGGAAAAGCGCGAGATAATTCAATCTGAACCGAGACTTGGTGCTGCAATAGACTTTAAGAGTTCGATCCCAGCGATTTTAGCTAATTGTAGTGTAGTGATATATTCATACTCTTTGCATCTGTCGTCTCGAACTATACAAAACGCGAACCAGGGGTGAATAAGAACATGTATAGATGCTGATGACGGAAACAGTGTGAAGACGTGGTATAGCAAATGAGCCGATAAATATTAATAATTGTATTCTACTACAATATTACACATATTAACCATAAATATTGACTAATACACCTTCAACTATACTAAGAGAATATGGTTGTTACATATCGTTTAAATGGTTTTAATCGTAACTTTAGTGATATTGGATTTTTGTATTTATTATCAACCTGAAGCCGGAAAGTGCTCGATATGGCGATAGGCTCACCCCCCATCACAACGTGTGAAGGAATATACATAGCGAAATGTGGGTGTCCTGGCACCTATCCCTATCCCTTTTGGGAAAAAGGCGTGTGTTTATGTGTGTATGTATGTTTTAATAGTGGATGGAAAACATCTTGTTATAACCTTGATATATGTAAAATTATAATAAAGTATGCCTACAATCTACCACAAACTTGGTATTAAAAGTAATAGATCTCAAAATGAATTGAAAATAAGTTTATTATTTAATCGTTATGTTCAATGCAAAGAATATGAATAATTCCTTCATTACTTTTGGTGATCCGTTACTCTAAGGCGCTTTAGGATATTTCCGGTCTTCGTTGTATTCCAAAGAATATTATCATACTAATTACAATTATAACGACAAAGAGTATTATTTTGTTTAAAACAATATTAATAAAAATGTACATTGTTTAAAAAAAACCTTTACGCATATAAATATTTAATAAGTAATTCATTAATTTATAAACTATAAAAAAATCCTAATTCAGATCCAAAATTCTAACCTTGCCTCCTTCGTAAAGTACACATTACAAGAACGCATAAAACGTCCTTTACAGACGCCGTGAAACAGTTCCAAGTTACACCTATAGCTGGCTATGTTAGTCGCACGGTTCCGCCCTACACGCCGATCGTGCCCAATGGGCGGGGCCTGCGTCACACACACATGCACAATCCGTGGAATAAAATTAAATAGTATTTAAAAAATACGCTCTGCATCGCAGTATATCGATCGAGTGATTGCGGTACTAATGTGATGGGGATGTAATGATTTTATAGGACTTATTGATGCATTTCATATGTGAGAGGCCGTCTGGAAACTAACGCAGTGTCTATTTCTCCCGAAAGATTTCTTCTCAAAGAGAAATGTAAATGCATGGTTGTGTTTCGGATTGAAGTAAATTATAGCCAGAGTAACTAATGGACATATTGAGACTTAACAACTTCAATATGTCCCAGGATGGTGAGCGCAGTGGAATACCAAGCATTGATTTCTTTTTCAAGGTGTTGTTTGGTTTTGCTACTATTCATGAGCGGTCCTATCGCTTACCGTTAGGCGAACGGTATGCTCGTCTCGCCATTCATAGCAATAGAAGAAAACTTAGGAATTAAATATTCAATAATAATAATAAGCCCCCCAAAATCCTACCTTACGTCCGAGTCGAAGACCAGACCACGTGGGGGGCGGACATACGTAATACTGAAACCTACGCAGCCAACAAGGAAAGGTAACCCCTATGGAGAAAATGAGTAATTCGAGATATAATTTACGGCCGCTGCCCGGGGGTCGCCGAGGCGCATCTGGGGCCGATGCTGGATGCCACAGCATGCGAACCATCGGCGGTTAGGAGTCGAATAGGCGGGCTCCTACCGATAAACATACTACAGCCGACTTTATCACCTTCGGTAGTTTATCATCATCAATGTCATCACTAAATAGGCTTATTTCCATCTCCTAATGCATCCCCAAACCCATTGGAAACGAAATTTTTCGCTATCATCACCTTCATCCACAGCGAATTCTCCTGTAGATGTTGTCCAAGAGGCAAATGCCGCTAATCTTGGACCCATCACAGGATCAAAACGTGCGAGAAAGAAATGGACAGATGACATGAATAAATTCATTTGGCGCACATACCTCACAATCACCCAATTAGGATCTAATACCCGTGGGTACTTAGACTCACTCCATAGAGCATTTACTGAAAAATATCCAGAAATGGACGTGTCAAAACAGAGAGAAATTACTGAGCTTGAAACGAATCTCACGGCATACTGTAAAAAGATGCATGACAAATTTATCTATATTTACCCACACCTATTCCATATCTCCGAACAAAGATTAGCAGACCAAAAACGGGCAATAATAAATAATAAGATGGTTTCTAAAGACAGAATTCAACAGATAAAACGTGAAGTGGAAATCCATTTATCGCATACATGTACTGACACATTAAACTCCCACCCAACTCACCCCCGAGATGATGTCGTGCCACATAATATCCAAACAACTGAAATAAATAATTTTGAAAATGGCGCAGAAGCAGGAGTCCCACAATTTTCCACTCCAATACAGAGAAACCCAACAAATAACCCTATAACTAATAAATTCAACATTGACTATGATAAAATAAACCAACAATTTTTTGAAACTATTGATACATTTAAATTTACTGAACCGACAACAAGACCCTTTATCCCGAAACAAAGGGTTTCCAGAAAATTTGCATGCATTGTTGAATATATAAATAGAACTATATTACCAAATTTCTTAAACTCTGAACAGGATTTTCTCACTTTCCAAACTATAGTATACTCAGCAGCCTATACAGCTGCCACATGTATCGGCGCTAAGATAGCCACAGAAAGTGGACTACAACATGAAAAATTTAAACCACCGTGGCAGAAGAGGTTAGAAAATAAAATAGTAATATTCAGAGCAGAAATAGCACGTTTAACACAATATATACAAGGAAATAGAAGTAGAAAGATTATAAAAGCAGTTGAAATAATAAAAATTAAATATAAGATTCACGCCCAGCATGATAGTTTAAATATACAATTAGACCACTTTTTAGATACAATAAAACAGAAGTTAAATGCAGCAGCTAGTAGACTAAAAAGATATCTTACTTGTACAATGCGTAAAAAACAAAACACTCAATTTGAAAATAACGAAAGATTATTTTATAGGGGACTTAATAAATCCGACCAGAGAAACTCAGATACAGACCATGTACCAATACCTACAACCGAAAGGCTTCGGCAATATTGGGCAGCTATATGGGAAAACCTCCTACAGCATAACACCCAAGCTGACTGGTTAAGTAGCATCCGCGAGTCAACCACAAACATACCGTCTTATAGAATTTGACCACATATCCATAGACACTGTTTTAAAAGTAATTAAACATACTCATAACTGGAAGTCACCGGAATCCGATAACATCCAGAATTACTGGTATAAAAAGTTCACATCTACGCACATCCATATACATAGATACTTAAACACCTTCATACATTCACCGGACACAATGCCAGATTATATCACACATGGAGTAACGTATCTACTACCCAAAGACAATGACACCGAAAACCCTGCTAAATATCGGCTGATTACGTGCCTACAAACCATTTACAAAATTTTGACTGCTTGTATTAATGAAACAATACACAGTCACATTAGTGAACATAAAATACTTGCCGAAGAACAGAAGGGCTGTAGGAAGAACAGTCAAGGTTGCAAGGAGCAGTTAACAATAGATGCGATCACAATTAATAACGCTTACAAAACCAATCAAAATATCCACACTACATTTATAGATTACCGCAAAGCATTTGACTCAGTGCCGCACAGTTAGTTGCTAGAAGTTCTCAAGATTTACAAAATCCACCCTACAGTAATGAATTTCCTAAGATCATCCATGCAAAACTGGAAAACTGTTTTAAAACTAAAGCTTAATTCTACTCCAACTATTACTTGAAACTATTCACATTCTTAGAAGAATCTTTCAAGGGGATGCCTTAAGTCCGCTATGGTTCTGTTTGGCGCTCAACCCTTTATCTTTTCTTTTCCATAACAGTAAAGTCGGTTATAACCTTAAATCCACCAACTCTCAATTTACCTTTTCTCATCTATTTTATATGGATGACTATTAAACTCTATGCCAATAGTAAAGATGATCTCTTCCATTTAGTAGATATAACGCAGCAGTTTTCTAACGACATCCATATGCAGTTCGGCGTGGATAAATTCAAAATTTTATTAATAAATAGGGGACAATTACAGCACAATAGGTACCTGCTAGATACTGGTGAACATATTGAGCCCATGGATGAGTGTAGCACCTATAAATACTTAGGATTTAAACAGGCCTGTAAGATACAGCACAAGGATACTAAACAGGAACTCACGAAATATTTAAAACACCGGTTAAACCTTATCTTAAAGACACATCTTAATTCTAAAAATACTTTTAAAGCCATTAATACTTTTGCCATCCCAATATTAACCCAATACTCCTTTGGTATCATAAGCTGGTCGCAAACAGATCTAAATAAACTTCAAAGAATAATAAACAGGGTTTTGACGAAATATCGCAAACATCATCCAAAATCTGCCATAGAAAGACTTATTTTACCGCGTAACGAAGGAGGAAGAGATACAGAACCTACACAATAAACAAATCACATAATTAAGATCCTACTTTCATACTAAATCACATCAGATATCACTCCATAAACATGCATCAGATATAGATATTAAACTCACTCCACTAAATCTTCATGACACACAAATACAACCCAACGAAAGAATTACAGATATAAAGCAGAAAATTGCGAGATGGGCAGAGAAATCTCTGTACGGGAGACACCGATCCCACTTGACTCAAAACCACTTCGATAAAGAAATGTCGAACGAGTGGCTCAAGAAGAGTGAACTGTTCCCCGAAACAGAGGGGTTTATGCTCGCAATCCAGGACCAAGTTGTACTCACATGCAATTATAAAAAGTTCATAATTAAAGATCCAAGCCAAACCACAGATATATGTAGACATTGTAATTCCGCTTCAGAAACCATCCAGCACATAACGGGCGCCTGTAAGTCTTTAGTCCAAACGGACTATAAACACCGGCACGATCAGGTGGCTGCTATTATACACCAACAATTAGCTCATCAATATAATTTCATTAACCAACGAATCCCCTATTACAAATATAAACCCGTAACAATACATGAAAATAGTCAGTTTAAAATCTATTGGGATCGGACAATAATAACGGACAAAACTATCCACTTTAACAGACCTCACATAACTTTACATAATAAGCTAAGCAATACCATATATCTGATTGACATAGCCATACCGAACACGCAACAATATTCAATCCACTACATCAGATAAACTTACCAAATAGATCTTGCAATAGAACTAAAAACCCAATGGAAAGCTAAAACAGTCCATATAGTACCGATTATTATATCCTCAACCGGAATAGTACCAAAAAACTTAAAGCAAAGTCTAGAAATATTAAAAATACCTCCTTATGTTGTACATCTCTTACAAAAAGCCATAATTTTAAACACGTGTCGCATTACTCGAAAGTTTCTGTCATCATCATCAGTATCATCCACATTTACTATAATTTAACCTGATGTGCTTGGCTACGGCCCGTATATCAGGTGTATTTGCCCTTTTATGAAGATAAATCAATATAAATCAATAATAAAAATAATTAATTTATTGACATATTTTGATTTAAGAGCGTTATACTTTTGCGATTCTAAATTATTTTGAAGTAATCATAATCATAACCAAAAAATAACGTTTTAATTTACTACTTGGCCTTCTTAATATAATCAGTAAGACTTAAAATACTTCTTAGTAATAAATATTATTTTTGACAAACATTATTGAAACTCTGAGGTTTCTTTTGAATCTAGGGTCGGACAAAGTGATATTGGATTTTTCTATTCATTATGATCGGCCTGAAAAGATGACACCGCGAAAGGTTTACAACCTATCACACGGTTGTTCCTGGTAGCATATCTGCCGACACCGTCTGAGATAAACGCGTGAGTTTATAATATACGTATGTACACAGTTTTGCAGTTTCTATTTTTGTAGAAAAAGTATTTTATCCATCCGTTTAGTAATTTATAAAATGATGGTTGCCGTTTCTTTTTAGGATAACACAATTAAATCTAATTACAAATGTACATGTACTACAAACTTTCACCTGTTCTTCTAACATGATTACAAAAACCCATCAAACGCCAATCGGACTCGCGCACGCAGGGTTCCGTGCCATCACCTATAAAAAGATGATAAGAAACCCAAAAAATCACGTTTGTTCCTGTTTATTCAGATCGAGTTAAAAATTGCTCAAAAATTACGTTTGTTGGGAGCCCCCCTTTTATATTTACTTTATTTTTATTTAATTATGTATATAATACATCACACGTAATATATTCAGGTGATAAAATGTATACTTTCGTTGATAAAATAAATTCACGATGAACATGAAATAATGTATCGATTCTATAAAATAGTAAATAAACACATTTAAATGCAGCGTCTCTTTCACTTCGAACCGTACTTTTCACCAGAGCAAAATAAATTAATGATGAATGAATAATTAACAATGAACACATAAATTCTAATTTGAATTATTCGAAACTAGTTGACAAAACAGATTCGCAAATACATTTAAATAATTATAATCCCATAACACGTTTACAAACTTATTTGTTTTCAATAAGCACTCACCTTCATTACGAAAGAAAATTCGGCCATTCCCTGCTCCCGGCTCCTGTTCACTATTTTTTAATCACTGTTTATTTAATCAATCCACCATTTCTTTAAATGACAAAAAGTTGCACTAATATACACAAAAACAACTCGCTGTTCAGAAATACACCATAACTACAAAAATAACAGTCAATTTTATACGTACAAACAATACCTCTCAATTCATAGATACAAAACGAAAAAAAGAAAAAATATGACGGGTAAACGCAATGATAGAGAAACAACGATTGAAATATTTTCAAGTTGTATCCGTTCGCTCGTTGTCGCAACGGATTTGCAATTTACAAATAAACACCGGAATTGAATGTTATGTAGCATTATATGCCTCTGCTTCCGTTAAAAACCATAATATCCATTCCAGAATGGCTTGGAATGAAATTATTTCTATTTAATTCGACAGCCTCCGTGGCGCATGATCGAAAGCCGTTTGTGAAACAAGACTTTATCTCACAAAATATTTTATCCCTCTCCTATTGAATTTGATATTAACCTAGCAAGGCCAAAATGTATTAACATTTTCAATATGTAAAGTATTGTGATACATTCTTTAATCGTACATCGTACATAACATTATCTTAGAAGCGCACGTGGACTGAGGCCCTGAGTACTACAACTATCTATAAACTTGGTGTTACTCATGTAAAACCCGAGGAAATGGTAAAATAATAGCTAAGTCAAGGCCTCCGTGCCACTCACTGCCACTCTAAAAATATAAAACCAAATGCCAATAGCCGTATAGCAAAGGAGATGTATATCTCCTTTGCTTCATTTATAAAAAAAATATTATCTATATATATAAAACAAGTCGGGTTTGTTACAACACTTATAACTCGAGATCAGCTAGACCCATTTTCATGGTTTATACTTCTATAGCAGAATAGGTACATCTTAAAAATAATGAAAACTCAACGAAAACATAATTATAAAAGATGAATCATCTCTAATATAAAAATAAGTCGGGTTTTCCGATCGAAAACTCGGGTCGAAAAACCGATTTGGCTGATTTTGGTCTTGAAATATTCGTGGAAGTCCTGGGAAGGATTCAGGAGTGAGAAAAATTGGAAAATTTCTAAGGAAGATACCAAAAACCTTTTTTTTTTTGGGTATTGTTCAAGCGTGATGCATCCAGCCAATATAGGATGATCTTTGTTTATTTGACGGGAGATGTAAAAGACGGTCAAGCTTCTACCACCATCCAACGTAAAATGATCTATCTTTCCATTGTCTTTCATTGACGGCTGACGAAATAGAACAAAATTCAAAATAATTGTACATCGTGTATATAATATTATCTAGATACGGCGTCTTGCACGTAATTTTGTTAAATGTTAAATAAAAAGATTCCATATCTGCCAAAATAACTTATAGTTTTTTGAGATTATTGCAAGTGCAGTGCAGTTTTAAACAAGATATACTCTATCGAAGCGTTTTGCCGGAGTACACCAAATTATATCTAATTATATTTTTTCGTTTTCATAAAGGACATTGTTTTTTGAATTGATACCTCTAGATGCGTTGGGGGATAAATTTAAATTCCGCATTAGTATTGTTTTCAGACTCAAGAATAAAAAAAATATTGGTACGTTGATGCCGTATCTAGACATTATAATGAAACGATATGCAGTTTTATATTTTTAAATATTTGTTCTATTACATACGTCACCTGGTAAGGCAGTATGAAGGTTTTATTAATTTGTATATGGTAACGTACTAGACGCGACTGCCAACAAGTTAACGATGGTCACGGGTTCAAATCCCAGGGCACACCTCTGACTTTTCGGAACTGAAAAAAACGCTAAAGTTTTTAATGTCAAAATTTCATAAGGCAATCTTTATATGTATTTTTTTATTATTGTTGATTGAGTTAATTTTGGTTTAATATATACAAATACATATATAATATAAATACAGGGTATATCAAGACTGCTACCGAAAACGAAGCCGGGTGGTAGTCTAAGCGACTTCAGACACAATGCAACAGAAAAAGTTGCAAAAAAAAGCGACAATTTTTTTTGTTATTTTTTTCCTATGGCCATATTTGGGTGGTAAATAATTTTTTCCTAAAATAATAGTGTATACCCTTTTATTTATAAATACTCTAAGGTATAAAAGAGTTTAAATTATTATTTTAGCAAAAACTATGGATTTACCACCCAAAAATGACGATATTTAAAAAATCATAAAAAATAATTGTCGCGTTTCTATGCGAAATTTTTAATTGCATTATGTTTGTAGCCACTAAAACTACCACCGGGCTTCGTTTTCGGTAGCAGTCTTGAGATACCCGGTATATGGAATAACTAGTGGAGGTACCTATTTTATTATATATGTATGTCAATTACTTTTATTTGATGTCACTGTATTTAATTAGAATAGTAGTTTTGTTCAGTGTTAATTATCATTATGACTAGCTGCATGTCCGAACTTTCAAAATAGGAAAAGAAATAAAATGAATCTCTGGATGTAATGTTGCGACTTCGATATGTGAGCCCCTAACGCAACTAATAACATCATGAAGAGAACTTAACCGAATTAGGCCACGTAATTATTATTCGCATCGTGTCTAGAAAGACGAGGAATGCGACAACCATAGACCTAAAACTCGAAACAAACAATTGTAAACCGGGTTCGAGAAAGCATAGTAAAATCGAGGACTACTGATACTCTTTAGGTATTTGTGATATTAGGGATGTGCTAGTTCAGATCTCACCGTAAGCAGTGTCGAGAACTTGCTGTTAAAATCCACTGTAAAGAAATATACGGTTAAAGATGTTGCAAATATTATAATAAAAATTAGTTAAAAAACATCGTAAGGAAACCTGCATACCATGGAGATTTGTAAAGAATTTATATGGTATGTAAAGTCCGCCAGCCCGCACTAGGCCAGCGTGGTGCATAATATGGCCTAACCGCTCTCAATCGTACTCTCGATTGTAGAAGAGGTCCGTGCTCTGCAGTGGGACGTATATGGGCTGATACAGTACACAGTTTCTTTCATTTTTCTTTATATATTTTTTATTTTATAAAATATACAATTTCCCGCGATCCAGGTTCGTCTAGTGCGGGGGCCTTTGCAAATGATACTGTTTTAACTCTGTACCTATATTAAATAAATAATTTGATTTAATTTGCACTAGCCCAAAGTCAACCCACAGCTCTGAATTTAAACATTCATTGAAATAAAAACTGTTATTCTACGGAATACCCTTTAGATCGAAATTAGCCACCAACCGTTATGCATTTAAGGTGAGAACTTGGGAAGACATAATTGGTAAATTAGGTTACTTGTATATGTTGTGTATGTATATAACATTGCTTGGTTTTCTATACAATGCAACGTGTAACATAATTAATACGACCTGTTAGTAGTACGTGTTCAGAATATGCTACTAGATCGAACTCAATAACTTAACTCAATGCTGCTAGAATAATTACCACGACACAAGACAAGTAGAGCAAGAGCTGTAAAGAGTATCAATTAATGCGAAAAAAATTTTTGAATAGTTTTTTTGTTAAAACATTAATATTTGTTTTAATTGTCTTAAAAGTAATAGAAAACGGTATTCATATGATATATATCACGTCACATTTATTATATTTATATGATATAGTACTTCAATACGAATAAAAAATAAAATACTAAAAAGTAAAAAATAATAATGAATATACCACTGCAAAGCAAAAAATAATATTTATTTCATTGTACTTGTACCCGCTGATTAATTTGCTTATTGACTTGACTAACCAACAAATCGAAATATATGCCTAATACACTGAAGGCGGGCCTCCAAGCACCAAATATGTAGGACCTATGTCTTATATTAATTTAAATATCAATATGTATCATAATCTAATAAATTCTGTTCCTTTCGTTGAGAATCGAGAATTTCTGCAGCATTCTTAGGTAATCCAAGATCATCATTAAGTTTTTCCAAGGGGCCATAGTTACAGATTTAATAAAACTATATTTTTAAACCACGTTTTTTTTTCACGGAATTAAACCATAAAATACGTAAAACATTTTTTATTTCTTTTCTTACAGGAAGAAAGACATGTTACGAGTAGTAGTGTAGGAATAATAGCAATAGCAATCACAAATATCAGGTGATGTTGGTAATAACATTTCACAGGTAATATAAATAAGCAAAATTTTGCGATTTGCAATAGTGATTCACAAAGCCGACCGGCTAACATTTTTATAAGATTTCGTGTAGTCTATGAAAGAGTGAGTTTTTTACGAACCCATTTAAACAAGACACTAAACAATCAATTTTGTGTGTATAATTTTAGTTGTGATAAATGGTTATAATATATGGTCAGTTTTCATGTTTACAAATTCTGGTGGAGGGTAATTAGCAATAGCAGAAATATAGAGCATGCTAAGGCTTCAAAAATAATGTGGTGATATTAAATGAAAATGGTGATATTTCCTAGTACTACAGGTTAGCAAAAATAGATTAAAATGGTCATAGAGTATAGAATAAAAATATAGATCCTGGAATCAAGTATGTAAAAAAAAACGAATTTACCGATTTTACGAACTAAATATTTATATGCAAATAAAATGTGACGTGATACGTTAAAGTAGAAATTTACTATATACAGACAAATACCAACATCTACATGTTTGCGATGAATTTATTTAAAAACTTTTTCATCGCAGACCTGAGATTATTAAAAAAATACAACTTTTTCTATTCCGGGATACTTCAAATTTATATTGATATTTGTTATTAAATTAAATGGAACTTGTAAAAAAGCTCAATCAAAACTTGTATTTAATTTAATTACTCAAATGTTTGCTAAATTTTGTATTCAAACCCTTATCACCTTACTTTATACTTAAATTTAATTTCCATTCCATTTGAAGTATGACTAAAATTGGGCTGATTTTATATTTTTAGCAAGAATTAAACCTTGTAATTAAAAAAGTCATACAGTTGAATTGAGACCCTCCTCGCGAAGGCTATTCCACTCTTGCTCTGATCTTGTACTCGGACCGACATGGTGGCGTTGTTGTATATACACCTCAACACTTCGATGTACCGATAGTCTATGTGGCACCGCTGAAGAGACTGTAGCACAGCCCAGGTCTTAATCGAATCGAAGGCTTTCTCATAGTCCACAAACGCTAAACAAAGCGGCAAGTTATATTCCTCGGTTTTTTGTATAACCTGCCGTAGCGTATGAATACGGTCTATGGTACTAAAGCCTTTTCGGAAACCGGCTTGTTCGGGAGGCTGGAAGTCATCAAACCTGCGTTCGAGACGATTTGTGATGACCTTCGAAAACAACTTATAGACATGGCTCAGGAGCGAGATGGGCCTGTAGTTCTTCAGCAAAGTGTTATCACCTTTTTTGAAGAACAGTATCACCACGCTCCTGCTCCATGCCTCTGGCGTTGAGCCCTCGAGGAGAACAGAATTGAAGAGCCTCTGAAGGACTTTCAGTATCGACGTTCCACCCGCTCTCAGAAGCTCTGAAGTGATTCCGTCCTTACCCGGCGCCTTGTTGTTTTTAAGTTGTTTGAGGGCCATCTCAATCTCACACAGGCTGATGTCCGGGATATCATCGCTAAAGTGTCGGATCAACTCGGCTCTCGGATCTTCGGCCGAGCTAACAGTAGGTTCGGCAACCGAGGTGTAAAGCTGTCCGTAGAACCTCTCGATCTCTCTTAATACCTCTACCCTCATCGATACCATGCGGCCATCGACCGTTTTCAGGCTAGACAACTGGCTTTGCCCAATAGACAAGTCTCTTGCAAACACTTTGGAGCCTCCGTTCCGCTCAATTGTCTCCTTAATGCTCACAGTATTGTAAGCACGGACATCGTGTCGCAAGGACTTCCAGATCCGTCTATTGATCCGCCGATATGCTTCGGCGTCAACGGAAGACTGCAGCGTCAAAGATCGACATTCGGCCATAAGGTCAAGAGTGTGGATCGAGAGTTTTTGTGGTCTATCTCTATGGCGAAGTCTAAAATACTTAGATCCCACCGTATGGACAGCTCCTACCACACCGCTGTTTAACTCGTCCACTGCAAGGTTTTCTTTTAGTCAATCAAAGCGATTTGTCAACTCGAGTTGAAAGCTCTCGGGGTTTTGGATATGGGCGCGAGTAGGTCGGAGCGTAGACTTCATCAAGCGACGCCTTTCTAATTGGACGTTGATATTCAATATGCCCCTAACCATTCGGTGATCACTGCCGGTTTTCACCTTTGTTGATCACAGAGACATCACTGAACATCCGTCTATTCGTCGTCAAGATGAAACCTATCTCATTTCTCGTAGAACTGTCAGGACTCAGCCAGGTCCATTTCCTGTGAGGCGGCTTCTGGAAAAAAGAGTTCATCGCAAAGAGTCCCTCTTTTTCCAGAAAGTCGGCCAGCCTCTGACCCCTGAGGTTCCATTGCCCATGTCCAAATTGCCCCACTTTCAACTCTGCATCGCTTCTCTTGCCCAACTTTGCGTTGAAGTCCCCCATAACAATATTGAAGTAGGTTTTGGAAGTATGTATGGCCCGACTTATGTCCTCATATATCTCCTCTACTTCTTCATCTGGGTGTGTCGAGGTCGGCGCGTCAGGTATACGCCTTCAACGAATATCTTTTTGATATTCTGATTATAAGGTACACTACCCTACTCGACACACTTTCGATGAATACGATGTTGTTGATGAGAGACTTGTGGACGAGAAATCCGTTACCTCCTCGGGACTGTTGGTCGTCCCCCCGGTAGAAGAGCAGGATACCTGACTTCAGGGTTATCGTATCCTCCCTGATTCTTCGGACTTCCGATAACCCCAGAATGTCCCAGTGTAACCCGCTCAATTCTTCTTCCAGTTCGACAATCTTCTCGTCTGTCCTCAAAGTACGTATGTTGTGTGTTACCAAGGCCAGTCGTCGTCGGGGGTTATAGCCAGGGCCAACCCGGGGATTTTTAGCACCCCCTGCCCCACCGTAACCATGGGTGCTACCATCGCCAGGAATAGTGGGGCTGCCGGGGACTGGGGGCCTGGTCAATTTTTGTGTCGACATAGGGTTTGTGAGTAGAGGATATAATGGGAAAGGAGAGTATGGCCTGTAGGAGTGGATACTGCAGCCATGGAAGGGAATATTTGTAGTGACTGCAGTAGCTCGGGGGCTGAGGTCGCGTACTCGCGTACGTAATAATATACAGTGTGACAAGAATGTGATCGATAAGAAACTGGGTGGTAGTATTTCAGACATAATGCTATTAATAATAAATAAATAATAAATAACACCCAACAGTGACATACATTGTCCTCGCCTTACACTAAGATCGAGTCTTGTGTCGTGGGTATCAGGAACTACGAGAGAGTTTTTGGTATCACAAACACCCAGACCCGAAAGAAATATTTGTGGACCGCACAAACATTTCTCTCGGTGCGGGGATCGAACCTGCGGCCTCTCGTTTCACAGGCGACGTCTAACCAATTGCGCCACGGAGGCTGTCTTGTTAAATTATACAGTATGTTTAGTTAAAGGGGATCTTATAAATGGGCTGTTTGACCGGTGCGTCACCACTGTCTCTCAGACCGACTATGATGCGAAACCAAGTTCAAATGTACGAAAGTTCGACTTAGGAAGTAAGTTACAAGATTTCCACTTCAAAAATTCACTTCTAATCTGTATGATACTTATCATTCACTCCGAACTTATTCTACGGTTTTGACGTAAGATAGAGGATACGAACATTTTTTAAAGTAGCTAGGCGAATTTGGTGCAGTTTTATTTGAAATTCGTTTCCAATAATAGAGTAACCCCCTTGATTTTCTTTTATTTCGAAAGTGCTTCTAGTCACTTATTTATTGTTCTAAGTGGTAAAAAACTTCATCAGATAAGCCACCTACTCTTCTAACCCTATGTTATAAAACATCATTATATAACGTCCACGAAAACTCCACAATATTAAAAATCAAAACTACATCACCCTCCAAGTTCACGCAAACACTCAAAATTTGCAATCATACATCAAAGCAGTGTCCCTCCGACTAAATACGGCTCAAAATAACAATATACTCTCCCCTGATTCGAACGAGACACTATCAAAAGGGACGGGTCATATTGATTCAATCATAATTAGGTCTACTGGAATGTAATATGTCATTTAACTAGCTTATTTCTTTATGATAGTGAACCGTGGTATAAATTTTACTCAAAAAATACCTTACTATAATATACAGCATATCTTTTATTCATAATCATGGGTCACCATGGCTAGATAGAAATGTTGATTTTGAAGAGAGAAAGGTTATAATTAAAGAGCTTGTTCAGTTCTTAGTAGTTCACACTCTTGGCAGTGATCGTGGTTTTTTTTATGTCACAATTCCTCTATCATTGACGCTTCCTTGTGCGCCCATGCAATGCAGCCTTTATTTGATCTTTCCAACGCAATGGCGCTCTATCAAATAGCTTGTATGGAAATAAAATAAAACATGGGAGATAATTTTTTGTGTTAATGAAAGTTTTTTAAAATAAACTTATTGTATCTGGGAACCACAAGCATTAAATAATTAAATACAACAGTCACATACATTGTCCTGGCGTCACATTAAGGTTGAATCTTTGGTCGTGGGTATCAGAAACTACGAGAGACTTGTCTGCCTCGCAAACGCCCAGATCTGAACAAATACCTGTGGATCACACAAATATTTGTCTCGGTAGGGGCATCGATCCCGTGCCCTCACATTACACAACCGGCGTCCAACCAAGTTCGCTACGAAGGCTACATAGTACCCAAAAAATAAGACGTGGTATATTCATATTGCTAATTCAGAAGAAAAATCCAAAAACAAAGAAAGAAGAAATGCATTAAGTTATCTTTATCTTCTTACCAAACCACTTAAATTAATAAAATCTGTTCCCCTTACATTGATTTAGTCCACTCAATTCCGCCCGACATGATAAACATTATTCATAGCAACGAGGGGTCGTAGTACCCCTACGTGTAACCTTGACCCAAGACGTGTTCAGACCCCTAATGTTTGGGGTAAGACCCCTCGTTAAAACAATATTGTGTTACCTATTGGCGCACTATGATACGAGGTGCTCGGATAAATATTTGCCGATTACAAATGTTTGTCTGGTTTGGTTATTTTTGTAGAATATTTAAGTTTTGTTTTATATTATACAGTGTGACTTTACTATCCCAGGCTACATTGTGCCAAAATCCTTTTGTCAACAATTGCGATTTGTACATTTAAAATCTCTAAATAATAGTTTCATTTCAACGCGTCTTTATAAGTTTTAGGTAGGTTCCCGAACCGAACTGAAGTTTAGCTAAGAGTTAAAAATATTCGAATCTATACGGGTACCTAAAATGTTATAACTAAAGTCACGATTTTTAACAAAAAACATCACAGATTATTTTATGTTTTGTAATGCATTAGGACATGACGGGATATAACGGGACGAAATGGAAAAACCATGACGGTAGTCACATAGTTTAAAAGTGAATAAAACAATAGGTAAATTTATTTGCACCCAGCCAAAGACGATCGGGTTTTATACATACATACATAAACTCACTCCTTTTTGCCGGAAGGCGTAGGCATCGGTCCCAAAATACTCACATTTTGATGATTTGTATGTTCCGTCCCACGTTGTGATGGGGGCAAGCCTATCGCCATATAGGGCACAAATTCCTGCCTCCGGGCTGATAAAGAATCGAAACATCCAATATCACTTTGCCGACCCGGGATTCAAACCCGAAAACTTAGCTATGTAACTGTACCGTAGTACAACTATGGCACCGAAGCACATAGTTTAATGTAAACAAATAATAGCAGAAAAAAGTTTCCCTCGCCCAAATATAATATCACCTCAACTCAATATCATATGACAATTTTGGTAATGATGTTTACATGATATAAATGGAGGCCAAATTGACTTTGGTATCAGTTTCCGTTTAGGGAGATATTACTACTTCTTCCGACTAACTATTAATTAAATAATTAACGCATAGTGATAGACGCTTGTGTATTTACACATATGCCTCTATGAATTAGTTAAATTCGTAATAAATCTAGTTATCACAATGTGAGTCAGAAAATACAAAGCGAAATTTGTGTAGCACCTTAGCCGACTCCCTCTGGGAGAAATGCGTGAGATTACGTGTGCATGTAAAATACAACAATCCGTCTTTAAATATTCCTTATTTAGAATCGAAACATAACCAACATAAATTACACAAATATTTCATGCTGTTTTTTCAAATATTTTGTTTTAAAAGTTGGACCAGTAAAATGTGAAGTTTAAATTACACGAGCATAATATTATGGAACGTAGTTATTTACGTTTTTCCATCCAGCGCGCTGGGAGGCGCCGAATACACCAAATATTTATTGCACAATTCAGTCCATATTTTTGTAGGATATAAATTATAAGCAGAATTGTATCGACCGGCTCAAAATAGTAATTATTTCTTATAGGTCGATACTAAAAAGAAAAGAAAGGATGGATGGAGAAAAGAAGAGCATAGAAAATATCTTGTAATCAAAACACGCAACGCACCGTCATAATTAATGACTTTGGCTGACTAATTTATGCCTGAACCAAAGACAATTATTTTTACATTTTCGTACAAACCCGAATCCAACTTATCGAACACCGCTGGATTTCCGATCAGGAAACAAACGCAAAAATGACAATAGCTGTAATTAATACAAAAGTAAAAGTGTAGACAATAGGAATAATATCTCCTGATAGGCAATTGTTATCGGAATTAGAGAGCTGCGCGGGCTCAGGCACCGCATATGCAAAACAGCTGTTCAATGCTGTTTAACGAAGACGTATGTGACTAAAATCGCGATGCATTGGCATAATTCGCCGTCTCGGATCGCGTATACTATGAATATAAATACCTCTAATTACAGAACAACAGGTTTGTTAGATACAACCCTATTACAAGACAAGGCGTGACTAACAAAATTATGTGCGGTCAACCCTGTGTGGCATTATTATTGTAATTACTAGCGGCCCGGCCCGGCTTCGCCTGGGTGCAAATACAGATTCCAGTCCATATTTTATTTAAAATCAATATGACAGCCGTTGTCTAAACTGCTTATCCAATTCCAATCCCATCCTGTACCTATTCTTATGTCCCATTTTATCCACCTTATATTCTATTCTTTGCCATCTCTCCAGATTCAAATCATTATTTTGCTACGGAGATATTATAACACTACTCCGACGACATTCATTGAAATCAATTAAAAGATACCATAGCTGACCCGACCACGCTTCGCTATGGCTTAGTTATTATATGATTAATTTTATATTCAATTATTTAGCATAGAGAAAAAGCCCGACCCACCTTTGACTGGATGCAGATATTTTTTTATTTTACTCCACACCAAATACATTTTATTTTTCGTATAAGCTCTTGTATACCTAAACATGAATTAGCTATCCTACTATCCTGCTCAATTCCGTCCCATCCCGTCTGTTCAGTCACTTCCCGATACGTCCCGTCCTTTCTCTTCATTAACCATCCCGTCTTATACAGTGCATTTACATTTCGTCCTATTAAATCTGTCAGTTATCCCAGTCTTCTCCCAGCTATCCCACTCTATTATATCCAGTTTCTCTCTACTTTCTAAACACTTTATCGATTTTGATTATCCATGCAATATCCCATCCCTTATTTCACCCCCACTATGCTGTTTTTCCAAAAATATTACGCCATTACTCTTGTTAGTAATAAAGAGATGAAATATTAATTTTCGTAGAAATGCACTCACACACACACAATTAACGTAGAAACAATTATATTTAACTGGTTTTTGAAGACACAGGCAACGCCTAATTTGAGAATCCCTGCAATATTCTCCATAATTATATAAAATTTTTATTTTATTCAGTTCAGTTCAGTTTTTATTTTTATGTGTTATTTTATTAAAGATTTTTCATTTTCAAGTGAAATTCTATCTTGAAAAGAAGTAAAACTTAATACATGTGAATATTATTTATTTAATTGTCCTATATTTATGTAGCATCATAATATACTCTTTAGTTTACAATAAATTCCTGAACGTATGCATAAATATTTGACAATCAATTTAAATGTCAACCACTTTTCATTACTGTCATTAATTTACATCTTTAAAATCTAAAATACGCCATAAATCGAATATTGTGGCTATGTGTTGTCGATTCGAAACCTTTATTTAAATACGTTATTTAATTTTAGGGAAGAGTTTACCGTATCGACGTTATGAACATTAAATCTTTGACAGTTACAAACCCATGAACATTTTGTATGGCAAAATGATTTTTCCTTTTTTTATACTTTCGTCAATTCAATCGAGATAAAAATTATCCCACCTTTAAGTTGGAACAAATAACACATATCTACAAAATTTCATTATAATCAGTTGAGTGGTTTAGGAGTCCATCGCGGACAAACAACGTGACACGTGAATTATATATATTAAGATATATTCGTGTCGGTGTGAATTCATGCATTTAGGTATGTGTGCGTGTATGTGTTTCTTGTGAGGCTGATGTAAAATGTGAAACCTTTATTTTTTTGCCATAATAAGCGAGGCGACCATGCAGTTCACCTGATGGCAAGCGCTCATGAACAACGCCTTGAATTACAACGCAATGCTTGGCGCTCCACTACGCTCGCCATCCTGAGACACTTATGTCTATTTTCAGTCTCAATTGTCTAGTAGATACTCTGGCTACAATATCCTTCAGAGAGAAATACAACAGTGTATTTACATTGCTGTTTGGTGGGAGAAATAGTATAGATACAGTAATGGAGTACATGTGAGGAAAAATCCAATGAGTAAAACGTTTAGAGTAAGAAACGATTCTGATTTAAACAAGATTGTTTAAAATGTTATCTAATACTTTTGTCACGTCAACCAATGTATAATAAATATAATTTAGCATTTAGAAATTTAATGAAAGTTAACTCCAAGACTAAAGATTTAAATGACCTGCTATACTATTATAAAAGCATAAGCGCCTCTGCTTCGCTAAGGATACCAGCACTACTCTATTGTTTATATCATCGTGTTGTTTTCTTAATTGCCTGCACGCGTGATACTATATCTGTCCCACTCTTATTGATCTACGTATACGTTATGCATAATTGCTTGCCTTCTCGCTTTATTACGTACATTGCAATGTTTATTGATCACGGGGTGCAGTTAATAGTTAGTCTATTTCTGCCCACCCTTTAAGTGGATTATTGTACTATCCTTGTTATGTTATTTTAAATTGATTTGGTTTATATTAATATGTTACGCAATATGTCGTTATTATTATTGTCCACAATGTTTGATGATTCGATGAATGGATTAAGTATTTTTTACCAAAATGTTCGGGGCCTTCGAACGAAATCGGATTCATTTCACCGACAAGTTTCGACGAATACTTATGATATAATTATGTTAACTGAGACGTGGTAAACGGATGGTATTTTAAGCTCGGAGTTCTTCGATAATCGGTATATCGTATGGCGCCGTGATAGAGACTGATATTTCTGATAGATATATGATTGTTGGTGATTTTAACATGAGTAGTATTAAATGGGTCCTTACCGATGATACATCACTTGTCCCAAAAAACCCTATCACTAGTGACGAACAACTACTAGTTGACGAGCTGTGTTCTTCAGGACTGATGCAATATAATAATGTCAGCAACAAATATGGTAAAATATTGGATTTAGTTCTCTCCAACTTTAAAACTAGTGTTTCAGAATGTTCAGAGCCTCTGGTCACTATTGATCCATACCATCCAGCTTTGTTAATTACCGCTGATATTTTTGAGTTGCCTGGCCTGGACATGTCTCCATGGTTGGATTTGCAGATGAATTTTTTGTTAAATTTATTATGGACTTGATGAATAAATTCATACCTAAAAAATCTATCAAGCCTAAAACTTATCCTGTATGGTATAGTTTTGCACTTATCAAATCTATCAAGGAAAAATATAAATATTTTAAGAAATTTAAAATTTATGCCAACAAATCTGATGAACTATAATTTAAGCTGCTGCGTGATAGAGTTAAGACACTTGAATCTAAATGTTACGTTGATTACCTTGCAGCTACAGAAAAATCAATTTAAAAAAATGCCAAATATTTTTGGACTTTTGTTAAGCATCGGTATAATTCGAATGCTATTCCTAGTGTACTTAATTATAACAATTAATCTTTACTTTTTGGGGTCTCGATTTGTAACGCATTGTCATCTTATTTCCATTCAAATTTTCTTAATTCTATCTTTTCCAGTGGTGATACATGTTCGAACCAGCTGTCCCTTGACTTGTCGTCTAATACAATAAATAAGTCACATTTATATTAAAGTTGAAAACGTGACTAATTTACTACGCAAGCTTGATACATCAAAGGGTGCTGGTCCGGACAAAATTCCTGCCAAATTTCTTGTCAATTGTGCAACATCAATCTGCTTACCAATCACTATTTTATTTAATAAATCTTTGTCTACGTGTGTCGTACCCAGGATTTGGAAGTCTGCATTCATTACACCTGTGCATAAAAAAGGTTCGAAAACTGAGATCACTAATTATAGTCCAATATCGAAACTTTGTATTATAGCCAAGGTTTTTGAAAGAATAATATACAATCAGATATACACAACTCTTTCTCAATCATTTAGTTCATTCCAACATGGGTTTTTAAAGGGTCGGTCCACTACCTCGAATTTAATCCTTCTTAATGATTTTATTACCAAAGCTATGGATGATGGTGAGCAGGTCGATGTCGTTTACACGGATTATAGCAAGGCCTTTGACCGTATTGACCATGGGATCCTGTTGAAGAAGTCGAACTCCATGGGAATTTGTGGTGATCTTTTTAGGTGGTTTTCTTCCTATATAGAGAATAGGTCACAAGCTGTAGTGCTTAATAATTATATGTCGAAATGGGTACCCGTGCCTAGTGGAGTACCACAAGGATCATTGCTTGGGCCGCTACTATTTATAATTTATATAAACGACATAGGCCTGTGCCTGAAATCCTCTAAATTATTATGCTTTGCAGATGACATGAAGATCTTTAGGACTATTTCTAATTTCAATGATATGGAAACACTTCAGAGTGATCTTTGTCGACTACACGAGTACTGTAAATTTAACAAACTCGATTTGAACCCTTCGAAATGTTCCGTCATTACTTACACAAGGAAACATAATGCCTTAATTACCGACTATACTTTGGGAGGCCATATACCATTGCCCAGGTGCCATACCACTCGTGATCTAGGGGTATATCATGACTGCAAATTAATTTTTGACAGACATGTTGAAGCTGTTGTGACGAAGGCTTCAAAATCCCTTGGATTCATAATGCGGATCTCTAAATCTTTTACTGAGGCCAAAACTCTCAAAATACTGTATTGCACATTTGTCAGGATGCATGCTTGAGATGCGTCGCAGGTCTGGAACCCACTTTATCATAAATATATTGAACGTATTGAGAATATACAAAAACGTTTTGTAAAATACCATTGTTTCCATCAACAAATCCCATACAGCACCGATGATTATTTCCAACTCTGCAAAAAATTCCATCTACTGCCTCTTAGTAATCGTAGAGAAATAAGTGACTGCATATTCCTTTTAAAAATATTGCAAAATGATATTGACAGCCCCGAACTTTTGGCGAAAATATTTCTTAATATTCCTACTCGATCAATTCGTTTTAATCCACCAATACATGCATCCAAGGCATCTTCGAATTATAGACAGAATAGTTATTTGGTGCGTGCTACCAGGACCTTTAATAAATTGTGTAAACAACATGATCTTGATGCTTTTACAACCAGTGTGTCTAGGGCGAGAAGGCGCTTGAGCCAAAGTTTCTTTAGCCAATAAGTTATTTATTTTCTAACACATATTGGAATATATATATTTTTATATCAGTGTATCTATAAGTGAAAACTTGTTATTAGCTCTATGTTATTTATACTGTGTCTAATCATTCTGTTATTAGCCGTAATTTTTCCATGTTTTAAAATAAAAAAATAAATAAATAAAATAATACAAATACACACGCCGGCGCAATTAGATAAACACGCACAAAAATTAGTATTTTTTTAAATTTTGTTTGCTTTAAATGGTCTTTGTTTTTATATTTCAGCACCTTTAAAAAATTAAATGATGCAAAAACATTTTTGGATATTTTGAGTTTTATCGTTAATTATATGCTCTCAAGTGTTTTTAAGATTTATTCACTTTCAAGTGGTTTCACAAAATTTAATTTCATTGTATGTGACTTAAGGTATTTTTATTGTTATTGTTTTTAGAGTACCTGTCTTGTAGGATATAAAATGAGTGGCTTACCTTCCACTGAAGTTGCCAGAGCGGTAACAATTATTGAAAATGGTCAACGGTAGGATTCAGTAAGTCGCGGATTGGGTGTGTCGGTATCTGTCGTCTTTTTCAACGTTAAACGTTAGAGGCACATAGGCTCATATGTGCGGATGCCAGGATAAGGTAGAAAACGGTGAACCAGTACCCAGGATCATAATTTTATACGGCTGAAAACTTTGAGAAATCGTCGTCAAACGGCTATTCAGACCTTTTGGGTCATGTCACATGAAGTCTGAAGAATGTTAATACCAGTGAGCGTACAGTGAGAACACGCTTAAATGAAGTTGGACTGAAGTCTTACGTTCCACCCAAAGCTCCAAAACTTGAGGTGGTCATAGAGTAGCCAGACAAGCTTTTGCTCATCGACACCGCGACTGGACAAATGAGTGGAGCCGAGTTTTGTTTAGTGATGCAAGCAGTTTTGGTGTGAATTGCATTGAAAGAAGGGAGAGGATTTGGAGGTATCGGGGAGAACGCTAATCGAGCAAACTTTACTGAAAGAGGTGTCTTATGGCGGAGGGTCAATTTTGGTATGGGGTGGTATATGTTTGGAAGCACGCGCGGAGTTAATACTTATAGAAAATGGGTCTTTAACTGCACAAAGATACGTCTCAGAGATCTTAGAGTCCCATGTATTGCCTTTTGCACCATCCATAGGCGAATATTTTTTATTTATGCATGATAATGCGCGGCTCCACGCAGCGCAAATAGTTCGCGACTACTTAAATCAGGCCCAAATTGCGTAAATTGATTACCCATCAAGATCACCAGACATGAATCCGATAGAGAACGTGTGGACGTCATCGGAAGAAAGATAAATGGAAGAAACCAAGCCCCTAAGATCGTCCAAGGATTAAAATTCATGTTAGTGCAAGACTGGGAGAATTTGTAGCAAAAAAATATTGTTGGCGTCATTAAAAGCATGAAGGATCATATCCAGACTCTTATCAGAGCCCGTGGTAGCAATACGCATTATTAATTTTCTTAAATTATTTCTGTAAGTTTTTAAAATACACGATTACATTTGACAATACAGAAATTTTATTTTACTGTATTTACGTTTATTTGCATTTGCGTCATTAATTAAAGTACTTTTTACCCAATTATAGTAATTTATTATAAATTTTGCCACTTAGAACAATAAATAAGTAACTAGAAGCACTTTCGAAATGGGAAGAAAATCAGGGGGGTTACTCTATTGTTGGAAACGAATTTCAAATAAAACTGCACTAAATTCGCCTAGCTACTCTAAAAAATGTTCGTATCCTCTATCTTACGTCGTAACCGTAGACTAAGTTCGGAGTGAATGATAAGTATCACAGAGATTAGAAATGAATTTTTGAAGTGGAAATCTTGTAACTTACTTCCTAAGTCGAACTTTCGTACATTTGAACTTGGTTTCGCATCATAGTCGGTCTGAGAGACAGTGGTGACGCACCGGTCAAACAGCCCATTTATAAGATCCCCTTTAACTAAACATACTGTATAATTTAACAAGACAGCCTCCGTGGCGCAATTGGTTAGACGCCGCTTGTGAAATGAAAGGCCGCGGGTTTGATCCCCATACCGAGGGAAATGTTTGTGCGGCCCACAAATATTTCTTTCGGGTCTGGGTGTTTGTGATACCAAAAACTCTCTCGTAGTTCCTGATACCCACGACACAAGACTCGATCTTAGTGTAAGGTGAGGACTATATATGTCACTGTTGAGTGTTATTCATTATTTATTTAATTTATAAATTTTTGTTTATTTATGCACAAATTCCTGACACCGGTCTGATACGACTACAAAAATGGATTTTTGTCCCTTTGCCCGACCTGAATTCGAACCTGAGACTACAGCCATCCACGCAATCTTTATTTCCATATCACCCTCATCGTTACAGTAAACATTTGAACCGTCGAACAAATGGAATTTAATAAAAACCACGCGAGTAATACCAATCATCGTCAATGCAATTTCCACAAAACACTCCATACAATATCGGCCTTCATAACTCCAATGGTAGGTTTTCAATTAAAATCTACACAATGGCTTTGGACTAAAACTTGTCCGGTAAAGCAAATATTTTTGGCTGTATTTCGGATATCAGTATTCATTAAGAGATAAATTTTTTATCCGAATTTGCAAGCAGCGAATGACAGCAATTATGAACACGAAAAACAGTAGTCATAATATGCTGATACTTCTGTATCATCATCCATCATCCTCCTCTACAATCGAGAGTACGATTAAAAGTGGTTAGACCATACAGTTCAGCACGCTGGCCTAGTACGGGTTGGCGGACTTTACATACCACAGAAATTCCTACGAATCGCTATGGTATGTAGGTTTTCTGACTGATGTTTTCCTTCACCATTATAGTCCTGGTGATTGAATATCAATACACACATGACTCCGAAAAGTCTATGTGCCTTGGTATTTGAACCCGCGGCCACAGTGCGCATGTAGGCAGCCGTATCTGGCCCGTTTACCAATAGTCCACCAGGGACATTAAAACATAGTACCTACATATAGTGCAATAAATATAAGTATGTTATTTTTTGTAAGTATCTCGTGCATATGAGTGACGTCACGGACGCCAAACTAGCCTAAGCTGGTCCCGGTTGTTTTAGTTAAAAAAATACAACAGTGTTTATAAGTTGTACAGTTTATTGCTTAAAAGGTTTCCAGTGGTATAATTCACATCATATATCGTTATCCTGGGACATGGTGCAGTGAATAAGCTTTAAAACTATAATTTTGGCAAATGCAGTAACCAGTGAACTTACTTCTACCTTAAACTAGAAATAAAAATAAAATATCTTTGAAAAATTATAAAAATCGTGTAGTGAATAGTGTGCGCCCGCCTTAAGTTGACATAGCTGTGTGCACCTTATGGTGTTCATCCAATGTTCACCAGTACATTGACAGTTGACACCATAATATTACCTACTGTCGCATATGTTGTACGCATAGCGACATCTAGCGAAAGTTTCTGTAACTGGTACTACTTATACCTCGAACACCGAAGTCCATACGTACAGCTCCATCTACTGGTATTATCGTAGCAACTCCAGTGCGATCATTCATTAGTATGCCTTCAATGAAGTGTGGTGGCTGCGCCAAATATCTATCTCCGGTTGGGGGCGCTAAATGTAGCATATGTTACGCTGTATATCACAGAACTTGTGTGGGCCTGCCTAGGGGAGCATCAACGGCTTCGTGGCGCTGTCCTGAGTGTACCAAGAATGCCCGTAGGGACAACGAGGCGGAGACGCCTGTGCGCGGGAGGTGCGAATTGGGACAACGTTCAGGCGAATTAGTTAGTCCTGGCACAACGGCGTATGCTACAGGTGAAGATGTTCCATCTCCGGCACTTGACGGAGCGACTGAACATCGACTGGTCAGTCCAGGTACGACCAGTATTACCTTCCGTTGCTGATGTGGCAGTCGAGCTCCGACTTTTCGGGGAGGAATTGATGGCTGAATGTCGACTGATGCGTGATGAGTTCCACAAGCTGCGTACCGAAATGAGTGAGCTCAAGGACTCACTTCGGTTATGTTCTGAGCATATGAACGACCTTGACGCAAGGGTGGATGGTATTGAGGAAAAATTTGGCCAATTGTCAGATAAGAGTGTGAATCAGGAGAGAACCATCGCAGAATTGAGATCCCAGTTGAATGAGCGCGATCAAGATCTTTTATTAAACGACATTGAGGTAAGCGGAATACCTGAGAGCAAAGACGAAAGCACCCTGCATATTGTAAAACTTCTCACCACCAAGCTGGGCGTCGCTGTTAATGAAAACGACATCGTACATGCCGAGCGTGTCGGATTAACGCGGCGTAATCGGGTTGATTCATCTGAGGGCTCTGCCAACCCCACTCCACAGCGTCCACGTAACTTAGTGGTACGATTTTCTCGCCGAATAACTCGTGACGTGTTGCTGAGAGAAGCGCGAGTGCGCCGCGGTCTGAATGCGGACGAGCTTGGAATTGGCGGACCATCTAAATCAACGCTCCGGGTCAACTTAAACGAACGCTTGACTCGCTTAAACCGCCAAATATTCTACAAAGCCCGTCAAGCTGGGAGCCTGCATGGGTGGAAGTACATATGGACGAAAGGGGGCAAGATATTTGCTCGCAAAGAAGATGGCCTGAAGGTTCACCGTATTCTATGTGAAGATGACATCGAGCGAATTTTTGGATAGTACTTAGTTTGTCTTGCCTAATATTGTTTCACATGAGTAGGTTTTTCGATCATTTCACTCTGCAGTGTATTGCACAGGGACTGACTTATTTGTGTTGTGTGATGGTGTTTGGATATCTAGACTTTAGCGCCAAATTTATTTATATTACATCATATATGTATGCAATTTTATACACATATTCATTACCTTATACATTTGATTACAAGAACTACAATTTTAGATATATGAAAATGCATTTACAATTACAATTTTACTTAGCATTAATTATATACAAGTATTATCAGCTTTTTACCAACAATTCTGTTAGCATAACTATGAATACTATTGTTATTTATGACACTTTATATGTAGTTGTTAGTAGGGACAGTGCCTAATAAACTTTTAAAAATTGGCTTGTTCAATGCTGGCTCTCTTGGCACAAAGCATGATGATTTTGTAGCAGCAGTGACCCGAAACGACATTGACATACTAGCAATAAATGAGACCTGGCTTAGAGCGGGTGAAGAGGGTCGTGCTCCTGCCCTGTTGGGATATCGCTTGCGGCACATTCCTAGATCACGCGACCTGCGCTCCCGTGGTGGAGGGGTTGGTTTCTACGTTAAACGAGATCTTAATGTACGTAGCTTACCACACCCTTGAATGGAAATAAACTGGTAATTGGTACTGCATATCGTCCACCTTGGTTGGATACTGACTTGTTTCTCGACGCTATATCTGATTCAATTAGTTCTTTTTCTGATTATGACAATATAATTTTACTGGGTGATTTTAATATTAATTTATTTTGTAAAACCGACATAAAATCTAAAAAAAATCTAACGTTTGTCTTAATTTATCGCAACTAGTCTCGGTTGCAAGTCATTATACTGAGACCAGTCAGACACTCATTGATATCGTCTGCTCTGATCTGGTTGCCAAAAAAGTGCCATAGAGGCCAAAAATTATGTCGACATAGATGCGTTTAACATAGATTTACGAAATATCAGATGGGACCTCATTTCAACATTAGATAACGTTAACGACATGGTTCTTGCTTTTAACTCTAGTGTGCTTTCGCTTTTTGATTTTCATGCGCCGGTAAGATCCATTGTTATTAGAAACCGTTCTTATCCTTGGATTACGGACACCTTGAAACATATGATGCGGCTGCGTGATGGAGCTGCAGCAGATTTCAATAAAAATAAGTCCCATACTAAAAAGGAATACTATAAGACTTTGAAATCATTGGTCAATAGGGCACTGTTCCATGAAAAGGCTGCTTACTTTAACTACCACATAAACAACAATATAAATAAGCCCAAAATATTATGGAAAAATTTAAAAAAGACATTGCTTCCAAGTGCAAGTATAAAATTGCCTTCCTTTTTTAATAACCCAAACATGATAAATAACTATTTTTGAAACGTACCGGGCGATTTTGATATCACTATTTCACAATTGACTTTCTTTGAATTAAATAATTAGTAATTTAGTAGTGCCACCTTTTGTATAAATGAAGTAGATTTACATCACATAGTAAAAATAATAAACAATCTGAAATCAAATGCTGAAGCTTGGATATGCTTATTATGACACTTCCTCAAACTATCGAAACCATTAGAGACCTCATCAACTTGTCAATAACTTCTTCTACATTTCCAGATGTTTGGAAACTTGCGAAGGTACGTCCTTTACCAAAGAATCCAAATCCATTACAATTTAAAGACTTAAGGCCCATAAGCATTCTACCGTGTCTGTCAAAAGTTTTAGAGAAGGTAGTATGTATTCAGTTGGTAGAATACCTTAAAGGAAATAAGATACTGCCTGAGACACAATCGGGCTTTAGAAGGGGGTGTAGCACAGTGACTGCTATGCTCGACGTGACAGACAACATACTGTGTTCCCAGGATGAAGGTTTATGCACATTGTTGGTACTTTTAGACTTCTCACGAGCCTTTGACTCTATAAACATTAATCTTTTATTATCTAAATTATCATATTATGGTTGTAATTCAAAAGCTTTAAAATGGTTTCATAGTTATTTAAGTAACCGGTATCAATTTGTAACGGTCAAAACTAGGGATGGATCTTCATTAGTATCGGATAAAGTGGAAATTACTAGAGGAGTGCCTTAGGGTTCTATCTTGGGGCCTATTTTGTTTATATTGTACACATCTGATATTACAATGCACATTAAACATTGTAAATTCCACGTCTATGCAGATGACATTCAAATATACATTTCATCTAAACCATCAGAGATTGATAGTGCAACGGCCAAACTAAATGAGGACCTTCTGAGTATTGCGAAATGGTCGACATGTAATAGCTTATTGCTTAATCCAGATAAGACTAACTACCTAGTCTTCGGCAGCACTCATCAACTTGCCAAATTAAACCCATCATTAGATGTCAGGCTAATGGGCAGACCTATTGAACGTGTATATGATGCTCGCAATTTGGGTCTGCACATGGATTGTGATTTGCGCTTCGAAAGTCATGTTGCTAATGCAGTAAAAATTTGTTTTTACAAACTTAAGGTCCTATACAGAATGAAGCCATATTTAAAGGAAGATCTACTTATACAGCTTGTGGAATCCCTTATCCTTTCCAAATTAAATTACATGGATACAGTTTATGGCCCGCGCTTATTAGCCAGAACACAAAAGCTTATCCAGCGAGTGCAGAATGCCTGTGCACGTGTTTGCTTTAGCATACCACTGAGAGCACACGTCACACCTTATACAGGGTATATCAAGACTGCTACCGAAAACGAAGCCGGGTGGTTGTTTAAGCGACTTCAGACACAATACAATAGAAAAATTTCTTTTTTTTTTTCCTATGGCCATATTTGGGTGGTAACAACATTTTTTTGCTAAAATAATAGTGTATACCCTTTTATTTATAAATACTCTAAGGTATAAAACAGTTTAAATTATTATTTTAGCAAAAACTATGGATTAACTACCCAAAAATGACGATATTTAAAAAATCATTAAAAATTAATGTCGTGTTTATTTGCGAAATTTTTAGTTGCATTGTTTTTGTAGGCACGTAAACTATCATCCGGCTTCGTTTTCGGTAGCAGTCTTGATATACCCGATATAAATAAATACAAAATTTTGAAAATGAAACACCGACGTAAACTTCATCTGGCGTGTCTTCTCTTTGGAGTGTTGACGCACAAAGTAACTGGATACCTTCATAGTAAATTGACTTGGGCATCAACTCACACATCTTATGGACCCCGACGGTGTGCCAAACAGATGTTTACGCGATGTCATAGTTCCGCCACTTTTCGAGGTAGCTTCCGTTACGTATCCACTCAGTGTTGGAACAACCCTCCGCCAATAAGAACTCTGAAAAGTACGAGTATTTATGGTTTTAGGTTAGCACTGAAGTCATTTATTCTTGAACAACAACGAAATGAAGGATCTTTAAAACATGACACTAGCGCTATCTAAGTGACATTGGTTTTGTGAATGTATGTACGTACACATTAAATATTATATTACGTAAATATTCCCTTTTAGAAGAATTTATTACTTGTTGTGATTATCATTATTTGACATAGGCTATACTAATATTTTAATTTACTTACTTGTAAACTATTAATATTATAATAATGCAGTTTCCATTATAGTAAATGTACTTACCTACAAATTTATTTATTTATTTTATATATTTCCTGTGGTTGTAAGGGTCTGGTTGTCTGTACAGCATCTTGCCATGCAGATTTAGTCCGTATATTGTACCTATATAGTTTTAACGCACGATGTTTTACCTAGCGCTTCTCTTAACACAAATTCTAATTGTTAAACTTAGTACTCATACCTTTGTATATGTTTGTATATGTCCTGTTCCAAAACTGTAATTGTAAGTAAGTAAGTAGTTGTATAAAGTTGTTGTTAAACTTGGTCACCGTTTAATAGTGCTCAGATGCCTGGGAGTCTTTTTTCAGTGTGCACTCGTCAGCGGGACGCGAGATATTTATATGTCACTACCCACATCTGGGCGGATATTGCTATAATTTTGTTTTGTTTAATTTTTAAATATTTTTTATACGTATTGTGTTTTTGGCGTTTGTAACGTCATTTACCGGCCTTGCGGAAGACCAGCGTTGGTGTATACCAGCACATGCTGAGCTTGAGCCGTTTTGTTAACAAGCACTGTTATACGAATATATATTGTATGTAGAACTTAAAGGTGTAATCCTTTGCTTGTAACAAATAAATGTTTCTTTTCTTTCTTTCTTTATCTATAATTTAAAAAAAATTGTTTCCCTCGTCCAATAGACTTATGCAATTTCTATTGCCCAACTAAAATTATAACAATTAAAAATATAATAATGTGTTTTATGAATGGGTAAAAACACATATCCATTCAAAAACGGTGAAGGAAAACATCGTGAAGAAACCTGCATACCATAGCGATTTACAAAAATTCTATGGTATGTAAGTCCGCCAACCCGCACTAGGCCAGCGTGGTGGATTATATGGCCTAACCACTCTAAATCGTACTGTCGATTGTAGAGGAGGCCCGTGCCCTGCAGTGGGACGAATATGGGCTGATACAGATTCAAAAAACATCTTATACGATATATTAGATAATTATTTATAGGTTAAAAGTAATTAAAGATATATTTTAAAACAGATCGGCCTCGTCTTTTATACCTTTAACATACAAAAAAAAAGTTGAACTTAATCAGCAATAGATAGAGAGTCTTAGCGAAAAGCGGTCGGTATACGTTTCAAAATTATATTATCTCGAACTTATTATATTAAATATAGTAAACTACACTCACCAATTTCCTAACTTAAATCACTGCATCCAATTTTTTCACTGTTTTTTTTTTTCTAGAACTAGTATATTTCTAGGCCGCGTATTAATTTAGTGGCTACATTTTGACGGAAGCGGCACGATTGTCGACACCCCTGTACAACGTATATTTCGGTACTGTTTTCGTAGGGGAGAGGATTCGGATTCTAAATAAGTGTTGCCACGATCGCGTGTATTTTGCCGGCTTTAAACTGTCTATATGTTATGGGCCAAGTGATTAATGCGGGCAGTATTCATAATGCCCGGGCAGTATGAATTTTGCCGAGCCATATCGGCCCAAGTGATTAATTACAATCTAAACTCACCTATTTATCACATTGCCCGGGCATTATGAATATGGCTACATGAAGATCGGGCAATGTGATTAATAGGTGATTTTTTACGTGGTGCGCTGCCGCATTGTCGCATCTGCGATAGACCCATAAATTAGAAAGGTTGAATTGATCTGCTTATGTTTAGTTGTTTTTTAACCTTCATACGGTCTTCGGGTCATTTTTGATCCATTTCAGGACTGAAACAAAGTATTCTTTTTAAGTATTTTGTTTTGACATTTGATATTGCGTGACATTTTTCGGAGTTCTTGTAGTTTGTTTACTTTTGGTATCGTGTTACCCACTATTTCTTGTATAATGCTTACATTGTTCTACCCACACCCCACTTTAGTTTTACAACAAACATTGAACGAATGGAACGTCAGTGTTACACGATCAAGTAATTGGTTCGTATTTGAAAATTAGGGACAGTGATATTGAAAACTTTTTGAACGAGGTGTCTGATGAGGAAGAATCGTGTTCTGAATTCGAAGATATTTTGAATTATACGAATATTGAGGGTAGACGTGTTTTTGATAAAGAATGGACTGATACAGTACTGAATTGTTCGCGTTTATTGGTTTACTTTTGTTAGCTGGTGTGTTTCGTTCAAATAATGAAAGTACTGAAAGTTTATGGGATTCTAAAAAGGCAGACCCATATTTGCAGCGACCATGTCACTCAAGACGTTCAAAAAAATTTCAAGAGTTATAAGGTTCGATAACAGAGAAACTCTAAGCGAACGGCGATTATTAGATAAATTTGCTCCGATTCGCGAGCTTTGGAATAAGTGGGTTGATATATTACCGAAACTTTATAATCCTTCCCAAAATGTAACTGTAGATGAACAGTTAGTAGCATTCAGAGGAAGGTGCCCATTTCGGCAATACATGCCATCAAAACCGGCAAAGTATGGCATAAAGTTTTGGGTTCTATGTGATTCTGCAACTAGTTATGCTTGGAATATTCAACCATATACAGGAAAAGAAGCCGGAAGTGTTCCTGTAAGAAATCAAGGTCTGCGTGTGGTTCTTGATTTGGCTGTGGGGCTAAACGGCCATAATCTCACAACCGATAATTTTTTCACGTCGCATCAACTGGGACAAAAATTACTGGAAAAGCAAATAATACTAGTAGGAACTATACGTAAAAATAAGCCTGAATTACCACCAGAATTTGTGAACATAAAAAATAGACCGATTTTTTCATCTAACTTTGCTTTTACCAAGGATACTACTCTCGTGTCTTACATTCCTAAAAAAAAAAAAAACTGTAAATCTTCTGAGCACATTGCATCATGACTCAGAAGTTAGTAATCGCACAGATAAGAAGCCAGTAATAATATTAAACTACAACAAATGTAAAGGTGGTGTAGATACATTGGATAAATCTGTATCTTGTTATACTTGTAGAAGAAAGACTAAACGATGGCCTCAAGTGGTGTTCAGTAATATGGTTGATATATCGGCTTACAATGCTTTTGTTTTATTCACATCTGCTAATCATGCCTGGAAGGAAGGCAACCTTGCTAAGCGTCGTAACTTTTTAGAAAACCTAGGTATGCAGCTTGTTACTCCCTTTGTGAAAAAACGACAAACTTTACCTCGAGCATGTTTTTTACTTGAAATTGCAAAGAGTATACGAGATTCCTCTCAAAACGATCCACTATCGTCAACCTCATCCCAGTCTGAAAGGAATACAGAGAAAAAAACAACCAAGAGAGGCCGATGTCATTTGTGTCAAAAAACAACAACACCCCGACTTCATGTAGTCTTTTGGCTACCGACCCTAGAGTGTATATTAAAAGGCGGAGGCGCGGAGGAAGAGCAGTCCCCGCCCGCTGTAACGAAGGATAGGCAACTGTGCGAGCCGAAGCTGCGGAGGTGAGGATGGGTGCCTATCTTTTGTTACGTAAGGGCGAAGGGGCTGAACTTCCCGTAGCGCCGGAGACGATGCAGAAGCTAATTTGTATTGACAAAAAGTGTTTTAAGGGCTAGGTTTCTATAATAGATATTTCTCAGGAATAGTGCGTTACCTTTTCATGGGAGTGGTACTAGGGGAGGTGCGACACTCCCCCTCCCCCTCTACTCGTCCCAACCCAACTCGTACTGCCCTATTCTAAATTCTACCACTTCGGCTCATTGTTTTGATTTTGATTCGCTTTACATCACTCTGCCCAATAGGCACTTGGCATTATTCATAATGCCCGGGCAATGTGATAAATTGATTGGTTATAATCACATTGCCCGCTCTTATTGGGCATTATTCACATTGCTCGGGCATTATGAATAATACCCGATTAATCACTTTGTGCTTGGCCCATAACATTTACATCGATCAATGAATTGTCGCTTTAAAAATTATACTCGTATTTTATCACGACAATGGATCACGTGGTTTTGAGATGGTTTATACCTATGGCAATTTATAAACTACGCCAAACACCTAGTATGGCTATATTTCATTAAAAATGATTAATTAATAAATTTTCTATTGTACAACAAACTTCAAAGTATGGTTAGATAAACCATTTTTACTATAAAGAACGGGTAAATCAATTTATATTATATGTTTTGCTTGGTACATTTGTGTCTAATCTGAATAGTAGAAGACCTATTACACCAGAAAAACTATGAAAAAAAAAATCTGTATGAAAATATTTTTTTATGATATCACGAAAACGGATTTGTTTACTTCAATTATTTTTGTCATATCAGCTTCGAGAATTTTTCTGTTGAGTGTGCGTAGACTCCAACGTATAACAAGAACATCATAATTTTTTTTGTCCTAGGGCCAAGAACCTACCATCAATGTTTTTTTTTTGCAACGAATGCCGAGACGAGCGTACCTTTCACCTGATGGTAAGCGATACGACTCTCATGAACCGTAGCAAAAGCAAAATGCTAGTTGCTAGACCATAAGATATTAAGTCTCAAGATGGCCAGTAGTTACTCTGGCTACAATGTCCTTCAATCCGAAACACTAGTGCATTTACACTGCTGTTTAGCGGAAGAAATATACATTGTGGTGGTGCCTACCTAGGTGAGCTCTCACATATGAGAGACCTACCACTAGTATGTATCATTACAATGTACACATTTCGCTGTAATATAAAGTTAAAAACGAATAAAAATCCCACCGTTCTTTGGAGTTCGGGTAAACAGATAAAACCGAGGCAAAAGTACCGTGCACCATTTACTAACCAAACAGACAGGCATCAGCAAATACCAAACATTAATACATTACTTTGGCAGTATCAAATAAATATCGGCGCAACTCCACCGTCATTCCAATACGAATGTGTTGTAATTAAACAGTGTTTGCGCGGGCAGCCGATGAAGAAAATAGGCTTCAAAGATTTTTCCAATGACCCGTTGGAAGCGGTTTGTATGTGTTTTTTTTTTCCTTTTTATTCAGTGCAGTAACCTCTTTAATTTTCAAATGTTTCGTCTTCCTCGCTCAAACTAAATTCAGAAGTCGTCCGAAAGGGGTAATAAAACTATAGCAAAATAGGTTCATAAACTGTCTATAAATAAGGCGATATTTTGTTTATTACACAACCAAAAACCTGTTTTGTTTTTTTTTTCTACTTAGCAATGCACTGTTTGTGCTGCCAGTGTCAAAAGTATTGTAGTAACCTTTTTTCAGCGAAATTATTACCAAAGAGCGCATGAGCTACAAATTCCTAATTAGATAATTTGGCACTATAACAAATAGCGGTGGGCGAAAAGGTGGTGTTTAAGTGGTTGCACACTGACTGAGCAAACCACTTCCGTGCCCTTCACGCTCACATTATTCACTGGACGTTCTATAGGGGTCCTAAATATGAATACAATTATGTTTCAACAATCAATTCAAATTAAATCAATCAATATTCTCAGTGGGATATTATATAGTAAAGATGTTCAATACCTGAAGTTTGAATAATAATTGCAAAAACAGACATAAATGACTAAAATGTAGTAATAGTAATAGGCCGCCGACTAAAAAAAATTGCTTTACGCAATAATACCCTTTTATGAGTAGGGAAAGAAAAGAAGAAAAATAAATGATAATTTGGGTGTAGTGTTCACTGGCCCATAGAAATGTAGACTCCATTTTCATAATATTTATATCTAAAGATTATGATATACTAAATAGTACCTAAACAGATATTTTTTAATTTGGTGGTCGGAGAAACAGGACGCAAAATAGGGAAACTCGACTTACACTGTTAACAAATGCATTCGTAACAAGCAACGTGTGGCGCGGCGTAGATTTTAGGGTAATATTGGTTCTAATGTGTGTATTATACAATAATTATTTTATCCTAAATGATAGATTTTTTTCGTATTGTTTAAATTCTACAATTGAGACACCCAAATGCGCGTCTTGGAATGGAAAGTATTTTTAATACTGTACATAATTTGAACCATTCATAAATAGAGACGAGTCAGTGAAATGAAAGAAAGAAAGAAAAGTTTATTGTTGGTACAAATACAAAGGCAAAATAAACAAAATAATAATAATAATAACAACATTCCAACTCGAGAACATAGAAAATCAATTCTTGTTTTTGATATCCAATTGGGTATTGCAATCCCGTTGCGCTTATTAGTCTGCCGGATACCGCACTTTCAAAACCCGAATCCCGCAAATATATAAATAGTTCAAGGCGATGAAATGTATGCAGGTGACGTCTTCGAAAATACACCTATATCTGGAACATCTGCTAGTGACACAGATCCTACTCTCACGCTAAAAGAAGAGTTAGAAAACCAGCTTCGACAAGAAAAAAAAATATAAGAAAAAAGCAAAGCTGCGGGTTTGCAATCCCTATATCCAATATACTGAATCTGAACGTGTGAAGGTTATTTCTTTTTTTGTTTCTACATAAAAACCTATTACCCATACAGATGCTTGACAATACCTCCAAATTCCAGTCATCCACTACTCTATGCATGAAAATAATTTATTAAAACATATTTTATACACTCAATAAATCCCTTTGATGTGCTGACACAAAGAGAACTAGTATCTGTAATTACCTGTACTGGGACTTCACGCACGTCATAGGGTTTGATTGGGCACAGTGGACCCGGGAACTGTGACGTCACGCGACAGTCGAATGCTCGAATGTTAATAGAGAATCTGCCTTTTGCAGATTTGTACGGGATTAACTGGAATATGTAAAATGTGATATTGGTTCTAAGGTTTCCTATACATTATTCTACAAAATGAAATATTTTGTATTTAAGCGAAAGTTCACTTAAATAATAAATTTCATATGGATGTACTGAATGCTGGGCGTACTTATAAAGTATAAGGATACGGGCAGATTTTTAGGGTACCGTACCTAAAAGGTAAAAACAGAACCCTATTACTAAGCTTCCGCTGTCCGTCTGTCTGCCTGTCTGTCACCAGGCTGTATCTCATAAACCGTTAAAGTCAGAAAGCTAAAATTTTCATAAATTATCACAGGTCTGCGATGAAAAAGTTTTTTAAATAAATTTATCGCAAACATTGGTCTGTATATAGTAAATATATACTTTGTTTTAACGTATCACGTCACATTTAATTTGCATATAAATATTTATTTCGTAAAATCGTTAAATTAGTTTGTTTTTTACATACTTGATTCCAGGATCTATATTTTTATTCTATACTCTATGACCATTTTTATGTATTGTTACTAACACGAAGTACTAGGAAATATTGCCATTTAAAATTAATATCACCCATCTTGATAAACAAACAATAATTTATAAACAAAAAAACTGGCCATATATTGTAACCATATTATATTATTACCTAAGATTATTACCATTTATTAGAACTAGAATTGAACAAACAAAATGGATTGTTTAGTGTCTTGTTTAAATAGGTCCGTGAAAAACTCACTCCTTCACAGATTACACGAAATCTTATAAACATTTTAGCCGGTCGGGTTAGTGAATCACTATCGCAAATCGCAAAATTTAGCTATTGATATAACTTGTGAAATGTTATTACCAACATCACTTAATATTATTTTGTGATTGCTATTGCTATTTGTTCCTACACTACTACTCGTAACATGTTTTTTTTTTCTTGTAATAAAAGTAACAAAAAAAGATTTATGTATTTTATGGTTTATACCGTGAATAAAACGTGTAATAAAATATTGTTTTATTAAATCTGTAACTAGGCCCCTTGGGAGAACTTAATGATGATCTTGGATTACCTAAGAATGCTGCAGAACTTGTCGGTCCTCGACGAAAGGAAAATAATTTATTAGATACATATGGATATTTAAATTAATATAAGGCATAGGTCCTACATGTTTTGTACTTGGAAGCCCGCCTTCAGTGTATTACGCAAATATTTATATTTGCTGGTTAATCTAGTCAATAAGCAAATTAATCAACGGTTACAAGTACAATGAAATTAATATTATCTTTTGCTTCGCAGTGGTTTTTTTATTATTATTTTTTACTTTTTAGTAGTGGAAATTTTAAACTCGGTATTTATTCGTATTCAAGTACATATATCATATAAATATAATAAATGTGACGTGATATATATCATATGAATACCGTTTTATTTTACTTTTAAGACAATTAAAACAAATATTAATGTTTCAACAAAAAAACTATTCAAATTTTTGTTTTCGCAGACCTGTGCTATGTATTTCAAAGACTAAATAATAAAAGACGTGTGGCACTCGGAGACTGCCGCGGTAAGGCTATTGCATAGCATTTTTTATCAACTTTTGTAATTATAATTACATATTTTATTTTTTGATTTATGCAGTATTTTTTTTTCCTTTGTTTTTCTTTGATATTAATTGTACAGATATTCATTGTTGTACGTGCGAGCTTCGTAGAGTCGTACCATGAAGTAAATACAAAGAGGAGGTGCCCTAACGCCGAAACTCTAAGCAGGCATGAGTCACCAGATTGCGGGGCGAAGAGGGGGATTACGCATGCGCAGTAACGCCGATACAACCAATGCCACCTAGAGGCGAGTTGCTGAACTAAAGAGACAAGTGTGATATTTCAAAAAGTCATTAAAAGTTCTGCTATTCATCGATAGATGGCAAAATATCGGAAGAGGTTAGATTACAATTAATCACGCAATAGCTTTGCAACTCGCATTTAAAAGTACTGGCACATATTTGAATCAAAATAAAAAACTAAAGAGACAAGCGTGATACTTCAAAAAGTCATTAAAAGTTCTGATATTCATCGATAGATGGCAAAACTAAATATCGAAAGAGGTTAGATTACAATTAATCACGCAATAGCTTTGCAATTCGCATTTAAAAGTACTGGCACATATGTGAATCAAAATAAAAACATTAAATTTAAATTTCGGTCGGACTTAGGTTATTTTCATTACGGAATTTCTGGATTCGGTCTCCACGCTCAAGGCCCGCGATAGAAGGTATGCAGTAGCTTAAAATATAAAAAAATGAAAATATTAATTTTTTTTGCTCAATATTAGTACCTAACGGCAACAGGTAGAAGCTTAAAATTTTCACAGAATATTTAGTTGTATTAATTTTATTCAAGGGAGCCCCCCTTTACCATTTCCATTTCCCCATACGACAAACGTCATTTTAAAGCAATTTTAAACTCGATCTTAATAAACAGGAACAAACGCGATTTTTAGTGTTTCTTTTATAGCTTTTAATGGTACGGAATCCTTCGTGCACAAGTCCGACTCGCACTTGGCCGGATTTTGTTGTTGTAATTATTTGCAAAACTGATAAAAGTACTCAAAATAATAAATGATACTATTAAGCTTACAACTTAGTATTTTGCTAGCTAATACAATCCTAAATCCTAATATTCCACTCTAAAAATCATTAAAGATTTAATTAATAATCGTCTATAAACTAGTCCAGTCATTAAAATATCCGTGCTCCCTACCATTCTAATTACTAATGCCTTCAAAACTGACAATAAACCCCATTCAATTGCAGGTCGGCGCATGTGTCCGTTCCCCAATCTCCCCTCGTCATCGGCGATGTATCGCTAAACATAAGTCGATCCGTTGACATGACAACCGCCCCCTTCTCCCGCCCTCGATGGGCTATCGTCGGACGCAACTCTGTAATTAAATTTTTCGCGTGCCTTTAAGCATGCTTCTTTTATGCACAATACATGAGTTCATTATATTGAGAATAAACTAATTCAAAATGTTCTTAATTAAATAGGCAAAACGATATTATATTTCTATAGAGTGTAGGGTAAATATGCCATTGTGAATGATCTAGATTTCCTCAATCTTATTTCAGTTGCTAGTACACAGGAGTGAACCGCGGCGCCATGCTGGGCGCAAATTAGTCTCAAACAATCCATTACAAGTTACAAACTGTTTACTATCAAAATAATAATTAAATACACAAGAAGAAAAGTCGATTATATTTATTAACATATTCTATGGCCTTCTGGATAAGGCCATGCGGTTCACAAACCAACAAACGTCATAACAATACACTTTTTCGAAAACTGAATATGTATGTGCGGCACAGCGTAGGGAATTAGCAACGGTTTATGATGGGAGATGCGCAGAGCAATCACTGACAAAGCGTCTAATAGACTCCCCAGCGGGTTAAATTAATGTCACGCGGCTTTTTAATTGACTTGACAGAGATTTTTAACAGTAAGGGTCTTTATATTATATTACGATGATAGTGCTTGTTAAGTGAAAAATATTTGTATGAAATCGAACCTGACACTAGTAATGGAACTACTTTGGAGTAGACTTTATAGTATATTTATCTGATTTGCCCATGGACATGTTGACATTATGCCTGAAGTGGGTGAAGAGCCTAATAAAATATTTCTAGGAAAATTTTCCGCTTTTTTAGTGTTTTCAAGGTATATAAAGAAACCACACACCGTTCACTGCACCTACTCTCATCTACGGTCAAAGCGGTAAAAAACGAACACAAAGACTCAACGAATGTAGAGAATCCACATGAAAATGAAAATAAAAATACGTTGTTGAATCTTTAAAATGTTATACATTATTAATATTCAGTCAACTTTTTTGCGTTACCACCCGGTTCACAAGGCTATCATCACCAGAGAAGAACGTGGAAAAAACTCTATCGTTGCTCTTATCAAAATAAGTTTAATACAGTGATTATACAGTAGTCTCAGCTCAGGTTATTTCAGAGCAGTTCAAAAGTTTTTTTTTTAATAAACAATTGAATAACAACAATACTAGTTCTGTCGACATGTACAGCTGAGTTAAGTAAAGTCGCCCAGAACTAAGAATCAAAATATTCAAAGTAATTAAAACGTATCATTATAAGCAAGTCAAACAGACCAGTCCACACAAACAGCATCCGTTCACGAGACAACAACAAAATGAATCGAAATAATCAGGATTTGGGCACAATTAATTACCCTATTCCCTCCACAAAGCGGGCGACAAAACGAGAGCAACTACAATCAAAGCAATTACAAACAATTTGTAAATGTTTGATACTTATCGAACCCCTCACTTCGCCAAGTTCATTGTTAAGAGTTATAGACGCAGTATACCCTCGTTCAGTGCAATAAAAATACTTTATTGTCCTCCAGGGCTATTCGTTTCCCGGGTGATAACTATCTGGGGGACTTGGAATTATTTCCGCTTCTTACTTGTGGACGCTGGTCAGTGATAATCTATACTAATATTATAAAACTGAAGAGTTTGTTTGTTTGTTTGAACGCGCTTATCTCAGGAACCGCTGGTCCGATTCGAATAATTCTTTCAGTGTTGGATAGTACATTTATCAAGAAATACTATAGGCTTAATCATCACGCTATGACCTATAGGAGGAAAGCAGTAGTGACATTTCTAGCAAATACGAAGAAATATTACTGTTTATTTCGTGGTCCGATTGGTCGATATTATAAATTGAAGTCGAAATTGAACATTTTGACCGCCATTTTGAAACATGTATCTCTGCACCCGGGCGGAGCCGCGCCCGACCGCTAGTGAAGTATAAATATAAGAATGTTTTAATCTTACGCTTATTGATTGATGTTATCGTTTTTTTGCATATATTAGAGACATATGCAAGTCGGTAACTAGTAAATAGTAACTATTGTACAGTATTAATTAATTAATTATTAGTACGGCGTATCTGGGATACGTCCTACTGCAGGGCACGAGCCTCCTCTAAAATTTAGAGTACGGTTGAGAGGGTTTGGCGATATAGTCCTCCACGGTGGCCTAGTGTGGGTTAACTCTGCATACCATAAAAATTTGAACCAAACGCCATGATATTCAGGTTTCCTCACGATAAAAATTATGAATGTAATTTTGATCGCGGAGATCCTGTGAAAAAATCTCATTTGTAGACTAAAATATCACTTTTAAGTTATTTGTAGCGACGGCTACTCGTGTACTGTTGTGGTCATGCAATATTGACTAATCCTATACATTTAGCATCTCAAATGTAGGGCGTTGACATAGTTAAAGTAATAGTCAAAGATAGTTGATGCAACCGGGCCTAAGGGTAGGTTAGGTTTCAAAAGTTTGTACAGTATGTTAATTACTGACTTCGTTTTTAGTATGATCTCGATGTATATTATCTATGCGATACTTGTGACAACTGATGAATTCATCAACAGAAGATATAAGAGAAAACGAATGCACTAGAAGGTTTTAACATGCGCAATAAATAAATGAATACAAATAAATACAACCTAACAGTTACATACATGGTCCTGATCCCACACTAAGATCGAGTCTTGTGTCGTGGATATCAGGAACTGCGAATATAGGAATATATGGAATGGCATGATAATATATATCTAGTCATCGCGTAACACAATCGAATAAAAGTCATATCAATAATAGTCGGTCTGCGTTTTTGCGCCTGCAATTATTAAAACCGCAACATCATTTCGTAACATCATTGCGATAACTATTGTTTCAATATACTGTGGTCCAGCCCAACTCATATTGCTAAACGTACCATACATTTGCCAATGACGCGTGATACAAATCATCCATCCAGAAATATTGAAATGTGTAGGTAATAATTATTTTCATTCTAAGCTTTAGAAAGTTTAATTTTTAACATTGAACGTCGAAACAATTTCGATAACGACCAGTCGTAAGTCTTCATGCAGAAACCTTCGTTCGTCTATTGATTCGCTTTATTAGTCTATCGATCTCGAGGAAAGACCTTCCGAACGACTTTTAAATTCAGTTTGAGCAAAGAATATTTTGTCTTCTTTATCATCTTGTTTCGATAACTAAAATAGGTTTAAAACTGTTTATGAATAAGAACCGTTAGAATTTATCTCAATGCGGCGATCGTACCTGAACATCGAAGCCGGTCGTTCATCTTTTCTTTTTTGTATTATAAAGATGTTACGTTGTGTTCGTTGTTCCCGGTAATCTCCAGAACTACTGCTTCGGTTTTAGAATTCTTTCACTAATAGAAAGTTGTGAGCATCGTAAATACATTTTCCAACCGACTTATTTTCAATTCCACTTAAGCCGCGTATCGACATCGCGGGTCCACTCGCAAGTTTACTCGATTGAGCAATAAGTAGTGGCGATGTTCAGATTGACTCGCGAGGCACTTGTAGCTTGAGCTTTGTACTTCGCACCTCGCATGATTTTCGCAACATAAACATAGTGAAATTAATTTTTAGTGCACTAGTTCGCAGCAAGCTTGAAGCGAGTGCTTATGTCTGGCATCCCTATGAGAGCACATACACCCTTTTACTCGAAAAGGTCCAAAAGGCCTTTTTGAAATACCTATATAAACGTGTGCACACATATTATCCGCTCATGTATCCTACGAAATATCTACTGGGTTGCCTTGGTTACAATTCTTTAGAGGTTAGAAGATGGGAAGACCAATTAACAACCATGTGCAAGGTTCTAAGGGGTATGGTTGATGCTCCCGACCTGAATGGTGAATTATGTAAACTGTTTGTACCTAATAATTACTGCCGCGGTCGGAAACACAGATTATTCGCAGTTCCTACGTGTCGTACCGTGGCTCGTGCCAGGTCCCCAATACCGCGAACTCTCACCGCACTCAATGCTCACCTGAATAGTGCACCACACTGTGATTTATTCGCAGATGAATGGAAGGTGATCCTGTCGGAATGTTTGTGCTACTGTGAAGCGAATGCGTGATGTATGTATGTATCTTTGTCTACGTGATATTTTAATATGTAAAGTTTTTTTTTTATATAGCAACATTGTTTTTATTTAATCTTTATTTTTTATAACTTAGATATAAGTCAAATATTTTGTTTTATGTTTTAATTATTATTTTTTTTTATATAGATTATTTTTTAAATTGTTATTAATTAGTGTAATTGGTGTCAACCGTACTAATTTAATAAATAAATAAATAAATAAAACACATTCGACGTTGTGCAAACGCGTCTTTACACCGCTGGCTGGCTTGCGAATCATACTTTTCGAGCCAGCCTCGAAATGATGACAAGCTTTACACGTTGTCCTATGTTTGATAATCTCCTTGTTAATTTGTTATTTTATAACTGGTTATATGAATCAATCGTACAGAAGTCATTATTAATAACCCGGTATATATAGATACCCGGTATATCAAGACTGCTACCGAAAACGAAGCCGGGTGGTAGTTTTAGTGGCTACAAACACAATGCAATTAAAATTTTTGCTGAGAAATGCGACAATTATTTTTAATGATTTTTAAATGTCGTCATTTTTGGGTGGTAAATCCATAGTTTTTGCTATAATTATAATTTAAACTCTTTTATCCCTTAGAGTATTTATATATAAAAGGGTACACACTATTATTTCAGGACAAAATATATTTACCACCCAAATAGGACAAAAGAAAAAAAAATACAAAAAAAAATGTCACTTTTTTTTGCAACATTTTCTATTGCGTTGTGTCTGAAGTCGTTTAAACTACCACCCGGCTTCGTTTTCGGTAGCAGTCTTGATATACCCTGTATAAACTCATTTGCAAAAAAAAACGGGCACCTAAGCAATGAACCATTTCAAATGTTACTATTGGTTTGTTTGATAATTATAGGTACTTTTACTTTCACAATTTTGTAAATTAATAAGCAAATAATCGTTTTCGTCAGTATTATCATAAAATTTTGATAAAATTTATGGGTTTTAATGCTAAAGTTCACTAGTAGTGTATGCTCGCTAGTAGTGCATATGCTCGAGAAGTAAAAGTTAACAAAGATTTTTGTTTGTTTTTTCTTTAATAAAGTAAAAGCAGATAAATGTTTAGTATCGAGTGTGACTCCCTCTAGCTGAAATCACAGCTTGAATTCGTCTGGGTATGCTAGCGAGGATATCCCGGATACTTGCTTGTGGAATACGTTCCCACTCCGCGGTAATCACATTCTTCAGCTCTCTGATGGTCTGCGGAGCCGGTTGTACTGATCTCACGCGTCGTTTCAGATCGTCCCAGACATGCTCTATAGGATTGAGGTCGGGACTTTGAGCTGGCCAATCCAAACAACGAATGCCGACCTCTTGCACATACGCTTCCACATCGCCAGACCGGGGGGCGCGAGCGTTGTCGTCCATAAAAATTGAGTCTTCGCCTAAAGCGGCCAATGCGGGTTGTGCATGAGGAATTAGAACTTCCGTTATGTATCGATGTCCAGTCAGTGAGCTGTTTTCAATGAAGACTAACTCTGTACGATCCATTGAATTTATTCCTGCCCAAAACATAACAGAGCCCCCACCATAAGGTGTGATTTCTTCAAAACAAGCCTCTGCAAAGCGTTCTCCTCGTCTTCGTAGCACTCGCCGACGTCGATCTTCACCGAACAGAGATATCCTGGCTTCATCGGAGAACAATACCCTATTCCAGTCTTCTTGAGACCATGACTCACAATTTCGAGCAAACCTAAGCCTGGCAACTCTGTGCTCACGGAGTAACTTAGGGCCGCGGGCCGAGCGATGACTGCGTATATTGGCCGCGAGAAGCCTCCTCCTGACCGTCCATAGACTAATATGCACATTTCTTACTTCTTCGAGGTTGTTCTTAAGGTCCACATACGAAGACTTGCGATTTCTCAATGCGCGACTCACAAGAAAACGATCATCCCGTGGTTGGGTACATGGTTTTCTTCCAGAACCTTTGGCCAGCTCAAAGTCCCGACCTCAATCCTATAGAGCATGTCTGGGACGTTCTGAAACGACGCGTGAGATCAGTACAACCGGCTCCGCAGACCATCAGAGAGCTGAAGAATGTGATTACCGCGGAGTGGGAACGTATTCCGCAAGCAAGTATCCGGGATATCCTCGCTAGCATACCCAGACGAATTCAAGCTGTGATTTCAGCTAGAGGGGGTCACACTCGATACTAAACATTTATCTGCTTTTACTTAATTAAAGAAAAAACAAACAAAAATCTTTGCTAACTTTTACTTCACGAGCATATGCACTACTAGCGAGCATACACTACTAGTGAACTTTAGCATTAAAACCCATAAATTTTATCAAAATTTTATGATAATACTGACGAAAACGATTATTTGCTTATTAATTTACAAAATTGTGAAAGTAAAACTACCTATAACTATCAAACAAACCAATAGTAACATTTGAAATGGTTCATTGCTTAGGTGCCCGTTTTTTTTGCAAATGAGTTTATATATATATATATATATATATAGTATATATAACTTTTCTTGAACTATGGTAATAGTTGGATATTTTTAGGTATAAAAGAATACGAATCTTACGTAAAATTAAAAGACTAAAATAGGCCTAAATGCCGTGCAAACTGAGCAATTTCTGTGTGAGAACGAAAGAACGAAGATGACAGTACATAACAATTGGCCATAAAACATACATTTTCCTACCTGCATTCTAGTTAATTCGTGAGGCGATCTCGTGACGTAACGATGCGACTATTTAGTAACAGCCCATTGTTTAAAGATACTGCGTCGACCGTGCCCCAGTTTTCTGCCCCGGTTGCATTGCAATTAACTCTATTATAAGCATATGAGGAAGCAGTGGAAGCACCTTCGATCAAGTATATACTAAATACAGGGTCCGGAACAAAATCACACGCCAAAAGTGGCCGGGCTTGCTAATACTTATATATTTGAATTTCTTAAAAAGTTTTAATTTAATTATCATTTCTGGTAATCAACTTTAGGTAACAATAAACCTTTTTCCTTTAAATTAAGATTTATAAGATTATGATTTTGGACCATACTAATCAAATAAGACCACACGCTTATTTGTGCTCTTATTTCTCTTGCCGTTTTAGGCCGTTATTTATAATCTAGTGATTGATCGATGGAAAGCACCAAAAGATTTTATACATGAGAGAGGGTTCATAAGTGAAATAAATACATCCCAGCAATGCTGAACCTATGGTAGCACGTAACCTGTGTCTTTTAGTCTCAAAAGATCCAATTTGTTGGCCACAGCATTTCACTCGGTATGGGAACCGAAGTTACACCCCATTGTTCTACAGCCGGCTTTACCTAATCGGTTACAAAGGCTAGTATAATAATAATAATATCTTTATTTTCAAGCAAGTTTGTACATTATCCATTTTATGAATCGCTTATATGTAATACAATATAACAACAGATAGGATAAAAATTACACTCTAACATCCAAGGTAAGAGTTAACTTGAGTTTTGGATGTTAGCGCTTTACAACATGTTTCAAAGGGAGTTACATTGTAGTCGGAATGAACGTGATCCATGCTATTTAACGACATTGAAAATTAAGGCATAAAAAATTAGTTGCCTTTTTAAAAGGTTTTGGAAAACAGCCTGTAGATATGGAAAGGTTGCAGATATGTGTTATAACGGGGGCTAGAGCTGGAAGGCAGGACTTCAGTAACATAGTGGAAATTCCATCCCAGCCAACTGCAGCATCCGTACGCATGCCCAAAATTACTTTCACCACCTCTCTTTCATCTGTTGGTAAGAGTACAAAGGAGTTAAGTGGCCCAGAATTACTTAAATTATTCAAAAATAACTAATTTGGAGAAAGGAATTCAGCCAATGGCTTCCCCACATTGGCAAAGAATTCACTCACCTCATTAATTGAAGTGGATTTACAATACCCGTTCTCGAGAAGTTCTTTGGGGGAGAAAACATTACGTTGTGTAGATGTTATGTTCTTAATAACTCTTAGGTCTCTCATATGTGCGAGGCCATCTGGGTAGGTACCACCGCAATGTCTATTTCTCCCGTGAAACAACACTGCTTAAATGCACTGTTGTGTTTCGGATTGAAGGACATTGTAGCCAGAGCAACTACTGGACATACTCGTATTGAGACTTAACATCTTATGTCTCAGGATGGCGAGCGCAGTGGAATGTTGCTACTGTTTATGAGCGGTCGTATCGCTTACCATCAGGCGAACGGCATGCTTGTCTCGCCATTCGCTGCAATAAAAAAAAAAAAACTTTCCAGGTAGCTTTAGGATTATTTTTGGCTTTTTGAAGTTCTGACCTCTCATATTCTATCTTTAATTTTTTAACTAACTTATTGCAAAAATTTCTGTATCTCGTGAACGTGATCTTGAGAATGTAGTACGTAGGATCTTTTTTAACTTTTCTAGATAAGTTATCTCTGTGACGAATGCACCTTAGCAATCCACTAGTTATCCAGGGCTTGATAATCCTGCGTTTAGATGTGATACGCACAGTTTTTGATCGTTTTTAATGATAGAGCTAATAGTGGATATAAAGAGTTCTGCGGCAGCGTTTGCATCTTCAAGTCTGAAAATGAGTAAAATCAGTACCCAAAATGTCATTAGTGGCAGCAACATAGTCAACAACAGTACAGCTAGGTGTGGATACTTTGGGTAGTTGCCTACACTCCATATTTATCATTGTTGGTTTATGGTCAGTGATGAAAGTGTCAAGAACTAAAGTAGTTGTATAAAGGTCTGTTTTCTGCATTAAGTGATCCAAACAGGAGCCATCCCGAGTGGGAAATACGTGAGATGGTAGTAAACCATGTGAAGCAATTAAATTGAGATACTCATGAGCTTGCTAAGTAAGGTTACTCGGCGTGATATCAATGTTGAAATCTCTCATAATTAATATGTTTTTCACGGTTCATATTGATATAAGAATATTATTTAACTCTGAATTAAAATTATCCAGATTACGACTAGAGGGAGAACGGTAGACTGCTATTCCATCCATCATCCATCCATCAGCCAAAGGAAGTCCACTGCTGAACATAGGCCTCCCCTAATGATTTCCACAGAGACCTGTTGGAGGCAGCCTGCATCCAGCGACGTCCCGCGACCTTTACGAGGTCGTCGGACCATCTTGTGGGTGGACGTCCTACGCTGCGCTTTCCGCTACGTGGCCTCCATTCGAGCACTTTCCGACCCCATCGGTCATCAGATCTCCGCGCTATGTGCCCTGCCCATTGCCACTTCAACTTGCTAATCCGGTGGGCTATGTCGGTTATTTTAGTTCTCCTACGGATCTCCTCATTTCTGATTCGATCTCGTAGGGAAACCCCGAGCATATGGAGAGCCATAACTCTTTGAGTGACTTTGAGCTTCCTAATAAGGCCCATAGTGAGAGGCCACGTCTCGGACTAGACTCTCTAGACTGCTATTACTGATAGATTATGCAGATTTAAGTTACATACCAAATAACTAGCGTCTTTCAAACGAGGTTCCGTTACATTATGTGTTAAGAACGATTTTACATACATTATGAGGCCATCATTTTGATTTTTGGGTTACTTGTATGATATGACAAATAACCATCTATTGTTGGTATATCTGAAGAAAAATTCAACTAGCATTCGGATAGAATTTTTATCCCACACGTGACATTTAGACTGTGCAGAAAATCTAAGAAATTGTCAAAATTGCAATTTACACTGCGAATATTAATATGCATTATTGTTATGGACTTGCGAGTATTTTTTATAAAGGTTGTACATAACTCGGGCTTACAAAAGCTAGAGTAATACTACCATACGTATCGCTCTCGTCGAAAGCTCTAGAATCAATCTTCTTATATTGGTATAATTGCAGTCTTATATGAACTTCTGAAAATGTGTTTAGTGAAATGACAAATAGTCTGCAGCCCGGGTGTGCAAAATACGCAATATGTAATAAAATGCGTATAAATATCTTAAACTTGCTAAAAAAGACGTTAGATACATGAATTACTCCGCTAGACCACGATATGTAATAAGAATAACATTGGAAACAGAAAGCATCCTTAGTGTAAAATATATAATTATTGGTTGATAAAATGAGGTACAACAAAGACAGAGATGAATAGCCCAATTTTAATAAATTGATTTTAAACGAATCATGAAGACATGCTGAATAAGTAATATAATAAATAACAAAATAAATGTAATCAAATTCATAAAAAATGGCTTAGTTTTAAATAAATGACTAACATCTGTTTTATTATGATGTTTTAGGTTATAAGTCCCGTAAACTTTTTTCCGAGACAATAACAATAGGTTTATCACCTTCCCTTTTTCGTAGAAAAATCTTGCCATTGGAGTCCAGCAAAACTTGAAATCATTGGCATTAGCGAATTTCTGGTTTCATAAAAAAGTTGCCTGAGAGTGCTTGAAAGGCGATCAGATATGTAAATAGGCATACACTCACCGGAAAGACCGAGTAATGTAGTATTTAACTTTTGCGTGTTAGGTTTACCCATATTATACTCACGGACAGCTCTAAGAATATCATTTTTTTGTGTAACAGTATGCAGTTCAACAACAATCTGGCTTGATTTGATTTGCTTGGATTTTATTCTGCGCACATCACGAATATCTCGAGGTCCAATCTGTACTTGCAAAACTTTAGAAATATCAGTAATTAATTGTATTAAACTTTGATCAGTTTCATTTTCGTTTAAAGGAATATTCCGTAATTCAAATACAGCTGATCGCTGACACTCTTGTAAATCATATATTTTCTCTCAAATTTTTCGATATATGTACGCTGCTCAGATCTCTCATTTTCCATTTTTAAAATTTAGTTTTAATTTCCTCATAGGTAATATTCATAAAGGTCACGGATTCTACAAATTCGGCCTTAACTTTTTGAAGATTTTCATTTTGAGTTTTTAGTTCAGCGAGCTCCAGTGAAATTTGGTCATAAATTTTTGAGACTAGCTTCCTGTTCCTGGTACCACTTTGCCAGCATACATCGCATTTCCTCCTTGAAGTCTTTAAGTTCGTTCGACTGATTCGATTCCGATCGTGGTCGTTTAGTCCTTTTTGTTTAATTGACAGACTCAGATGTTGTTGAGGTTTCAATATTGGGATTCGAAAAGGCTCTTTGTGCTTCAGCTATTGGAGTAGGCGGCGAGGTACGATTTATTTTTGGAACTTTAACTTTCGTTACAATAGTCACAGTAGAAGGGTGTTGTGAAGTTGCACAGGGCTAGTTGATAGATGAGAATATAGTTGCGCGCGTTGCACAGCGGCAACGCGCGCACGCTCCACAGCCACACACGTCCACCACCGCTGGTTCGAAACCCGCGCAACAGCAGCGATTTTTGTAAAATTTGAATCTCCAATTTCTTCACTCACCGACAACAAATCAGCCCGGTATCCAGCGAAATGAGCCTAGAGCGAGACTTCCGACACAAATCAAGATGGCTGGTCAGCCCGCAAGATGAAAAAGGAGGGGCCGAGTTTGGATGCGCGTTCCTCACAGTACTGGTAGATTCGGAATATAGGTAATTATTAAGATATTGACAAACAGCAAAAACACACGTCCACTCCGAACAATGACCAAACGATGAATTAAAATACAGTAAATACATACATTTCAAGTATGTATCACATAAGTTTAGAAAACGAATAAGGGTTGCTCTTAATCACAGATCACTTCCAATAGATACCGCATTATGATAGTTTTGTTTTGAACCGAAAACGCCAACGAAGGGAACTGCGCGGGGGGTGGGCGGGTTGCAGCGCGGTCACGTGGACTTCACTGGAGAGATGAGGCATAAGTCGATAAATAAAAAAATGTATCGATAGTTCGATTTGCCAGTAAGTTCATGTGTTATGATCGCTTTTATAACTTAATTAGCAACTTGTTAAATGTTTTATAATATTTTTTCACCGGCCTGATCTGATAAATTATACCAACCGGCAACCGCTAACTACGAATAAAATAGGATTAAGATTTAAACTTTAGTTTGGGTTACATACTAATATGTAACGGTTTTATTTCTATTATTCACCGTGTATTTTTGTATACCATAATGGCGAAATACCCAAGTAAGTTAAGTGTTGATATAAAAGATCAGATAAAAATATGAAATAGTAAATAACTAAACCTCACGCCCTAAAGGGCTACAATAACTTATTCCGTTTCTTGAATTCTGACGGCGCGGCGGCTGTAGTAAATGTAATATCGACAAGTGACGATGAAACCCACTTGACGAACTATGAATTTTTTTGAGACGATATATACCACGTATGTTAAAATTAGTGGAATAGCTTGTGCTACTGATTCTCAATAAACTTAGTATACTAAAACTTATGATAAATACCCTCCCATTATATTTGAAAACGTATACAACTAGAGGGAAAAAAGGAAATTTAATTACGCCAAAGATAAATAAAAAAATATTGTAAAATTACCTTGTTAACAAATTTAACTATTTCAAATTACATAAAACAACGTAATTATGGTAATTTGCAATTTTATTTAAATCAATATATATTTTGTGACATTGTCATTTAATAAAATTAATATACATTATTGTTTTACAATATCGATATTTCTGGGAATTATATTATAAACATGCGTCAAACACTAGAAGAACGCGTGATTTCGCCAAAAAAAGATAGCTTATTACGGTTATTGCTATGCGAAAAAGAGACGGCTGATTCTCCGTGCGAACTCGACTGTTTGACATTGATTCATTAACCAGTATAAATTGAGCTCGCTCGGGACCAAATTAATTTAAAGAATATTAGTTATCGATGAAAACTAATTGCGTTTTTTTAGATAATTTATTTTTTTGAGTTTTTTTGCACAACAATTTTATTGAACAAATCATTATTAACTGTAATATTATTTTCCCAAAATGTAATTTTCGCTAACGTGGGACGACATGTGCGGGTCCAGTACTTGGACGACACTGATGACGCGACATTTGGCTTCGGTTTATATCTATCTGATAGCGTATATGTGTTGGGCGCAACCGCTGCCTTGCATTAGGTATCTGTTGGGAGTGATCTGTGCTCTTAATACAATCATTCAGTGGTGTCACTGCTTCCTAATATGCTTAAAATAGACGTAATTGCAACGTAAATTCAATGCAGGATATCCATTAAGTTCTATCGAGGTATATCACGTCATCAACCATATTCAATTACTTCATTTTCGTCAGTTCTCTATATTATTAACCAGTCCTTTATGTGGGATGGAATCGATTTGTTAGCGTAGGTTCAAGCGACTCCCACTAACCATTCCATTGATACCCGCCTTTTGTACCAGTAAAGTGAATTACAACTTTAGATAACAGATTGGATTTCGAAGATACAGGCTCGAGCTTTACAACTTGTAATAGTGTGCATCCGTACATAGTCATGACCACCGTCCGTACATAGTGAGACGAGCATATCATTCGCTTGATGGTGATCGATATGAGCGCTCGCAGACAGAACAAAACCAAATAACGCTATGAATTACAAAATAATGGCATTGGCATTCCGCTGCGCGCGCCCTCCCGAGACAAAAGATGTTTAGTATCAATATGTCCATTAGTTACTCTGGCTACAATTTCTAACCAAAAGACAAAAGTAGTACAATATTTCACATGATACTTCTTCTTAGCCTAATTGACGTGTACTTGAAGTGAGCCTAGGATAGATTGACATGTGGTACAACAAATTATACTTATCTATTTTATCTACATACCCCCTTATTCATAAATAACCGGTAACCAACCATATAAACGTACATTTGTTAAATCATCTAAGAGGAGATAAAACGTTCATTAAGCTCTACTATTCATAATGGTTTTTATACATATCCAATTAATATCTCCTCTTCACAGGAAAAAAGTTTTTGATTCTATTTATTTACTTGACAGTTGACAGTAATATCAAACATCCAGCAGACAGACATCCAGCATTTTTCTTTTTTAAAATATGCTTAAACAAGCCACTCGGCCATTTTAAAGTAAATTAGTTGTTTATTATCTGATTAATGGTTTATGACGTCTCTGAATAACATTTTTGAGTCAGCTCATATTAAGGGAATTTGTAAATTACGTTAAGTCCGTATGAATAAGACGGATAGTATTTAATAAAATTAATTCAATGTTTTCTAATTATATAAACAAAAAGAATAAGGTATAGAACTCAAAAAAGAAAATAATTAAAATATTTGAAACAGAACAAGATAAAATATTGTTCTTTGTGAAAAAAGAGCAAAATACGGGACTCTGAAGGAAGCGCCGTATCCCGGGCACAAACCGGGGTATCTAGTCTTCGCAGCCTAACGCTCTACCAGCTGAGCTAATACGGCCATAGAATACTTGCTAAGTAATAGGTAATAGTAAAGGGTCCCACTGAAAGTCCTTCAGAGGCTCTTCAATTCCGTTCTCCTCGAGGGCTCAACGCCGGAGGCATGGAGCAGGAGCTTGGTGGTACTGTTCTTCAAAAAAGGTGATAACACTTTGCTGAAGAACTACAGGCCCATCTCGCTCCTGAGCCATGTCTATAAGTTGTTTTCAAGGGTCATCACAAATCGTCTCGAACGCAGGTTTGATGACTTCCAGCCTCTCGAACAAGCCGGTTTCCGAAAAGGCTTTAGTACCATAGACCATATTCATACGCTACGGCAGGTTATACAAAAAACCGAGGAGTATAACTTGCCGCTTTGTTTAGCGTTTGTGGACTATGAGAAAGCCTTTGATTCGATCGAGACCTGGGCTGTGCTACAGTCTCTTCAGCGGTGCCACATAGACTATCGGTACATCGAAGTGTTGAGGTGTATATACAACAACGCCACCATGTCGGTCCGAGTACAAGATCAGAGCACGAAGGCTATTCCACTACAGAAAGGCGTGAGACAGGGAGATGTCATATCTCCGAAACTGTTCACTGCCGCGCTGGAAAATGCCTTCAAGCTCTTGCAGTGGAAAGGATTCGGCATCAACATCAACGGCGAGTATATTACTCACCTTCGATTTGCCGACGATATTGTAGTCTTGGCAGAATCGCTGGAAGACCTTAGCACTATGCTCGAAGACCTTAATCGAGTTTCCCAACAGGTGGGTCTTAAAATGAACATGGATAAAACGAAGATCATGTCGAATATCCATGTTGTGCCCACCCCCATTGGAGTTGGGGGCTCGACTCTCGAAGTTGTAGACGAATATGTCTATTTAGGACAAGTGGTCCGGTTAGGCAGGTCCAACTTCGAGAGAGAGGTCAATCGGCGAATCCAACTCGGTTGGGCAGCGTTCGGGAAACTTCGCGACGTCTTCTCGTCCAAAATACCTCAGTGCCTAAAATCGAAAGTCTTCGATAGTTGTGTGTTACCAGTGATGACATACGACACCGAGACGTGGCCTCTCACTGTGGGCCTCATTAAAGGCTCAAAGTCACTCAACGAGCCATGGAGCGGGCTATGCTCGGTGTTTCCCTACGAGATCGAATCAGAAATGAGGAGATCCGTAGGAGAACCAAGGTTACCGACATAGCCCATAGGATTGGCAAGTTGAAGTGGCAGTGGGCCGGGCACATAGCTCGTAGAACCGATGGCCGTTGGGGCCGAAAGGTTCTCGAGTGGAGGCCACGTACAGGCAAGCGAAGTGTTGGACGCCCGCCTACAAGGTGGACGGACGATCTGACTAAGGTCGCAGGAAGTCGCTGGATGCAGGCCGCTTCCAACAGGTCATTGTGGAGATCATTGGGGGAGGCCTATGTTCAGCAGTGGACTTCCTGTGGCTGATATGATGAAAGGGTCCCGCTCATATTCGTATTAGCGAAGGCTTAATAGAGATTTTTGATTGAGCAAAATTCATTAATTGTTAAGTTAATAATTGTAGGATCTTCTTATAAATAAACGCACCATCTCGGAACTCGTTTCTTACTCAGAAAACATACAACTACTTCGTAATTTCTCAAATACGAATTCCCGGGTAAAAACCAGACTAAATGAATCTACTGGTGGTTTTATTGGTGGTAGGTCTTTCATATATGATAGGTCGCCTGCGTAGGTACCACCACAATGTTTATATTGTGTTCTAGTTTGAATTAAATAGCCAGTATAACTACTACGCATATTGAGACTTAACTTATTATGTCTCAGGACAGCTGATAATAAAATATATTTTATAAATTATTCGCCGGCTTCTATATTGATAATCTTATGGATTTCTTTACGTAAGCCGAGAAAGCTATCTATCGTCGGAGGCATGAATTTCTCTCAATATGTAAAAATTTATATAAACAATCACAAAAATATTGTATTCTGCGTGTTTTGGGAAATTGTTTCGATCTATAGACTAGGATTTCCGCAAAAAAACTACGATTTATAATTATCTCACAAACCTATTATTTTCAAATTGATATTTCCAATAATCTCGACTGAAGAATACAAAGAAGTGATCCTTTTTTCTTTCAACGTAGAGAACAAAACATAAAATCACTCACCGATCTATGGCGACACTTTCCGGTGATGCCAGGGCTCTTCAATTTTGGCCACAACTTGTTAAAAATGCAGCAGGCGACAATCCCGCTCCATTTAAGCCTATCGACCGTCGCAAACACATTGCCATTTCGGTTCAAGGACATATTATTACAAACAACGCCGTAGTGTGAAGAGGCACCTTAGCGGGCCGGCATAATTGTTTCCATTGGCATGGGACTGCCGTCCGATGATACTCTGCCTGGGCGGCATTTGCGCTTACCATCAGGTATAATGCAGCCACTATGCCGGGCCAGTTTAAAAAAAAAAAACAACTATGAATGAGTTTGCCTGAGCCGCAATTTGGTTTGGATGAAATGAAATGAAATGTATTTATTGGTCACGTAGGCAATTTAAAAGCTCTTATGACAAGTCAATACACATAGAACTTAATCTCTATAAACAATATATTTCCTATACTTAGTATTACTTATTTTAATTTCTTGGTTTAATTAATTAATTTATGTAATTTATTTATTTTAAATAAATTTTATTTTATTTAGCATTAGTTTTATTTATTTGTTTCCTTTTTATTCTTATTTTATTTAAAGTATTAGTTATGACTATTATAGGATATTCGTATTACCTGAATATCAAGTGAACACAGGTGTATGTCGAGTTTCGAGATCAACCTGTCTATTCGGGCGTCGAACAGAGGCGCATAATCTAAACTAGAAGTCCATTTCACTTGGCACCAGATTTGAGTGCCGGAATAATAAAATATAGATTTGATATAACAAACATAAACTCACTACTTTCTCAGTCTAAAACTACCAGTTTCGCCTTGTGTGTTCCATCCCATGGTGGTATAAGGAGCGAGTATATCGCCATATCAGATAGATACAAATTCCTTACTTCGGGCTAATAATGAATGAATATATTTCCATTAAGATTGTTTTTCTCAATTCAGAATTCGAACCTAAGACCTTGGCGTTGTAATCATACTACGGTATGCCGTAGTACTACAACTGCGCCACGCAGGCAGTCATTATTTTTGTGTAATCGAATGTTTTGTCTTCTTCATTCAAATTGATTTCAAAAGTCATTGGAAAGGGACAACATTTTCGTAGTTCCTCCTCCCTCACGGATTCTATCCAATCCTGCAACCTTTCTATCCTACCACTTTCAGCAACCCATCATACTCCTAATTGCACTCCTTCTCTCCTAGACTTTATCTTTGTCACCTCTCCTAACCTCGTTGCAAAACATGGTCAATGTTCTGCTGACGCTTTTTCTTATTACGACCTCATATTCCTATCGTATTGTGTTCGTCCTCCAAACCTTCACCTAAAGTTCTGTTGCAGAAATTTTCGTGGTATGAATCTTGTTAGACTTCGCAAAGATGCCGGTGACATTAACTGGAGTGCGCTCTTTCAGTCCGATTGCGTCGATGCCAAGATTGATCTCTTCAGTAGTATAATAACTAATTTATATGATAAGCATGCACCTTTTCGAAAAATAAAACTTAAACATTGCCATGGCTTACCACCGAAATTAAAGAGTTACTGTGTAAAACAGCGTCAGCCAAGTCTAAGTATAAACGCCGTCCCAACGAGTCGAACTGGTTGAAGTACGTAGTCATTCGGAATCACTGCAGTAAGATGTGTAGGAATGCTCAACGCCGACATATCCATGATTCTGTTAAAAACGGAGATCCAGCTAAAGTCTGGAGATTTCTCAAGACATTAGGAGTGGGTAAACCTACACAAGACTCAATTCCGAAAACCATTGATTTAAATTCTCTGAATAATCACTTTTCTTATCCATTTATTTTGACATGACGATCAAAGATAAAACTATTAAGCATCTTTCTACCATTAAGACTCCTGAATGTTCTGCTTTCGTTCTTAAACAATTTGCTGCTTGTGATGTTGGGAAAACCATTACGCTTGTTTCATCAAATGCCATGGGAAGCGACTATGTCAGCCATAATATGATTCTTCCTATCCTAGACGAAATCCTTCCTGTCATTTGTCATATCCTGAACCATTCCGTTTCCACCGGGATATTTCCTGCATGCACTGCATGGAAAGAAGCCAATATCATCCCCATTCCAAAAAAAACCTAAGGCCTCAGTGCTGTCTGAATTCCGTCCTATTTCTATTTTACCATTCCTTTCTAAAGTCCTCGAACACCTGATCTATATTCGACTTAATACTTTCCTTCGGTTTGAAGAATCTTTATTGTCTTAAGAAATTTTACAATTTCACTTACAAGACTAATTCACTTATTTTAACATACAGTGAGCATGCAATACATAGCTGAAACGAAATTAAGTTATGTTATGGAATAATGACAATTACAAACAAAAGGTACTAATAATTTATGGGTAAAAATAAATAACAAGCACAGCAGTATGCTGGTAATTTCTTACACATCTAAAACGCTTATGGCTTTGTAGAATATTAGGAATTTGGAACCAGATGATATTATACAATTTATGTTAACTGATAACACATTGAAGTGACCAAAAAAGAAAAAGAAAATTAAGAAAAATAAATAAAAAGAAATATGTTAAAGAAAAAGCAACAGAAAACGGCAGTCGGACAAAAAAGCTGCAAAAATCTAGTTCTCCAATAAATAAGACTCAAGTGATGTCCTAAAAATATTATTAGATTCTATGTCTTTTAGTGCCTTTGGTAATTTATTGTATAATTTAACTCCTTCGTACATTAAGTTTTTAGTTCCATATCGGGTTCTTGGAAAAGGTAAGTGTACATGTTCAGCGTTTCTCAGTATTTTATTTTGTAGTTGGCTATTTTTTATAAAATTTATTTCCGATTGCACATCACCATTTATGATTTTACGTATCAATATGCATGTTTTAAGTTTATATATGTTTTCTAGATTCATTAGTTTAGTGTCTGTATATAGCTTTTTTGTCGGTGTACGAAGATCATAATGGAATAAGACTTTAATAATTTTGTTTTGTGTAACTTGGAGATCTTTAAGGTGTGACGATGCTGCAGTTCCCCATACTTCCACTAAATATTCCAGATGTGGTTTAACTAAAGAGTTGTAAATATTCATGCTCACCTCCGCAGCTTCGGATTGCTGGTCGCGTCCGGCGACCAGCCTCAGCCGCTGCGGCTCGCACGGTTGCCTATCCTTCGTTACAGCGTGCGGGGGCTGCTCTCCCTCCGCGCCTCCGGCTTTTTATATACACTCTAGGGTCGGTAGCCAAAAGACTACGTGAAGTCGGGGTGTTCCTAGTCGGTTTTGGGGCACAGTCGACCTAACTGACGCATAAAGTGGGTACCCTAATTTTCTTCTGAAGATAATGTTTTGGACGTGAAAAAACAACTAAACATAAGCAGATTAATTCAACCTTTTTAATTTATGGGTCTATCGCAGATGCGACAATGCGGCAGCGCACTACGTAAAAAATCACCTATTAATCACATTGCCCGATCATCATGTAGCCATATTCATAATGCCCGGGCAATGTGATAAATAGGTGAGTTTAGATTGAATTAATCACTTGGCTCGATATAGCTCGGCAATATTCATACTGCCCGGGCATTATGAATACTGCCCGCATTAATCACTTGGCCCATAACATATCCATCCCATGGTTGCCTGTAAGAGATTACCTAGTGTGATAAGGCCGCCACTTGTACTATTATTCTTATTGTGTAATATCTTCATAGTATTTATGTACAGAGCAAAAAAAAATTAAATTAATAAATAAATAAAACATTTGCAGGTAAAATAGGTTTAACTGACTATCCATACAAACGTAAGTGAATATTATAGCAACACTAATATTATTGCGAGAGAACCACCGACGATGCCTTGGAAATGTTGGTTGAACTTTAAATTTTCTTAGAAATGAATTTCAGCGTGAAATCTTACAAGTGAAGCAACAGCGGCTACAATTGCATTGTGGAATATTAACGCCTGATATTTGTTTGCGAATACTAATTGCTTTCACAATTTAACAAGCTTATTACCAATTGTTTGGTGAACACCATTGGCATCTGAGAGGCCACCTGGGTAGATACCACCGTACTGTCTATTTTTCCCGCCAAACATCAGTGTAAATGCACTGTTGTGAGATATTTGAATGACATTATAGCAAGAGTAACTAATAAGTAAGATATATTGAGATTTGACATCTTTTGTCTCGGAAAGACGAGCGGAGTGGAATGCCAAACATTGATTAGTAATTCAAGGTGCTGGGTTTTACTACTGTTCGTGCGGTTGTATCGCTTATCATCAAGGGAACGGCTCATCTTGCCATTTAGTGCAATAAAAAAACCCTTATCGGAGCCTCTGAGACCCATCTATACTAATAGTAGAAAGAGAAAATAATTAAAATTGTCGGTATTGAATAGGCTCTAAAACTACTGTAATGATATAAAAAAATCTTCCGCCTTTAGAATTCTTCAGTATCCCCGATGAACATACATAATATTTTCAAATAAGTATAACTGCAACCGCGTGGAGACTGTGGCGCTAATCTTAAATATTTTCAACGATTTATTAGAAACGACATGTATCAAGCAACTTCCTGCAAGTTTCCTGCAACCTATATACATTTAATAAATAATAATAATAAATATACCCAACAGACATACATACATACTCCGGATCCCACACCTCGAGTCTTGTCTCGCGGCTATCAGGGATGTTACTCTATAAAACGATACAAACGAATTCGAATTTTCGACCGCCATACGTAAAACTTCACTAATGTGCTGGATACATACTCCACAAAATGTTGGAATTCTATATCATACGTCGTAACCATAGAATAAATTCGAAGAAAATGTTAAGTATAATAGAGAATAGCATTGATTTTTAAAAGTGAAAAACTTATATATCCCCGGACGTCGAACATCCGAACATTCGAAGTTAGTATCGTTTCATAAAGTAACCCCCCAGAAACTAACGAAGAGACTTTTTAGTTACCTTCAGATCCGAAATTAATACCTGTGGATCTTACAAATATTTGTCTCCGAGCGGAGGTCGAACACACAGCCTCTCGTTTCACAACCGTCTAAGCAACTGCGGCATAGAGGTTGTCAATACACGATCATTGAGTTTGCAAGGGTGCAGTAATATTGTTTGGAAATTCTTGTTTAATTTCCCGGTCCGCGTCGCGGTTTGGAGATAACTTGGTTATTTCCGAGACGTTCGCTCCGAGATCGGTAATGTACTGTCTACATGTTTCATGTGCGTGTAAAGAACTTCATGCCTATAATTATGTTGATTTTTTTTTAAACGCTTTTTGATAGAAAATTGGTATAAAATAGGTTTGTAATGTTCAAAAAGAGAATTTGACGTTTTTTTTTTCATATTATTGAATTAAATTATGGGGCGTTGATAATAATTAGTAGGTGTAGGATATTGCAATTTTTTGAAGCATAGTGTTTAGACGTGTGAAAGAAGAATATACCTACTTACGTTACTAGCAGTCCGGCCAAGATTCGCTCGGGTGCAAATATTTTTCAAAAATATATATAATCGTATGTATATATGAACCTTCCCCTTGAATGACTATCCATATATAAAAACGCATCAAATCCGTTGTGTAGAATAAAAGATATAAGAATACATAGGGATAGCCAGACAGCCGGAAGCAACTTTGTTTTATACAATGTAGTGATTAATACACTACAATCATCACATCCAGGCACAGGAAGCCTAGGAACGTAGGCTTGGAAGAAAGTACTTTTCATAGCAAAAGAAATAGTTTTATCAAATGTGTAAAATATTATATTATGCAATTAATATGTACAATAAGTCTTTGATAATAATAATGCTGCCGAAAATAAAGAATCGAATTGAATGGCGTTTGCCTTGCATGACAATCCTTATATATGTATATTTCAAGTGACAGAGAAAGCCAGCGTTAAGTTTAGGTTGGTTGCCGGTGAGTGTTGTCCGCCACAGGATTCCCCTAAAAAATAAGGTGAATTGCTAACATTAAAATGCTTTTAAATAATTACTCTAACACTCTGTATACACTCGATATTGAAATACGAAGGTTTCACGAAATATATTCTAATGCAGGGATTGCACAGGCGGTATACATGGTGCTTGCAAACGTCGAGTATAGCCTCAATACAATATACAGGGTATATCAAGACTGCTACCGAAAACGAAGCCGGGTGATAGTTTTAGTGACTTCAGACACAATGCAACTTTTGTGCAAAAACTGTGAAAAATTTTTTGTTGTTATTTTTTTCTATCGTCTTATTAGGGTGGTAAATTCATAGTTTTTTCTGAAATTTCGTCTTGTATGTTCCGTCCCACGATGTGATACGGGGCGAGCCTGTCACCATATCGGGCACCAATTCCTGACTGCGGGCTGATAATGGATAGAAAAATCCAATATCACTTTGCCCGACTCGGGATTCGAACCCAAGACCTCAGCTTTGCAAGCGTACCGTAGTACGACTCCTCCACCGAGGCAGTTAATTTTAAGACCTATTTACTGTATAATTATACGTTAAAGTCAATGTGCCTGGTTGAAAGCAAAGCAGTTCAGATGGACTATCCAGGAACGAAATATCTCCTTGCTGGGTATAATAATACAGAGATGTGTAGTACGTGGAAGAAAGTGTAGGGAAAAAACTTATAATAGTGAATTTCCTACGTTCAAGATGATGTAGGTTATATTTCGAGGTTCGAGGTGTACTGTGGAGGGATTCAACAGCAGTTTGATATGAGGCTAAGGGTTTTGTGTGACAACTCCGTAACTTCTTTCTGTTATTTTACCATCACTAAAGAGCAATGATGATATTTGTTTGAAGTTCCGTTTCATCAAATTCGGATTGATGCTTAAAGTAGCACTGTTGTGAATATACGACATATATTTTATTTATTTATACCTTATTTATTGAACACCCTGAAAATTAAATAAATAGACTAAGGAACTGACTACGAACTTATATTTCTTTTCTTATGAACTTCGCAGGTAGGCCAGCATGCAACCCGCCTGATGGTAAGCGGTCACTGCAGCCCATGAACCTTCGCAGTGCCAGCAGGGGCCCGGCACAGCAAAGTCAGTGCCTAAAATTTTATAAATTACGGGTAGAACAATCGGCGGCCTTATCAGCATACGGATAATCGGACGGAAATGGAAAATAAATAGTAATGCATAATAAGTTTGTCAATTTAAATACTTATTTCGTGCTTCTGGTTTTTACTAAAACAGTAAATAAATTAATTAAAGCACATTTATCACTGCAGATAAACAATTCGGTATTCAGTGCACACTCCCGACTTTCGATAAAGTTTGTTTAATTTCTTCACTTATATGCATAACCAAGTTTAGTGGAATAACCGTAAACACCAGTTTCACTTGAATCTTGCGAATCTCGTTTTCACTTTAACTATTTTCTTTATGGTGTATTTTTTTTATTGAATGATCCGGCAAAGGAGAATTCCCATTCATATCGGTAAAAAATAATAGATTAAAAAAACTAAAACTACATGCTTCAATAAAAGACCCAAGTAAAAAGTAAAGATAATTGATAATGAGTTTAAAATTAGAAAATGGAGTAAACGTGAGGGAGACTAACTTAACTCTTAGGATGGCGAGCGCAGTGAAATGCCAAGCATTACTTTGTTATTCATAATGTTGCTTGGTTTTTTACCATCAGAAAAATAAAAATCTCAGCATTTTCCATCCATGGATTTGGCCATTCACACCTATTTGAAAAATCACCTGTATATCCAATATAATACAGAACGATGTTAATTCAAGAATGCAAAGGCACTTGACAGCCCATTATGCAACTTGTGTTGTAAGGCATCCAAGACAATGCGCACGATTATATGGTAATAGGACCGGCTTTAATATATTGTTCCGCTTAAATCTTAAATCTTGCGTGGCCAATTTATTATAAATTTTTAAAGCAAGGCCTTATTGTTTATGGTCCGATGTGTGTTTAAAAATATCGTGAGGGAGTAAGAATTTAACATGATATTGTCAATCGCGTTTACCATATTCCAAGCCGCGTTATACCAGCATGACGAACTAAAATTATTGAACATAAAAGGGTTGAGGTTCGATTCCCCGGAATATTTGTGTGATCCATGGGTATTTGCTTCGGGTCTGGCTGTGTGTGAGACCAGAATTTCTCACGTAGTTCCTGATACTATTTGATCGATTGTAGATCGATGCTGATACCCACGACACAAGACTCAATCTAAGTATTGGTTCGGGAGTGCGTGTAACTCTTGGGTGTATTTATTATAATTGGTCGCGACTGCCTATGTAGTTGTACTACGGTACGGTTAAAAGCTGAGATCTCGGGTTCGAAACCCAGGTCGGGAAAAGTGATAATATTTGATTTTCTATCTGTTATCACGTTGGAGTCAAAAATTTGTGCTCGATATGGCGATATGATCGCCTCCTATTGGTGATCTTATTTTCTCTATGCGTCTATGTCCACGCGGACGTCCAGCGCGTGACGCTTTCTAATAAATTGTTATATCTGTTTTCTTCGTTCAACACTCCGCGCTGGCCCGAATCTGTTTGGCGGACTTTCCGTACTATATTATAAAGTATTACAGATCGCTATGTTATGCAAGGTTTCCTATGATGTTAACCTTCGCCGTTACATTGCTCGGTGGACTATCAATACACATACGAATCCCAAAAGTCAGAAGTTTGCTCCAGTATTTGAACTCGCGACCATCGTGAACATGTCAGACGTCATTGCAGTCGGATCTGGCTCGTTACCAACAGACCACAACACACTGTGTTGAATGACTATGGCTTAGTGTATGTATTTAATTAATTAATTTGAATACTTTATTACGTAAATAAATTACTTTGTATACATATGTGAGAGAGGAAATCCCAGAGTTACGTGCAGTAGTGCGAAGCGTAACGCGTGTCCGGAAAATTTCTCCACACTCCACAGTGATGACCCGCGGTTACTCCGCTCACAGACGCACGCAAAAGTGCTAGTGATTGATATGACATAATATTTTACAAAGTCAAGACGTTTAATTATAATTAAAGATTGTCTAGGATTGTCTTGCTATTATCAAAATATACACAATTTTGCTCATAATGGACATGCTAATATCATTAGGTTTCGAGTACAAATACTTGTTGATTATGTTAGGAAAATATGTTATTTGAAACATATATTATATATTTCCTTGTTCTTCGTTCCACATTCCTCCACACGCCAATATAAAATAGATGTGTGTATCTATTGTCTATAGTGATACACAAAGTTGAATACAAAAGTGGTGATTGAAACCCCTGTTTCTCAGGTTTGATTTTGGGCAAGCGGCCGCTCATAAAATTATATTTGAAATTATTCTACATGGACGAAAAAATTTCCAAAACCATGTCAGTGTTATACCAAGGCAGGCAAGGGATTAGGATGCACCCTAACACCGCTTGGAAAGACATTTTCGCAAATAAACGAAAGTAAATTCAAAACTGTATTATAGTCATTACTTAAAACCGCATCCAAATTGGTTTAGTAGTCATAAATGCCAATATTGGTTTGGACAAACATCCTTTCATCCCAAATTCTTAAAACTTCCTCATACCGTCTGGCCAAAAATTGGTAATATTCGCTATAGCCGTAATATGTATTTCGGTAATTACACAATATAAATTTATTGCAATTGCAACAGGAAATAATTTTCGTCTGTGATCCAATAGAAACAATTCTAAATACGCACAAGATTTTGATGTCGCAAGAAAACAAGTTAGAAAAACAAAATTTTAACTAGGTCTAGACTCTAGAGTCTATTTTATACTAGACTCTAGACCTACTAGAGTCTAGACATTACCACGCGCCTGTACCTAAGATGACGTTAATGTAGTCGGCGATCCCAGTGGGTGCCGGTTCGATTCCTTGGCGCCGACCCGCCGAGCTCACTTCCGTTTTCCGTAGTCCACTGATGCTTTCTATAAATACCGCTCCTTTCACTATAACCCTGTATTCATAAGGACTAAAGGCAGTTTGAAATGCAGTTGATATGAGCTGATTTAAAAACCTTATTAGTAGACATCAAAAAACACTAATCAGCTTCGAGGCCTTTGTTTAGGTAACTTATAAGCATAATAATTGCGGATGTCTGTCAGCTGAACGTTTGATCTTATTGTCAATTCATGGTCAAGTGAATGAAATCATTTTTTTCTGTGAAGTGGCGATATAAGTTAATATACCTATAGAAAATAACAATATGAATAGCAACCTAATGAACGTTTTATCTCCTCTTGATGATTTATCTAATGAACTAATAAAGTTTATGTATTAATAGTATTATGCAACCCATGTAAAAATATTGTTAAATATCAATTTCCAATTAAATACTAAAAATTCAACACTAAAAACGACTAACCTAAAAAACCATAATATTATCTATGGCAGTAAAGGGCCCCGTACCTTAATCCGTCCCCAAGACGTGAGAGAGTAATGTAGGACGTGATGAACCCTCGACCCACAGTGAAAGTGAACTTTGATTTTCACCATCGTCGCGGGCACGGAGAGTGCCTCATTGTTCTAACTTGATGAACAGTGCGGACTCAGATCTATTACTTGGGGTTACCCGAAAACCACCATAAGTCTGTAAAAATACACGTAAGAATTGAAACGCAGTGGTGAAGCTTGACAAATCTCTTACTAAGCTTTTGTAACGCAACTAACTTATCAGATAGAAAATATGTCGATAATGCATATTTATTATCTATTAGAATTAACGAATAAATAAACGTACATTATCAGTAACAATAATATTATTTTAAATCTTCTCAGATAAATGTAGTATTATGTGTGATAATCACAATTATGTGCTACAAAAAAAAAACAATGTTTTGACCGACATAATTACTAAAGTATTAAACATATAAAAACTGCAACTGCTGGAGTCAATCCAATCATTCATAAAAAGCTTTAAGAATACTTTTAAAATACCAAAGTTTCGGAAGAAGGGGGGTCGTTGCCCCGGATGGAGGCCTGAATAACCCCCGCCATGAGAAACACTTACAACCATAATAAAACTCGGCAGGTAGTTATTATGTAACGTATATTCACATAGTTCTTGTAAATTAAGCACATTTAAGATTATTACGATGTATACACGTAATAGTAAACTTGACAGTCTTCGCAGTTGCTTAAAATGGTATCTTATGTCAGAGATTTGGTGCATACCGAAGTAATGCCGAGTATAATCAGGTTTGCACTTTTCGACTAGTCATCATCATCATCATCATCTCAGACACAGGAAGCCCACTGCTGAACAGAGGCCTCCCCAAAAGTTCTCCACATCGACCTGTTGGAAGCGGCCGTCACCCATAGACTTCCTGCAACGATAGCCAGGTCGTCCGTCCACCTTGTAGGCGGGCGTCCGACATTTCGCTTGCCTGTACGTGGCCTCCACTCTAGAACTTTTCGGCCCCAACGACCATCAGTTCCACGCACTATGTGGCTAGCTCTCTTCCGCTTCAACTTGCTAATGTTATGGGCTATGACGGTAACCTTCGGTCTCCTACGTATCTCTCCATTTCTGATTATTTGCTGTCAGTGTCAGTCACTTTGCCGAGACAAAAAAAAGGACAAAGCGTATGCCATTAATAACACATCAATATAATTATAACAATCTAAGAATTCTTCTTCACAGCTGCAACATGTTCCGAAGTGGTGGCACCAATTACAAACGATTTAAAATAATTAGTCAAAGACTATTTGTATAAACAATATTTGATTTTAAATAATTATTCATGACATTAGAGCGGTAAGCAATCTTATTGTCACACAAGTTATAATATTTGGTTGCGCGGTGCCCATTATTATATAATTGGAGGCCGAAATGCTAAGTTAATATTAGTCCTTTTTTATAATGTTTTTCATACATCCATCCAGCAACGATTGTGAACCGTAAATTGTAAACAGATGGTTCGCGGGAAGTCTAAACAAATTACGAGCAAGAATAAAATAAAATCCTCTTAGAGGTAAACTGAAAATAAAGAAAAATATTACAAGAATTGTAAAGTTTTCAAGTGTGCAAGGGGAATAAGGAAGAATGGAATATAATCATCCTTTGGTGCTTCAGTGAGCAGATATTATTAAAAAAAATGCGTTACATTGTACCATTGTACTGACTCAAATTTGTGGAATTGTGTTTTAATGTTATTTGTTTATAGATTCGCATCTAGAAATAGCAGAATTTTAGTTCGTACCGCACTATAAATGTACACAAGTATTAAGCCTAAAAAGTAAGTAAGATTCAAGCCTAAAAAAGTCTTCTGACCTTTCGAAATTGTATTGCTGTGTTATTAATCATTTCAATAACTTCAGTGTTGTTTGTTGGTTTCAATTCTTTATGTTGCACTTTTTGGAATGAAATCTTTAAAATCCGGCGCTAATAGACATACTCCCATTTACAATCGTTGCTGGATGGATGTATGAAAAACATTATAAAAAAGGACTAATATTTACTTAGCATTTCAACCTCCAATTATATAATAATGGGCACCGCGCAACCAAATATTATAATAGCGTACGAAAATGATTATAATCATGGAGATAACGGCACAATGAGAAGCGTACGTTTCCTCCCGGTGGTGAGAGCTTCATTAAAATTCCATTAATACGTTATTGTCTATTGTTTAGAATTAAGAAATTTTCGCTTTACCGGGTCCTAGGTTTGTTGTCACATTAATATTAAAATTAGGATTAGGTGTCTACACAATGTGGCATGCTATAAATCTATTATTAGCATCAAGTTAAGAAAAGAGGGCGTAGCCAGCGCATCACGTGATCACCCGACCATTGAATACGTCATCACCGAATCCAAGAGGGGTTGTGCATTTGTGACGGAGCTTCACTTTTCATTCGGCACGCGCAGCGTTCACTACTCATTTCATAATTATTATCAATTTGTGTAATTTGTGTAATAAGTTATTTAAATTTAAGTTAGTAATTATATTTGGTTAAGATCTAGATAGTATAAGGCAAATTATAATAAAATCAATCATTTAATAAACATTTTTGGTTGTGTCACGGTAATTTTTTTTTTAATAAAATTTGAAAGTAGTCGCTAATATCAGAAGTGGGATAGGGCTCCATAGCTCTGTCCAGCTTTGATATTTCCTGACGAAACAATTATTTCATATTACAATTTAGTATGGCTGAAAGACGCACAACTAGGAGCAGGGCAAATAGAAGCGAAGATGCGGTGGATTTCCGAGATACCCTCGGAATGATCCTCGCACGTTTAACCGCTCTAGAAAACTCAACTAGTGTGAACGCTGCACGTGGTACGGATCTTGCCGCGGACGAGGTGGGTGCCGGCGCCGCGATAGTTCGGAGTACTGCCACGCCGCCGACGCCACCTGTGCCGTCGGAATCTCGTGCTAGCACGAGTGTTACTGGGGCCACAGCATCGAGCCTTGACACTACAGACAGAATCATCGGAGCGTTGAGTGCATTGAGTAAAGTAAGATCTAACCATTTTTATATTTCTAATTTTGACCCCAGTGTGAATGATATCGATTCTTGGTGCGACGAAGTTGAAAGAGCTCGTGAAATAAATGGATGGGACGATAACGAATGCTTATCTAGAATCGCTAACTGTCTTACGGGGGACGCCAAATCTTGGTTGCAAGATTGGGTGACTCACGACCGCAGTTGGTCAAATTTTAAAATTGAATTCAAGCCTTTGTGTTCTCGAAGAGTCGATATCGCGGGTATTTTGTTTAATGTCATGTGCACGAATTCTGATCGCTATCCCACGTATGCTGATTATGCAAGACGCTCGCTATTGCGGTTAAATATTGTAAAAGGTTTAAGTGACGAACTAATAGTCGCAATAATCATACGTGGAATAACTGACCCACAAATCCGTGCAACAGCAACAAATTCAAAATTATTACCTAAGGATTTAGTAGAGTTCTTTTCTGTTTACGTGAAACCCAGCACCTCCAATGATTCTGTGCGTAATGTTCGTAATCATAATAGTATTGAAAGAAATACGCGGAAACGACCATTTCATAACGGGTTGAAATCAGTGAAATGTTTTTGTTGTAATGAAATAGGTCATACACAAGGATCATGTCCTAAACGTAATAAATCTGACTCTCTAAACAACAAAAATATTAACAACTCTATTGCACAGAGGACGGTTGAGACATGCTCCTTTTGTAAGAAAATTGGTCATGATGCGAGCGTTTGTTTCTCAAAGCAACGTTTAGAAGCACGTAAACAAAAAGTTAATTTTTGTCGCGAATTAGAGGGTAAATTGACTGATAATGATATTGTGACCGCAGTAATTCAAAACGTACCTACCGACGTTTTAATTGACAGTGGATCGCGCGTTTCTCTGATATCCGCAGCACTTCTAAAACATTTTAATTGTTGCCAAATACCAACCTATCAATTATTACGGGGCATAGGTAGTCAAAACGTAGAATGTACCAGCTACGTCACTTTGGTAATTGAATTTAATGAAATTTCTTTGGAAATAGACTTTCTTGTAGTTTCCGAGTCGTGTATGAATGTACCCGTGATCATAGGAACAGACGTATTAAACCGCGAGGGTGTAGCATATATACGAACGAACAAACAGCAACGCTTAACGCGCGTCGACGAATCAGTCCGTGCTAGTAAGGTATTACAGATTCAGTTGGACCAACAAACCCTCATTGAGTCACCACTTCAGGGTGGCCAGCGAACAAAGTTGTCCTCAATAATCGCGGAGTTCAAAGATTATTTCATAATCGGCACCGCCGCGTCAACCGTTAGTACAGGCATCATGCATATAGAATTAACTAGTGATGTGCCGGTTCACTACCGTCCGTACAAACTTTCTCTTGACGAAAAGATCAGGGTGCGAGGAATTGTTCAAGACCTATTGAAAAATAAAATCATCCGCGAATCAGAATCTCCTTACGCAAGCCCTGTCATTCTTGTCAAGAAAAAGGATGGCTCCGATCGCATGTGTGTGGATTACCGTGCGTTAAACGCCATTACAGTGCGAGATCGTTATCCGTTACCTCTCATAGAGGATCATATTGACCGCTTAGGCAAACACAGATATTTTAGTTGTATTGACATGGCTACTGGATTCCACCAGATAAAAATTGATGACGATTCCATACCAAAAACCGGATTTGTGACGCCTGAGGGGCATTTTGAGTATCTTAAGATGCCCTACGGACTCACAAATGCACCTATAGTGTACCAACGAATAATTTCGAAAACTTTGCAAACATTTATAAATTCAGGTAAAGTGTTAGTTTACGTAGACGACGTTTGTATATTGTCAAATTCCGTAGATGAGGCCTTGACAGACTTGCGAGAGGTGAAGAAAACTTTGACGTGCGCGGGTTTTTCGATCAATTTAAAGAAAAGCACGTTTGTGTCTACAGAGGTTGAATATCTTGGTCGTAAAATAAGTCAAGGTCAGGTTAGACCGAGCGACAGAAAAGTGCAGGCCCTAGTGAACTCACCTGTACCTACAAATGTAAGACAAGTCAGACAGTTGTTAGGACTAGCTGGTTACTTTCGCCGTTACATTGCCGGGTACGCTTCCAAAACTGCACCTATTGCTAGATTGACTCGTGCTGGGGTACCATTCGTGTGGAGTGAGGAACAAGAGTCTGCTCGCAGATATTTGATAGAGTGTATGACAAACGAGCCAGTATTAGCCATATTTGATCAAAACTTGCCAACCGAACTCCACACGGATGCTAGCTCCATCGGTTATGGTGCCGTGTTAATCCAAGAACACGTAAATAAGAAACGTCGCGTAGTCGCGTATTTTAGCAAAACAACGCAAGGTGCGGAAGCTCGTTATCACTCTTACGAACTCGAGACACTCGCAGTAGTTAAAGCATTGTGTCACTTCAGACAATACTTACTAGGCATAAGGTTTAAAATAGTAACAGATTGTAATGCGTTAAAATTAACAGAACGAAAAAAAGACTTACTTCCCCGAGTCGCTCGTTGGTGGATTTATATGCAAGACTATAATTTCGTAATTGAATACCGAAAGGGGTCTCAAATGGCCCACGCTGACTATTTGAGTAGAAACCCTGTAGACGTGCGAACTGTCACGAAGCCAAAAACTTGGGCTGAAATTGCGCAATCTGCCGATGATGAGACTCGTACTCTAATTGATAAACTCGGAAACAACGAATTAGATCAATCACGTTACGTAGTTCGCAACGATCTTTTATTTTATAAATATACGCCCGTCGGTCAGGACCCTAAATTGCTTTGCTATATTCCGAAGGGGCATAGATTAAGCTTGTTGCGCATTTTTCATGATCAACATGATCATATTGGTGTTGACAAAACTGTCGACCTTATATTAAATCATTTCTGGTTTCCGGGATTAAGGACTTTTGTGAGAAAATACATTGGGCACTGTCTCATCTGTATTTCTGCAAAGAGAGTACCTAGGGCCTCTCATCAACCAATATCGTCATGGGTCAAACCGGATACTCCGTTCAGCACAATACATATAGATGTGTTAGGCGTCTTACCTGAATCTAATGGTTTTAAATTCATTCTTATTATTGTCGACGCTTATTCAAAGTTTTGCCTACTCTATGCGATTAAACGTCAAGATTCTGATGAATTAATTCGAGTTATGACTAACGCTATCTCATTGTTTGGAACCCCTAAGCTTATCGTTTGTGATCGCGGTCGGATGTTCGAAAGTACACGTTTTCGAAATTGGACAAATGACGTGGGTAGTCAGGTTCATTACATCACCCCGGAAATGCACGCAGAAAACGGTCAGGCGGAACGCTATTGCCGCACTGTTCTTAATATGATCAGGGTTGAAGCTGATAGTAAGGGCAATAAGTGGTCTGATTCTCTCTGGAGAATTCAACTAGTGCTTAACTGTACGACGCACAAGACTACACATAATTCTCCCATGCAACTGCTCATCGGTATTGAAGGCGCAACGCCTGTAATAAGGTCTCTCATACGAGACGTTGCTCTCGACAACACTAATACAAATCGCGAGGCCATGCGGGAAATACGTCGCCAGATGGCTTCCGAACGACTCGAGCAGAACAGAAGATATCAGGATGCCTATGTCAACAAACAACGCAAGGCTACTAGATGTTTTAAAGTAAACGACCTAGTGTTCGTCGCGAAGGCAGCGCAGAGTAGTGGAAAACTAGACTCGGGAATGCGTGGCCCTTACCGCGTATTGAAAGTATTGCCACATGATCGTTACGAGCTGCGACTGCTTGGAGGCTCCTTTGGTAAAATCACGCGAGCTGCCGCCGAATATATGGTGGCATGGCGTGGAGAATGGACTCCTGAATCATGTGCGGCATTCTTTAACAGTTAGTAATACTGATATTTTTGGCCTACATATGCTTTGTAGGGTTGACATGATAACTTGGCCATGTCACATATGAAGCCGACATGTTAACTGGGTCATGTCGTGCCACTAGTTGACATGATAACTTGGCCATGTCACATATGAAGCCGACATGTTAACTGGGTCATGTCGTGCCACTAGTTGACATGATAACATGGACATGTCAATCTTATAGCCGACATGCTAACTGTGTCATGTACGGGCTTAGTTGGTATGATAACTTGGCCATACCAACTTTACTGTACTCTGTCACTACACACATCGACATGATAACTTGACCATGTCGTTTTGTTTACATTGCTAACTTAGCTTAACAACGGACACAAAACATGTACACATGTACACACATTGGCATGCCACACTAGCTAGTTAGTAACATCAACATAGTTTGCATGGCTGAACTATAAACTGACAATTTAATAAAAACTTCAATTTTTATATTCAGCTAGTGACGAAGGCAGTCCTGATTCATCCAATGAAGAACATCAAACTCAACCTTCACCAATGGGAGAAGTTGCTCATAGCTCCAATACCGAGGTGGACGTGGACGTCCACGCGTCAGGAGAGGCCGTATTAGCATCAAGTTAAGAAAAGAGGGCGTAGCCAGCGCATCACGTGATCACCCGACCATTGAATACGTCATCACCGAATCCAAGAGGGGTTGTGCATTTGTGACGGAGCTTCACTTTTCATTCGGCACGCGCAGCGTTCACTACTCATTTCATAATTATTATCAATTTGTGTAATTTGTGTAATAAGTTATTTAAATTTAAGTTAGTAATTATATTTGGTTAAGATCTAGATAGTATAAGGCAAATTATAATAAAATCAATCATTTAATAAACATTTTTGGTTGTGTCACGGTAATTTTTTTTTAATAAAATTTGAAAGTAGTCGCTAATACTATACATATAAATAAAATTGAAGTGTCTGTTTTAAAAGTGAAAATAGAATACATTTCCAACTACATATCGTTATATACACGATACCTGTGCCGAAAATGAAATTTAAACAATTTTTGTCTGTCTGTCTGTCTGTTTGTTCCGGCTAATCTCTGAAATGGCTGGACCGATTTTGACGGGACTTTTTTATCAGGTAGCTGATATAACAAGGAGTAACTTAGGCTACATTTATTTTAGAAAAATAAAGTAATGTTGCAATGCCCGCGCGCAGCTCACGCGCATGCCACCATTGGGCCGTCACGTCGGGCGCCTCCCACCACTTCTCCCACCAACGAATTAATTATAAACCATTTAAAAAATATAGTATAATTATAAAGAAATGTTTCAATAAAGTTAATACAAAAAACTGAAAATAAATGTGTAATGGGAGTTTACCGCCGCTCGCTAAGAGATGGCGCAACCGTAGAATTAGATCGCGGTATGGTTTCGTTACAAAGGTTGATAATTAAAATAAAAAAGCAAATACCAAAAAGAAAACTAAATAAACTAATTAACTTTTTTGTTAAATTCCACGCGGACGAAGTCGCGGGCACAGCTAGTGAATAAATAAATAGAAGTCACTCGCAATTTTAAAGTGAGGATCAAGAATGTACTCAATATGGCATGCGATAAATAAAAGAACACCCACAATCACATACCCCACATTACTTATCGGTGTCACAAACACCCAGACTCGAGACAAATAATTGTGGGACTAAGAAACATTTGTCTCGTTGCGGGGAGCATACCCGCGGCCACTAGTTTCACAGCCAACGTCTAACTAACCGCGCCACGAAGGCTGTCAAAATGACACAACCGCGCCATGAACGTATAACGGCCGATGCCAATAATCAATCGAAAAAATTAGATTGAAGTCAATCTGTTTTGTTGTCAATTGTTTTCTACTTTTCGATTGGTCTCCTGTCATGTTGCCATAGTTTTTTCACTACTGAGATTGATTATTGGCAATATAGTATCAGAAAAACGATTGAGCTGTCAATCTAAAACGGCAAATTTTGGATTGGAATTGTTTATTGGCAGCGGCTGATAGCCCATAGGATTGGCAAGTTGAAGTGGCAGTGGGCCGGGCACATAGCTCGTAGAACCGATGGCTGTTGGGGCCGAAAGGTTCTCGAGTGGAGGCCAAGGGAAATGTCAGACGCCCGCCTACAAGGTGGACGGACGATCTGACTAAAGTCGCTGGATGCAGGCCGCTTCCAACAGGTCATTGTGGAGATCCTTGGGGGAAGCCTATGTTCAGCAGTGGACTTCTTGTGGCTGATATTATGATGATGATGAAACTTAATCTCATACAGATGTATTATACAACAGGGTGTTTGTGGCACGGAAAAGGAACAGTCTCTCTAAGTAAAAAATATAAGAAGATTTGTACCTTAACAAAAAGGAAAAGAAGGCTTCTTCGGCTTTGAAAAAAAAAGTATATTTTAACAGAAATAACACAGATTCACATACGTGAACTAATATGTAAAAACGAACACGGGCTAAATATTAAATACTTAAAATTAATGAAATGTTTCATTAATTTTAATCATCTTTAATAATATTTCCTTAAACATAAGCGGCCTTATTCATCTAAGAAAGATTTAAAACCTTTTTAATCGACTTCAAATTCAACTTGAGAGAAGAAGACAAAACAAGGCCAAAAGTAGATAAAAATAATCATGTATTTTCAAATACAAAAGACTCGACATTTGATCAATCCGACAAAGAACTCACTTTTGATGCAAATAAATTGGCATTGAGTTTCAAGAACTTAGCTCTCTCACAGGAATTTGCATACACTTGTATGAAGTCAGGCACACACTTTACAAATAAATATTTTCATACGACTATACAAACACTATTGTCATACAATTTGTTTGCATGAAGAATATAATCTTTTATTTAAAAGAGATTTTTTTTTCGTATTTCTTTATTATATTTTTATAACACCCAGTCACATACAAATTCCTGAGGCCCAAATAAGATCGAGACTTGTGTAGTGGGTATCAGTAATCAAGAACAGAATTCTGGACCCGAACGCAGTAGCGTAAAGCAACAGTTTTTTAAAAATATCAGTTGGACTCAATTGGTAATTTAAAATTAAAAAATAACGAAGCCATATCCAACAAAATGGGTTTGAGATTGGTAACACATTATTAAAAATGCTTGTTATATTTAAACTTAAATTTCAAGTACCTTATAAAAAGAGTGAATCTGATAAATATGTGTCTTTGACTCAGGCTGTCACTATTAACGATGCTGTTTTATCGTCTATAAATAAAAGTTTACAACTTACCCACTGCACGGGTCATAAAGTGAGTTCTCCAGTGAAAGTGGAAATTGATTTAGCATATTCAAAGTCTAAGGATTAGCTCAGAGCAAAGGCTAGGTTATGTAAAGTGTCCTCGATGTGTGCAGTGAACGCGGAAACTTGCGTTTTCTACGAAGATGTTGTCAGTCCATTCACGTCGTTGACATAAAAGGATTTTCTGTGCGTTTTGTGCATTTTAGTAAGTTAAACTTCAGGGCAATGACCTTAGCTGCTTGATACGTTGGTAGGTTTTCAATTTAGAGCTTTGAATACTATCCTATTAATATAATACATATTAAATACATAAACTCACGGCTTTTTTCCCAGAAAGGGTAGGCACGGTTGCTGATAGGACACCCACGTTTCGTCTCACGATGTGATAGCGCAAGTCCATCATATCGGACACAAACTGACTTCCGGCTGAAAATGAATAGAAAAAATCCAAAATCACTTTGCTCGACCCGGGATTCGAACCCGAGACCTCAGCGTTGTAATCCTTCGGTTGTACAACTACGCCACAAAGGCATTCGAGCAATTTTATGAATGATTTATCATGTAGCTACAAGTATTTTTTATATTATTTTGCTCGTTGGCAATATTAAGAGCCACACCACAGAACAGATGAATATGGTTAGAAGGGAAATACAAGCGTTTGACGCGTCGCAAGGTGGTGCATAAAAAGCATCACTGCCGCGGAACGGATGATTTGTCAAATCAGACGTTGTCGAAATGCCTTGGTACTCCGGCAAAATAGAGTAAAAATGCAGATTTGTGCTATTTTGATAAAATAGACGACATATCAAAATATACATTGCTGATTACGCGTACATACAATGTATGCGAATGCCAAGTTCCTACGCATTGCATACGACTCATTTTTATTATGTCAACTTCGAAAATTGTCACTTGTCACACAGTGTTGTAGTCATCTACATAGTAACTATATCAATGTAGTTATAGATTTCGTATACTCGTAAATCAGTTTTCACAGACAATAAACAGAGAAAATTAAATCAAATCCTTTAGTAATTTTAAATTGTAATACTAATAACGTTTGATAACGTTGACGACCTATCTTTAAGTTCTAATATCATAACTCCGCCAACTCTAGAACAACATATATTTGTGTCTGAATATACTTTATAATATTAATTTATTCGTTTGTAGGTTTCCGAGAGTGAGTCGATAAAGACAACCTGTAGAGACAACTGGATTCCTACAAAATCCAGTACGATTTGTTCTAAGTATTCATTTTAGTGAAACTGAAAAGGACAAAAAAATCTATATCATAAGTAATATGCAAACCAAAAATAAATACGGGCAACTCTTATAGAAAAAACTGTATCATGGGGGTGAAATAATGAATTATTGTATGAAAACTCAAAACCATTTAGGCTATTCACGTAAAGAAATAATAATAGTTGCATATACGCTACAACTCTGGAAGGATGTCGCCTCTCTAAGCATGTTCTGCCTGTATCACGGTGAATGCTCTGATTAATTGTTCAATTTGATCCCCTCCTCTCCATTCCTAACCAGAACCACGCATGCTGGCTTGCGAAGCCATAGCTTGAAGGTCCACACCATCCCGGCGCGAACCAAACGGTTCTCAAATTCTTTTTTGTGCCGCACCATCAGGCTGTGGAATTGTTTGCCGTCTCACGTGTTCCCTCCTTCCTATAATCCTGGGTCCTTCCGCCGTAGTGTGAAGAGGCATCTTAGCAGGCCGGCATAATTGTATCTATTGGCATGGGACTGCCGTCTGATGCCAATGGATACTCTGCTTGGGCGGCATTTGCGCTTACCATCAGGTGCAATGTCGCCACTAGGCCGGACCATAATAATAGATATATATATGCCTTTCCAATAAGAATAATGTTAATATCTCATAAAGTGCGTGGTGGCCTGTTGGTAAATGGACTAGACGCGACTCTCAACATGTTCACGGTGGTCGCGGGGTCGAATCCCAGGGCACACCTCTGACTTTTCGGAGTCATGTGTGTATTGATAGTCAATCACCACGCACTAAAACGGTGAAGGAAAACATCGTGAGGAAACCTGCATACCATAGCGATTTATAAAAATTTCTATGGTATGTAAGTCCACCAACCCGCACTAGGCCAGCGTGGTGGACTATATGGCCTAACCACTCTCAATCGTACTCTCGATTGTAGAGGAGGCCCGTGCCCTGCAGTGGGACGCGTATATGGGCTGATACAGATAATATCTCACACACAGTTGAAAATCTTGAAAATCCTGCTCATATAGATTTGTAATATAGTATACAAATTAAAATTAACTTTCAATATTAGATATTGTAGTCTCATTTATTTTCCGTTTATCAACATAATACTAATTAAATGACTGTATCAGGAAAAACCATTAAGCATATCGATAAAATAAATTCCGTTCTTATAACAATGCTTTTTAGATTGTTTTTGTAGAGGTTTTGTGTTTCGAAAACGACGACGCTGGTTTTCATACAATTTGACGGCTATTGCCATTCTACATAACTATATTTAACTGTTCTGTGGCCTACACAATATTTGTTATTTGAAATAGAATATTTCAAGGTTACTGTGGAGGCCTACGTCCAGCAGAGGACGGCCATAGGCTGAGTTGATATACAGGTTATATCAAGACTGCTACCGAAAACGAACTCGTTTGGTAGTTTTAGTTACGTCAGACACAATGCACCAGCGTAGAAGGCATAGTTTTTACTAAAATATATAGGCAGGAAGGTACTTTTTGTATTAAAAGAAATAATTTTAGCAAATGAGTAAAAATATTATATTATGTACAATAAGTTCTTAATAACAATGATGTGGCCGAAAATACAGAATTGAGTAGAAAGAATAGAATGGCGTTTTTCTTGCATGACAATACTTAAATATGTTTCAATTGACAGAGAACGCGGAACACCATGGACGTAGCATCAAATGGACTCGACATTCGAGTTCCACCGTAAGGGACAGACATAAAGTAAAGAAAAAAGCAGGGATACCAGGTCATATATTTTCCCATAAATATTTTAACTAAATAAATAAATAGACGCAACATTCAAATTCATAGTCCTGACCCTACAAATGATAATCTTGTGTCGTGGGTATCAGAAACTACGAGAGACTTTTTGGTCTCACTAACACCCCGATTTGAAAAAAATATCAAGTCACTCAAATATTTGTCTCTTCTTGAGCTAGTATCGAAACCGCGGCCTCACGTTTTACATCTGGCGTCTAACCAGCTGCGATGAATGACGCGGATGAAGGGCGTCAGTATTAACAACGTGACGTTTTGCAATATTTTCACAAAGGTTAGAAAACAAAAAAGGAAAGTTGGCCTTGTATAATTATTAATACTTATATCATTTACGTAACTCGAATAATACACAGCTAGTAATGATAATATATACATAGAAACAAAACCTGCCGAGTGTTCTATAAATTATAGAAGATCAGAGAATTCATAGTAACGTAACTACTAAGGATAGAATAACATCCTACTTTATTTTATTTATTTATTTTAAGAAAGCTTACAAACAAGTGTTTACAATATACATAATATTTCCATAAATTAATTTCCTAATAACAAGTTTCTACAAACGAATCGTAAATAACAAAGGTACAGAAAACCTATTGATATAGACCTAAACATTTCTCAAATGTAACAAAATGGAAAAAATATACCTACATATTTTTTTCTTTTCTATATCTTAATTAAAATAAAATGATATAGCAAAGTATCGAATGTGTGATAATACAGCGCTTGTACATTTTTTTAATCATCTGGCTTTTTTTTCCTGGAATATTGATTTTTCAAAAATACATTTATGCACTTTTTGTTTTCATCCATATCAGGCTCATGTTGTGTCCTTTCAGCACTCTTTGTTATTCCCCACAGTCTCGGATTCGGTCATCTGTAAAAATTAAATCTATAATCAAAGAATAAAATATATGTAATTAATATGTGCAGAACAAAATATAAATTGAAATAACGTAAGGTAACGTGACGCCTCGGGTCAAGGCGTGTGTGGATTGGGTATTTATTGCATTGACTTTAAGTTTTGGCACTCAAAGTCGTAAACATAAAATCTTTGCTTTTGTTGATGAACACGACTGTTTCTAAAATAAAATAAATAAAAATAAAGAAGTATTAAGCTTGGTGGATTGGGTGCATTTTTGTAATTTTTTCGAATACAGACTTCAAATTTGAAAAATACAACTTAACTGACTTCGAAACTACATTTTATAATTTATAGATTATGCATGTTGTAGCTTCACTTAAGGAGACTGATTATAGAAGAGGTTTCATTCATTTTCGTCTCAAGGATGAATACTCTGGATTTTTATTATTTAGATTAAATAGATTATAGTTTACCTTTATTTCGAGTGGCGGGAGAGAAAACGGTTTTAAGAAAGTTATAATATGCTTAGTCTTCTGAATGCAATTTTTGAACGAGTGTGTTTACCCAGCTGTCTAATTTTCCGGTACATCCTATTAATTTGATCCACAAAACACGCGAAGGTAAACCTTTTGAAAAGCTGAAACAAAATGAATGATGGTTTAATTTACCATAACACCAGGAAATGCAAATTGTTATAAGCTGGTATCCCGAAACATAATATAATCCTACTAATTTAAAATCATGTACAAAATGGCGTCCACTTCGAGTAGTATACAGATTGTCATAATAAACAAAGTCAAGATAATTTAGTCGGATAATACTTTTAAAATACGTATTTTTTATGCAAATATAATCCTATTTTTCAATGTATTCTATGAAATACTAATTGCAGATGTTAGTAATAATGAACGTCTACATTTATTTTTACCAATATACTAAATAAAATGCACTTACCAGTGAGAGGTTATATTTTCATATTATCGTTTAGATCGGCTATCACAGCCAATAATAAAGCAGCACACCATACCTTTTGTCTTATAATCAGTTTCAACACTCTTTTACATACATTTTTGACCGCAAATATTCGTAAAATACTCAGTAATTCAAGTTTATAACAAACCGCACGTCTTATTTGTTTGGGTACACTCAGTGTTCCCCTACAAAATTATGTGAAACTATGACAAGGACCGCAAATTGTGTTTTGTCACTTTCATTTTTTAAGATTTATGCATAAGTCTAAGTGAGATGGACTATATAATATGTCAAATGCATGTCAAGTCTATTGATACTACGTCTATGCGGAACACTCTCGAACACCATAGAGTAAAACGCTGGCATGAAGTTCAGGTTGGTTGCCAGTGTTTGTTGTCCGCCACATATTTTAATGCGATCTACCATTGGCAAACTAACATTTCGCAAAGGGCCCAATTATCGTAAAACGTAGTCATTGTACGAAGCGGTTTATTAGCCATTATTGCATGTTATCGATGGCCGATGGCACCGAGTTTCGGCAAGTTGTCCTACTGGGCATACTAAATGACTTATTTAGAATAATAGAAGGTTAATAGTCCGTAACGCCCCTGAGGTCCACTGATGTACTTTGGTCGGTAATGTTGATACATTACTGATGTATGTCCGCGAAAGATCCTAGATCTAGGTAAGGACTAAGGACTCAGACTGGCCGCAACATCTGCGCGGTGAGGCAGTTGTCCAGCGCGCCAGGCTGGAAGGCCGGAGACCGCAGGGTCTCCGGCCTGCTCCTTCCAACTTCACCCTAGGTACAGGAAGGGCGGCTTTGCAACTAGTTAAAAAATGATTAATTAAAGTCGAGAAAGTTTGTTAAGTTCGACAGTTAACCTCAAGATCACGACAAACAAGGGAGATGTGGCATCGGAGCGTGGCGCTTGCGAACGCATCTGGCCTCAAACAGGCTTGTTACGAATTTTGAAATTTTGCTTCCATCAAGTAGAGATGTGGTCTTACATTACTTTGCCATGCGTTTTGTCGATATTCTATTCGATGCGATAATACAGCAGTATCCAAGATATATTTAATTAGAATACCAACAAAATAGAATATAAATTTGGCATTCTGAGTAAATTGTGTATATTTTTTTTTCTCAAAATTATCAGTATATATGTTATATGATATTCATGAAAACGTGGAATTAATTTCTTCTATATAATTATATGTAATTACATTATATATTTTCGATTGGTGTTATTTACACGTACATATATATATATATATATATATATATATATACACAGTCAGGTCATAAGTATTGTCACACAGTAAAAACTTTTCTTTTAGAATACTGGCCACACGTTTATCGTACCATCAAACGATACAATGAAGACTCTAGATGACAGGTGAAGAAGTGGTCGCCCTCGGTCTGTTAGGACTTCAGCAGTGATAAAAGCTGTGAAGGCGCAAATTCAAAGATATCCCAAACGTAAGCAGAAACGTTGGCCTTTCAGATGGGTTAAGAAGAACCACGGTGAAAAGGGTGTTAAAAAAATGGTTGCCTGTAAAGTCGGTTTTACGGGCGAAGATTTTACGTGACAACGTCTTTTTCTCGGTAGAATATTTATTGATATGAATATAATTAAATTGCACAATAGGAACAAGGAATTGAATGAAAATAAGAATTGCACAAATTTTAACTATAGAAATATATTTTGTTTACTAAAACATTGTACATGTAATGACGAATCTAAGCACTCCATATTTTCACTACAGACACAGCTGACGATACTTTAACCACACGTGTGAACTTGTATTGTGACGCTTTCTTGTTTTTCCAACGCCAAGAACGTTCGAGAAAGACAAAGACAGAGACACAAGCATGCGCCGATTCAATGCGCCTAATTCTCTAGTGCTGCGCGCGCACCGTTACGTTACCGGGCGTTACACTTTTTCATAAGTGACTCCCAGCCGCAACCTAATTTAAGACGTTGTCACGTCAATAAAGACTTAGGGCTTCGGGCATATCGAAGAAAAACAGGACATCGTTTGAATGCTCGTCTAATAGACCTGAGACTGAAGAGATGCCGCGCTTTGTTTAAGCGGTACGCGGGAAAAAAATATCAGGAAACAGATGAAAAAAAAATTACCGTAGAAGAGATTTTGTATACTTTTTCAAGGAACGATTTATTAGGTGCCAAATATTTAGAATTACTTACAAGTCATAAACACGGTAAATACCAAAGAATAATATATTTTTGATAGGCTGTATTAAGAAACTACTGTTTTCTTTGGCTAAAAATAAAGCGTCGCAAGATAAAGTAAATGTGCTACTACACAGTATGCCATGAAACGATGACTCAATACACCGTAGAAGAGAGCTACAACAAACAAAATGATAAGGTGTACGCACACAGTAGTGAAGAAGCGAGCAACCGTATTCCGCGTTTCCAACGAGGTCATTTTCCATCCTCGCTCATGGTATGGTTGGGAGTTTCTTATTGGGGCTTAACAGAGGTACATTTTTGTGAGAAAGGTGTAAAAACGAATGCAGTTGTGTATCAAAATACAGTCCTGACGAACCTTGTGGAACCTGTTTCTCTTACCATGTTCAATAGCAGGCACTGGGTATTCCAACAAGATTCGGCGCCAGCTCATAGAGCGAAGAGCACACAAGCTGGCGGCGCGTGAAATCGACTTCATCCGGCACGAAGACTGGCCCTCCTCCCGTCCAGATTTGAATCCGTTAGATTACAAGATATGGCAACACTTGGAGGAAAAGGCGTGCTCAAAGCCTCATCCCAATTTGGGGCACCAAAGACATCCTTGATTAATGCAGCCGCCGATATTGACATATTGGCGATAGACAACTGGCCGCGCAGATTGAAGGCCTGTATTCAAAATCACGGAGGTCATTTTGAATAAACTTTAGTGTCATAAGAATCTATGTTTTGTTAAGTTCATTTTGGTATATAAATGGTTACATAATGAATTTAAAACTTGTTTCAATTACTTTATATTAAACATGTGACAGAATTTATGACCTGACTAGGTATATATTTACATATAGTAACTAGACTATTTTTTTATCTTATTCATAAATTACATGTACAACAAACAGGTATTCAAGTGACCTCAATGACTTTTTGACGGTTGTCGAGCTAACATCATCATGGCCAAAAAGCTCGGATGTTCTGTAGATCCAGATAACTTAACTCACTCAACAACCTGTTTATGTATTTCTCGATCCCTGACATATGGCAAAGTTGCTTAGGAATGCTTTTAAAGCATATGAAAGTTTTACAGATGATAAAAATAGGTATGTAAAATAGAGCCATTTTAAAAACCCCACTTAGCAAGCAAATAAAACATCTTCACATCTTTTTCAAAAACTAAAAAAATGAAAATTCGTTCGGCATCGCAATTATTTAGCAACATAGACCAAGGTCGATAATTTTTAAAACCAAAAAAAATAATAGTAGGATGAAACTTATTAGAATAGGAAGGGAATATTATAAAAATGAAAGGAAAAAAAAAGGAAGATAAAAAGAAACCATAATCTTGGTTTTTTGAATTTTTCACATAAATTTTGAGGTTTTGTGAAAAAAGTGTAAATACAAAAGTTTTAGATCTTTTTATTACCTACAACTTTGCCATTTCACTTTTTTCGATAGGACTTCTGTTTTGCCGGAAATCAAGAAAAACCGTTAAACTCACCAGACCTCAGATCGCCCGTAAATTATTTTTCCTTTCATTTTTATAATATTCCCCTCCTTTTCTAATGGGTTTCATCCTACTATATATTTTTTTTTTCACTTTTTATTATTTTTAAAGGCTTCTACCCTGGTCTAACAGTGTAACGGATGCCTTGACTTTGTGTAGTAATCTTAAAATGCCTGGTTTAATCTGTAGATGGCGCTGTTGCCTATTTAAAATTGTCAACCACTTATTTGATGTATTAAACTTAAGATATTGTGGCCCAGCTTCACTTTAAAAAAATGTTTGCGCTAGCAACAAAGATAAAATGTTTAGAATATTAGAAGATGCAAAATGTTGTCTAACATGTATAAGGCTTCCAAATGCAACTAAGGCCATAAAATCTCAATAAAACTGGATTCTGCAGCTAGTACCCTTACATCGCACGATTTGTAGTTCATCATTTGATACAAAATATGTTGATATCTCATATATGATGTAGTGCTTTGATTGCGGATATAGTAGACGATAAACAAAACTGTAAGACGAAAGTGGTCTTATTTTTCCGTCCAATGATGTAGTAAGTATATGTAAGCGGATGGAAGTTTTTATAAAATCTTATATTTTTCGTAACGTAAAATTAAGGATATTCTCAAAAAATGTGCGACAAGAACTAATGGCAAAATCTTTACGGCATTTCATAGGTATGAATATTTTTGAAAAAAGTAGTTTTTTCTAAGTGATTCTTAAAACAGTCAACACCGCCTCGAGTATGATAGATATAGTACATTTGTTTAATAATGTACAGATAATAGTATTGTTATTTTTTTTAATTATCTATGTGTATAAAACTGAGATAAAACAAAAAAAATATGTGTGATGAGTTATTTTCTTCTTAACAATAATTCTTGAAAGCAGTTGCCTTGTGATACAAAATTTCATCGATATCTGTTTATCGACACCAACCTAACAGTAAATTTAATCTCTAGCTGTCAATATCTATTATATTTTGTCTCCGTGGATATAGAGTGAAGACTCGCCCATTTTATACATGTATTGTATTTTTAGTGCTTGTTTACTGTATTGATGGTAATAGACTTTTCTTTAGTATATGTGAGAAAAATGGGTATGTGTGCTATACTAATTGTTTTTGTTATTTGTTAGTGAAAATAGTGGGAGTAAAGCGAAGACAGCCGTTCTCGAACATTTTTTTGCCAACGCTACATCTCCCTTGTTTGTCATTGTTAAGACGCTGACAGTAATAATAGGGCACAAATGTTGAAATATTTGTTTTTTTTTTTCAGTTTGGGTTATTGACATCTGAGAAATACAATTTCAGAACCTCTAGATATAAATATGAATATGTTAGTTTTAGGTACATAACTATTTATAGTTTACTTATTCAATTTGTATACATTAATTCTATTAAACAATACCGTATTAATTATAAAAATTAATATTAATGTTAAATGTTAAAATTAATGTTATTTTTTTTCATTTTTGTTTTTGCTGTGAATGGCGAGACGAGCGTGCCGTTCACCTGATGGTAAGCGATGCGACCGCTCATGAACAGTAGCAAAACCAAACAACACCTTGAATTACAAAGCAGTGCTTGGCAGTCCACTGCGCTCGCCATTCTGAGACACAAGATGTTAGGTCTCAATATGTTCAGTAGTTACTCTGGCTACAATGTCCTTCAATCCGAAACACAACAGTGCATTTAAACTGCTGTTTGACGGGAAAAATAGACATTGCGGTGGTACCCACCCAGGCAGCCTCTCACATATGAGAGACCTACCTGTAAGTGTGTTTTTTTTTGTGGTAATGGAAAGATGTATGTTAAATGTACAAAATACATCTTTACATTACCACAATATTTGTTTTTAACTGGCAAGTCGTAATGTCTGCACTGCACCTGACGAGAAGTCTAAATCCGTCCAGACAGTAAACAAAATGCCGCCTTTCTAAGATGCTTCTTCACGCTACGGACCCAAGATTATAGGAACATGGGAAAAAAATTACAAACATGTGCGCAATCAAACGTCTACTCATAAAAGATCGAACAACATAATTTATTTTATCAGCGTATATTACTGGTGGTAGGTCTCTCATATGTGAGAGGCCATCTGGGTAGGTACCACCGCAATGTCAATTTCTCCCGTGAAACAACACTGCGTAAGTGCACTGTTGTGTTTCGGATTGAAGGAAATTGTAGCCAGAGTAACTACTGGACAAATTGAGACTTAACATCTTATGTCTCAGGATGGCGAGCGCAGTGGAATTTTGCTACTGTTTATGAGCGGTCGTATCGCTTACCATCAGGCGAACGGCTTGCTCGTCTCGTCATACATTGCAATTAAAAAAAAAAATACGTCCCACCTTAGGACACGGGCCTCCTCCACAATCAAGAGCACAATTGAGAGTGATTGGGCCATATAGTCCACCACGCTGGCCTAGTGCGGGTTGGCGGACTTTACATACCATAGAAATCGCTATAGTATGCAGGTTTCTCACGATGTTTTCTTTCACCGTTATAGTGTGTGGTGATTGACTATCAATACACACATGACTCCGAAAAGTCAGAGATGTGCCCTGGGATTTGTACCGCGACCACCGTGAATATGTTGGCAGTCGCGTCTAGTCCGTTTACTAACAGGCCACCACGCACTTAATTACAACATAATTGAAGTTACAGAAAGTCACTGCATGCTGGCAGCTTCTGACGAATACGATGAAGCAGCAACCACGGTGTATAAACAAATGACTTAAACATAAGTTGGATTTCATCACATGCTAATACAAACAAAGATGGTATGACCAAATCGTCGACCACATATTTCGATATTCTATTAATTTCTGCTGGTCATTGTTTGTTCATTTCAAAGTCTGTGCTATTTGGTAAGGTAAGGTTGAATTGCTTTGACAAACATCCAAATCATTCTCACGGTTCGTTCGAGCCCAGGTCGCGGACAACGTTGGGATCATAGTACCTTAAATTTACTGTACAGCATTCCCATAAATATTAGTCAATTTTAAAAGCAGGGAGACTTTTATTAACATGCCCACATGAAAAACCGACTACCGTTGTGGTAGACGTGTTCTCGAGTGGACACCACGCTTCGGCAAGCGTAGTGTAGAACGCGATCCAGCCGGGTAGATTGACGATATTCCTAAGATAGCTGGTGGTGCTTGGAGACGATGGACTGAAGATCGAGCCTAGTGTCGTGCCATAGGACATGACAATGAAGTTTCTAACATCTTACGTAAAACTGTACATACATGATTCAGACTATGAATACGTGAAATAGGTATCTAACACTAAAAGATAATTATTCCTCCAACGAACTTCCAATTCAGAAACAAATAGGACTGTAAAATACACAAACATTCGTATTGTTGCAGTGACCGAACCCCCGGTCTCGTAGTCACAGCCTGCGTTTGACTAATGAGATTACAGGCGGGCGGCTGCCAATCATTAAATCCTTATGTATTAGCAAGGCACGTCCCTGAGCAAGGCACTAGCAAATATCAAATATTTAACGGAATTAATAATCAGAATAAAACATTTTTGCTTAAAAAATAATATTCTTATATAAGAACAACATAATGTTGGGTGTATTTATAAAATATTTTTAAAATGTCCCATATTGCTTTTGTTGGTAGTCTACAATCTTCACAGGCTACAAGCTTCTATTGCGGAAAGTGGCCGCAGTAAATAATAAGAATATTTTTTTTCTCTGCACATATAATTACATTGGGCATGTAATATGGTGACAACACGTTTTAAACAATGCGTTAAATAGATATTTTAAAATTTTATTTGTAGTTCCAAATACTACCACGTGCTAAAAGATTCTTACTTTGTTTATCATATCCTGATTTTGCACATTCTTGTTTGATTTGTGCAGTGCCGAGTGCGTGCAGATACAACTTAAACTATTTTTTACAGATTTTATCGCCAATTTGGTTTAATTTTTAGGGTTCTGTGCCTAAAAGGTAAAACCGAAACCCTATTACTTAGACTCCACTGTCTGTCTGTCACCAGGCTGTATCTCATTAACCGTGATAGCTAGAAAGCTGAAACGTTCATAAATGATGTATTTCCGTTGCCGCTATAACAAAAATAATAAATAAATAAATAAATAAATAAATAAATAACACCCAACAGTCACATACATAGTCCTGACCCCACACTAAGATCGAGTCTTGTGTCGTGGGTATCAGGAACTACGAGAGACTTTTCGGTCTCACAAACACCCAGACCCGGAAGAAATATTTGTGGGCCGCACAAACATTTCTCTCGGTGCGGGGATCGAACCCGCGGCCTCTCGTTTCACAGGCGGCGTCTAACCAACTGCGCCACGGAGGCTGTCACAAAAAATACTAATAATAAAAAATAAAAATATTAAGGGGGGCCCCCATAACGCTGGGGGCGTTATTTTTTTCGTATTTTTTTGGTCTATTTTAATAACGGTAACAGGAAGACACAATTTTCACAAAATATTTAGTTGTATATTTCAAAATAAATAACTAAATAAATATAAAGTAAATATAAAAAAACTCCCATACAAAAAAAATTTTTAGAAATTTTAACTCCATCTTAATAAACAGGAACAAACGTTATTTTTAGGGTTTCTTTTATAGATGATGATACAGAACCCTTCGTGCGCGAGTCCGACTCGCTCTTGGCCGGTTTTTACATATACATGACCATCCGCTCATTGAACATTCACTAAGCGGATGAATCTTAGCAGGTCGGCATAATTGTTTCCATTGGCATGGGACTGCCGTCTGATGCCAATGGATACTCTGCCTGGGCGGCATTTGCGCTTACCATCAGGTGCAACGTGGCCACTATATGGCCAATATGTGGCCAGATTAAAAAAAAATCCTCAGACCGCCCCTTGGCCAAGAAGGCTGTAAAGTAATAGAAACGTCAGGAAGTTAAAAAAAGTAAAAACTAAACAAAGAGCAAAGTAAAAAAAATATAGTTTTATTTCAATTAATAAAAGTCACTTAAAACACCACCCGGCTTCGTTTTCGGTAGCATTCTTGATATACATTGTGTGTATGTCCCTTAACGATCCCCGACAAGTAGACAATATAGTTATTTCAGTGTCTGTTTCACGCTCCCGTATCCTATTATCTGATAATGGCAATCAAATCAGTATAGAACTAACATTTCAATTTCGATATTACGAAAATGATATTTTTAGATAACATTTGTTATACCGATTTGTTATAACGAGGTTTGTTATCAGAGGTTGTGGTCTAATATTCGTGTTAACGTGAATATGCTATAGGCATTTGATGCAATGTAGCATTTCTCGAAGATGTAGAATATAATAACAAACTTTACTTCATTAGGATGTTTGAATTCTTATATAGTCTTACTATCAATGTTTAATAATAAATAATTGACATATAATAGCGATATACATATTTCTCATATATCATCAGATCCCTATTATCAGTTAAAACATCTATTTTAGCTATCGATTGCTTTGTTCCTTTCAATACACTTATGAATCCAGTTTGAGCTAAGAAGGCATATATAGTATATAATATATCTCTCCGATGGACATAACAATGGCGTCCTGATTATATGTGAGAAAAACATCTAATTTCGAAAAAAATAATGCCCATTCACCGTATCGGTAAAAGAATCGTAGATCCCGATAATGCTTATATATACTGCTTAAAATTTATTACCTATAGCATTTTGGTTTGTCCTTAAACGTTTTCTTGTTTTATCCCAGGCGACAGATTTTGATAAAATAGAGTCATTAACATCACATTTTAAATTTTGTTCACTAAAAATTTTTTTTTATTGGTCTTCAATTTAATGTTTCCAAGATCTCCGGGCCTGGGTTGACATTATGTTTATATTTATTGAACATATCGACGCAGGAAAGCGATTCTGTCGTATCTCGAAACAAACAATTTTACACCAGGATCAAAAAGAAATACTTAAAAAATGAATAACTAGAAAACTTAGGAATACCATTTCTTTAATAATAACATTTAAAAATAAAACCTTACATTTTCACAAGGAAATTCAATGGGGTATTTTTTTTTTTAACATAATATTATACAAAACCCACACACGCATTTTTTGAGATACGACAAAATCGCTTTCCTGCATCGATATGTATTTTTCCTGCACAAAAAGATTTCATCGAGCCACAAAATTCTTCGCACCGATACTAAGTTTCATAGTAAAATAGGCATACTCCTTCGTTATACCGAGTACATCGTTACATCGAGGCTCGATTTAACATGGTTCCATTGTGTATTACATCACAGTTGCCATACAGCTTCTCAAATGGCCCGGCCGGCTAATTAATTATTCCAATTCTGGACCCCTACTGATTCGTGATCCAGTAAGTGTAATGGCATACATAAGCTTGAATAGTAATTAAGTTCCTTCATATGCAGAATAATGAATATTATGTCTAACATTGGATACGTGTTAGAGATGAGTAAATGGTTTTTTATTCTCGATTCGAACACATAATCCACGGAAGCGCATTTGGTAAAACTTCAGGGCCGGTTGTGAAACGAGGGATCTCAGGTTTTACCTCCCTTCTCCAATATTTTATGGAAGATATATTAATTAGCTAAAGCCTCAAAAAATGTGAGAAAATCTATTCGCGCATTGGCTGTCAACTGATCGATATCGAAAGTAAGGTATTCGGCTACGATTTTTTTTTGTATTGAGTATTTAACATGTTCGATTGTGAATTGATTTACACAATTCTTTGTTTGCTAGATTTTAGATATGAATCAAAATAAAAATAGAATAAAATACCTTATTACTTCTATTTATTATAGTGGAAATGACGAGTGAACCGGTAAACTTTTTCGATTCAACCAACTAGCTTCCCTCAGTCTATTGAACCAATCACGGTTTTGCGAGAAATTAATCATGTAAGCGTTAAAAGCAAAACACCAAAGCCGCCGGCCCGGCGACACAGCCCGCCGTCACAACTCGGCGGCCTATAAGAAAGGAATCATGTCGGCGGCAAGCGTCCGCTCATATAGCCCCCTGATATGTTGGCGGCATATACTCTGCTCAGTATCAAGGCGATATTCAAAAACGTTATAAAAATTTCATGTCATGTCGGGACAGCGGCGACGTGTCTCCATCAAAATTTTTCCACTTGAATTGAGTGAAGCCGCCAACTAGCCAACAAAAAGTCGTCGACATGCGACGGCGGGTCGGCTATTTCGGTGTGTAGTGCGATTAAGAATGATAATGATGACGACGATGTCCTTTCTATATATAACCGGCCTATCTCCGTCTACTGCTGGACGTAGGCCTCCCCAAGTAATCACCCACCATCCCGATCTTGAGCAGCCCTCATCCATCAGCTACCCACCGCTTTTTTTAAGTTAGTCCATCGTGCAGTAGGACGTCCTACACTACGTTTAGTTAACCTCGTTCACCACTAATAAAGAATTAACAAAACCTAATATAACCTCTTTACCATAATACTTACTGGTAATTTAAATCGTTTAAAGCTTTTTAAGGTTTACAATCACTTCTTGTAAACAGGCAGGATAAATTACACCGCACCCGGCAATTCTTTTGTCTAACAACAAATAAACAACGACTAAGCTAAACCGACGCATCAAAGATCTCACGTCTACTAATGGCTTTAGAAAATAACTTTTCGTGAGTACTAAAGTATGTCCATTTGTGTAGATTCTGTCCTTACAATTTACATATTATGTTGTTACGTTGAAGCGGCAAATGTTCATAGAGAACTCATTTTTTTTTATTCTCTCTCATAATGCCAATACTACGTCTGATTGGAAGCTTCCAATGCTGCTATGCTGCCTGCTGGCCAGATAGAATATCGATAGGCAACAAATTGTCTCCTACCATTGGATACAATTACGGTCGGCTTCAATGTCCTTACATCGAAACACAACAGTGCATTTACACTGCTGTTTCGCGGAAAAAATAGACACTGCGGTGGTACCTATCCAGAAGAATGAGAGGCCTACCAACATTAACATCCTATGTCAGAGGCCGTCTGGGTAATTACTACCGCAGTATAAAAGCACTGTTATGTTTCAGATTAAAGGATGTTGTAGTCAGAGTAACTACTGGACATATATATTATTTAATTATGTTATATTTAAGAGAAACTAACAAAAAAATACAATTAATCTTACAAAACCAATTGCTTGATTTGTCTGGGAGTACATAGTGGTGTTTTACATACATAATATATTGCGAGTAGCGAGTGCCTAACTATAATTTTGATATCAGATATTTTTTGATGGATTTAATGTTAGATTTTTTTTCTTAATCCGTGTAGCGATTTCGAAAGAGAGCCCGTTTACCAAGTACAGTAATCGCTTACGTAGTTTCCTGTGGATCCTTGGTACAAGGTATTTGCCTGCCGATATCGCTATAGTTGGCTTATTGTGTTGCAGGGGTACCAACAGCTCCCCACAGCCATGGCTTTTAGTAATCAACTGAAGCTTATGTTTTAATTTGGCCGGTAGTATATTACATATTTTAAATACCTAATAATAATTTTCTTCACATTTATTTTTGGTTTAATTGGTTACGGGTACTTTTAAAAATCTGAGAAATTGAGACTTGACATCTTATATCTCAGGATGGTGAGCGCAGTGGAATGTACATGTATATGTAATGCGATGTAATTCAAGGTTTTCTTTGGTTTTGCCACTACTGATCATGAGTGATATCGCTTACCTCTGCTACGGAGAAAAATGGACAGAAACTATAGATACTAATTCCTCCTATTAATTATACTTTTTGATTAATTTCGTTGGCACAATAGTTGAATAGCGATTGTGAGAGCGGAGCCACCTAACGTTATATTTGAATATTGGGTTCCATCCAGAAGCCAAGTGACAGAACAAAGGGTGACGAACAAAGAGCAATAGCTATAATATTATTTCAAATTGGATTTGAAATTAGTCATTTCGATACGTTGCCTAGATGTTACATATCATCAGGGGGATTACTTTATAAAAACAATATGAACTTCGAATGTTCGGACGTTTGACGTCCAGAGTAAGATATGAGATTTCCACTTCTAAAAGTCAATACTATTCCATATTTTACTTATCATTTTCTCCGAACTTAGTCTATGGTTGCGACGTCAATAAAGGAATCCAACATTTTGTGGATAGTACGAGAGATGACAACCAAAATTTTTGTCTCATAGCAATACGGCCACAACCGCATCAAATTGATAGATTTGATTATTTCGAACTCGAAAATACCAATTTCAACTGAATTTTCAAAAATGTCAACAAATTTTACCGGACTGTATCATAGCAATCTGTCTGATTTTCTGAAATAGCTATAAGATACCGAAAACATATGTTTCAGAAGTTAATAGTGTAGCACGAACCCAAATTTTTTTGCTCTTGCAATTTTGGCTCGAATGCATCCAACTCGTCTTTCCACCGCATCTTTGGTCTTCCGCGTTTTCTCCGGCCATTCTCAAGAATCCAGCTAGTAGCCAGCTTGGCCCAACGGTTTGGATGCATTCGAGTCACATGTCCCGTCCAGTTCCACTTAAGTAACCCAAAAGTTAAGTTTAACCCGAAATATAATTTAGAAAAATTCAAAATGAGACAGAAAAATATGATAATAGCAATCCGTCTGAAAATGTTCTTAACGGGTAAATTAGGATTAGTTAATAGGAAAAAAAATATTTTCAGAAGGAAATTTGGATGCAACAAATTTTGAGACCATTCTAAATATGTTAAGAAATTTTACCGATCGGTATCATAGCAATATGTCTGAAAATTGTTGAACTTGATGAAATTAATTAACCAGGTGTAAAAAAAATATATCAGAAGAACTCAGTGTAGCACCTCCTTTATCAGACAAATTTTCGATATCGACCGTGTTGAAGCGTGGCTGATTGCAAGTCGGGCAATCACCTTGCTTTTGTCTTGCCAAAATAGAGCGCGGACAACGTATCTACGCTATAAAAACGACTATTTTAATTGATAATTTTAAATTATTAAAAACCTACTCTTCCATCCCCGAAACTTCGTCAATGGCAGATGAGCAAACCATACCTTATCATTGGGAATAGAAGAAAAAAAACGTCCGCGAGCCCTCGGATAACCAGCGACACATCCACGTCCACGACGTTTGTTGTCATTTTAAGTGAGCGTCATTTCAACGGTTAGGACAGTTGGTGAGTGACTATGTATAGTAAGAGAGTGGCAGGAGCATAATATGCAAAAAACCATTCCCACCGCAGCAGGAACGTATGAAGCGCTCAGGCATCGGCCAAGCGACTCCAAAACGTTCTTTTATCTTTTGGGAGTACATGCGACATCTAAATGTCTGAAAAATTTTTTTAGCAATCCTGTCTTATTTACGAATGGTAGAAAAAAAACCATTCGGATTGATATAATACAGGTCGGCTAAATTTGTTGACATTTTCAAAAATTCGCTTCAGTTATATACTACGCGCAAAATGTCTGAAAACCAACTTATTCGTCATAAAATTATAAAATCTATGTTCATTTCCAATATCAGACGTATTGCTATGATACCGACTGCCTTTTTTTTGGACACAGCAGAAATAGCCTCACATGCAATTGCTACACTTTTGACCGTTACTACCTACCTAGTCGGGTTCAGAATCACATAATCTAACGATTTTATACAGTTTCGACCGTATTGCTATGATACATGGTTTTGGTCGTCATCTCTGGGACTAGGAGTATCTAGGCACATTAGTGAAGTTTTACGAACATTCGAAGTTCGTATCGTTTTATAGAGTAACCCCCCTGTGCTTATCATGCAACTGTTATTTATTATCATCAGTTTATTCTTTTGTATTTTTATAACAATTAGGTACGTAACACTTTGATGCTAGTCGTGTTCACATCAAGAAGGATGTTCACACATTTGTAATTATTTAGAAACAATATTTCATTGGATATTTTTGTGTCTGTCCAGTTTTGTGTACCACAAAAATATATAGTCGGGTTATCATTTCATCAGTGCTAATAAAATTGCTTGCTACTTTATAATTGTGTAATATAAAAAATGATAAAAAGTGATGCTATTGGAAATTTATAAATTAAGTATTTTATGGTTTAGATGTAACAACTTACATCTAAACCATAAAATACTTAATTTAACTTAACGAACTAGAAGAAGTTAATACTTAGCATGATACTTAACTATATAGGAAAAACAGGGCGGATTCTATTACTTTATGTACATACGTAATTATATTGTATGATTTATATTGAACTGTCCCTATTTAAAATAAATGTTATGTGAAATAGATGCATTATAATACATATCTATTATGTAATGTTTATTTATTATTATTTAAAACATAAATCAGCACTTTACTTTTAGTAAAATGGCGTAAAAATACTTCTACTTCTTTCATAAATTAATTAAAATTGTTTCTATTTTAAATCCATGCTTCTTGTGAAATGTGAAATTCTAAGAGCTACTTTTCAAATCTTTGACCAATATTTTATTTTTACCTTATTTCTTAAAATTAATTCGTTTATTTTGAAAATACATTTTATTAATAATTTAAGAAATTCAGGGTTAAAATAAAACCAAGTTTCTTTATTAACTTCGTATATTGCTAGAACTAAATAAAAAATATAAACAATATTGTACTTTAACTGGGATTAAACCCCGAACTACAGCACAAGCCTCACGTGTCATTACGGATTATAATATTAATACCGAATATATTTTTGAAACAATTACACACTGAGAAAATATGTACACTATTAATTATCGAACCCAAGGAATTTAAAAGCCATTTATTCACTTGTAAAATATTTGTAACTATATTGTAATAATTTTAGACAAAAATATTTAAATATTTTTGTCTAAAATGGCATGTCACAAAAAGAAATATTCGGCATATTTTTGTCCATATTTTTGGTAACTTGTAATTACGACAGCTTCACTAAGGAATAAAATAATTTAATTCCCTAGTAAAGCAGTCACGATAAAAAGTAAAAAAAAATGTCGGTACGACGTCTACTATAAAATGTTATTCGTAGCCTCTTATAACACATAAATAGAGAGAAAATAAATTAATAAAAAGTATTTGACAATTTCGAGGTCGAATCGATTATTATAAGTCGTTTTTTTTTGTTTTAGATCTGTCAAATACTTTTTATTTAATTCACATATCATATTTAAAGCAAAAATATCGCAAAATCATTATTTTTATTCTTTCAATAATGATTTTACGATTCGAATTGAGCTGGTATAAATGAAAGAATTTTAAAAATTACTATTGATACAAAGGATATTTTAAAATCTCTTATTATTTTAAAAATTAATTACTTGAATGTTCGCAATATATTTACAGGTAGTTAATGTATTGTACCGAAAATAGAATATAATTAATTCCAATTAGCTAATAAAGGAAGTCACTTGAACCAACTCATTTCAGTAGGCGCACGCAAAGCCAAATTCAATTCGCATTCGCACTATTGTTGTCTTGCATTCGCTCCAAGCAATTAGAATCGCCTTCGCGTACGCCTAGAGTACAAACTTACCATCCGAATAGCAGGAAGTAACAAATATTTACAATTAACACTTTACCCGGTAACAACAATGACTATTGCTTTAGTTTATTCTAAATTTACAAGTGGGTCATACCTGGGTTTAGTCCCAGCCGTGGTGCTCGTGCTGGATGGGTACCCACACTTTCTCCCACACTGGTTTCCATACTTTCTTCCACGCTGGCACTTCAACGGTCTTCCAAATGGGCACTTGGATCTGCTTCCATTTCTCAACCCAGATCTTCTTCTGTACTGGCACCCAAACCTCCTTCTTTACGGTCTTCCAGATCTGAACTTTCTCCTCGACCCACTCTTGCTTTTTCTCAGTTACCCAGGCTTGCTTCTTCTCCGTCTTCCACACTTGTTTCCATTCCTCTTTCCATTCCAGTTTCTTCTCGGTCACCCATTCCTGTTTCTGCACGGTTTTCCAGACTTTCTTCCACACCGGCTTCCAGATCATCTTCTTCCTCCAGAGGTCGTGGCTGGTGTACTCCCATCCGTGATCGTCCTTGCCCAAGTACTTCTCTCCGGGTACGCCTTCCTTCACCCACGCTGGCACGAAGTTCTGCTTCCATTCAGGCACCTGGATATCTTTAGTTACTGGGACTTGGATCTCTTTCCACACTGGTTTCCAGACCTTTTTCCAGTCAGGTACTTGGACTTCCTTCCAGATCGGTACCTGAACTTCTTTCCATATGGGTTTTTGGACTACTTTCCAAGCCGGAACTTGTTCCTCTTTCCATTGTTGGACTTGTTCAGTTTTCCAGGCTGGCGCCTTTTCTTTTTTCCACTCGGGTTTCCAGACTAATTTCTTTTCGGTCTTCCATATTTGTTTCCATTCCTCTTTCCAAGTGAGTTTCTTCTTCCAGACTCCCTCTGGGGGGGAGTGCCAGCCGCCAGGAGTACGCTTCTCCCTGACGAGCTCCTTGGAGAGTTCGCTGGTGGGTAGAGCCACGCATGCGACGACGGCGAGCGCCGCGAATATCTGTGAAAATTCAATAATTTAAAACAAAGAAACTTTTGACAATTCTAGTTGTTATCTGGACACAACCTATTGCGTAATTTATGCGAGTGAAATAATTGATTATGTAAAACAAAATAGGCAGTTATATAAAGTGGTCGTAATGTATGCACAGATCTTGTATTCCTGTTTATACAGGGGCAAGTAAATAATTGTAATTTTCAATTTATGATTTGTTTGCACCTTATTAAAGTCCATAGTATTTAAATTATAATGTATATTATCTAATACTTAAAACTTAGACATTTAGCGTTAGCGCACAAAAACACTTCCTAGATTGTAAAAATAGCATTATTTCCTGCATTACAGCCTCCAAAACGCTCATTATTTTAGTTAATATATAACAACTTCTTAATTAAACATCTAAATTTACTAGATTGTATTTATTAGATTGATACGTAGCAATAAGACTAGGTGTTAAAAACTAAGGAAGAAATTATCACTACAAAACAAAGATATATTAATTCAAGGTGCTTAAAAAGTGAATCGTATTGAATTGAGCCGCTTATTTGACGTATGAGTTATCAAGAAAAATAAACAAAGGCACACTAGTTAAATATATTACTAATGTACTCATTAAATAAAATTGTAAATTTGTTTAACCAGCATTCGTCAGTTAATATGCAACTATCTAGTCTTGATCAAATATTTTTAGTTAATATTATGATAACACCCCTAACTATCGAGCTAAGGTCAAATCGCGTTTTTGTTTTTTCATATAAAATAAGCTTGGTCAACCGGTGACTCAAACCCGAATAAAACACATTGTGCCATTAAGTACCTTTGAACTTTATATCTCTTCTCCACGAAGCGTCAAACGTTTTATCTATAATGCATTTCGCGATAAGTGTAACCCGAATTCACGGAGAAACCGCGTAGGAAACGAAAGCTTTGTCATTCTAACTGGCACTTAATGTACGATTGAGACCGTAGGTCAGCATTTTACCGCGCGGCCAACTGCTGTTTATTATACACTACAATGTGCTTTTTGTTGTCAACTGAACTTTTATTTTCGTTTTGAAAATGGAACGGATTCTTAAAATGATTTTTTTTATTTTAATTTGCCAATATTATTATTTGTTTGTATTTATCGTGCTGTGAACACGTTTTTAAAGTTATTTTTTATTTACGTCGCATCTAATTTTTTTGTTCGATTTAATTGTATTATTCTAATCTTTATTAGGAAATAACTTATTAACAGAGAATTTAAATGTTTTTATACTAAAATTTTAATTTAAAAAACAACAATATTTTTAACAGACTTAAATTAATATTCGAATTTTAAAATACACTTTTAAATCACTTTGAAAAATAAAGGTACACTATAAAGCCTTAATACACACAACACGTCACTGTAAGACACCCACCGTGAAAGTCGACACCCTCATGTTTAGTGGTTGCAGATGCGACTGGCAGTGTCAGCGGCGCGCGCTCTTTTTATCAACCTTCCCCTCTCCCAAGTTCGACTCCTGCGCAGGGTGGTATCTACACCGCGCCGGAAGATTTGGCGGCATCAATAATGTTCTCATCAAATTCGATACAGTCATGTTAATTTCATTTGTTGGCGTGTTTAGAAATTTAATTTTAACTAATGAGTTTTAATATGATTTTTTTAATGGTGCTTGTTTTTAATCTTCTATAAAAAGGATAATGTGTTTGAATATGGAACGTTTTATAGCGTTCCATTTTTAAATTTATCCGAATTTATTTTATTGAATATTTTATTTATTACATTCTTATTATTGTATTTTATTTACTTTCATTTTGAATTAGGAAATGAATGCGGTATTTAAAACTTAAATAAAATACGCCCAAAGCAAAACTGAATAAATGATGACAATGTGGAATGGATTGTGATTTCACATAAAATGATAATAGTCATCGATAACTGAGAGTCAACTTCATTAAAATAATAATTAATCTAAATTCAATATCGGTAAGTATAAACACCATTTATATAACTAACTAATATTTCTATTTTGGTATTGTTGCATGGCAAAGTCTAACTGCGCTCAATATTATGCGTAATGCAATCTAGACAGTTTTCTGATTTGCACATCATTAGAATTGAAGCTGAGTGTATGAGTTGTGAACCACGAAGTTCTGAGTTCAATGCCTAGGCTGGATAATGTATTTTATATATAATTATGAAATATCTTATGGATTCTTAAGAATTTATGACATACAACAATAGAAAAGAAATACACTTGACTTGTTTAACACGTGAGTTAACATGAGCTTATGATAATGATTTCTAATAAACCGCCTACACATACACGATATTTTTTCAAATTATAATAACAATAAAAACCTTAAAACCCGTGGGCTTTATGCAACTCGCCAATAGCCATTGGCCTCCATAATTTGGTAAAATTTTAATATATGTAATAACGAAACAAACACCTACAAAATGTATTTTATTAATATTTATTACTGTGACCCGTTGACAGTTTCCAATGATGCTAAAAATTACGGTTTTCTTAGAATATTTATTTTAAGGGTCGATTTTTCAATCGTCTTTTTTATAATAAACCACAAATCAACCACATAAACGTAGTTAAATCATGTTTATAAAACGTTCATCAAGATTTGCTATTCATAATGTTTCTTCTACATATTTTAATTAATATTGCCACATCAGAGAAATAAGTGATTTCTTCACTTGACAGTAATAACAAACGTCAAGCTGACAGACATCCGCCATTTTTCTGCTTACAATTTGCATAGACAAGGGTATCGGCAATTTTATAGTTAATGATCTAGTATAGCTGTTTAGTGATTTTTGACGTCTATGAATAATGTTTTTAAGTCAGTTCATATTAAAGGCATTTAAAAACTGCTTTAAGTCCTTATGAATAAGGGTGCTAGTATGACAAATAAACTTTAAGTTTTAATATATTTTTTATCCAAAAGCTAAGTGATAAGTCAGAATTATTGTTTCGATAGCACTTATTTGAGGATTGAAAAATTAGCCCTTATTAGGTTAGTAGCATTAAGATAATAAAGATGATGTTTCAACAATGCGGATCACATGATGTGAAAAGGTTTGGCAAGTTTGGCAGGGAGTAAAGGTTAGAAATGACATCCTAGATTCGATTCCCAGATACCAAACTATTATTCATCAGTTTTGTCGATTTGAAAAATTCAAATGCCTGGCTCCGGATTTCTGTTCGAGATAGTTTTGAACTAATGAACTAATAGAGCGAACTAGTTCATCCTTGGATTATGAACTAAATTGAGCGCTTTCTGTAGTGACCGGTTAGGCCCAAGCCTAGATTAGGTATAGAAGTCTTGGGTTCAAATCCCAGATAACATTTTTTATAGAAAATCATAACTATTTTGAAATGTATAAATACTTCAGAATTGTACGCAAGACTCAATTCTTTAATTCCTTAAGAGAATTTTTCTGAATCAAAATAAAATGTCAAAGACACCAAGACTTTTCCAAATTGCCTAAGCGCAAGTAGGCACGAATGTGTGTCAAGTTCACTGCATATATATTCCTAGCATACAGCTATTGCGACCGCCCTCGCATCACAGGAGCCGCGAGACTGCGCTGAATTATAAACATTGCTGGCTTAGACACGAATTGCTGCACGTTCGATTTTATGGGGAATAGCGTCTTGGTGGTATCTTGTAATAGATGAGGCCCTAGACTACTAGGGGGAGGGCTATGTTCAGCAGTGGACTTCCTGTGGCTGGCGAAAGAGAGAGAGAGATACGAGCGCATTGGCTATCCGTACCATTCGTGCTGAATCCAGTATAATACCTCAAATATTTATCTGTATACAGTTGACAGCTTCTGTATATTTATTAGCCCATATATGCCCCAATGCAGGGTACTAGTCTCTTCTAAAATCTATATACGATTGTAAGGGGAGGAAAGTATGTATATATACCACAGGTTCGCTAATATTACGTCTCATCTCTAAAACATTTGACCGTGTTTTAATTTGCGTCCATATTTTTCCTATATTACAACTTTTTATAAATTTACATCATAATAATTATTGAGTCCGATAAATTTATTTTCACGTGGATTGGTCATGACTTGTTTGTAACGGAATGATAAGCCTAATAATTGTAATATATATTTGAATATAAAAGGCTTAATAGTTTGTTTCTTTCATCGCGCGTATATCACTGATAGGAGTTTAAAACTTATTTTGTATTGGATTACCCATTTATCGAGGAAAGCCTTTAGCTACATAACATCCAGCTATTACCAAGACGAACGCAGTAGGAATACAATATATTGCAATAACGGGAAAAATGAATGAATGAATCTTTTTGATAGATTTTGCTACTTGAGCTGTGTTAGGTGGACTCCTGCACCCGAGCGAAACTGGGTCGGGGGGCTGCTTATATAGCAATCTATATTATCCGTTTTGGAATATATCTATCCATCACCAATCTAAGCATGCATAGGTTAAACTAATAGCTAATACTAGCTTAGGCACCCCTATTGGAATTGTCTCTATAAATAAAAGAAACAACCAATAAATAATCATATTTTGACGTATGGATATGTGTTTATTTTTATTATTATGAATGGCTAGTCGAGTATTTTATTCGGCTCATGGTAAGCAATACCGCTCAAGGAAAGTAGCAATGCTTGGCATTCCACTGGGCTCGCCATGCTGAAACATAAGTCTTCATACAGGGTATATCAAGACTGCTACCAAAAACGAAGCCGGGTGGTACTTTTAGTGACTTCAGACAATAAGAAACAATTTTTTTTGCAAAAAATTGTGATGAATATTTTTTGTCTTTTTTTTCTATCTACGTTTTAGGTTGGTAAATACATATTTTTTTGTTTAATAACAGTGTACACGCTTTTATTTTTAAAGACGCTATGGCTTAAAATTATTATTTTAGCAGAAACTATGGATTTACCACCCAAAATCGAAGATATAAAAAAAAAATATAAAAAAATTGTCGCGTTTCTTTTTGAAACTTAATTACATTATGTTTGTAGTCACTAAAACTACCACCCGGCTTCGTTTTCGGTAGCAGTCTTGATATACCCGGTATAGTTACTCTGGCTGCAACGTCCTTCAAACCGGAACACAACAATGCATTTACACTGCTGTTGTGCGGGAGAGATAGACAGAGCGAAACTAACCACCGTCCATCGTATTATAGTTTATGCCTGCAATCAAAATATTACTTTGGAAAATAAGCGCCAACATTTTATATCGTAATGGAAAGCAATGTTGGATTTATCAATAAGCAGCGATAAGGGACAGCACAGTTTGGAACACGTCATTTAACGATCGTAGGGGAGGCGCGAAGTGGTCTGTAGTTTAGTAGGTAGGTTAGTGGGCTTATCGACTGATATATACTTGTATAGTTTTTATGGTATGTAAAGTCCGTCAGCCCGCACTAGACCACGGGTTACTCTTTGAAGTTTGAATTTTCGACGTCAGAAGTATGATATATAGTAAGTTTTCCACGTCTAAAATCGATATTAATTTCTATATTACTTATCATTTGCTCCAAAATTAGTATGATTAGGACGCACGATAAAGGATTCAAATATTTGGTGGAGTCTTGGCACATTAGTGAAGTTTCGAACATTCGAAGTTCGTGTCGGAGTATGGAGTAAACCCCAGCGTGGTGGTTTATATGGCTGACCACTCTCATACTCTCGATTGTAAGGGAGGCCCAAGGCCTTCAGTGGGTCGTGTACGGGCAGATACGTTACCTAAATGTCTTCACGATAACATAATACGGGTTGGCGCTTCTCACGTAATTTTTGAAATTATTTAGCATAAATCTCAGATATTCAAGTTACTTCACAAAATTATCTTTAATTGTTTGAGTAAATAATACCGGGTATCTCAAGACTGCTACCGAAAATGAAGCCGGGTGGTAGTTTTAGTGGCTACAAACACAATGCGATTAAAAATTTCGCATAGAAATGCGACAATTATTTTTTATGATTTTTTAAATATCGTCATTTTTGGGTGGTAAATCCATAGTTTTTGCTAAAATAATAATTTAAACTCTTTTATATGTTAGAGTATTTATAAATTAAAGGGTATACACTATTATTTTAGGAAAAAATGTATTTACCACCAAAATAAGGCAATAGGAAAAAAAATTACAAAAAAAAATTGTCGCTTATTTTTGCAGCTTTTTCTGTTGCATTGTGTCTGAAGTCGCTTAAACTACCACCCGGCTTCGTTTTCGGTAGCAGTCTTGATATACCCTGTATAAATAATAATTATAGCGAAACTACACGCACTATCGAAGTTACAAGTTCCTGGATTTCGAACCTGCAACCTCCACTTTAGTTTCCACTTAGATACTTTTCTCATTGTATGCATTGTGTTTGTGATTGCCTCGGTGGCACAGTTGTACTGCAGTATAATTACAAAGCTGTGGTCTCGGGTTCAAATCCCGGGTCAGTCAAAGTGATATCTGATTTTTCCATTCATGCCCCATATGGCGATAGGCTCGCCTCCTATCACATCGTGGGACAGAAAATACAAAGCGAAACGTGGGTGTACTGGTTACACTTCTGCCTACCTTGGGGAAAAGGCTTGATGTATGTATGTATGTACGTTGGTGTTTATATAAAAATAATAATAACATGAACACATTAGTAGCACGAATTCTACGTGTCTTGTAAAGTATAGTATCTAATTTAAAATTCAAGCGACGTATTCATACTTAAAATACGCGCGGTCCATTTTATTCAAATTAACTTGTAGTGAATGTTATGTCATATTTACTTTCAGTCCAAACAAATGTATTTTTCAATGTCAACGTTAGTCATGGTGTAGGATTCGAACCCGCTGTAGTGTTCGGTCGGGCCGGTCTGGCACCCATGTTCATCTGTTCTGTAATTGTAACTCTTCAGATTGTTGACAACTGCTTTAAAATCGTTTTTTTTTATTTTATTATTAGGATCTCCAACAAAGAATACACTTTACTTTGCTAATGTATTGTTGCAGTTTAAGCATTGTGTTTCTTCAATTAGAGGAGATCACAACATGCAATAGTACTGAACAAGAGGAAAGAACTATGAAATAACTTATATGTATATAAACTATCAATATAAAATACACGACTGTTCCATACTTTTATAGATCTAAGTCCTCATAATTATATTCCTCAGTAAGCTATCTATTATATATAGGTACATATAAAATGAATTTTATTATTTAGTATAAGTTTGTTTGTAATGTATATTAAAATTTGTTGTTTTATGTTTTGTTCTTTGTATTCTGTATCAGCCCATATACGTCCCACTGCAGGGCACGGGCCTCCTCTACAATCGAGAGTACGATTGAGAGTGGTTAGGCCATATAGTCCACCACGCTGGCCTAGTGCGGGTTGGCGGACTTACATACCATAGTTTTTTTTTTATAAATCGCTATGGTATGCAGGTTTCCTCATGATGTTTTCCTTCACCGTTTTAGTGCGTGGTGATTGACTATCAATACACACATGACTCCGAAAAGTCAGAGGTGTGCCCTGGAGTTCGAACCCGCGACCACCGTGAACATGTTGGCAGTCGCGTCTAGTCCGTTTACCAACAGGCCACCACGCACTTTCTTGTATTATAATAGGTAATTGAACCGTGTAATTGATGTTTAATAATCGTACTGTTCAAATAAATAGGGAAAACTACTTTCAAACTAACCTTATTCATAGCAGTAATTAACCCTATTTTAGTTATCGAATGTTTTTTTCCCTTTCGGCTTTTGAATTTAGTTTCAATAAGGAGAGAATAAGCACAAATCTATTGTATACATGAATATTGTATGAAGTGCGTGGTGGCCTGTTGGTAAACGGACTAGACGCGACTGCCAACATATTCACGGTGGTCGCGGGTTCGAATCCCAGGGCACACCTCTGACTTTTCGGAGTCATGTGTGTATTGATAGTCAATCACCACGCACTAAAACGGTGAAGGAAAACATCGTGAGGAAACTTGCATACCATAGCGATTTATAAAAAAATATATGGTATGTAAGTCCGCCAAACCGCACTAGGCCAGCGTGGTGGACTATATGGCCTAACCACTCTTAATCGTACTCTCGATTGTAGAGGAGGCCCGAGCCCTGCAGTGGGACGTATATGGGCTGATACAGAATACAGAATATTGTATACAAAATATTAAGACAAAGGTGTTAAAATAGTCTAGTAATAAGTAGATATTTTAGAAGATAATCAGCTGATCGAAAGCGTAAATAATACGGGTGAACGATTTGGTTTCTCCCTACAGCGTCCAAGACGGCACGGTAACGGAGGGGTGATATACTCCGACACGACGCTCGAATATTCGAACGTTCGACATCCACTACATAGTATAAAACAAAGTCGCTTTTTCTGTCCCTGTCCCTATGTCCCTATGTATGCTTAAATCTTTAAAACTACGCAACGGATTTTGATGCGTTTTTTTAATAGATAGAGTGATTCAAGAGGAAGGTTTATATGTATAATACGTACATACTATTGTACAGAAATCTATTTGTACCCGGGCGAAGCTGGGCAGGGCAGCTAGTATAAGATAAAAGGGTTCCACTTCTAAAAATCAATACTATTCCTTACGAAACTTATTATTCACACCGAACATTGTCTAGTGCTACAACGTACCATAAATGATTCGAACATTTTGTAAAGTATTAAAGTATATTCGTACAGTTTTACGTACGACAGTCGAATATTCGTCGACGAATAATCTTCGTTCCCCACGTGACGGCTCTGTGTGACTTGCTCACACAAACTTAATACATTACAAGTCCAAAGGGACCCGTCGGCGTCCCGTCCCGCCCCCTGTGTGGTCAATCCATTACTTCACGACGCGACGTGCTCACATCAGCACAACATATTCTTGTTAATCAGTCGCGGAGTTGTTAAACATTTGCTGCTGCTTCAAGTATTAGTAAACTTTGAAAGGTAATAATAATACGTCTAAGTTTAAGACTCAACCCTAATATTCAAGCTTTTTAAGGCATTTTTTTGTGTGGTGCATATACAGGGTATATCAAGACTGCTGAAAACGAAGCCAGTTGGTAATTTTAGTAACTTGAGGCACACAGCAAATAAAAATTTTGCAAATAAAAGCGCTGAATATTTATTTTTTTTGTGTTTAGGTAAATAAAATTGGGTGGTAAATAAATTTGATTTTTCTAAAATATTGGTGTATATCCTATGTATTTATTTTTAAAGACGCTATGGTACGTAAGTGTTTATATTATTATTTTAGCACAAATTCACCACCCTAACACGACGTTATTTAAGATTGCAAAATATTCAATTGCATTGTGTTTGTAATCACTCAAACTACCACCCGGCTTTTTTTCGTTCGCAATCTGGATATACTCAGTATTGATTCGGGTCTGGGTGATTTTAGGACCGAAAAGTTTCTCGTAGTTTCTGATTCTCACGAGACAAGACTCGATTTTAGTGTGGGGTCAAAACTATATGACTGTTGGATATATTTATTACTAGCGACCGGCCCGGCTCCACCCGGGTGCAAATACATTTCTTTGTAAATATTTTATCGCCTTTGTCCATCAGGTATGATGCAGGATTCTAATGGTGAAAGATTTTTTAAATCGGTCCAGTAGTTTCAGAGCTTATCTAACACAACATCTAAGACTATAATATAGAAAAATATACTATTTCCTTTGTATAATATTAGTATAGATAATCACTATACGACGATATACATTCAAATAACATCATTAGTGTATTCAAGATGTGGGCATATTAAAACGCAGGTTTCACATCATCGCATGAAAACATAATATATCGTACAATTTTTACATAATGCTGCTGGCCAAGTCGATCTATTTATTTAAAACGTAAAGAATTTTTAATATTGATAAGATAATAACTTACGTAATAACTTTATACAGAAGGTCCCTTAAGCAAGGACAAAATAAATTAATCGACTTGGTATCACATGCATCTCACAACTTTTTGCGGTAGAAAACCTGAGCTGCGAGACTTGGAATTTTTTACAGGATGTTTTTGATGGGAGCTCACGTCTTTTTGTAGAGTCCTACTTTTTTCCTTTTCGGTACTTTTTACTTCTAGAATATCACTAACGATTTTTCTTAAAACTTCTGTCTTATGGTTTTTGTCTTATTTTGTACCTACAAATATAGCGGATTTATTTATTAATGTTCTTTCTTTCATGGGAATTGATATTTTCGAGCTATTTAGTCTATTTATTTGCAAGTTTTTCTTCGTCATGTTTTTCTAAAGGAATGTTGTACAGTTTCATGGGCTGAATACACCCTTTCCCTCTCTATACCCCCTCCTGTTTTACAGGGTATATCAAGACTGCTACCGAAAACGAAGCCGGGTGGTAGTTAACGCGATTTCAGACACAATGCAACAGAAAAAGTTGCAAAAAAAAGCGATAATTTTGTTTTTGTTATTTTTTTCCTATGACCATATTTGGGTGGTAAATTATTTTTTTTCCTAAAATAATAGTGTATACCCTTTTATTTATAAATAATCTAAGGTATAAAAGTGTTTAAATTATTATTTTAGCAAACACTATGGATTTACCACCCAAAAATGACGATATTTAAAAAATGATAAAAATCATTGTCGCATTTCTTTGCGAAATTTTTGGTTGCATTGTGTTTGTAGTCACTAAAACTACCACCCGGCTTCGTTTTCGGTAGCAGTCTTGACATACCCGGTATATATGTATCTATAATTATCTACAACTATAATTCTATTATATACGGGTACAATGCAGCGTTGTTGCCCACTTAATTAATCAGAGTATAAAAACTGGCGTGTATCCTGATAAACTTAAAGTAGGTTGTGTAAGGCCAATTCACAAAAAGGGTAGGCGCGACGACTTACTTAATTATCGTCCCATTACACTTCTTTCTACTATTGACAAAATAGTCGAGCGTTATATCAGTGCACAAATATATGAATTTTACCAAACTCATAATATTATCTACAATAATCAATACGGCTTCCAAGCTGGGAAGGGAACCAACGAGCTCTTACTTAACTTTACCGATCAAATCAACGAAGACTTAAATCATAAAAAACAAGTACTTGCACTTTTTATTGACTTTTCTCGGGCATTTGACACTCTAAGACACAAGTTGTTAATAAGTAAACTCGATGATTGCGGTATACGTGGCCCCCTGCTGGATTGGTGTAAAAGCTACCTCAATAACCGATCTTTTACAGTTAAGATCGATAACACCTATAGTAAATCTGTAACATCAACAGAGGGCACGGCTCAAGGGTCCGTATTAGGCCCGTTACACTTTTTATCATATGTAAACGACATGAGAAATATTATTGAACATTGTACATGCTACCAATTTGCTGATGACACTTGTCTCATAACTGCTGACACAGACCCGCAAAGAGCCTGTGCTCGGTTACAATCCGACTTCAATTCTCTATTAAATTGGTGCCATGATGCTGGACTCATTATAAATACTAATAAAACTAAACTTGTTATAATTAAATCCCCACACAACACTAATACACAGTCACTGAATCTTATAGCCCATGAACACTCTTGTTTGCACAACCACCACTCCAATTACAACTCATGCGACTGCCCAAACATAGAAATTGTAGACACTCACACGTATCTTGGTTTACATATCGACAATAAACTCAACTGGCATTATCATGTTGAACACGTCTGCTCCAAATTGAGACAATTCCTGGCAAATATTATAATATTAAAAAAAACGTCTACCATATAAAATCAAATTGATGTTGTGCAATTCATTAGCGGAATCCTATGTCAATTATGGTCTTAGTTGTTATGGCCGTACTTACAAAACGTATTTAAACCAAATTTATAATTTGCAAACCAAAATTTAAAAAAAATATAGTATCGCATAAGATTAGAGACCAGTTTAAAGACGACTATAGAAAATTGTTTAGTTATTGTAAAATCTTACCTATTCATGTCAACGTTGAGTATACTTTACTTGTGAAATATTATTTTAATAAAGAACTGATAACAGAAATTAACCATCCTATATATACGCGTGCCATCACACAAAACAAGTTAGTGACGCCGCGGGCGAACAATACTTACGGCGAGCGAACGGCCTCATACCTTGTGCCGCGTCTAATTAACAGACTACCCCCAGATTTACGCGATAGTTTAACACCAAAGAACATCAAATATAAACTCAAGACTTACTTTTTAAATAATCTAAATGTAAATAAATAATAATCTTTGAATGAATCTCAAAACTCCTATTACCATTACAGTATAAATATCTTGTTATAAGTTATAACCCCTTTGTCAACTCCGATAGCATCTATATAAACCCTAGTGGTTTCTTATGCTATTTACTAACAATTATTGTATATTTTGTTAAGCAAGTTAAATAAAAGAGAAAAAAAAAATGATTCATGAACTGTAAATGTAATCCTATACATTTATATGAGATTACAAAGTTATTCATGCAGTTGGTGTATCTAGAAAACTAGACAGAAATTATGAAATGTTTAAATTTTCCCTTACTTTAGACACTAAACACTAATTATATTCTAAATTGGAAGGTTCTATGTCTGCTAGAAGTGCCTTAGACTTTTGATGATCGGTCAGTCAGTTAGTGAGTGACAAAATTAAGAATGTTTGACATGTTACAATTCTTAAACTACTGGTTCAAATTGAATGAAATTTTAAATATACCGTGTTTATACCTTTTTAGTAACTGAAAATTCAGGCTTCTTGCTTAAACCATAACGAAGTTATAGAGGGTAGAAAATGGTCTGAATTACTTCGAGAAAAGGATGGTACGACAGTGCCGCTTTTTAGCTTGACTTGGAGGGGGCACTGCCGTGCCCCCAGATGCGAAGTCATGCATTGCGTTGTTCAATTTCTAATTCCATGGCTATACCGGTTCATATTTTACGCAAGTTTCTTGTTATTGGAAAATTGGCCAACGTTGGAACAATATTATAATTGTTTCGTAATACATACGTAACATCAAAGTGATTTTGTCTGTACCGATGTAACGACTATGGTGTTCGACTAATATATTTATGGAACCGCACCGCCTCCGGCTAAAGTGCAATATAAAGTAATTGATGTGTTCTCTAAGACTGTTAGTTTTTTTCACTGTGTACAACAAATAATTAAATAAATATGTGAACTTGATAGAAAATTTATACCGTTACTTCTAAACGTTTCAGAAACCAACAGTTTAATATCAAGCTAAATGCTTTTAAAATTGCCTCGGTAGAGCTGTTGTACTTTGGTACGATTAAAAAGCTGAAGTCTCGATTTAGAAACCCATAAGCAATAATCAGCAAATGATATTTATTTTTTCTTTTCTTTGTCAGTCGTGTGTTAGTAATTTGTGTGTTAGGCTCGCCCTATCACATCGTGGGAAGGATCACGAAACCCATAAGGCGAAACGTGGATATCCTGATTGCACCTCTGCCTACCCATCTGGGAAAAGGGCTTACGTTTATGTACTGTTTAAACAAGCCATCCAACACATTTAACGTCCTCCGGTGTGCAGTTAGTCAGGCGCGGACTGGGAAACATGATGCCGTAGGTACGATTCAATGAAAATCTTTGTATACCCTTTGGATACCCAAGTATTCATTCAGGGTGTGAAGTCTCTCTTGGTTTCTGATACACACGACACCGATACGAGACCGTCATTAGACATCATAATGTGGATATAATCGACGTGACTGTTGGGTGAGTTTATTATAAAACTAGCGGCCCGGCCCAGCTTCGCCCGGGTACAAATAGACTTCTGTACAATAATATGTACGTATTATACATATAAACCTTCCTCTTGAATCACTTTATTTAAAAAAACCGTATCAAAATCCGTTGCGTAGTTTTAAATATTCAAGCATACAAAGGGGCATAGGGACATAGGGACAGAGCAAGCGACTTTGTTTTATACTATGTAGTGATATTTATGTTTATATAAACCTCATTAATATAAAATAACTTACTGAAATTCTGTTCCTGCGACGACGGAAGATACAAAACTATTTTTTTTTTCTATTTTATGTCGCGTGTGGAAGAAAATTCAAAGTGAAATGAACCACTTGCTTGTCTCGTGTGGTTGTAAAAGCAACTAAAAACAGAAGCTTTTCTTGGTCGATAAAACACGCTTAATTTAATTCTTCTTTAGAACCGCGAATTATAAAATTCAATTTTGTTATCACCTTCCCCACCATAAACTATTAAATTAATCATTCAATCAACCTATGGAAACAAAATTCTGTAAAACGACAAAATGTGACCAATGGCGTGATAGTGCACGAAGAGCGGAACAGTACATGTGGAAACGAGATGGAGAATCCTGAGAAAAAGATTTCAAGAGAACAGCAGCACAGAGATATATTCAAACATTCACACATTTATGCCATACATAAAAATTATGCGGATCTGACCAATGGCGTCTCGTTCCTAGAGCGGAGTTAGTGAGGTTACTCTATACATCGACATGGCGACGAATGTTCGAAAGTCGTACAGAAAAATATGCGTAAATACTTCGGAAATTGACCGAATCCTCTATTGTACTGTTAGGCGACCGATCCTGATAGCTCGTTTTTTATTTTAAAAAAACTACGATATCCACTGGAAACTGGTTTAATTATAGAAATTAAAGTGTTACAATTTTTGTCACAAAAGACCTCACTTTCTCATCCATTTCTATAGTGATTGCTAGAGAAGCGAATACCACTCACACAAAAATTAAGTGTATTGGAGGAAATTTACTCAGCATTATTGCAGTGAAATATTCAAAAAGTCATCGCAATGTAGAAACATATTATGCTGAGGTTTCAATCAATACATTTATCGTAGGGTGTAACAGTACCTCGTTACCTTACCTTAATTTCGAAGTGAATAATAATTTCCATAAAGAACAATATTGATTTTTAAAAGAGAAAAAATTTTCTAAACTAATATTATAAAGAGGAAAGGTTTGATTGTTTGGTTGCATTAAATAGGATCTGAAACTACTAGACCGATTTGGAAAAGTATTTCAATAGAGTTCCACATTATCCCTAATGAATTTACCATATGGCATTATGCGTGGAAGTAATACGGACGAACATTCGAACTTCGTATCGAAAAATAGAGTAACCCGCCTGAGTTGAAATGAGATGAATATGTCCTGATCAGTCACCATGATAATAAACTTGGATAGTTGTAAACAATTTTCATACGTTCATTGTAATCGCAACTTAGAGAAGTGGAATGTTATAATGAAATTCTTGTATTTCAATGTTCTCGTGGCTTTTGTGTAACTAAACATGTAGAACAATTTATTTCATATCGATACCTGTGAAAGAACAAATTCTATAGGAATTAAAATGTTTGCTTATGGCACAAATTTTGTTTAGTCATGTATTTTAAGAGGTATTGTGTTTTATACGAACATGTTTTACTGGTCATAGGTCTCTCATACATGAGAATTCGGAGTTCAGAGGGGAGTCATTACTGTACATATTGACACTTAATATCTTATGTGTCAGGATGGCGAGCGCAGTGGAATGAAATGAAATTAAATTAAAATGAAAATAATTTATTGACTCTATTAAGATGTTCCACATCATTAAGATTCAGTTGTTTTTTATCTGCCACCCGGAGTGCCAATTGCCGAAACACTTGATATTCCTAAAATAAACTCAGAAGTTTGCGATTTTTTTTTTTTCTGTTCGAACTTCTATTTCGGTACTTCTATGTAGCCTCTTTATGTTCATTAAAAACCTTAAAATTGTTTTTGTTTCTTTGTTTTGTTTATCCCTATACCGTGACCACCCATTTCTTCCGTGCTTCTGTTCATTTCAGTCCAACTGAGTCCATCTTAAGGTTGTCTGAAAGAAATCGCCGATAGCGATAAGACCGCCGTTTGTAACATGTATAAGCGCTTTGTGTTAATATATATGTTAATTTGTGTGGTGTACAATAAAGTATTTATAAATAAAAGCCCTTTGGTGACCTTCCCACGCATTATGGACGGCACCGTACATCCCAGGGGAGAAGATTCCCGATATACGTCCACGTAACATCGCGGTGTAAAACTATTGTAGCCCTTCTATTATACGAAGCAGGGATGCCGTAAAGTTACGCCTACTTATGGAGGTATGTATGTTTCAGATGTCACGGACATCCACTACTGAAAAGAGGCCACGCCCTCAATCATCCAGCTCGGAGTTGCTAAAGGTTAGGCAGCACCACCTCTGATATAGCCCGTGAAATGCATCGGGGTTGCTGATGACCCCTGTAGGTTACCTGTTACGCCGGGCAGGGGAATCGTCGAAAATACAAACAAAGAATCAAATCTTTCCTCTTTATAATATTAGTTAAGATAAACTTTTCCGTGCGTGAAACATAAAAATAGGTATAACATAAACTATAATAACCCAACCATTATGCGTCCCTCTGTAGGACACGAGCTTCACAAAAGTGAATAGAGCCTACGATAGATGCGATTGAATAAAACATATTAAATAAACAAATAATAGTTTAAATATATATTATTATGCATAAGTAATTCATTAAACTTTTTATAGAATACACGAGGCCTTTACGGCGCCATCTGTTGACAACAAACTGAACTAAACTGAGTTTTACTAACAAAATAATTATTATTATATTATGCGTAAATATCTATACAAAAATTATATAAAATATACAAATTCTGCTTAAATAAATAAACAATGGAAATCTCAACTTTAGACATAAAAATATTAATATATAAAATAAAATAAAAATAAACTTTAAACTAGCAAAAGGAAGGATAAAGATGACCAACTATGCTACTTTCTCGATTCCAACAATTAAACCAGCAATTTATTGTGCAAAGGGAAAATATTACATTCCACAGTTATGAAAATTGCTGTATCATGTCAACTATGCCATCAATATACTTGTTATTCATACATAATGGGATGGTAATACATTCACATAACACAAACGGTTCTTATTGTAAGAGCTCTGACGGGCAGGAAGCGAGATAATTTTGAAACTAACATATTACTGCTACGTGACGTCATAACATTTTGTTAACCACTCAAGTTAAATTTTTGACTCGAGAAAATTACTTTATTTTACCTGATAGTAAGTGCGTGGTAGCTTGTTGATAATGGACCAGACGCGGCTGCAAGCATGTGCACGGTTGGGGGTCAAATCCCAGAGAACACCTCCTTCTTGGAGTCATGTGTGTATATATATTCAATCACGTCACGTGACGTATTATAACAGTAAAGGAAAACATCGTGTGGAATCCTGTGTACCATAGCGATTTGTAAAATTTTGACGGTGCGTAAAGTCCGCCAATTCGCACTAGGCCAGCATGGTGGACTATATGGCCTAACCACTCCCAATCGAACTTCAATTGTAGAGTAGGCCCGTGCCCTGCAGTGGTACTTATTGAGCTGATACTGTACCTAATGATAAACGCTATACTCCCGAGTATTTCTTGATATATGCTTATATTAGAACACGTAAAGAAAGTCTTTTAGTTTAAAAAAATATACTTGTGGGGTTAGCTGACTTTCAGACCACGTTAACCTACGTCACCTATTTGTTGTCAAACAAGAAATTTAAAAGACGAGAATCGCTGATTGTGCACATTTCGATACATTTTCAATAGACCGCGTTAGGCAGATACCAGTCGAATAAGGGGCATTCAGATTCTTTGGAAGGTATATAAAAATAACCCATTGACCTTAGCTAATGTATTCCAACCTAATTTACCTTATATACCTTCGGCATTAAGAGTCAATCATTATATTAAAACTGAACCAACAGACAGTCCAAACATATCAGTAAGTATTAAGAAATCCATAGTCTAAAGAAGTATTTAAGTAGTCTTATTAGCGAGGCACGCATTACACTCGACGCTCTCTGTACGCTCTCGCAATACACTCCAAAGATATGTATGTGTACATATTGTGTTCATTATGTTGATTTCATCATCATACATAAAGGCTTATACATTGATTTTAAAAACTAAGGATAGGCCCTTCAGTATATTTGCATTTCCAAAAAGATGACCGTGAAAACCGCGCTAAAATAAATATTAAATTACTTAATTTAATAGATTTCCTCTAAACGGCAAAAATATTATCTTCCTTATTATTAAACTTTTTAACAATAATATAAGAAGGCATTTTTAAATCGTTGCGAGTGGCGAATGGTCTCAGTAGCGCGCATGCCACTTGCGTCGGAACACTACGCGTTTTCCGCCCTGTCCATATATTTATTTATGTCTATGGGCTTCTACGGTTCTAAGGTTCAGTGCCCTACAATAATTTATGTATTAATATGGTCTCGAGTGGAGGCCATGTATTTGCGGAGGTCCTATGTTTCTTTGTTGGTTTATTTATTAAATACACAAACAGGTAATTGACCAAAGACGCATGCATGCATACATGTGTTGCATCCAAGCATTTGAGGAACAATAAACCGAAATAGCCAAGAGTTACAAATAGTCTTAATTCCATTGTATTGATATATTGTTTTGTATATCAGAAACTTTGAGAAATATTTTGATTTCACAACAACCAGATGCTGAGGGCTATAGGATCACACTAACAATAAACACAAAAGGAAATCAGAGCGTTTCGTATCACAGTAGGGTCTACTCTCCACTAATTGCGCAGCGGAGGCAATCAATTAGTTTAAACCACTGAAAGATAACCTTATACGGTTGCAAAGCTGAGGTCTCAGCTTTGAATCACGGGTTGGGCAAAGTGATATTGGATTTCTCTATTCAATATCAGCCCAGAGTCAGAAATTTGTGCCCGATATGGCGGTCACCTATCACATCGTGGGACGAAACATACAAGGCGAAATGTGTGAGTTTATGTATGTATATATGTATGTATGATGATAAGCTTTTCTCTATTGTATTGTACCACAGAATACTAACAGAAGTCAAGCTTGTGTATGTACTTTTATTGCCACACTCACACTACGCTCGGCGTTCGCGCTAGGGTTGTTGACTCTGGCTTATGCGAAAACACGTATCGTGTTAATAGCACTCATATCGTTTGATTAATTTTTAAAATAAAATATATAAAACACAATAATAAAATAAATAAATTTTAATTGTATTTATAAAGTCATTGAGAATGTGTATGTCATTATTCTAAGTTTTTTTTTTTATTGTTTTTGTATTTTTTTAAAGAAATTTACATTCTATTATTATAATCTGGTGTTTTATATACAAGTGTAATAACTTTTATTCATTTGTTCCAACTTTGCATAAAAAATATCACTATTTACTTGCCCGAAGCGGGTGACACTCGCGTTCGCAGTGGTCTCGACTGGTTTCGAATATCGTGTCGGTGAACGCTGTCTATGTGTGCGTTGATTTAGCGCGCTTTGTATGAAGCTTGACTTCTGTTAGTTTAGTATTCTGTGATTGTACTTACTACCTATTGCTATTTTTTTCCCCTTTAATTAACTTGAGTAACTACTGGACATAATTATTGAGACTTAACATCTTATGTCATATGAGGGCAATATAATGCGAAGAATTGCTTTGTAATTAATAGTGTTGTGTGGAATTTTACTTGCTACTGTCCAAACAAATCTGTCGCTAATTTTTTGCTTAATGTTTAGTTACATTGCGTCTGTAGTCACTAAAACTAACACACAGCTTCGTTTTCGATTGCAGTCTGGATAGAAATAAATAACATCTAAATTATTTACAATTGTTGTGTATTATATTTATAAATACATTTATTTTTTATTATATATGTATGTATTAATGCTATTTATGATGTATTTATGTATTTTATGATGATATAACTTGTTTTTTAGTATATACAGGGTATATCAAGACTGCTAACGAAAACGAAGCCGGGTGGTAGTTTAAGCAACTTCAGACACAATGCAACAGAAAAAGTTGCAAAAAAAGCGACAATTTTTTTCTTGTATTTTTTTTCTTATGACCATATTTGGGTGGTAAATACATTTTTTCCGAAAATAATAGTGTATACCCTTTTATTTATAAATAATCTAAGGTATAAAAGTGTTTAAATTATTATTTTAGCAAAAACTATGGATTTACCACCCAAAATGAAGATATTTAAAAAATCATAAAAAATAATTGTCGCGTTTCTTTTCGAAATTTTTGGTTGCATTGTGTTTGTAGTCACTAAAACTACCACCCGGCTTCGTTTTCGGTGGCAGTCTTGAGATACCCGGTATAGTATGAATATCTTTAGTGTCCTCTCTTTTAATTATTTATTTTACACTGCCCTCTCTTTCTCCTTCTCTTTAAATCCATCCCATGGTTGTCTGTAAGACATCTGTAAGAAGCGATAAGACCGCCATTAGTACTTTTTTTTTTTAGTTTCTGTTGTATTTGTTTTTTATGTGTATAATAAAGATTTAAATAAATAAATAAAACCGTATAAACCAGAAATAATAAATAAAAAAAAATGTGTTCTTTTATTTTAACACAGTTATTGTTCCCACAACACGATCCGCGCTGTATATTGGCGTAACTACACAACATTTGGGGTGGCCGTTCTGTACCTATTGTAAGCACGCCACCCCTAACTTGGGGCACATTAATCTGAATTGATTTTTGGATGGGTTCAATCCCTCGTTCAGTTGCTACGCAGTACGCACCATTCCTCATTACCGTGGTCCGACAAGGTCAATATGGGGTAATACAATTATAAATGTCTCAATTTTATTTTATATTTATTTTATTATTTTATTTTATTTTACACTTTTCGGGAAAACTAACAGCTAATGTGTACATAAAATAAGAATAATAGGTAATTAAAGGCTAATTATAAGTTTCCACAGATAACACATGCATTACAAAGTACGATTCACCCATTAGTAACTTAAGATTATTTACGGCCGTTCTCTATATCCTATCTATCTTTAACAAGAGGTTAAAATGGATATCGTTACTATGTCGATACCACTATATGCTTTAATAAACAAAGATAGACATACAATATTATCTTGCCTAGATATTTATAAATATATGCACCTTATCTAAATATCTCTGTCTTTCTTTACTGAAGCAAAAAATGTATCGAAATTTCGAGAGAAATCTCTTGTTAAAGATAGATAGATTATAGAAACCGGCCGTTACACAACTAATAATAGTTAACAACGGATAGTAAAAAATAATTTGATTACAAAGAGAAAAAACGTTTGCTCATGAGTCGCTTACAACTTTTTGTACTAGTATTAAATAAATCTAAATCCACATCTTTACTGTCCCCACCCGTACACATCATTACGTCATTGAAATGTCTGCTAGCTCTCAATATAAAAGAATTTTGCCTGTAGTTCGTCCTCACTAGTGGAACGTACAATAACCGTGGATTGCGAAATGAGGCTGTATTTGTTCGTAACACTAACATTTCCAACAGTTCTGGACAGTCTACCTTCCCATTCGCCACCTTCAAAAGGTAGCATAAATCAGCAATATCTCGACGTTGCTTGAGAGGTAGAAAATGGAATTTCCGACACCTTTTAATATAATCTGGGAGGTATATGTTTGCTTTAAACTGTAGAAATCGCAAAAAACCTTTCCGAATACCTTCAATCCGGTTAATGTATGTGTCATATCGTGGATTCCATACCTGGGAGGCATACTCCAAGTGACTGCGAACGTATGAGCAGTATAGTATTTTGATAGTCTTAATGTTGCTAAATTCAGATGATAACTTGAGGATAAATCCTAGTGCTCGAGAAGCCTTTTTAACAATGTTATCCACGTGTTGGTCAAATAAGAGTTTATAGTCGAAAGTGACGCCTAAATCGCAAATAGAGTTAATTCTAGACAAAATTTTATTATTAATAGTATAATCAAAATTAATTACATTGGTTTTACGTGTGTAGGAATTTACATAGCACTTTGATACGTTCAATTTATTAATGGAGCAGTATGCTTGAAATCTGTTAAGGTCATTTTGTAAACGTAACGTATCTTCCGTAGTACGTATGACACTGAGAATTTTCATATCGTCCGCGTAAAGAAGAATTTTTGAGTGATAGAAGTATAAGTGGACGTCATTTATAAATATGAGAAATAAAAGAGGGCCCAATAGTGATCCCTGAGGCGCTCCCGAGGGAATACACATAGGAGAAGACGTATAGCCATTAAGTACTACTGTTTGGCATCTATTATGAACGTATGATGAAAACCAACGGTATAGATTACCTCTAATTCCAATTACTTGTAGCTTTTTTAATAGTGTCTTGTGATCAATTCTGTCGAAGCACTTCGTATTATATTTTTTCTTCGTATTATATTATTCGTACAATAAATTGTTATTAATAAATGCCATGTACGATCTGAATCACTGGTGCCCATACCTCAAGTTAAATCTTTATTTGGGCATCAGAGTTCAATCAAACACTTGCTGAAAATTAACATTAATTTGAAATTAATATTGTCATACGATTTATTTTAAGTGTTTATTGTACGCCTGTTATATGATGCAAATAAATTTATTATTATTATTATTCTCCAAACATGTTCGCGATCTCATCACCTTGGTCTGATGAACGATTCTGGTAGTGAAGTAGTGAGGGATAAGCATGCGAATGTTTTTTTGTCTTGACGTAAGACCAGAAAGCGCGCGGATCGCTTTGAATACGATTTTCAATAATATTTATATATGACTGATAGCACTCATTTTCTAGACTTTTAGCACGTTCTTTTAAAATTAAGTATGATGTATAGTCACTCATGTTGTTATATTTTTTGTATTTACGGTGGTATTTGTGTTTTCTTTCGAAATTTTTATTAAAGCTTTATTATACCAAGCAGGATATTTATTTATTTATTTATTTAAACTTTATACAATATGTACAGGCGGACTTAATGCCGTCGGAATTTTCTACCAGTCAACCTTTAGGAGATGCAGAGATGAGATTAAAAGGGTGTTTCGAAGATACAGAAAAAAAAAATACACGATTATATACCAAAATATACACATTTAGTGGCCGGTGTAATTATTTTCGATGATATATATAGATCACGTAATTTATATAAGCTGTGGTACATAAAAGAAACGGCATCGTTTAGCGGTTTATTGTTTAGATTCGCAATCCAGTCTATAGCATCGAGATCCGCGCAAAATGAATCGTAATCACCGTCGTGATAAAATAATTTTGTGTATGGTAATGGTTTGATAGTGTGGTATTGTATAAAATCGGCCTCACAAATAATAGACTTGTGTTGAGGGTTTTTCCTATTATGGTTTGCTAATGATCGTTTGTTTTATTCATTGTGGATGGTTTTATGGATTTTGTTGTTAATAATTATTTTTTCAAATATAAAAATGTTTTTTTTTTTATAATTTTCTTAGAAGATCTATTCAAGCATTAAATAATACTATATCATGCAAATACTTCGAATGAAACTACATACATAGATGCATAAATTCAAGTTTTTTTCCCGGAAGGGATAAGCAGATGTGCCAGGACACTCGCGTCTGGCCTTGTTTTGCCCATGGCCATCCAACATCAAATTGCCTAACCCGGATTTCGAACCTTACCGTAGTACAACTACGCCACCGAAGCAGACAAATGAAACTGCATTAAAGGGGAAGTCCATGTAGAAGCCTCAAAATCGGTCATTTTTTAAACGGATTTTTAAAGGTGATAAAATAATCATATTGTTTTGAAATTTTAGCTAAGTTATTTAACCTTATTTTTCCAAAATGGCGGCTCAGGATCATTTTCTGTCGGCTGCCTACGGCGCGAGGTCCCAAACTGCTGCATTTATCACTCTCAATCTATCGACTTGAAACAAAAAAATTGAAGTGTTTTCTTTTTATAAGATATTAACGGAAAGGATAAACCTAAAAAAGTAAAAAATAATAGTGAAATTCATTATAAAATAAGCCGATGAAAAAAAGTTAGCATTTAGGGCTATTTTTGTGACATTTTAACCCATAAAAAGTAATTAATCAACGCGAAATATCAAAAGTGTTAGCTTTATCCTTCCGGTAGTAATGTAGAGAAAGGCCTTATCAAATTTCAAACTAATCGGTCGATAACTTTTTGAGTAATAACACGAGCAGTTTTTAAAAATACAGTTTCGAGATAATCGCGTTTAAAGTTTTAGTACAGGAAAATAACTAGTATAATTTACTTACCCATTACTCCATTCAAGTAGCTATAACTCAGCACAGCAAATATTCGAATTTTTTCTTCCCCCTCTCGTCAGTACACACTCAATATACCATATTTTCAGATTACCGAAAAAAAAAAACGATTTTTTGAAAATTTTACATGGACTTTCCCTCTTAAGCGAGAAATTATCGCATTATTTATGAAAAGAAAATAACAAAACGTATCTAATATTATGTAAATTATAAGGACTAACTTATAATCACACTTGATTTTATGTACTTAGGAAGCATAAATTACATTATAATACATATTGCATTATTGTATCGTATTTTATTGTATTTATTCTAATTTCAATAAACAGACAAAACTGTCAGTTATTTTTTAAATATGTTGAATAAGTTAACCGACAAAGAGCGCTTCCTGAAGGTACATACACATACGCCAATGTCCATTGGGGTAGCAGAGACTATTGAGCGCCAAGTGCTACGGTCGATACATATCTCTTTCGCTTCTTCGACTGTCATTAATCTCTTCATACACGCTCGTCGGTTTCGAGGACTCCGTATTTAAATTCCGGAGTTACGGAGTCCTTCCAAAAGGCCTCCTTGAAAATGTTTGGTCTATGTATACTAGTAGACCTTCTGAAAATGACAAAGGAAAAAAAAACGTTCCAATTTTAAATTAAAGCATAATTACCATCTTAATAAATTTAATATGTAAATTAAAACACTTCTGCTCCTATTGTGAAAGCGAGACACCCTCCCGCAAGAGATAAAAAAAATGTCATAAACCAATCATACTTTTATGTATTGTTAAAAAGAGCGCGATATAAAATAAGTTTGGCAGCGGAATTCTTGTAGCTAAAGAGGGGTAGATCATCTATACTATTATTACGAAAACCGAAAAAACCTTTTGAAAAATATCTAGCCCGCAGTTTAGTCTAGTTTCAAATTGATTACTCAGGCATCATATGTGAGAGACCGTCAGAAAGGTACCCTTGCAATGTATATATCTCCCGCCCATCAGCAGGGTAAATGCACAATTATGTTCATGTTTGAAGACATTGTAGCTTTTCTTATGTCTTAAGCTGGCGGGTTCAGTGGAATGCCAAACATTGTTTTAAAATTAATGGTGTTATTTAATTTTGCTACTGTCCATGATCGGTCTTATCGCTTACTATCAGGCGAAAGACATGCTCGTCTCGCCATTCATAGCAGTAAAAAATGTGTTTCAAATTATATTTAACTATTTTTTTTTTATCCTTCGGAGAGAAAATCTGTCTGAAAACAAGTTATATGAATAATTCAAAATTTAATTTAATTCAAACCAGATTACTTAAAAAACATTAGAATCGACTAACCTAAAAGAAGGCGCCAACCACGCTATCAATATCCAATTACGCGAAATTTCTAACCACATCGTTGAATACGTAAAGAAACAAATTATTCAAACGATTAACATTTTGTCATGGCTCTGGATACCGGTTACTATACTGACTAGATTATATAACACATTAAACATCTATTGTATCAGAATATACAACCATAAACGATAACTACTCAATCACAAGACAGCAATCATATAATCTAAGCGACCGCAATTTTATGTTATGTCACAAGAATACGCCGGTCATAGTTCGAAATTGGAATTGAAACTGTTACGAATACTGCGTGAGTTGGAACGTGTCAGGTTCTACTTTTAAAAACAGAGTCGTGTTTTGAGTGTTACGTTTGCTTTGGGTAAGTTGTTTTTTTTACTGACAATGGAATGGCGAACGCACTGTTCGCGATTCCTTTAAAGATTGTTATAAATTTTTTTTTAAAGTACACTAATTTCAGATAATTTAAGAAATGTTTAATTTTATAATGATCTGCATTTGACAATTTTTAATTCACTGTGGGATTAATTACATTGACAAGGTCAAGCCGGTCTAGTCTGCGCCAGCCACGGTAACGATATATATCATTACCTTGCTTTGCGCAGACATAACTAGAACCTTTGCCAGACCCAGACCCGAAACAAATCCCTCTGCATTCCGCAAATATTTGTCTCTAGGGGATCGACTCGTGACTCCACGTTTCATGGACGGCGGCTAACCAAATGCGCCACGAAAGTTGTCACTATAATAAATATACAATAACGTCTTAATTTATGCTATATATAATTTCTTACAAGCAAGATGTGTATAATTATCGACTTTCTAGCACGCATACTGAGTTCATTTCTATTGAAACACGTTAGGGTCAATATTTATGTAACAGCCCTACATGTTGGATTGTTATTATACATACAACAATACATAAATACACCCATCGGTCATATACAGTCCTGACCCCACATTAAGATAAATTAAGTCTTGTATCGTGGGTATCAGAAACTAGGGATGTTGCGGATGCCGATTTTTTCACATCCGCGGATGCGGATGCGGATGCGGATTTTAAAGGCTCACATCCGCGGATGCGGATGTTTAAGATCCTCTATAAATATAGTATATGAATTAATATTAAAATTAAACTATTATTTACGGATTGTATGGCTTACTATTATTAAGCGATTTATCTATGTTCATTTTATATTTGTTAACATCCCGGCATTTCGATTACTTTACACGATTCATGGTCACGGGGCGGACTGAGTATAAGCTCATCCGCTCAGTGACTGTTACAATTTAACTACCCGTAATTTACAATTATTAAATGTAAATTAGCCGTAATGAGTAGTCCCAAGTGCTCGCAAAAGAACACCATTTTATTTATTAAGTTTTCTAATACAAGGCGGTTAGGAAGAGGTTCGTAAATTGAACCCACGCTGCAAATAATTGTTTGCTAGGATCACTAATTAGTGGAGTGGATAAAAATCTTCGTGCTATCGGCAATAATATCTTAAATTCCTCTCGATGAACACCACTTAAGAGGATTTTCATCCACATAGGCTCTTTTTTAATGCGGTAAGAAAGAAATTCTTTTTTGAGTACAGCTTCAGTGATACCACTTTCTGATATTTCTCGACTCTCATCTTCACTAGAAGAATCTAACATCATAGCAACAACAAACGCGTCGGATCATGTAAAATTATTTCTTTCGCTCCCATTGGCCAATGTCATGTGCGAACGGCATGCGCCATTCGCCGGCACCGCCAAATTTCTGTCTTGTCTCATCTTGTATTACATCCGCATCCGCATAAATATCCGCATCGATTGTTGCGGATGCGGATGCAGATGTCCAAATTTATGCGGAAGCTCCGCATTTGCGGATGCGGATGCGAATATTCGCAACATCCCTGTCAGAAACTACGAGAGACTTTCGGTATCACAAATACACAGACCCGATATTTGTTTCGGTGCGGGGATCGAAACCGCGGCTATCGTTTCACAGCCGGTATCTAACCAACTGCGCCATGGAGACTGTGTTATTACTTGTAAATGTTATAAATGGCCGTATACTGGTTGAAATTATTTGTACTCAGTTGTAAAAGCACAATAAGAGTTACTAAAACTAATCACTTCCTAGGTCTCAGGATGGCAAGCGCAGTGAAATGCCAAGCATTGCTTTGTAATTCATTTTGTTGTTTGATTTTACTACTATCTATGACCGGTCGTATCGCTTACAATCAGGCGAGTGGCTAGGCACGGCATTCATTGCAATTAAATTAAATTAATCATTGTTTAAATAAAAACAACACGCTTTAGTAACGGACCCAGCATAAAGTAATAAATATATAATTAATTATATTTTATAATAAATATATAGGTAATTATTATGATATAATGAGTTCAAGATTAGAAATTGGACTGCGAATTGAACAAATATGACCGCGTTTGGTATCGAAATTACTCAAGACAGGAATGTGTTTAGACGCTAGATTAATAAAAGACTAGCTTTCCGGCACGGCACCGCCCGGGTGCCTCACTTTTGAAATGGCGGCTAAAATGTTCAATTCCGACTATCAATTTAGAATACCGGAGAAAGGATCCGTCAGATATCGATTTAGAGACCAATCGGACTACGAAAAACTAATAAAACTTCCTAGTATTTGCTAGATTTTTCACTACTGCTTCCCTGCTATAGGTCATAGCGGAATGATATATTATAGCCTATAGCATTCCTCGATAAATGACCTATCCAGCACAAAAATATTTTTTCAATTCGAACCAGAAGTTCCTGAGATCTCTTCAGCTATATATGTATACTAGCGGCCCGGCCCAGCTTCGCCCGGGTACAAATAGATTTCTGTACAATAATAATATGTACGTATTATACATATAAACCTTCCTCTTGAATCACTCTATCTATTAATATATTTAAGCATACAAAGGGACATAGGGACAGAGAAAGCTACTTTGTTTTATACTATGTAGTGATTAGTGTGGGAATAGTTCCGTGTCGGGTCAAATCAAACAAAAATCGTTTGTATAATCTTCAGTATATTAACTTCTTATAAATTCATCTTGATTTCGTCATCACTTCAGTCTTCCTTCACGTCTTCCATCGACTTCCAGACTGTTCTCTCCTTATTCCGTCCTTCCGTACTCCAACATCGTAATCATTTATCCTCGACTCTTTCCATCTTAAGTACTTTCATTAGTCATGTTCACATCTTTCACACAAACCACGTTCCATATCAGTCATTCGTCTAACATTTTATTCTACTCATCCTTCTTCATTTCATTCAAATCCTATATTAGTATAGATATTACATACCTCTAACTTGCTGAGATGACGGTTTTGAAACTTGTAATCGTCACAAAAAGTCCTTAAGTTTCCCCCATCTTGAATGTATGAAATTATTGTAACCAAGCTGCAAGTCGTTATAAATTAAGTGGTGGGAAACAAGACAACTCTGATACGTGAAACATAAACTTTCGTATGTCAAAACCACTGTTAAGTGCTGCGTAATGCTTAGTTAGCTGATCACGACTCTCTCGCTATTAAGTCATAATTCAGACGATTCTTGTCATATTTATAATCCATTTTGTGTGTCGTTTATATGAAGTAATAATGTGTATTATGGAATGCAATCGCGATCTCGCGAGATCCCTATCATCCGAATTATTTCCTCATTTTTTGAGATTAATATCGAAGCATAAAACGATCTTGATCTCGAGATCTCGGTCGAGATTGATGAGATCGAGCCGCAGTAGTCAGCGACGCATGACATTTATTTTTTAAGAAGCTATTTCCAAAATAACTCTTAATTTAGTTAGGAATGATCACTTGTTATCACTCCTAATCTAGTAGTTTACTGCTAGATTTTGAAAATAGCAATTTTTGTAATTATTTGTTTTCACTATCATTATATTTGTTAAAATAAGGATTCTTTTGAAGACATATTAGTGAAATTTTGTGTCAAGTTACGAAAATCATCAAAAACTGCTTTTCTATCATTCATGTTGTATCTGACTCACATCATAATCACAACTACTAAGCAATTTCAATCATGTTTCTGTTATCCAATTTAGACAATATGTTTCGAAATCAATTCGAGATCTCGAAAAGGTCGATATGACCAGATCGAATTTCTAATCCGTCGAGATCTCGAGTTAGCAAACTTAGTAAATAAAAAAATATTTCCTTCGCATGACTACGTCATCTTCGATGCACTCAATTAGGTCCAGAATTTCTCCTTAGAAAGTCCATTGACATGTCACAAAAACCATATCATATTAAATCTATCAGCAATTTTTTGGCACTAAGAGGTCATAGCGCTGAGGAAACACCGATGCAGGGAGTTCATTCCAGAGTTTGCACGTACGTGGTAGAAAAGAACGCTGGAAACGTACCGTTCGGGAGCGATACGCCTCCAGGTGGTGGGAATGAACTCTACTACGGAAAGGTGTGGTGCGATGGTACATAGGCGACGGTGGTACCAACTCAAACAACTCTTCGGAGCACTGCCCATGGAACAAACGATAGAACACACAGAGAGATCCGAAGTCTCTCCACAGTCCTAACAGTTCCAATTTGTCCGTGAGATCGGGATCATTATCCGAGAAGCTCGTCGCTGCAAGGAGTCAAGTGGGTCGAGCTGGTATTTTGGGGCACCTGTCCAGAGGTGAGAGCAGTACTCCATGTGAGACCGGATTTACGCTTTGTAAAGCGTCAGTCTATGACCCGACGTAAAGTACCGCTTGGCTCTGTTCAGGATTCCCAAGCTCTTGCTCGCCAGTTTGGCTTTGTCCTCCAAATGACTCCTAAACTCGACCTTGCTTGATATTTCGATGCCAAGGATTCCAATACTCTCGGATCCTTGGAGAGTAACTCCTTAGAATTGCGGCGCCATGACAAAGGGGTCCTTCTTCGCAGTGAACACGCAAACTTGTGTCTTCGAAGGGTTAAATTCACCCCATTCGGAGGCCCGCCCCAGAGAGCTCTCGACTTCAGACACAAGTTGAAACCGTCTTTCCATAATGGAATCCCGAGAGTGGCTCCGTTGGCCGATGTACCGCGCGTCACTCGTACTATCATCTGCAAAACAATGAATGCTATGACCTGTCCTTCTTCAAACGAGGTTTAAGGAGAGTACTCTCCTCGAGGTAGGCAGCGACTTTGTTGTGCTGGTCCCCTAGCACTACGGAGGTCCATGAGCAGCGGTAGCCGCTTACCATCAGGCGGGCCGCTAGCTCGTCTGCCTACAAGGCAATAAATAAAAATAAAAAAAAACTAAGAAATCTTAAGAAATGAAACAATAAAAATATGTATTTTAATAAATGCGACTTAGCTGAGATGTTGACGTTTAGTCATAGTACGAATTCAATGAATGAAAACGCGTTTTGCGAACGATTGGCGATTCAGTTTAGGTGGTCACAAGGTGGTCACTTAAATTGATCGGCTAAAGCGCTGTCATGGTACGAAAACACGAAGCGGTTCACAATAGTCCTAAATTGCGTCGCTGTTTTTGTTATTTGACGGTGCACTGGGCTACAAGTGGCCCGCTTAAAAATAGTTACGAGCACGAACCTTTTTATACTAGTCTCCTTTGATACTATTTATATAATACAGCGAGTAACTCTGCGGGACGAACAAAGTTCTTAATAATAGTATTAAAATACGCAATAATAATGTACATATTGCTGCGGGTACAAATAGGACAAATTATTGTCATTACATCCAAAATAAATACTGTTCTCGAGAGTAAGGAAAATAAATATTGAAAGGTTGTCCTAAAAAAATTAGCCAGGCGGCTTACTGACTTAAAATAAAATTATGGGTATATTAATTTGTGTTTTCGTTTTGTTATTTAAAAAAGTATTATTTCTGCGTAATCTTAGGACATAAAACTTCAACCGGTTTTTCTTCACGCTCGTCTGCTATACTGCGGTGAAAATACCACCCGTCTGTACCGTCGAGAAAGGCCGGTTACGCTGCGCGGTAAACAGAACAATTCCTCAGACCGTCATTAAGTTACGCATCAACTGCAGATTATCTTAACCTGCTTCACGCACTGAGCCATTTAGCAGTTTCGCTAAAGATCCAACTGGTTTCTGTAGAAAGTTCACTCGTAAAACTGTCCGTAAATATCTTGGTTAAAATGAAGTATTTTATTATTATGAATTTTAAAGTTTTGTCATATAATAATTTCTGTTCCATTCAGAACTAAACATTTTTCATTCTCCTATTAATAGTCTCAACAAGGTCCCGATCTTTATTTGATATTCTACCGCTTCGTAATATATATATTATACCTAGCCAGGTCATAAATTCTGTCACAGGTTTAATATAAAATAATTGAAATAAGTTTATTCATTGTATTCCATTTATATTATATTCCATTTATATACCAAAATGAACTTAACAAAACATAGATTCTTATGACACTAAAGTTTATTCAAAATAACCTCCGTGATTTTGAATACAGGCCTTCAATCTGTGCGGCCAGTTGTCTATCGCCAATATGTCAATATCGGCGGCTGCATTAATCAAGGATGTCTTAGGTGCCCCAAATTGGGATGAGGCTTTGAGCACGCCTTTTCCTCCAAGTGTTGCCATATCTTGTAATCTAACGGATTCAAATCTGGACGGGAGGAGGGCCAGTCTTCGTGCCGGATGAAGTCGATTTCACGCGCCGCCAGCTTGTGTGCTCTTCGCTCTATGAGCTGGCGCCGAATCTTGTTGGAATACCCAGTGCCTGCTATTGAACATGGTAAGAGAAACAGGTTCCACAAGGTTCGTCAGGACTGTATTTTGATACACAACTGCATTCGTTTTAAACATCATATTAAAGAATTAAAATAAGATAAATAAAAAATAATAAATCTGAAAATTTGTAACGTCTTAGTAGGCCTTTTTATTAAATGGAACACATTTTAATTTGCATTATAGGTAGTTTTAGTAGTATAATTTGCTACGGATTAAAAATATGTAAATCAAGAGGTAAATATGTCAAATAATTACAACGCATCAGTTCGACTATAGCTTAGGTCTACGCATTCCTTAATATGCGCCGCTACAAAGTACAAAGTTATGTCGTGCAAAATACATACGCCGAATGATTTGATGGCGGCCATGAAATTGTTTTTTCAATAATGCTAAAATAAATGTTATATTGACTTAAAGTAATATAATTTTTACTTATCAGTGATAAGAAATGTTATCTTTATTTTTGTGAATGTTCGATATATTTATTGCACCCACGCACGATACAATTGGGCATTTTTACGACGACTTACAGACCAGTGCGCTGTGACGTCACAACCGCTGCACTGGTCTGCAGACCACTTTCGTGACAACACTTTTCTCGCTCTCCGCCCCGTCCATATATTTTACGTTAATGACTGTGTGACAATACTTATGACCTGACTGTGTATATAACAATTCGTTGCTTACAGAAACTCTGTAAGCAACGAATTGTTTTCAGGACTTTCCTTTTATTTATTTATTATTTATTTATTAATACTTTATTGTACACCACACAACTTAAAAAACATTTTAAAACAAAGCGCTTTATATGTTTAACAAGCGGCGGTCTTATCGCTATCAGCGATTTCTTCCAGACAACCTTAAGATGGACTGGAATGAACGGAAGCACGGAAGAAATGGGTAGTCACAGTATAGGGAAAAAGAGTACAAAGAAACAAAATAGAATTTAAAGGTGAAAAATTTAATTTATTATATTTATTTTTAAGTGCGTGGTGGCCTGTTGGTAAACGGACCAGGGGCCCTACTATATAAATCCGAAACGAAGTTCGAAACTTCGTGACGTTTTTCGTTTCGAAACCTACTCTGTAACACGAAATTCGAATCTTCGGATCGAAGAATGAATTATTCCAATATATCGGCAAAACGAACATTTACAGAGTAGGTACATTCGTATCGTCACAAACTTCGTTCGTCCGAAGTTTCGAACTTCGTTTCGGATGAATATAGTAAATAAAAATGTAATGTTCGGATCGCCGATATATTCGAATCATTCATTCTTCGATCCGAAGATTCGAATTTCGTGTTACAGAGTAGGTTTCGAAACGAAAAACGTCACGAAGATTCGAATTTCGGATTTATATAGTAGGGCCCTAGACGCGACTGCCAACATGTTCACGGTGGTCGCGGGTTCGAATCAGTGGGACGTATATGGGCTGATACAAAATACAGACAGAATATTTATTTTAATAAACATAAATAGATTACTTATAATATCAATATAATAGTATACTACATAAACTATAATAAACATGATACATAAAATATTAATGTGAGTTTTTTTTTAAATCAAAGTGATAAGTAATGTGATCTAAGATGCTTTTTAAATATGGGTAGAGATTTGGCTTTTATTTCTGTTTTTAAATATATTTCCCTTTATTATTATTTAATAGAATTTTAATCGCCTGAAAAATATATCTATGGTAATAAAAATATAATTATGGTATATTATTATTTTACTATATTAAATAAATAAATACACCCAGCAGTCACATACCTACATAGTCCTGACCGTGTGGGGTCAGGATATACGATACGATCGAGTCTTGTGACGTGAGTATCAGAAACTACGAGAGACGTTTTCGCAAACACCCAGACCCGAACCAATTGCCTGTGCTTACATAAGTATATTATGTTTTGGTGTGAGGATCGAATCCGCAGCCTGTCATTTCACAGCGTATAACCTGCGCTATGGAGGCTGTCACGAATTCATAATGTATATATTTTTTTAAAGATGTCTTATATTTCTTTTATTCTTTGACATATATATTTAGGAGGAATAGCTAGCCCTTACTTTCCTTATCCTAGGGTTTTCCTATCACGTCAGTCGCATCGCTATCGCCCCTGTCCATCAGCACGTGCTTCCTCGTTCCCCATTGAAATACAAAGCACACTATTTGCTTTATTTAAGCAGTTAACACAGTTCGTCGTTCGCGCATTGGAATTACCGTACAGGCATTAGCATGGTTAGGTAACCTGTTGCCTAATGCCTAAGTATGCGGGTGGTCGTAGGCATCATGCTATTATTTATTATTGTACCTACGTGAAATAGGTTTCAAGTTTTTATTACAATGATTGGTGATACAAGCATGCCGCCGCCTTATGGTAAGCGATATGACCGTTCATGGACAGAAGCAAAACCAAAAGACTGACCTGAATTACAAAGCAATGCTTGGATTTCCACTGCGCTCGCCATCATGAGAAATAAGATGTTAAGTCTCAATATGTCGAGTAGTTACTCTGGCTACAATGTCTTTCAATTGGAAACACAAAAGTGCATTTAAACTATTGTTTGGCGGAGAAATATACATTGCGATGGTACCAACCCAGCCAGCCTCTCATGTGTGTTTTTTTAATATTATATTTTTATTTTATGTATCTTTATTTATATTATATATCTTTATTCGGGTAATGTAGGATTCTTATAGTCAAAGAATTTTCCAAATCGGTTCAGTAGTTACAGAGCCTATTGCAAACAAACAATCAAATAGTTCCTCTTTATAATATTAGTTTAGATTGCATGCGCATTTCCATTTCCCATTAAATGTGGAGTTTCATGTTTTTAAATTATTTCTTTCTTTATGTTCATACTGGTTTCTTGAACTAAAATTGCAAAGACATAAAATAATGAGGTGAAATACACGGCACATCTAAAACAATACGCGCCCGTCTACCAAAATTTGTTCAGGTATATTAATGAGTACGGAATAATCTGAAAGCCAGTATTACAATCTGTTTCACTAAATCCAAAATCAAACCCTACAGAAACGCCGAATTGATTGGGCCCGAACGCAGGCCTCCAACAAATCACATCATTAATATACATGCAAAGATTATTTGCGTACAGCCTTGTATCACTGACATAATGAGAAATGTTAATATTTCCTGCTTTCTTTAAACACAGAAACCAAACAGGTACTTTTAATGCAGGTCGATAACATTCATAGCCGCTGTTATTTCGACCCCCTTAGTGTTTCGTGGCCATGTAGGTATTTAGCAGAGTATATTTAGTCTTTTTTATGGCCTAACCACTCTCAATCGTGCTCTCGATTGTAGAGTAGGCCCGTGCCCTGCAGTGGGACGTATGTGGGCTGATACAGATTTTGTCTTACGTCGATGGATACTCTTTCTGGACTGCATTGCATATACCGTCAAGGAAGCAGTTTCTTTGTAAAAAAACTATTCAAGATTCACCTAAATAGGAACAAATAACGTTTTGACAGAATTAAGGAATATTTAGTCGAATTTTGACGAATCTCCTGAATCTCTTATAGGCCCGTTCGAAATAGAAAATATACAGGCTAAACCCGAAACATGGCATACTTTCGAATATCCTACCACTAGTTATTAGTTCTCCAGCAAGCTCACTCACCAAACGAAACGCAACAAAAAAGTAAAAAGTTCACGTCTCACTTCAGTGACAGTTATACACCTATGACATAGATAAGGTTGCAGAATGCAGGCAGTACCTGTATGCAGGCCGCTTCCAACATGTCGATGTGAAGATCCTTGACGAAGGTCTATGTTCAGAGATGGACTGCCTGCCATAATTAAAGCTAGCATATCAATAAAAACCAAGCGGGATTTTTATCAACATGCTTTATTCATTTTAGCTTTGATTATGGTAAATATTTTCTCAAACAAAACAATATCATAACAATTTCAATGATTCCATAGCAGGGCCTTGCAATTTTGACTGCCTCGGTGGCGTAGTTGTACTAAGGTACAGTTACAAAGCTGAGGTCTCGGGTTCGAATCCCGGGTTGGGCAAAGTGATATTGGATTTTTCTATTCATTATCAGCGCAAAGTCAGGAATTTGTGCCCGATATGGCCATAGGCTCGCCACCTATCACATTGTGTGACGGAACATACAAGGCGAAATGTGGGTGTCCTGGCACCTCTGCCTACCCCTTGGGATTTAGGCGTGAGTTTATGTATGTATGTTTATGGCCTTGCAATTTTGAACACATTTGTAATGCATGTTTAATTATTTGATGTGCGTCGAATTTTCACTGCATTGTCTAATGATCGTTAATAGTACGAAATTTTTGAATTCCAATTGGTTTTGTGGCAAATATTTTGGATAATTAGAAACAAATATGATGTTTGAGCAATTTTAGAGTTTCGTAGCTATGCCGTGAATCGTGCATATGCCTATACTAACGCCGTGCCCTGACTTTAGGGGATAAATCCCTTGCCAAGGGCCGTCTGGATAGATACAACAAAATATGAGAGATCTACCACTAGTAATGAGCGATGGCGTTCGCAATGTACCTAATGCCTTGCAACTACTTGTAGACAAGACGTGACGCATATTAACTCTTCACACCTTTCTCACTAAAAAATATGAATACAATTTCTCATATTCGATGCTGGGTTGTCGCCAAACCGCGATGCAATTTGATTCTGTGCGTATCCAACCACAATACGTCCACGCAACACGTATTCCTAAGCTGGTTCCGTTTTCCTATATTGCGTAAAAGGATTGCTCTACACTTCCAATAATTTTGTGGTATTCTCTTCCTGCTTTGAGTTATTCTTAATACTATGTAGTGATATAACTAAGATACAAAGGCTTCAGGAAGTCGCTAGATGCAGGTTGCATTCAAAAGTTTGCTGTGGTAATCCAAGGGAGATTTGTTCTGCCGTGGACTTCCTGTAGCTAAAGAGCGAATGGACTGATATAATTTTTAAGTCTTAGGTGAACCTTGAACTCCAGGCGGAATGAATACTTAGGGCAATTGACGTTGTGCGAATGTTTCATTTGAAAAGTCTTATGTGTGATCCTCGGTACTTGAATTTATATCAGCGCGGCTATGGATTCTTCACCTACACCATCTTCGGACGGAAATAAACTTGAAAAATGTTGGGTTTTCAGGTTTCGGTGATACGGGTCTGTGTTTTACGTAGGTACAATGTTTTTTCTCTTGTTTTTTTAGTTAGTTACGGACCACAAGTATATTGCGACAGATCCCATCATTCAATGAGCCGGTTATAGTTACACTACCATAAGGTTATAGTATAAATCATGAGGCTTACGTAAGAATATTACAAAATTTCACAAACGCCACATTGTGACCTGCTTGTACCATCGAGCAAACTATCATTATTTTTAGAGAAATTGTTATTACTCGTCTTCCTATAAACATTAGTAGTGTGAGATGTGTGGTCACGCTCACTCTTATGTGATTTTATGGTATTAGAAAGAGACAAAACAGATACAGAAAAGGAATGCGTCAACTTTTAAGGCATGTCACGCATGGGCTATTACATAAGAACACCTATTCAACTATATCCAAATCGGTTGACCTGTATGTACTTATTATGTGACATAAAAGAGAAGATATGAATATCCCTGCCTGCCCTTATCCCACAATAAAGGTATCGGAGCTAGATGATTTTCATCCATGTTTTTAAAGATTTGGCTTGTTATATGAGCAGCGCCAGCTTATTGTCAACCTTTTTGGGAGTAAGCCTTTTAGTCCATCATGCTGTACTGTTTTAATGTTGCTAGTCTTCCGACACGAAATCTAATGGGTAACTCTCGGCTTTCTTTCACCCTTCAAGTGCGTGGTAATTGCCTGTAGAAATAAGTCAAAACAGTCAGTAGTCCTGAGATTCGAACCCAGAACCATCGTCTCAGTCTGACATCAGCATCACCGCTTCGGGAGTAATCATATACATTTATGGTCAAGAGCCAAATGTTGCAGTGAAAGCTGGCTACAAATGTAATAGATGTTACATGCGCAGTGCGTGCCACTCATCTGTTATAACTTATGCGTGTACAACCATTACCATAACTTGATCTTCCTATTGTGCCTTCACTCATAATGCTGAGAGCTCAACCTTATTTGGTTTCAAATATCCACGCGTAAAAACCAGCCATTTTAACTTCAGCTGTACTTTGTAGCTTGGTGCATAGTTGCGAGAGCTCAACCATTTGTACCCGTTCTAATCAAATTTATCGCAGTGATTAGTTTTGATTATCCATTTTTTATTAATTTTCATCGCGGAAGTCTTTTTGTAATTGATTAAGTCAATTTTTTTTACACGTAAATTTCCATTCAACTTGAGTTGAATTATCAAAACATTTTTTTATGCACTGATTTCCCGTCAATCATGTATTTTAAGATAATTTCTTATTTATTGTCACGACAAAGAAAAACCATACATGTTTACGTGGGCGTGTTTTTTTTTATTTTTTCCAAATTAGGTTATTCCTTACCATATTATCGAACGTACTAGGTATTTGTGAAAAATATCTTCCAAAGCAGTAAAATTCCTGGTCTTAACATTCGATTTTAATAATTTTATTTCACACCATCATCATTATAAAAATGATGTTTATCATCAATATGACTTGAGTATAATACGATTACATAGTAGCTTTCTTAATGAAAACATTGGGATTGTACTAACAATATCTACCGGGTATATCAAGAGTGCTACCGAAAACGAAGCCAGATGGTAGTGTAAGTGAATACAAACCACAATGTAACTAAAACTTTCGCAAAGAAAGTAGACATTTTTTTTTTTAAATATCGTCGAGTTTGGTTGGTAAATCCATAGTTTTTGCTAAAATAATTATTTAAAGCCTTGCGTACCATAGCGTGTTTAAAAATAAAAGGGTATACACTATTATTTAAGAAAAAACTTTGTATTTACCACGCTAATACGAAGATAGAAAAAAAAATAACAAAAAAATATCGTCGCAATTTTTTGCACAAAATTTAGTTGCATTGTATTTGAAGTCACTAACACTACCACCCAGCTTCGTTTTCGGTAGCAGTCTTGATATACCCTGTATATTATTCAGTGTCGATGTTATGGGCTAAGTGATTAATTGGGCATGAGAGTGGTTAGGCCATATAGTCCACCACGCTGGCCTAGTGCGGGTTTGCGGACTTACATACCATAGATTTTTTTATAAATCACTATGGTATGCAGGTTTCCTCACGATGTTTTCCTTCACCGTTTTAGTGCGTGGTGATTGATTATCAATACACACATGACTCCGAAAAGTCAGAGGTGTGCCCTGGGATTCGAACCCGCGACCACCGTGAACATGTTGGCATTCGCGTCTAGTCCGTTTACCAACAGGCCACCACGCACTATACCACGCACGATACCATATTTAGCGAGTACAAAGCACGCATACTGATCGTGTAAATTTCGGTCGCCATAAACCCACCGTTTACAAATACATTAAATTGTTTGAATTGTCAGTTAGCAGGTAATTAATATACTATTAGCGAACTATTGACAATGATGTAATGTGCACGCTTGTGTAAATTCACTGGGTTTTATTCTCTGTTTATAGTTCAAGTTTATTTTGTTATACTAATTGATATTTACATACATAATCCCTTCTATCCTTGAAGAAGTTATTGGTGCTTCTAGCGCCATCTTATGTCTCAGAATGACGAGTGCAGGGGAATACCAAGCATTGCTTTGTAATTCAAGGTGTTGTTTGGTTTTGCTACTGTCCATGAGCTGTCGTATCGCTTACCATCAGGCGGGCGGCATGATCGTATTGCCAGTCATTGCATTAAAAAATCTATAAGGCGCCGAATATAATAATATGTAATTTCGAAGATGTGACAGAGGGAGAGTCGAAAGCGATACTGAGCACTTTCAGTCTTCATATACGATGAAATTCTTAGCAAAGCACATAAATAATAAGTTAGGCATGTCACGGTGTTTTTGGAACGAAGTTCCTTATCGCACGTTGTGAAAGGGGGCTAGACAGAAAAAATGAATACCAAAAGTTGTAACGACACTTTAAAACATTTGACAATCGTTTTTTACAATTTTAGTTCGTTACCCTGCTGTCAATCTTCAACCCTTCATTTGACTATGTATCATTGCCAATTATTACTATTAAATTGAGCCTACTGATTAAGTTTATATTACATAATATTTGATAATAATAATTAAAAAGAAATAAAATTTTATTCCAATTCCTTCACTAATTAATCGAAAGGAACTTCGTTCCATCCGGGTGTCCCTTGACACCTCTCAAGTTTTTTTTATTACATTAAACAGAGTGTAACTATGAATATTTTTAATACATATAATGTACATTTTGAATTCTCTCTAATAATTGGAATTATAGCACAATGCGCTTCTAGAATGTAATCTATCTAACGCAATCTATCTAAACGTATGTATAAATCAATAAAGCCATACAAAGTATTTTCTGCATAGCCTTTGTCGCCCACTAGACCCGAAAGACACCGCAAGTGTGTTTACTTTGTGTTTCAACTGACTGTTGCTCGAGAGGCGACGTTGTGTTAACTGTACTGTCATGAGAGCCGGGCAAACCTTATGCAATTTAGTTGACAACTGCAAGCTTACTGCCCTTTTACTCCGATGAGTATTTTTTTTTATAATGAATAAACATTTATAAACTTTTGGCGAGTCCAGCATTCGCCTAAGTTTGAAGCGATACGTCCGCTCATGGACAATAGCAAAACCAAACCACACCATGAAATACAAAGCAATGTCATTTCACTACGCTCGCCATTCTGATACATAAGATGTTGAGTTTCCGTATGTCCTGTAGTGAATCTGGCTACAATTTCTTTCAAACCGTAACACAACAGTGCATTTCACTGCTGTTTTGCGCGAGAAATAGACATCGCGATGGTACCTACAAAGCGGCCTCTAACATATGAGAGACCTACCAGCAGTAAATTTATTATTTTAATATCGTGATCTTTAGACTTTGTTGCATGGAATATAACGCTTCGGGGCATTAGAATTTTTACCGCCGAAAGTACAAATCCGCAACATTTGGCCCAGAAACCCATCAGCAATGCATCATAATACACAAAATTATTAACACAAGTAAAAATTCTCATATTAATGACAGTAAAATACTATTACAAAAACCGCCATACAGAATCACAAACTTTCACCCGCCATTACACACTCGAAAAGCAATCACATCAGTCCCATCAACAATTTACCATCATCAGTTAGTGACAAATTAAATACTACACATATTCAGATGCAGGGGGCAAAAACCCCTATTTATATTGCCGAACACCTACCAGCCAGCTTAAGACAACTTTTTTATGAAGCACGCAAATTTGCAAAAACGCATAATTATAAGTTTTGTTGGGTGCAAAATGCGAAAATTTTTCTTCGTGAAAATGAAGAATCTAAATTTATTGTTATTTCATCAATTGCAAATCTCGAGCAGTTGCTACAACGGGAAAATTAAGTTATCTATTGTTTTCGCATTTTGTAATAAAAATTTTCATGTTAACACAAAATTATTTTGCCCAATTTCAATTTTATTGTATTCGTACACAACATTATATGTTAGCCATAATTTCGGTAAATTTATTTTGCTTAATATCTATAATTTCCTAAAAAACAAAATTAATAAATGTATATTATTACTCTACAAACACATCCACACTTACACACAAACAGACTTTTATTCACTCTATGATGTTTTAATTTGGTATTATATTCTAATCCGCCTTGTTTCACATCCCTTGTTGATACCATATTATAATGTAGCCTTTCCTATAACGACCTGGAGCTTAGATTGGTACGCCAATAAAATGATTATCTTATTTTCTTTTGTACCTCTGGTGACTGATTATTATTTTGATATCCTGTTTAAAAAGTGCTTGACCTAGATTATATATCTAACGAACTTGATTCCATTGGAACAAGTAAACAATTCTTTTGTAAACCTGAAAATTGCATAAAAATCCTCGAATATAATAGTAAATCCCTCACTTTGGTGCATATCAACATTCGTAGTATAAACCGCAACTTCGATGACCTACGCGTTTTTCTAATAAGTATACGCATTATTCCTGATGTTCTAATTTTATCCGAATGTTGGCTTAAAGATACCTCTAACTTACCTTTTCTTGAAGGGTACACATCATATTGTACTAAAAACAATCATAACCAAAATGATGGAGTTGCATTATATATTAAATCTAATCTGTCACATCATATCACTGAACCCAAGTTTAAAGATGGCAATTGTCTAGTTTGTAAAATTAAGTATTGTAATTTTCTAGTTATTGCCTTGTATAGGTCACCGTCTTTTTATAATCTGGACAATTTTATTACTAGCCTTGACATTTTACTAACAACCAACTCTAACCAAAAGGATATTATAATTATGGGTGACATGAATATTAATATTAATCAAACGCATATGCATACTAGAGCTAATGATTATCTAAACTTACTTGCCTCGCACGGGTTGTTGCCAACCTATACTCTACCTACACGTGATGAAAGTTGCTTAGATCATGTTCTCCTAAAATCCAATCATAATTCTAAAACCCTAGTTGTTGATACTAAAATTACCGATCGTTTCCCAGTAATGTCCAAAATATATACCAATCGTCATTATCCTAAAACTACTTCCACACAGACCTCAATTGATTACGTCGCCCTTTACGATGATATTCTAAAGACTGACTTTCACCTAGTTACAAATTCAGCAGACGCCAATTTAGCCACGGAACTATTGGTTTCGATTCTTGACCAAATTATTCTAAAACACTCCAAGATAGTTAAAAAACCTTCTAAATGCAAAGTGTTTAAACCGTGGATCACTCATCTCACTACGTTGCATTCGAAATAGGGATAATATGCATCGCAATCTAAAAAAGGATCCAAATAACTATATTTTGAAAGTTACTTATTTGCGTTACCGTAACTTTTGTAATAAATTTCTTAAAAGACTACAGTACGCCTATGAAAAATCAGAATTTGATAAGGCTAAACACAACCCTAAAGCGACTTAGAAAGTTATTAAAAATATAACCGAATCACATCGTACGAATAAAACTCCAACAGAATTGCTCAAAATAGATCCCGATGTAAATTTGTCAATAGACAGAGTGAATACTTTCTTTTCCAGTATAGGCCCAAAGCTTGCAGAAAAACTTATACCCGTGTCCCAATTACACGCTCCAATACTTCAAGACCCTATTTTTGAAAAATCATTTGTTTTACTTTCCACCGATGAATCAGAAGTATCTAGAATTATCCATGGTCTGCGTACAAATTCAGCAGTTGGCTGGGACGGTGTCTCTCCTCGGATTTTAGAAATGTGCTCCTCTACATTGGCTCCTGTGTTGGCACATATCTGTAACACCTCCATGTCTTCCGGCACTTTTCCAGCTTTATTCAAGAAAGCTATAGTTCACCCTGTTTTTAAGAGTGGTGACAGAGCTAGCATGAACAATTATAGGCCTTTATCTGTTCTTCCTTCCATGTCTAAAATACTAGAGAAAGTTCTCAACAGGCGATTGGTAAGTTTCCTAGAGAAAAATAATATCTTGGCTCCCAATCAATTCGGCTTTAGAAAAGGGAAATCTTCTGAGGATGCCGTGAGCTCTCTAGTTGAGCATATAATTACCAAAATGGATGTTCAAGAAAAATGTCTAGGCATTTTTCTTGACCTTTCTAAGGCCTTTGACACGGTTTCAATTCCGCTACTCTTGTCGAAGATGGATGGAATGGGGATTCGAGGAACTACTCTAGATATCTTTAAAGATTATCTTTCCGACCGTTCACAATGCGTAAAAATTGGTTCAGTAATTAGTAGTACCTCAGACCTCAGTTATGGTGTCCCACAGGGCTCCATCTTGGGCCCAACGTTATTTCTTATATATGTCAACTCATTATGCAGGCTTTCCATTCCAAACTGCTCTATTTTTGCCTATGCTGATGACACAGCGTTGGTGATTCATGGAAGCGATTGGAGGGAAACTATTCTTCATGCTGAAATCGCTCTTAAACAAGTTATGATCTGGCTTTCTCAAAACCTTCTGTCCCTAAATTTAAATAAATCTACCTATTTAATGTTTTCGTTAAAACCCCAAAGTCAATCTACTCAAGATACTTTAGAACTTAAAGCCCATACATGCCTGACTCTGGCTCCAAATTCTACATGCGGCTGCCATACCTTAAAGAGATCTAATTCTATCAAATATCTTGGTGTACAGATTGACAATCTCCTAAACTGGAAGTTGCACTTGGCATCACTAACCTCCCGTGTGAGGAAACTGATATTTATTTTTAAAAAGCTTCGCCACTCTGCAGATAAGCAAACACTTTACACGGTATACTATGCTTTAGGCCAGTCCATACTGTCCTACTGTATCTCTGTTTGGGGTAACGCTCACAAAACAGTTTTGCTTCCTTTAGAACGGGCCCAGAGGGCAGTGCTAAAGGTTTTGAACTTTCGACCGTTCAGATATCCAACATCCCTTCTTTATAAAGATAGCCAGGTTCTCACAGTTAGGCAACTATACATTTTTCATACCATTTTACGGAAACACTCTACCTTACAGTATGATTGCAATATGACAAAAAAGCGACGTGCCTATGATATTTTTGCTACTAAAACATTTAAAACTTCTCTGGCTAAGCGCAGCTTTATGATTACTGGAAACCACATCTATAATAAAATAAATAAAGATTGCAATATTTACCCTTTAAACAGATATAATTGTAAACAGAAAGTAAGGAAATGGCTTTTAACCAAAAATTACAACGAGACGGTAAATATTCTAAATTTTGCACCATCGTAATAAATACGTTACATCATATATTCTCAAACACAAACACTCACACACATTCACACTACACACAACTCACACACTTACACTTAAAGATACTTACACATACTGTCTTGGCTACAGGCACGACATTATAAGACATTATAAGTCTTTATATGTTATTTTATTGACAATACGGTAGACTAAATTAATATTTATTTTTGTAAGCGACTTCGATACAGTGACTATATGTACGATTTGAACCCCTGGTGCCCATAACACAAGTTAAATCTTTACTTGGGCACCAGAGTTCAATCTAACACTTGCGCTTTAACTCTATTTTATTTTGTATTCCTACTGCTTGTACATTAGTTTTAGTGTTTTGTATGTCTTTCTTTTTTGAAATAAAAGTTTATTATTATTATTTCTCTTTATTTTAAATCTTTTTTTTTTACATTTTTATATATATAGTATAAAAACAAAATACATATAAAAATATAAAAATTCATCCAACAATGGCGAGGCTCGAGACCCAAGCCACCGGTGGTTAGGACCCCAAAGTGAGGAACCTCCTCACTATACGTGCCGTGTCAAGCAATACTGCCTTCTGTATCTGACTCCTGACCCAAACGCCGATTGAGAGCCTCTGTAGATGTTGGTCGAGGCTCTTTGGTATCAACCCATGAGCAGAAACGACAATCGGGACAATAATTGTTGAGTCGACATCCCACATGTCGGTAACCTCGTGTGCCAAATCTAAATATTTAGACATTTTGTCTTTTTCGGCTTTGACAAGGTTATCGTCATGCGGAATGGTGACGTCAACAAGTATAGCCCGGCGCGCCAATCGATCTATTATCACAATGTCAGGCTTATTGGCTAGAATAGTCCTGTCTGTGATAATAGATCGATCCCAATACAGCGTTGCATGACCATTTTCGAGAACTGGTTGGGGCACATACTGGTAATATGGCACTTCAGGAGTCACAAGTCCATATCGAAGGGCAATTTGCTGGTGTATGATCTTGGTTACTAGGTTATGTCTATGCAAATACTCGCCGTTAGCAAGATACGAACAACCGGAAATAACATGCCTGATAGACTCACCAGGACGGTGGCATGCCCGACAGATGTCGACCGTACCGTCCTTCAGGATGTATTTCCTATAGTTGTTCGTCTTAATAACTTCGTCCATAATTGCAAAGACAAAACCCTCGGTTTCCCCAAAGAGGTTACCGAAGCGCAGCCAAGACACAGACGCTAGTCGGTCCACATCATTATTATTATTATTATTATTATTAATTTGATCAAACAAACCAGGCCAAGGTTGGTCAAACAAACGCACAGAATAGTCATGTTTTCGATGCCAACTTTAGCTCAAATACCATAACACAACGCATAATGGAGTCAATTGGGTGGTTGACACGTTACAGCAAATATTTGAAACGCCAATATTGGTACGCGCTGCCGCGATTCTACTGCCGTGTTAACTGTTGCGTTTTGTTTGCTGTTCCTAGGGCGCTTAGGGTTGTCAACAAATTGTTTACACGGCGCTAACACCATTGCAATTCCTGAAAAGATCGAATTATTCAACTTCCATTGCCTGCTCCCTGGTGGTTGATCTCTCATACGCGAGAGGCTACCTGGATATGTATCACTGCAATGTCTATTTCTCCCACCAAACAATAATGTAAATGCACTGTTGTGTTCCGATTTAAAGGACATTGTAGCCAGAATAACTACTAGACATAATGAGACTTAACATTTTATGTTACAGGATGGCGAGCGCAGATAATGGTGTTCGGTTTTGCTACGGTTCATGGCTAAACCAAACAATACCTTAAGTTACAAAGCAATGCTTGGCATTCCGCTGCCGCGCCATCCTGAGACATAAGTTTTTAAGCCTCAAATTATTAATTAATCACTTTTGATTGGAGGGAGAAATAGACATTGCGGTGGTACCTACACAGGCGGCCTCCCACATATGAGAAATCTACCACCATTTAAATCAATGACGCTTACCAGACTGACGCGTGGTGTGAGGCACGTACTGGCATGTGCAGCGTCTGACTTTCTTTAGAATCTAAATGGATTGACGACTTTAGAAACCCAGTGTCGTAGATTTTCAAGGTCATTAGCCATCAAAACGATTTAATTAATGCCGAAACGCGACATACTTGCTTTGTGACCTGAACACAAAGGTTGGTGCTTCGCTTTGTTTTTTATTATTTGCACAAACAAAACTGGACGTATACAAAACGCATAATCAAATGAAATTTATATAAGTAACAAATATGTGTAGGTACAGCCTATACGATGTGAACGCGGCTTGCATTAAATTGTTACGTCCACAGTTACATCTGGCCTCCTGGCCTGGTGATTAGGCCATTCAGTCCACCACGCTGGCCTAGTGCGGGTTGGCGGACTTACTCCGCCCGACCGAACCCCGTGTTCGAATTGTTACGTTAGTTATGTTAACGGAAATTGTTACGTTATTAATATAAAAATAACAAAATTAGAAAAGTGAGATGAAACACATCTTAATCTAGGCAGGCAAAACCAATATGTTTAATATGTAAATTGGTATTATGGAGGCATTCTCTTAACCAATACAACCTAGACCCACCAATACAATCACGTGAACGTACGAAACATTAAAAACTATGTTACGCATATATTTCAATAGCAAACGTATAATTTGCATATGCGTGGCGCCAATAAAATACTTAGAGGTCTCGCCCTCATGTCGCAATAGCTATGGGGGACACTCTAAATAATGATTACTCGGGTGGACTGCATTATACAGTAGAATTCATATACAACGCCTTCGCTTATATAGACTAACCGGTTTTAACGACGATAATGTTAACTCATGTTAGGTTTCATAGTTAGGTATTGAGAGAATATAACCGTTTAGTGCGACTCCGGTTTAAGCGACCAACTGCTTATAGCGACCAATAATTATGATAATGCATGCGGTTAAAACGACGCGCAATATTTTGTTTAGACAACCTATGCACCGATACCTCGGCGCCCAAAATTCACCCCGCCCCGCGCTCTTCACCTCTCCTTATTAGCGCGTGAATCCATAGTTAATGTTATGTCACTTGTTAACACAAGTTCTTAAAGCTCGACAAAATAGTTCAGTGAAGCGAAAGTATTTTACAATTGAAGAAAAAAATGCAATACTATGGAATTGGAATGCGTAAGAACCATTAAAATAAAGCATATATATCGTACAAAATGTTTTATTTACCTCCATCGGAAAATCAAATTTTCGCAATTATAATACATACATATTTATTCGTAAGTTAAGTACATATGTACTTAAGAAATAATCCAGCCGGTTAGTACGTCATCCGGTTAGTACGACATAGTATCGCCGGTCCCTTGAATGTCTTTATATCCGGATTGTACTGTATATAATATATAACAATTACATATACAAGCTCACATATTGACACCCCCCGTAAAATACAAACGCTGGTATTCTAGCCTAATTAGTATTACTTACTAAAAATACCCGCACTAGGCCAGCGTGGTGGACTATATGGCCTAACCACTCTCAATCGTACTCTCGATTGTAGAGTAGGCCCGTGCCCTGCAGTGGGACGTATATGGGCTGATCCAGACTAAAAATATATTCTAGGGCCCGACTCTGTAAGTCTGAAACGAAGTTCGATTCTTCGTATGATCAATGTTTATATACGATACGAATGTTAGGTACATATACTTATAGTCACTTATAGTCGTTATTGACTTATGGTCGTAACTATAGACTTATGGTTACGATGTACGTTATACCAATTCGAACATTTATAGAGTAATTACATTCGTATCGTCATAGACTTCAATCGTCCGAAGATTCGAATAGAGTAGGGAGAGGGATTCGAGAGTGGGGAGTAGGGCCCCAATAGAGAAATAAATAATACACCCAACAGTCACATACATTGTCCTGAGCCCACACTAAACTCGATCTTGTGTCGTGGGTATAAGGAACTACGAGAGACTTTTCAGTCTCACAAACACCCGGACCCAAAACAAATACCTGTGGTCGAAACCACCTGTTTCGGTGAGAGTATAGAACCCACGGGATTTTACAGACGGCGTCTAACCAACTGCGCAACGGAGGCTAAATGACACGAAGAAAAAAATATTTTTCCATCTTATATTAAACACGCAAGCTTAGCAGCGAGAAAAATCTAGTATTTAAAAAATAATGAAATAGGATTAAAACAATAGATTCAATACAAAAGGATTAGTTTCATATCCATAAAACCCGACAAAATATAATTTCGTAATTAAAAAATAATTTTATTTTGGTGTGTTTATAAACTACAAACAAAAGTGAACTTAAATTTGTATATATAAATTCCACTTTTACTCGGCCAAAACATACCTAAAGGTACACCCATTAGACTTGCAAATACACGAAGTCATCGTAAAAATCATATTTATGCCATTATAAAGCAGTAAAATTAATTATAATAGCCAATTTAATTAGCATAAATTTACAAACAATGTCGAAAAATAATGCGGAAACGTACCGTTTTCATCATTTGTAACCGGAACTAGAATTTGTCCTCAAAAGGCCTTTAGCATACCTTAAGATGCGCTTATTAAAACGTCAAATCTAGCAGTTACATAAATACAAAAATACATTTTTCAAAATGGCGGCCATTTTTTTATTCCTGATTTAGAATCACACCGGATCACGAGAAATGAATACCTTGTTTTTGATAGATTTTTCACTACTGCTTATAAGTCATAGTATGATGATATATAGCCTTTAGTATTCCTCGATAGTCGACCTATCCAAGATAAAAATATTTTTTCAATTCGTACCAGTAGTTTCTGAAATTTGGGGTAACAAATAAACAAACAAACTTACTCTTCAGCTTTGTATATTAGTATAGATTTAAACTTTACTGCGAACACATAGGTAAAAATGTCTATAACTCCATCGGTTTAGGTACTTAACTAAATGTAGACAAACCATAAAAAAGGTTATTTAGCATTGCCATTTCACATTTCTAAATTAATTGAAGACAAAAAAATGTTTACGTAAATGTTAAACTACATTGCATGTTTCAATTTATTATAACGATTATAATTATGAATGTGTGAGCTTGGAAACAATTAAATTATGTAAGATCATAATTAAATTATCTAATTTTACATAATGCAATCTGTCTATAAAAAAGACCCAAACAGTCAGGCATCCAAAACATTTTCATAAAAGTTACAAGAAATATTATGCTACAAAATCTAGAAGTACGACTTGACCGTAATGCGACCATTTAAATGAAAGATAATGCGTTTGATCGGATAGTTATCCGCTGCTGCTATAGATAGATAGATAGCTGCCATAGATAACATATGATGATGCTTAGTTAAGCATCATCATATGTTATCTATGGCTGCCAATTATTATACATTGCGTTAATGTACTTACTGTTTTCGTGAAGTGGTGAAGTGTTTGGAAGTGTTCATCGTTGTTCTTTACTCTGTTTTAGTAATTATTTGTTATAAGCTGCTGTTAATTGTTGTTAATACTTGTTACTTGGTTGACTAAGAAAATATTCGTAAATTGGACATTGCAATAAAATGTTGAACAACCATGCGTCACGTGTTCTGGTTTGTTTACATTTAGTTAAGTACCTAAACCTATGGAGTATAGATGTAACAAAAGATGGCGGTCTTATCGCTTTTGACGATTTTTTACAGGCAACCTTCGGATGGATATAAGAAAATGAAAAGAATACAGGGCAGCTTAAATGTGAAGGATACAAGCTCTTTATTCTAGGACTTCAGAATATAGTATCTTTCTCATTACTCTTTCAGAAGATTAATTATGCAAAACATGAACGCAATAAATTGCGCAAAATAATTTAATTTCATTCTAAACTAATTTAGCAGTGGACTTCCTGTGGCTGAGATGATGATGATTCTAAACAATATTATAAGCTGTGTTCCGCATGTTCTCTGCCAGTAAGTTAAAAATTGCATCTAAATATTCTTTGTTACATTTCGGTGTTTTCCCAAACCGCCAAGTCAGGACAATTCGATTGCATCATAACAAAACTCACATGGTGCACTGCGGAACATTTCTGTCAATTGAGGAAATAAACTCGAGCATTCAAAACGCGCAGATTTTCTTTTAATATGACATAATGCATAATAAATTATATAATGAACGTTCATGCCTGCACCACTTTGGGGTAAGCAGATATTGCAGAGCGCAAAGAACTAAGGTAGGCTTTTAAGTTAGGTTTTGAAAGTACTAGAGTTTTTTGTCCGTTCTTCTATTGTGAAAACCACATTGCGGATTTATCTAAACATTACTGAATCCAAGCGATGTTGAATATTTTAATGGTTTTTTGTTTTTAATAATTAATTTAATATTGTATTAGCTCATATACGTCTCGTTGCAGGGCACGGGCATACTATACATTCGAGGATAAGATTGAGAGTGGGTCATATAGTCCACCACGCTGGCTTAGTGCAAGTTAGCGGACTCTACATTCCACATTCTGACAAAATCGCTATTGTATGTAGGTTTCCTCACGATGTTTTCCTTCATCATAATAGTAATTAATACACACATGACTACGAAAAGTCAGAGGCCCTGGGATTCGAAACCCGGGACCACCGTGAAAATGTTGGCAGCCGCGTCGATTCCGTTAGGCTGAGTTGCATAAAATAACTTTGCCTGTAGCAAACGTCAAATAAACCGTCGAAGTTACAGTTACGCCATTTTCAGGTTGCAGAAATCTAACTCTTGACAAAATGACGTCACAAATAACATTATCTTTAGCTCCACAGTTTCGAGAGGTTAAGGGCTAAAGTTACAGGCATGTCTGTAAAATGTCAACTATCAAAACATTGATAACCTGCCATTACTTGATTTTGACACAGCGCTTTTATAGAAGAATTAAAATTGAATAATGTCTTTACTACGAGATATATTATGGGAACCGAGCTCTTCAAGCGACGATACTTCAATAAAGTGTGTTGGGTTATGTCTTTGTCAGTAACATAAATGATATATTTGTACAAGATCACCTTATTGCATGGTTTGCTTTTTTTCATCAGTCATCAGTTTTTCATGTTATGTGGCCTGCCACATAGCATGAAAAGTAGAAGTAGGCCGGTCCACTGCCACTTCAACCTGCTAATCCTATTTCCTCATTTATGAATCGATTTCCTCATTTTTGACGCGAAATGCTGATCATAGTCCTCTCCTTAGCGCGTTGGGTGACCTTAAGCCGACTCATAAGGCCCGTAGTGATAAGCCACGTTTCAGTGCCATAAGTCATCACGTACTAACACGACAACATGTAAGACTTTCGTCTTAAGGCAGTTATAAATATTTGACGGAAACACGTATCCCGAATGCTGCCCATCCGAGTTCACAGATTAAGAAGTGAACCAGACTTGGATTCTAAATAAATTTGAACGCGTATTTTACTTTATAGAACCATTGAAACGGTCCCAATTAATTATAATCTGTATTTTTTACACTCATTTGATATTATTTTGTACAAAATTGGCGACAACCGGCATCATATATGCATAATTATCACCTCCCATTATCTAAATATTGTCGATCGCAAATTTCTTTATTTGAAACAGTATTGTGAACTATAAAGCACAAATTTTGATTTAAAAAGTGACACAGATTCACAATTTCAAAGAAAATTGAAATTTGTATTGAAATGTTACCACTGATTAAAATTTACCCCTGTAGGGTTTTGGGGTGTTGAACGTTTTTTTTCCTGGTCAACCGTTTATCTTTACCTTTATCAATTCCTACAATGGTGCAACAGACGGATTGTCAAATTCAGTGGGTTATGGTCAAAGACACTGCTAAAGTTAACTTTACCTCTACCTTTAGCAGAACATTTCCTGCAACTCACCCTTAGTCTTTTTCGAAAAACCGAAAGGGAATCATTTCTTCCTCTTGTTGCAAAATAAAGAGCTGCAAGTAGTTCAAATATTTGTTTAGCAACAGTCCTATCATCAATCTTTCCTGTATGCATGCTTGTCAGTTGCATGTACATTATTACATTTACGTAAAATAACTTTACCGTACATCTATTCATAAAAGTTGAAACACAAACACTACACTTTTTTTACAACAGCTTTGTTCATATATCACTTACAAATTCTACAAATGTAAATATTGCACAAGTTTTGTTGTTCAACTTTCAAGTTGCTTATAATTACTCTTAAATTTCAGTTTAATTAGGATGTAGAATATTTTTCATCATCAAAGATAGCGAGTGTGAATACTTTGCGCTGTCATAAAAAAGTATACATTAATTATTCAAGGTGTTATTCATAGACAGTTTATTAACCTATTTAAGCTATCAAATGTTGTGTCTTCTTCGCTCAAATTGAATGCGAAATTTGTTAATAAGGGGCAAAACATTCGTTAACTAAAATACGTTTATAAATTATCTATGGAAAATGGTGTTACAGCATAAGATATGCTGTAATCCTTAAATGAAAGAGGCACTTATTCAAAAATTATCGACACATGAATATTTTATAGTAGTATCGAGACAAATAAAACAGTAGTAAACTGGTTATAATTCAATTAAAATACACAACGTTGATCAAATCGCAAAACAATCAACGGTTGAAACATTTCGTCCTCGGTTTCTTCCTGAGCGCCTTCCGACTGTTATCTGATCCATCAGACAATCGACACGGCGCGGCGCGGCGTCTGCAACGGCTATGACGTCATCACTACCCCGCTTCTCCCTCCACCACTCCAATCTGCGTGGCAAATGTCAAGAATGCAAAGAGATGTTCGCGGCTCAATCACCGCGCAGATGTATTTTTGTGATCGAGTAATATTTTGTGTTGATTTCCGGATATAACGTTTTTATAAATAAAATATCATTAGTTATGTAACGGTTTATCAATTTATCTATGTTTCATATCAAATTGCGGCGGAACGGATTAGATATATGGAAACCAAACTTCTTCGCAAACTGTGCCATCTTCGTTCTCATCTTTATTTTGATGTCGTTAAATGTAAATTAATAAAAACACATCATAATTATTATTTTCAAGTTAGGAAGTGCACAGTCATACATCTTCCTCAACGATTCTCACACCGAACCTTCACCCTTCGATCTGCATATTTGATCGAAGCCTTCACCCTATAAGTCGCCAAAAGTAATTTACTGGTAGGTCCCTAATATATCAGAAGCCGCCTGAATAGGTGCCACTGCAATGTCTATTGCTCCAGCCAAACAGCAGTGTAAATGCACTCTTTGTTTCGGATTGAAGAACTTTGTAGCCGGAATAATAGCACATATTGAGACTTAATTATGTCTCAGGACGGCGAGCGCAGTGGAATGCTACGTATAGCCTTATAATTCATGGTGTTATTTGGTTTTTCTACAGTCTATGAACGCATCGCTTGCCATTGGCGGATGGAATGCTCGTCTAAGCCATCCATTGCAATAAAAATAATATAATAAATGCAAAGCAGAAGTATCTAGTACTCTCCACAAGTAGTAATATTTTTGGTGCGTTCACATAACAATGCGCTACATCGCGCATGCGCTGACTCACTCACCTGCCAAGGTTCTTGCAAATTGCCTCCATTGTTTAGTGTTTTTATTGAGGTGTATCTGTATCTTCCGCGGTCTTGCTTTACATCGCTGCACTTAATTGCAATCCGTAACCTTTGCCATAGGAAAATAAACATAATTTAGTCCTTTTTATGTCCTCTTTGGGTCTTTGGTCTGTTAAGTGTTAGACCAAGATTTCGATCTTCAAGTAGGTCAATTCTCTTTCTTGAAAATCAACAAACAACCCCGAACTATTCTTTTAAATAAAAAACTACAATGTCCACGGTTTCAGAGGTTTAGTTAGAGAAATGAAACGGTGACAAAATAAAGTCCTGACCAAAGTTGCTAAAGAAGGAAATACCACTCGTCACGAATACTAAAAATTAACTATCAAAATTAAATTATAATTAAGTCTATTGGGAAGATCCACTCAGTATTATTGCAATGGAATATTACAAAAGGCAACGCAATGGAAGGATCTGTGGTGAGGTTTCAATCAATACATTTATGATAGAGTTGCAACAGTGCCATAAATCTCGTAGCTGTATTTTTTTGTTTTGAAATTAATATAACGTGTATAATGTATATCTTATAATGTATGCTTACTAATCACACAAGATTCAAAGTAAATTGTCGTAGCAATCAGAAATAAGTATAAAAAACTGTATGGTAGGAAATAGCCACTTCCGAAAAAAAATATTCGTTAACAACACAAAGCGTTGTCTCAATTATATATGTAGATTGATAGGCAAAAAATAACTCATCAATGAAATTATGCCAAGCAATATTAACTGATTGATCATTAATTGGCATCAATCCTAACAATAACTCGTCATTCACAGCTCATCCTAGCACATTCGTAGTTCACGACCTTCTATGTCCCACAATGCTCCTTTCACTGCTAAACTGCACCCATCGCGTTGAAACGCGTTTACATAACTAAATACCAATTAACTCATTGAATTTCATCACAAAAACTTGTTTAATTGTTGTACAACTAATCATCTGTTGGTAAAGATGAGCTCTATTGTGCAACGCCACTCATATGGGTAAATATTAATTTTTTTGTGTTAGCGCCATTAATATATTACACATTTTTATGTGTATTGAGACTAGATGTATGCTGCGGCTTTGGGTAGTAATAGAATAGATTTATCCCATCGCATGAAAACATAATGTATCGTACAATTTATAAATAATGCTACTGGCCTAGACGATCTATTTATTTAAAACGTAAAGAATTTTTAATATTGATATGATAATAACATACGTAATAACTTTATACATAAGGTCCCTTAAGCAAGGACTAAATAAATTAACCGACTTGGTATTACATGCATTTCACAACTTTTTGCGGTAGAAAAACTGAGCAGCGAGACTCGGATTTTTTTACAGGATGTTTTTGATGGGATCTCACGTCTTTTTGTAGTCTTATTTTTCCTTTTCGGTACTTTTCACTTCTAGAATATCAATAAAAACAATTCTTAAAACCTTTGTCTTATGGTTTTTTCTTACTTTTTTAGGTATTAATTTATTACAAATATAGCGGATTTGATTATTAGTGTTCTTTCTTTCATAGTGATTGATATTTTCGAGCTATTTAGTCTATTTATTTGCAAGTTTTTCTTCGTCATGTTTTTCGAGCGGAATGTTGTACAGTTTCATGGGTTGAATACACCTTTTTCCTCTCTATATCCCCTCCTGTTATGCCTGATATGTATCAGGCATAACAGGATCTATATATATAGATATCTATATGTATAGGTAGGTATCTATCTACAGGTATCTATATATAGATACCTATCTACAACTATTATTCCATTATATACGGGTACATTGATGCATTAACTGCAAATGTAACTTACATTTATATGGGGTTACAAAGTTATTCACGCAGTTGGTGTATCTAGAAAACTAGACTGAAATTATGAAATGTTTAAATTTTCCCTTAATTTAGACACTAAACACTAATTATATTCTAAATTTGAAGGTTCTATGTCTGCTAGAAATGCCTTAGACTTTTGATGATCGGTCAGTCAGTCAGTGAGTGACAAAATTAAGAAAGTTGGACAAGTTACAATTCTTAAACAACTGGTTCAAATTGAATAAAATTTTAAATATACCGTGTTTACACAATGCCTGCTTAGTAACTGAAAATTCAGGCTTCTTGCTTTAACCACAACGAAGTTATGGGGGGTTGAAAATGGTCTGAATTGCTTCGTAAAAAGGATGGTATGGTACGACTGTGCCGCTTTTTAGCTCGACTTGGAGGGGGCACTGCCGTGCCCCCAGATCGATAAAGAAATATAAAATAATCCTTCATTATATTATAGGATAGATTTATCGTTCATAAATTAAAAATAATCGTTAAACCACTCAATATGTTGACACATGTGGCGATTCATGGGGGAGGGCTATGTTCAACAGTGAAATCCTTTGGCTGAAGAGAGACAGAGAGATTTATCGTGGTATTTGTAATTATACTTTCTACATTTTTAACGGGTACTTTAACGTAGTTTACTGGCTAAATTACCTAACAAAGAAGGAAGAAGAAGCTGCAAGGAGACTGTTGCATTAGATTTGGAAATCCTTAAGACCTGCGTTCAGTAGATAACTTTCTGTAGTTGAAGATGATGACGATATCGATCGTACACAGGCACAGATAAATTCTAAATATCAGCTTTAACATCAAGAGCATCGTGACAAAACCTTAAAGAAGTGGGCGTATTCCCATCTTAACGCTATCTTATGTTCAGTAACGCGTTTTTATGTCATATTGTAAACATCATGCAACAGCAGATTACCGGCGGCGGTGATCACATATCTTGTGAACATTATATTAAACACAAACAAACAATCTTACACATGTATAATGGCAAATTGTATTAAGAACAACAAGTTTTATTTTATATCTCTATTTTATTGTTATTTGTTATCGCATCTGGGTAGGTTTAGATTGGGTCAGGTCAATAGACGTAATCTGCTAGGTCATATAAACAAAGTGACCGCAAGCAAGTGAGTTTTGCGTGAACCGAATGAAACCTAAAAAATAAAATACCATATTATCGATTGCGACCTGTGGTCAGGATTGATGGGCGAGAATTCTGCTTGGTTATCCTCGGCCCTTTATAAACTATGGGGTCATTGGAGTCGCTGGGAGTATTGCGGGGGCGGTGCTCCCTAACTGTGATTCCGAGATGGGTAGCAGAAAGAGAGCAACTTTTTAACCAATGAGAGGTACCGGTTATGGTAGAGCGCCGGGTGATCACAGGAAAGGAGTCGATTCTCGCCATTAGATATGCAGTGCCGCTCGAAATGTGAAACGGCCACTGAGGGGCTATAGTCGGTTTGTTGGCAAAGGTTTTGTTAGTGGCCGCAATATCCGTAGTGTGTCAGTGTGGTAGGTCAAGATTCCTCCGGGGTACCGTAAGGGAAGCTTAAAAGCTTTCCGCTGGACGTTAAGAAAGACTATTTCCGTTTAGCTATATGTCAGAAAAAATTATATAAATAAAAAACTGTTTTATTCAAATACGAAAATTATCCATTTTCAATCAAAACATTGTTAATAATTGATTACAATCTTAAATTTTTATAACATACAAATTAAGTTTGAATTAAAATATCTTTGCATAATTTCATAATTTTAATGATTTTTGAGGTTATAAGTTGCATATTCATGAATACTCACATGGTGAATAACTAACATAATTATTTTACAAACTCGATGGTAGTATGGGACTCAAGGTTTTGGAGCTAAGCAAAAATGTGGAATTACAAGTTGGCGCTCGGAGCTTGTAGTTTGCCAATCTCAGCAAGCATGTATAGATCGTCTTTCTTTAGTAATCTTATGGGGTCCGAATACGTAGTTGTTGTCATTAAAGTAAAATATTAGAAACAGTTTTTCCATCTTCACAATTTATTATATTGGACATTTCAATGCTATTAGATTATGTGTATAAAATACTTGTTTTTTATATTATGATAACTAAACACGCCCGCTTATGGATAGTAGCAAACTAAATAAAGCAATGCTTGACATTCCACTGCGCTCGCCATCCTTAAATATAAGATGTTAAGTCTCAATACGTCCAGTATTTACTCTGGCTACAATATCCTTCAAACCGCACCACAACAGTGCATTTACACTGCATTTACAATTTCCCAAGTCTCAGATTATTTTTTCTCAAATAAGCAGCAGATCGTTGTAAAAGTGACCTCTGTGTTCACTGTTGTTTGGCGAGAGAAATAGACATTGCGGTGGCACTTACCCAGGCGGTCGCCGGCTTCTCACATATCAGTGACAAAAGTAGTAGAACATAAATGTAGTATACGCGTGGTGTTGCGTCATACCGCCCACATGCTTGGAATACGAGTGACGAGGCTTGTGAATCTCGCTTTCATACTGCGTGCCCGGGTTAGGAATCTCAGATCTTTTCGCGATAACACTCAGAGTTGCGTGGGGCAATGGATGAACCTTTGGAGGGTATTTTTGTTTCATTCTTTCTTGTAGAACCTTAAGGGTTTCTCGATGTTAACTACTTTTTTTTTATTGCAGTGAATGGCGAGACGAGCTTGCCGTTCGCCTGATGATAAGCGATGCGACCGCTCATGAACAGAAGCAAAACCAAACAACACCTTAAATTACAAAGCAATGCTTGGCATTCCACTGCGCTCGCCATCCTGAGACATAAGATGTTAAGTGTCAATATGTCCAGTAGTTACTCTGGCTACAATGTCCTTCCATCCGAAACACAACAGTGCATTTAAACTGCTGTTTGACGGGAGAAATAGACATTGCGGTGGTACCCACCCAGGCAGCCTCTCACATATGAGAGACCTACCACCAGTAAGGTGTTAACTACTAACAAATATTTTGTAACTTATTTAAGCATGTTAAATAAATAAATTAAAAATATGATGAGTTAGAATTCGTGGTGGTCAGTAGTACGTAATCCAATCAGTTTAGATTAATAACACTAGTTTACATAATTGAACTTTTTTTATACCCCAAAATAAATTTATACAAATATGTTAATCCACCTTCCTTAAACCAAAAAGTGTTAGTAAAAATATTCTATCACGTCACAAATTCTTCCTGCAGTCAATATTTTTTTTAACTACCTAACGTGGTAACGACAGTTTATTGTTTATTCGTGCGCTTCAAACCACAATTATCTTGTTTCGGATTGATTAAAAATGTCGAGTAGAAAGTGTAAACAAAGTTCTGATCGTTTTTGCTGTTTGTGGACAGTTTATATTTTTAATGAGAACCTCCTCCTTTTTTTGAAGTCGGTTAAAAAAGAGAAGACCTATTACAGATTCGTTAAAAAGTGCATATCTCGATTATTTTGGATTTCCCGTTGCAAATCAAGATAAAAAGTGGGTGCCTCATGTGTTTTGCGAAAGCTGTAGAATTGTCTTACTCCAGTGGTCATCAGGAGAAAACGTTCACCTTCCATTTGGTTCACCAATGCTATGGAGAGCCTTTAATCTGTTAATGAAAATCTGCTTGGAGGTCATTCAAAATGGTTGTGGAACATTTTTTGGGAAATAAGAAAAGTGAAGATTACAAAGAAATTGTTACCGATTTATTGGAAAATTTTCAAAAGATGGGAGTAAACATGTCATTAAAGATTCATTTTCTGCAATCGCATCTTAATTTTTTCCCTGAAAACTTAGGAAGTATGAGTGACGAACAAGGGGAACGTTTCCATCAAGATTTAAAGGTTTTTGAAGAACGACATCAAGGATTTTGGGATGAAAACATGTTGGGGGATTACTATTGGTCCATTATAAGAGAAACTGATTCAAATAGCTATAAAAAGAAGGCAAAAATTTTGGTCTTTTTTAATTTTTTTTAGTATTAATACAATTAAAATTATGTATTTCAGTTAAGTTAATAAAGATTTCATAAACCAGACGTGACAGTTTTTTTTTGTATAATTCTAACTAAATGAATCACAAAATAACAACTTTAGCTGGGGTATAAAAACAGTGTAAACCAGTGTAATACTTATAGTGAAACAAATATGTGTTCAATACTGTGCCAGCCCAAAAAACGCTTTACAACTCAAACAAAAAGGCAAGTGACCACAGCCACCCATGACTTTTGGTTCTTGGACAGTAGCAGCCAGCCTATTAGATCGGGAGGGGGGCTGGAAGGAAAAAAAAGCAAGAGGAAATGGGTATTGGGCTTCCACAGTTTCACTCACCGAACGAAACGCGACAGGAAAGCTATCGCTTCATCTCGATCTCCTGTGATACAGCGGTACTGTTCAGGCGGCCCCATCATGCTGACTCATGATTTATAATAGCGTAGCTATACCACTTTGGGAAAACAAATTATTGGAGTAAATATTTCTATTACATTTATTTTCTGAATTTAAATTGTTATATTATATATTTATATCCTAGAAAGAGTCACTGTAGTTCGTGACTTAGGGATCCTGCTTGACACTCGCCTTGATTTCAAGGAGCATATCGTTTCTCTTTGTAAAGGCGCAAACGGAGTCTTGGGTTTTATAATGAGAACATCGGCGCAGTTTCGTGATGTTTCCGTTGCCCATATACTTTATAATGCATTTGTTCGAAGCAGGCTTGAATACGACGCCTTAATCTGGGACCCACTACAAGCTAATTATTCATTGATGCTAGAAAAGTTACAACGAAAATTTGCCCAATACGTCTATAAACGGGTATTTGGTTACTACCCCTATTTATTTCCCTCATTATTTGTATCAGGTATGATCGGATTGGATTCATTGGAGCTGAGACGAAAATTACACCTCATTGTCCATTATATCTTAGTACTGCGTGGCAGGATAAGCAATCCTGCTGTATTGGCATCAATTAACTTGTACGTCCCCGATAACTATATCCGTATTCGTCGGCGGCGGCATCAATTGTTTGTAAGTTGTACACCGCGTACGCGCCGCGCGAGACACGCACCCACACTACGGGCAATTGATTGGCTCAACAAATTTGCACATGAGTTTCAGCAGGTCGACATATTTTATGATAATTTAGGGGAAATATTAAGTTACATAAAACTATTTTTAAGTCATAATTTGTAAGTAATAGTTAGCGCTTTGGGTACACTGTAAGCTGACTATTCTTGTATAATATAATAATAAATAATAATAATAATAAATATCTTTTTTTACACTGTCCTTTCTTGCTCCTTCTTTTATATCTATCCAAAGGTTGCCTGGTAGAGATCGTTTATCAGCGATAAGACCGCCTTTTGTACTTTTCTTATTTTATTTTTGTTTATGAACAATAAAGATTAAGAGCGTATACACCTTGCGCGCAAAGTCAACTATAGGTATTTCTTCGTTAATTTCACGCACACATAAGCGACCAAAGCTGTGTGCGTAGAGCTGCCGCGTCGGCTCGCTATACAATCGGCTCAAACAACTTTGATCCGTGCGCTTCAAATATTCAATTGAAATGTAACTGTAATATAATATCATAAAAATATTTTATTTGCATTATAAGTAGACAAATATTACTGTGCAAGCAAAGAATAATACAAATTTTGGATACTAATCATATTTTCGTTATTATTACATTGTTAAGTTGCATTCAAATCAGTGTTCAATCAGTAGACACTACGGACGGTTTATTAATCATTTCGTGTCCGAACACATAAATAGTGTTAGGGGCCTTACAACCCCTTACAATTACGAAATATGTTTAATTTTATATTACAATACATAACATAATTTAGCCTCGGAATTACGTCCATTATATTACCTGAAACATAATTTATACTCACTACAAAATCATTGTAGGTAATAAAAATAATTAAATATTTTACTACCAAAGTACTAAGATGTGGTAATCGCATTCCGCGCGTGGCTATTTTTACTACGCGCGGCATAATCGACTGCAGCCAGGCCGGAGCGACCAGCGATACGTCCTCCCTCTAGAAGGCCTTGCGGCGGTCTGATTTGATCCACGTCGGACAGCGTGTTTTATAGTGGTTTTTAAAATATTTGTAGAAAACATGAAAACTAATTTTGTTGAATATAAAAATGGTAATTTATTGATAAGATGTTCTTCTATTGTAATATGCAATTGCTAAAAAAAAATATGTACGATAAGTTGGTGAAAAAAAATATGTTCATGACGAGAGTTTCTGAATAATTTCGCATTGTTTAAATTTTTATTTTTCAGGAACTAAACACAAAAAGATTATTTTTCTCAGCAAAATCCCTCGATAATATTTTTATTTTCATCTTATATTTAGTGGTTTCGGATATCTTAAGCTTCTAAATTGCCACTTAAAGCCTAAATAACGAAACTAGTGTTCAGTAATCCTTATAGTACTCAAAAATTATCCATCAATCTATAATGTTTTCCACCAAAATCCCTAGATGACAACCTTTTCTAAAATTAGTACTAATTATTTTTCCTTGAAATTGTTTATTGGTGGCTATTAACTCATTTGAAAAGTCCTGTTTTTAAGCCAAAAAGCGCGTGCAGGGTATAAACGCTCTTAAATATAAAATTACTACGGAGAAGTCCTAGTGCAAGTGACCTTTATTGTAGTTGCAACCTAAAAATAGCTGTTAGCTTAATAAACTAAAATAACTATTCGTTATAAATATGAGTAGTTAATTATAATAATTCCTAACATAATTATTACACACCTTAAACTATTAAAGATCTTTTTAGAAACATTATCCAAAGAAACACTCATTACAAAGTTAATTACACAAGTTCACCGGAGGCTGTGTTAACTATTTATAACTATACCAATGTAGTTAAAGCCGCTCATGCAGAGACGTGCGCTTCCGGGCGTCGAACCCGCGACCTTTGCGAGAAAGTCCGTTTATGTAATGCTAAGGTGCTCTCTAATTGTGTTAGACGTATATGTTACACCCGAGGCGATGTTTCAATTATTTAATACTGACACTTGACAGCCTGGCCTAGCTTCGGGTACAGATATATTCAAACCCACCCCACCCAGTTTAAAGAACAGCAATATTTGCATTCATTAATCATCCCACAGGAAGATTATTTTACTTCGGAATAAAAATCTAAGGTATCAGCTACTTCCATACTTTTCATTAAAATTGGTGTAGTAGTTTGGGTAGGTTTCTTGATCATCCCGCGGATAACTACTTTTTTCGGGATTCAAAGTAGCTTTTGTGTTAATCTAGGGTATCAGCTACCTTCATACCAAACTTTAACAAAAGCGCTCCTGCCGTTCAAGCGTAAAGAAGTAACAAACACACATATTCTCGCTTTTATAATAGTAGGAAAGGCTCCATTCATTCGGTGCCTTGCTGTGGCACATAACTACATGAGCTAATACCATTACTGATACCTAGCATATAGGGGAATTACGGTCGAATTTCAGCCAGCTGGCGACCCCTAGTAATAATATTGAACTAGACCCTTAAAGCTTGGAGTGAAGAAGCAATTGAATATGCCGCCATAATTTTGTCAAATAGCGGGACTATTGTCAGGCGCCGCTACTTCAAGTTAATGGCACTGCATTTCCTCAACACTTGTACCTGTAGCCTTTTTTTATTATAAATGGCAAGTCTAGCATACCATTAGTCTGATGGTAAGCGATACGGCCGCTCATGGACAGTACCAAAACCAAACAACACCATGCATTACAAAACAATGCTTCCGACAGGTCGTTGTGGAAAAATTTTGAATCTTATGTTAAGCCATGGACTTGTTACTCTGAGGATCATTATAATATTGTCTAGTTTAATAAATAAAAACACCCAACAGTCATATACATAGTCCTGACCCCACACTAAGACTGAGTCTTGTGTCGTGTGTATCAGACACGACAAGAGACTTTTCGGTCGTATAACTACAAACACCCAGACCCAAAACAAATACCTGCGGATCACTCAAATATTTGTCTTGGCGCGAAGATCGAACCTATGACCTCTCGTTTTACATTCGGTGTCTAACCTACAGCGCCACGGAGGCTGTTGTAGTTTATAGGTGAAAAGAGCCATGGAGTCATGTTATTATCCATAATCTGCTTTCATGTGTTGAACTTTTCCTACAATTAAAACAAAAACGATTATAAATACCTGTCGGCGACAACTTTCCATTATTGTTATTTGTTCGATACACACCTCGTAAGTTCAAGTACATCGGGTTCTCACGACACTGCGCATAGACTATGAAATTTGTAGATGTTTTATAATCCTTTGCCATCAGTGGCGCAATTATATTACGATACTAGGTCTCAGGTTCGAATCTCGGGTCGGGCAAAGCGATAGTGTGTTTTTGTTTTTTATTTTCTCTGCGTTGCACATTGCACCTGATGGTGAGCGCAAATGCCGCCCAGGCAGAGTATCCATTGGCATCAGACGGCAGTACCATGCCAATAGATAACATTATGCCGGCCTGCTAAGATGCCTCTTCACACTACGGCGGAAGGAACTAGGATTAAAGGAAGGAGGGAACACGTGAGACGGTAAACAAATCCACAGCATGACGATGCGGCACAACAAATATTTTGAGAACCTTTTGGTTCGCCAGGGATGGAGTGGACCATCAAGCTATGGCTATTTTCTATTAATTATCAGCCCAAACTCGAGAATTTGTGCCCGATATAGCGATAGTCTCTCCCTCTATCACATCGTAGGTGGACACACAATGATATATAGATCATAGCGTGATTATATATAGCCTATAGCATTCCTCGATAAATGACCTATCCAACACAAATATATTTTTAAACTCTAACCAGTTCCTGATTTTAGAGGTATCAAATAAACGAACTATTCAGTTTTATATGCATACTAGCGGTCGGGCCCGGCTTCGCCCGGGTGCAGATAGCTTTTGAGTCCAGTATTGATTTGGCAACAACATATTATTTCGCGTACTTACTATATTTCCCGCGCGCCGTCGACTATATTTCCCATCCCTTTATATCCGGTTTATGTCCCGTCTCATTCAGTCCCATGATGAAATTTTAATTATCATTTATTATCAGTTGTTTGTAATAAATAGCTTTAATGAAAATTTTCTTTATATACAATATTTTGTAATTGCGATATTGATTCATTGGTGGGAGAAGTGGTGGGTGGCGCCCGACGTGACGGCCCAGTGGTGGCATGCGCGTGAGCTGCGCGTGGTACTGGACAATACGTGGGCTTTTTTGCAACATTACTTTATTTTTCTAAAAAAAATGCAGCCTAAGTTACTCCTTATTATATCAGCTACCTGACAGTAAAAGTCCCTTCAAAATCGGTCCAGCCATTTCAGAGATTAGCCGGAACAAACAGACAGACAGATAAACAGACAAAAAAATCTAAGGTCTTTTTTGTTATAGGTATCGTGTATACCGGGTATCTCAAGACTGCTACCGAAAACGAAGCCGGGTGGTAGTTTTAGAGGCAACAAACACAATGCAATTAAAAATTTCGCCTAGAAACGTGACAATTTTTTTTAATGATTTTTTAAATATCGTCATTTTTGGGTGGTAAATTCATAGATTTTGCTAAAATAATAATTTAAACTCTTTTATACCTTAGAGTATTTATAAATAAAGGGTATATACTATTATTTTAGGAAAAAATGTATTTACCACCCAAATATGGCCATCGGAAAAAAATAACAAAAAAAAATGTCGCTTTTTTTTGCAACTTTTTCTGTTGCATTGTGTCTGAAGTCGCTTAAACTACCACCCGGCTTCGTTTTCGGTAGCAGTCTTGATATACCCTGTATAACGATATGTAGTAGGACATATTTTTTTTTGTTTTTATTCCAATGAATGTCGAGACGAGCATGCCGTTCGCCTGATGGTAAGCGATACGACAGCTCATAAACAGTAGCAGAACCAAACAATACCTCGAATCACAAAGCAATGCTTGGCATTCCACTGCGCTCGCCATCCTGAGACATAAGATGTTAAGTCTCAATATGTCCAGTAGTTACTCTGGCTACAATGTCCTTCAATCCGAAACACAACAGTGCTTCTACACTGCTGTTTGACGGGAGTTTTTTTTTATTTTCACTTTACAAACAGACACTTCAATTTTATTTATATATATAGATTAGTATAGATAATTCATAATTTCCTAGATGTTTCTAATACAGTTGGTATGTTATTTATGACTGTCTGCCCTCAATCGGGAAAAGGCCTTTTAGTATACCTCAGTATATCAACTAGAGATAACATTAGATAACACAAACGGATAGTAGATAACACATACATATATAATTTCCTGGTTATTACTAATATATATCGTGTAACCCGCTCCTCGAACTTGCGACCGAAAGAATGTCTCTACTGTGAGTCTATAATCTATGACTGCTACACAATTGTGGGAATATTGAATGAGGAAGCTAGAAAATTGCAAGATTCGACGAGCTTCTTGACCGTGCCTACAGATTTCTCGCTTACGCGCACAAAAACTAGGAAGTAAGTAATATACATTAGCGACATTAACTAATATACATTATAACAGTAGCCAGGCTGGGCCTCTACTTATTTACAAAGACTATACATATTATTTATCCTTACTAATATTTATTATAAAGGTGAAAGTTCGTCACTATGAATATATGGATGTTAGTTACCCTTCACGTGAAAACGACTCTACAGATTTTGATGAAATTTAGTATACCGATAGCTGACACCCGGAATTAACACATAGGCCACTTTTTATCCCGAAAAATGTAGTGTTCCTGTAAGATGGGTCAGGAAACCAAATATACATAATTTCTACTCTTACAAATTCGAATGGTTGGCACGCGATAACTGAGGACAGGATTGAATGCTTTTCGTCATTAGACTAAATGAGACGGGACAGAACCGGATATAGCGGGACGGGAAATATAGTCGACGGCGCGCGGGAAATATAGTTAGTAGATACGCGAAATAATATGTTGTTGATGTGGACTGGACTCAAAGGCCAAACTAAAAGGTGAAGGAAACCATTGTGAGGAAATCTGCATGCCATAGCGATTCGGGGGATTTTCAATAGTTTATATATTATCCAAATCAGGCTATTCCATCGTGGTGGACCGTGGATTATACGGCTTAACAATTCAATCCTATTTTCGATTGGAGCGTGCCCTGTAGTAGGACAATTAGGGCTGATAGAGATTGTGTCAGAATTTTTAAAGGATTAACCCGAAGCGCAATACACTTTGATTCATCATTATCATCGTCATCTCAGCCACAGGAACTCTACTGCTGAATATTGGCCTTCCCCAAGGATCTCCACACAAACTCGCTCTCTGATTTGGAAACGGCCTGCATCCAGCGACTTCCTGCAACTTTAGCCAGGTATTCCATCTATCTTGTAGGCGGGCGACCGACATTTCGCTTGCCTATACCTGGCCTCCACACTTTAATTACTATGTATTATTTACTATTTTAGTTATAAAACCTATTTTAGCAAGCAAATGTTTTATCTCGTTCACTCAAACTCAATTCAAAAGCCGTACGAAAAGGACAGAATATTCTATACGTACAATAATTGTTACAACTGTCTATGAATAAGCCGTTAGAGAACTCATTCCAACCGGTTACTTTCCATTGTATTAATTACTTACATGCGTCGGAAGTGCGTTGTTAGTACAATTCCATACTTACCCAACTCGGTGCGCCATCACAAATCGATTAAATTAACAAATCAATTTCATTCTATTATTCGTTGCGCTAAAAATACTTTTATAGAGTTGTTACGAAATGTATTATGTCTAGTAATCTATCGTATTTGCATATTATATTGCGGTTGCATAAAAATCATAAAATTCATATACCACCTCAATTTGATGCAACATGATAGCTTTTTATTCTCAACTAGCGGCCCGGCCCAGCTTCGCCCGGGTGCATATAGATTTTTCTACAATAATATGTACGTATTATACACATAAACCTTCCTCTTGAATCACTCTATCTATTTTAAAAAAAAAGCATCAAAATCCGTTGCGTAGTTTTAAAGATTTAAGCATACAAAGGGTCATAGGGACGAAAAGCGACTTTGTTTTATACTACGTAGTGAAGTGGCTGCAACGTGACAATCTCAGAGGGACGTTTCACGGTTGATTAAATACCGGCCCATATAAAAAGCTAGTTGGGGGCCCGCGCCGAGAAAATCTTATTATAGCAATTTTTTTTTTACATATATATACTTTTGGAATTTCCAATGTTGAAAATGTCATCCCCATTATTTTATTTTATTTTATTATTTATTTTATTTTACACTTTTCGGAAAACTAACAGCTAATGTGTACATAAAATTAGAATAATAGGTAATTAAAGGCTAATTATAAGTTTCCACAGATAACACATGCATTACAAAGTACGATTCACCCATTAGTAACTTAAGATTATTTACACAACTAATAATAATTAACAACGGATAGTAAAAAATAATTTGATTACAAAGAGAAAAAACGTTTGCTCATGAGTCGCTTATAACTTTTTGTACTAGTATTAAATAAATCTAAATCCACATCTTTACTGTCCCCACCCGTACACATCATTATTACGTCATTGAAATGTCTGCTAGCTCTCAATATAAAAGAATTTTGCCTGTAGTTCGTCCTCACTAGTGGAACGTACAATAACCGTGGATTGCGAAATGAGGCTGTATTTGTTCGTAACCCTAACATTTCCAACAGTTCTGGACAGTCGACCTTCCCATTCGCCACCTTCATAAGGTAGCATAAATCAGCAATATCTCGACGTTGCTTGAGAGGTAGAAAATGGAATTTTTGACACCTTTAAATATAATCTGGGAGGTATATATTTGCTTTAAACTGTAGAAATCGCAAAAACCGTTTCTGAATACCTTCAATCCGGTTAATGTATGTGTCATATCGTGGATTCCATACCTGGGAGGCATACTCCAAGTGACTGCGAACGTATGAGCAGTATAGTATTTTGATAGTCTTAATGTTGCTAAATTCAGATGATAACCTGAGGACAAATACTAGTGCTCGAGAAGCCTTTTTAACAATGTTATCCACGTAAATACAATACGTACGTTATACAATAATAAGAATAAGAAATACAAGGAAATAATAAATTAAAGTAATACAAAAGAAGAGGAGAATTAGTACAGACAAAATAAAAAATTTGTAAAAAAAAAACCATTAGACAATCCAATCATAAATAAAAATAGAAAAGCGCTGTTTTAAACATTTTCTAATTCATTTGTATGACATTTTAGCTTCATCAGAATTTGGAGAAGCCAAGATGGTATGGTAAAAACCTAAGTTATGACTATGCTCCCATATTCTAGCAATTTTTAGTTATTAAATGTACGTGATGTTATGCTATCATAGAATATCAACTAGCCAAGAACAATACAACACATTAGATAACACAACATATTTAAATTACAAACTCAACCTGCATCTCCGAATACGTAGACAGTTACACTACTAGCGCCATCTAGCTCGCCGCGCGTGAAACCAAGATATGTTATAGGCCCATATTGGACCTATTAAACAAGCATAATACGGCCAAGGTTTTATATAAGTGTATAATCCATATGTCCATGGATAAGCCAGGGCTGGTGAACCAATGGGACGGAGCCATTAACGGTATGCGAAAATATTTGGGCGCGCTACCGATCATAATAATTATGCACTGTAAAAAATAGGATCTACAAATGAAAACATATTTCTCAATACAAAAACCATAATAAGACTTCGTTTGTTAAATTATTTCTTTATTTAAAGCTTCATAATATACTGAACGTATACAGGCGGATTTAATATCTAAGGCATTCTCTGACAGTCTACCTTAGTTAGGGCTGTGAGGAAATGACACACAACATGTATAAAACAGAATGTAGTATAATTATCTTTTCCAATAGTAATGAAATCAAAATTATTTGACAGCACGTTATGAAACGAAATGAAAATAATTTATAATTTTGATGAATCCATTAAAATGTTCAATATCATTTAGATTCTATCATTTTTTTATCTACCACACAGTTCGGAAAGCGGTTTTCACTAGAGGAGACGAACGGGTAAGAAACTTAAGTGTTGCTATTTTCAAAACCAGCTTACAATGTAGTGATTATTACAAAATTCACAAGTTTGTTTAAATCAGAGCAGTTTATTAATAATTTTATTGTAAATTTACAACTACTTTATATGGCCATATAATTCATATTTTTAATACAAAAGGGCCAGTTGATAAATAAACGTTCGCCTGATAGACGGACTTTTAACCATGCAGCATGCTAGTAGTAAATTCCACTCCCTGGCAAATCTATACAGGGTACTCAAGACTGCTACCGAAAACGAAGCCGAGGGGTAGTTTTAGTGACTTCAGACACATTACAACAGAAAATGTTGAAAAAAAAGCGACGATCTTTTTTTGTTATTTTTTTCCTTTGGTCGTATTGGATGGTAAATTCATTTTTTTCCTGAAATAATAGTGTTTACCCTTTTATTTATAAGGACTCTAAGGTATAAAAGAGTTTAAATTATTATTTTAGCAAAAACTATGGATTTACCATCCAAAAACTACGATATTTAAAAAACCATAAAAAAAAATGGTCGCATTTTTTTGCGAAAATTTTAGTTGCATTGTGTTTATACTCACTAAAACTACCACCCGGCTTCGTTTTCGGTAGCAGTCTTGATATACCCAGTATAATATTTTACTATCCAAAAGCATTTGATTGCCTTGTGTATCAAATCTAAGGGCGGATCCAGCTTCCAATCCAGGCGGGGGTTATACCTATTGTTGTCTTGTCAGAACACTGGGTACGATTTCAATACTCGAATTTGGAGAAATGATTTTTTAAAGTTGTTACAAACAATTTTTTACATTATTTATCGACATACATAAGAATTTATTGTACTTATAAATATCAACAAGATAATGAATAAATTCTGTCAATCTTGAGCCAGCCTAGGGATTCCCCATGACCTCCCCCTTGAATCCGCCGTTGATCAAATCACATCCTTACTCTTTACTGTGGACAAACTCAGACACTTAATACTGTTCAAATAAGAAGTCACAAAATATTTAACTTAATAGTGAATTACCTCATACAGGAACGAAAATAAGACCTTACGTTCGTCGTTCCTAAAGGTCATTGACACAGCTATACTCGGAAATGGAATCCGAGATCAAAAATGTAAACAAAAGTGTTACCACTACAATAAAATAATTTGTCATGGTAGTTTGTTCACAACCGCAAAAAAAATAGATTGGAATTATTCTCATTCGTTAAATAAGTAAAAAACAAAGCCAAATAAAAATTCTTTGGTGTAATATTTACATTAACTACAATTTCAACTTCTTTTTTAAGTATGTGAAAAAATGGTACGAAAATATTTTATGCTACAGGTATTATGCAGAAATTCATAACCTTAGGCCACTGAAATAAAACTGTTTTTAAATTTACTCTCCTTAACTACAAATACGTCGCTTTGACGCCCGCGACACCTCCCTTTAGTTCATTTAGTTGCTTAACTTGATCATGTGATAAAGTGTCGTCATCGTGGTGTTGGTTTCACGTTTTCTGTTAAGTTTTTGTTCTATATTGTTTTTAAGATTTCTTGCGCTCGTGTTCGTAGACAAACGCACTAGAGTCTTTAAAAATCACTGTGAGTTAAACCCATTAGAATTAGTTTTGGCCCAAGTCAAGGGTCACGTCGACAGGCATAATAAAATATTCAAAATGTTCAAAATTCAAAAATAAATATAAATAGATAAAACATAGTACTCGCAACATTTGAATCTATTCACTAATCAAATTATACCCAATATTTTTTTGAGAAAATGTTTCATAACCCTGAAATGTCACTTTTACAATGACATTTGTTTGTTTACATTTTTGATGTCGGATTCACTTTTAGAGATACCATTACACCTGTCATTAGAGCCGTCTGCGGACAAACATGTTTACTATTTTGTCTCGGCGACCTAACCTATCTAACGAAATAGGTAGGTACAATCATACTTATGCGTTAAATATTTTATTTATTAATTTATTGCAATGAATGGATAGACCATCATGCCATTCACCATTATGGTAAGCGGTACGACTGCTCAATAATAGAAGCAAAATCGAACAATACTTTGAATTAAATGTTTGGCATACAAAAGCAATGCTTGGCATTCCACTGCCCTCACCATCTTGAGACATAAGATGCTAACTCTCAATATGTCAAGTAGTTATTCCGGTTACAATTTCCTTCAATCCGAAACACAACAGTGAAAACTGCCTTTCGGCGGGAGAAATAGACATTGCAGTGGTACCTACCCAAGCGGGATCATACATAAGAGAGACCTAAAAGGCAGATAATGATAAAAAATAAAATTGAGAGAGAAAGAATTTCTTCACACCTCATAGAGACCTTCATTTTCGACGGAGCTTCAGAACACCGCGGGGCGTCTAGGGGGTTACTCTATGAAACGATACGAACTTCGAATGTTCGGACGCCTTACGTAAAACTTCACTAATAGGCCTAGATACTCCACAAAATGTTGCAGGCTATCATACGTCGCAACCATAGACTAAGTTCGGTGAAAATGATAAGTATAAGGCCGTTTGTCCACCGCCGCCGTCACCGGACCGTCACCGAGAACGAGATGACGGCGCCGATTTAGCGATACATATATTTACTATGGCCATGTGTCCACCGCACGCCCGTCACCCGAGAACCGTCATTCCGGCCGACGATTATTCGAGTACTTCGGCGTGACCGCTAGAACTCGGCACGGTTTTATGACCGGCCAATATGCCGGCAATACAAAACACGTTTGTTCTTGTCCACACAGTACCGTCGCAGCGGGCCGTTCGCCCGGTTTTTGTTATGTATATCATAAAATTTGTAAACAAAAGGGCGAATGAAATTCAAATAAGATATTTATACATTAATTGGAGTAGCAGAGTCCAAAATTATTTTAATCGTATACGCCTTCAATCGTACAAAAGCAGAAGAAGCAAATGTCGCCGGTTAAAAATAGCCACCCTCTTACGGCCGATGCCAATAATCAATCGAAAAAAATAGATTGAAGTCAATCTGGATTGTTTTCTGCATTTCGATTGGTCTCTTGTCATGTTGCCATAATTTTTTCACTACTGAGATTGATTATTGGCAATATAGTATCAGAAAAAAGATTGAGCTGTCAATCTCAAACGGCAAATTTTGGATTGGGATTGTTTATTGGCAGCGGCTGTTAGTTGGTTTTATTTCTATCAAAAAGGAAAACGCTACTACCGCGTATGATAAAGCTCTAGAACTGAGTGGAACTGAGCCACCGATTTATCGGCGCGGTGGACATACGATCGCCGTCACGTCATCTTAAACTTGGCAAGAAATAATCTCGTTCTCGGTGACGGTCCGGTGACGGCGGCGGTGGACAAACGGCCTAATAGAGAATAGTATTGATTTTCGAACATCCAAACATTGGAAGTTCGTATCGTTTCAAAGAGTAACCCCCCTGAGTTGATAACTGGTCTGGTGGGTCATTAGACAAATAAGCTAATAATAATTATCAACTATTTGTCTTCATAATTCGTGCGTGAGATGTCCTAGTAATATGTTATACATATACTCAATGACACACATAATGTTATCAGTTGCAGTAGCAGTAATCTCCAGAAATCAAGATGCTGAGAGACGAGGCCGTGGACTCGATCCTACCGCCGAGACAAATGTTTGTACACTCATTAATTGATATAAGTCGTCGGGCTAGAAATAAAATAACCCGACTACGGTGAAGAAAGAAAGAAATAGGGAGAATCACGTTTTCGATCGATATGGGTGTTTGTATGTTCTGTTCTTGTTAAGTGCCTATCGTAATTTGAATTTGAAACCATTCTGTTTGTCCGAACCCCCATCATGTGTGGTTATAATTGAACATACATAATATATTATTAAACGAACAAAAATAAAATAAAAGTTTGGGTTGGTACATATCCGTGGAGTTAATAAATACTATTTTTGTAGCTAAGTACGTATATATCCTGTATTAAATATACAGCTGACATAAACATGGACGTAGTATATAAACCGTCTATGGTTATAAAATGGTTATAAACAAGTTATTGTATTTGATACATATTCGTAGCAATGCCTATAACTCGAGACACAGTGAAACAAAGCTATTCTTTTTGGTCGGGTTTTTGTGAAGCAAGCTGGTCGAGTTATTTATACTTTTGATTTCTAAAGATAGCTCCGAAATAAATATATTCCAATAACATTTGGGTCCAAATCTTCTTTTGATCCTAAACGAAACAACATAAAATGTCACTTTTATTTTCTGTTTTTTAGTCTGTCAATGATCTGTCACAACAATCTAGATAAAAAATCTAAGTAAAAATATTAAAAAAGCATGATATTTAGTGTGCCGTAAAATAAATAAAATAAATTAAAAAAGTGTAATATAAACTTAAATAAAATACTAAATTGTAAGCCATACATATACATGGAATCCAATTTATTAAACAAAACAGTGTAATATAAAACTAAATACATTCAGAGACCATGCAGCCTGGGCGCCTAGTGGCTCGATACTAACACGAGTGTATAATATGGTTCTTACGGTATTGTACTTGGGCTGATATCAGGAAGAATGACTGTTTTGAAGTTCATTAGCGGGACATGGAGGGTAAGGCTAAATTGTGAAAAGTCACTGGATGCAGGCCTTCAGCACGTCGATGTAGAGACCCTTGGGGCCTGCGTTCACCAATGGACTTATTGTAGCTGTAGAAATACGAATAAGGGACTCATAGATGAACAGCATTGTCAAAGCGGTGGTAGTGAAAAAATCGTAGTTATGTTAGTGTACTTTGATGATTTGCTAAAATCCTTCCCTCCATTACTCTTACAAATAGAACTACGCGTGCTGAGTTGCGAAACCATAGCTTGATGTTTCAAATAATCTTGGCACGGACCAAAATTTGCAAAATCTTTTGTGTGCCGCAATGTCAAGCTTTACAAATGAGTTGTAGCTCCTGTAATCGTGGATCCTTCAGTGGATGATGTAATGAAGCATTTTAGCAGCCTTGAATAATTGTATCGAATGGCATGGGACTGCCGACGGATGACATTCGATAATCTCCCTGGACATTTGTTCTTACTATCTGGGTACCACCGCAATGTCTATTTCTCCCGTGAAACAGCAGGATGGCGAGCGCAGTGGAATTTTGCTACTGTTTATGAGCGATCGTATTGCTTACCATCAGGCGAATGTCTTGCTAATCTCGCCATTTATTGCAATAAAAAAAACCTGCAGGTGCAAGGCAATCACCATGCTGTGCTAGTAAAAAAAAGGCTTCATTTATTGTGCTGAAATAATTATCTGTGTTCAATAGTTAAAACACACAACGGCATGCCTGTTCCATTATATTATAATTTCAATAAATACCATCAACTGTCAGAACCGTCGACATGAAAATGTAAACTGCTTGTGGTGTCGGCTTCAGTACAATACCTTAAGGATTCTGCCATATGAACCATTTTTTACTGTAAACACAGCCATGTAAGGAATCTAATGTGTCAAGAAAAAACAAACATTTCTCAAATCTACAGTAATTGTTAAGAACCAGTTTTGGGAAAATATTTAAGGGTCTATCGCAGTTTGGTATTTGTGCCTATTTCTACAAGCGAAGACGTGTTTTTTAAGATGCAGGTAATATACACATATATTTTAATATACTGTAATAATTATTGTTAGGAACTACTATGAAACATATCTCATTTAAGAGCCTACCTCGAAAAATATTCGCAGCATTTTGGGGCGTGGTTAACGAAAGTTGCCGCATCACGCCGCGGCACTGCGCTACTGGCGCATATTCCCCGATTAAATATTATCTACTGGTATTATTAACATTAGTAATAACAAATTAATGTAGACCTATGTATATTTATAATCCGTATGATTCTGACAATGTGCCTATATATTATTTATCATACTTTTGTATTGATAAAAAAATCTATTACAATCTAAGTGTTAAAACACGAACTTTAAACTATTACTTTACGAAAACCTCAAAAACATTTACAATAATATCTGTATAAATACAAGATAGATACCAATTGTTTTGCCGGTCACTCACTCTACTAGTGTGAAGCGCTAATCGCCTAGGCGCCCTTTGATAAATGCCGCCAAAGGCATTGCGCCTAGCGATAATTTATTTGTTTCTACTTCATTTGACCTGTGATTTGACCACTGACTTTCGCCTATAAAAGAAAGTCATTCTTAGTTCTGCTGTTTTGTGACTTTTGACTTACGATACAACTGTAAATTTAACAAAAATGTGTGAAATAAATTTGAATTTTGTAATAAGTACCAAACTAAACTGACTAGGTATTCCTGAAGTATGTACACAGAGCGGAAACGATAAGTAATTACATTAGATTATTGTTTAAATTCCACATAAAATAATTATTATTGATTTTCGAACTGTGCGGTCACACCGGCGCGGCGGTCACGCTCTTATTATTACTGCGCTTGGCGCGAGAATGACGGCGATCACACCCGCCCGTTCCAGTTTGAACCTTCTAAACAACCAAATAGGGATAATTTTTGATTAACAATGTTTCTTTTATTTACGCTAGACAAATTTTTCGGCGAAATTATTTGATATCAATTACAATTGGACGTAGTTATGCAAAATGGATCCAGCCACAAAAACTTACTTTTGAGAAAACAGGAGTTTTAGTAAAATTGATATAGCAAAATAACAAGACTGTAGTTTGTTTTCGAATGCATCTTAAATATTGGGTATTGTTATTTGCTTCCTACATAGTATTGTTTTAATAAGTTTTATGTTATTTAATATACTTTTTTTTAGTAAAATTGTCTTTGGATCTTTTTTACAATATTAAAAATGTGGGATGGATCTTTTTGAAATAAAACTATTATTTACGGATTTTATCGCGGATTAGGTTAAATTTTTACATTTTTTGAGTTGCCGACGTTTCGATTACTTTACAGCTTTCGTGGTCACGGGGCGGACTCGAAACGTCGGGAACTCAAAAAATGTAAAAATTAAACCAAATCCGCGATGAAATCCGTAAACAATAGTTTTATTTCAATGTGTAACATTTGCGTAAATCTAAGAAACCATTATGGATCTTTTTATTTGAAGTTTACGCAATAAAACACTTATGATAATATTAAAGGTACTTAATTTAAAGTAATAAAAACGTAGTTGCATTAGAAAAATCAGTTTTCTTCATTATCAGACTCGATAGCATTTGTTTCAAATTCGAAGTCTACTTCACCTGAAAAACCATCTACGTCATCTACTAAATCTTCATCTGCCGTTAATTTCTTGTAAAACCCTTTTGCGTCTTGCGGAATAAGGTGAAGTAAGCTTTTCAGGTCCTTTAATTTAGGACCTGGTATTGCTTTGCCAGTAGGCCACATAGGTTTAAGTAATGATTTAGTGATATTTCTTTGCCTCCCACGAGAATTTTTTTTAATGTTTATTTGTTTAAATTCTTCTTCGAAGCTTGACCTCATAAATATTGTAAACATATCATTTTTCTTTAAAACAATCTCTTTCGTTTTCAACCATGAGACCTTCGCTCCGTCAACTGCTTTTTTTCTATTTGTGATAATACTTTCCAGCTCAGATGATGTTACAAAATCTGTTTTATCCATTCTATGCACTTGCAATGGCTTATTTTTTTTGCAGTGTTTCATTATATGTATGTAATCTTGGGGTAAGTAAATCCTTTGGTGCAGCTTTAAAGCACATTCTATTTTTGCAAAATCATTATCATTTGGAAGGAAACTGTGTCCTGACTCCAAAAATCTGAAACTTATTTCTTCCAAAGATGGATGATCATTTAATAGCGCTTTTAGCATTAGGACTAATTTAATATTTCGATTCTGTCCTCCACATGAATCGCTCCATAATATTAATTTTTTTACATTTGGCTTCAGATTTTGAAACATATGCCTAAGAAGGCAGGAACCTACTTCTTGCGATCCCCGGCCCGCATCTCCTTCCACCCACGCGTAACAGTAGGCTTGGTCGGTAGTCCCTGAGTGTACTCCCAAGTTGTACACCCATAGCTGGCGTTTATAAAAAACGATATTCGTGGGTATAGGTGGCAATGGAAGAAAAGAAGAAAGAAAGAAAGAAAAAATGCTTTATTATCGCGCAAATTAGCCGCATACAACACAGTACAATAATTATAAAAATGTAACAATACAATAAATAAAAAAAAAAACAAAGAAGAGACTAAATATAAAAAAGGAGAAAAAAATAACAGGTAAGTATGTACAATGGGAGAGTTTTTTGTAAATCAAATGTAATTGTTTCTATGAATGGGTCGTTTTTCGCTAGATTTAAGTCACTTTTCATTTGATTTTGTAAAAATTTGGCCAGTTGAAGGTGTGTATCATGATCTAATGCTACTTGATGTTTGTCTTCCTCGGAAGCTTCTTTAATTTTATTATTAAATGAATCGCACCGGTTGCATGTGTCTTTCTTTAATTTCTTTGTCCTTAAATTAAACTTAGTTAAAAAAACTTGCTTAGCTTTATCGTATGAGACAGAAGGTACTCTGGCCGCCTCTGCTTCTTCACTATACAATTTATATAGTTTCGAAAATGTCATATCCGGTTTCAAAAACTTCGCATCACCATACTCATTTCGACGATAATGTGACACGTATGTAGGTAGTTTCTTTATGATATTAATTAAAAATAATTCTACATCAGGAGATATTTTATTATGGCCTCCTTGGGTTCCACGTCTGTCTACTAAACCAACATCGGATCTCATTTTGCACAGTGACGTATTCACACGCTTAGGAGTTGTTTGGAGAGTTTTTATAAACATGTCTCTACAAACTTGTAAACCTTGCAAAAAATACTGTCGTGAATAACTTTTCTTTTTGGATATGTTAGAAGTATTTGTTGAGACATAAGAACGTTTTACTGGTTGCTCTTTTATACAAGCAGCTAAGTACTTACTTTGGGCATTATAGGAACCCAATTCGTAAAATTTTTGAAACTCTATAAATCTTTTTTCAACTGGTACCAATTCCTTACATTTTCTTATGCAACCACAGTCATAATCTAGAAATGTTTTAGGTTTAATAAGGATATTTTTAGTATTTACATAAGGAAGATTTTTATACTTCTTTTCTGTTCGTTCTCTTCTTGAAAGCCCTCCGTATTTTCTTTTTCTACCCTTTTGTTTTCTTCCTTCTAAATTTTCATTTGTTTGTCCATCTATGTAATTATCTGTACTAGTAGAAGCAATATCATTAATATTCATCACTTCAGCGATGGGTTCATTATTAGGGTCATTCTGATTTTCATTAATTTCTATGTTGTTTCTTTGTTCCCTGTTATTTGTTGAGTCACGTGAGCTGGAGCTAGAACTATCATTAATAGCCGTATAATTTGGGTCAGCAACCGAATCGCTGTCATAGTCAAAGCCAGGACCGTTGAGGGTTTTAAATAATTTAGCAGTATCAGGTGACATAGGCGGAAGAGGTGATGAAGCTGCAGAAGCTGAACAATTACTTTCACAGGCAAGAATAGCATCATTAATTTTCAGACCATCGCCAGAAGTAGCTATAGCATAATTAATTTTAAGACCGTCACCAGGGGAAGTTACTATAGCGGGACTCGTACGAGGACCAGCAACAAATTGTTTATTAGTTAGTAGAGGCGTTAAAGGAGAAAAAGGTGGAGCTTCTATACTTTTCTCTCCGGTTTCAATATTTTTCGATTCATGCAGTAACTTTATGCCCGAACATGTTTTGACATAAGAAAATTCTGGGAATTCAGTGCATTCGTTTTCCAACAAGTTAGAAGAGCTGGCAACAACAGGTGAGGTGGCTAAGCATAAAAGCGAGCTCTGCTTTTGTTGCATACTTGATACTAAGGGTTTTGAAGCTCTACTTGATTGAGGCGGGGATTCGCCCACAACGATTGAAGAAAGCTGTCTGGGTGGATCTATCTTGCTTGGGCTGCATTCTGGGGTATTATCAATAATATCTGAAACTACAAAAATCTAGTTTACTCATTTTATATCATATCTAATGTGACAAATAAAATTACAACAACGTCAATAATCAAACAAAAATTAACAAACGAGGGTAATCCATAATCATTTTATTGTATAAAACCTATTACTTGTACCCTAACTCCTAACCTTATCGCACCAGTCATTGAAACCGTCACAAATAGTTGATCCCATAGTAAAACTTGTTCATATTCATGGGTAGATCACCCTGTCAAAATTTCAAGACGGTAATAAAATGAATCCAGTATATATCTTCCCGACCGATTCCGGTCACGGTGGCAACTCAACAAAGATTATGCATGTACGCCGGAGAAATTATATTGCACTAGTGTATATAAACATATCACCCAAACCCAGGACCACACCCAGCAGTCACGCTTGCATTCACGGGACCAATAGTGTAATCTTATAAAGAAGAACTTTTCTTAATCACTAAACTTTGCAAGTAGTTTTAAGTTTAACTTTTAATAACTTTTATTCCACTCACCTGACGAGTCTTCATCATCTACGTCGTAACCTAAATTTTCACTTTTTAAAACGTTATTTATTTTGTCCATCTTATAAAATAATTCGCTGCTAACTGTTTTCACACTCTGCACGTATTGCCTTCGAACTAGCGATGAAAAATGAGAGAATGACAATCAAATGGCGGGAATTATTTCTATCGACTAGTGACGATTTTTTTTATCTATGGTTACTATAATCGATAAAATGATTTCATTTGCTCTTTTATTGATCAATTTAAGTTTTTTTTTTAATAATTTAATATTTATAACCCTATTATATTTTGTCCATCTACACTAATTTAATTTTAAGTATTAGTTAAAAACAATCCGAACATCATGGTTCTTTATATTAAATAAGTTTTTAGGAATCATGCAACATGGTTCCCTCAAATAAAGAAATTTATTTGTACAAAAAGTAACCATAATGCATGAATCCAATTTACAAAAAAGTTTTCAAAATTATTTTGGAATCATGCGCTGTGGTTCTGCTTTGCATTTTATGATTCTTACCACAACACTTATTTTCAAAATAGATCCAAATGACATGGTTCCTTTTTTATAGTAAATAACCAATTTAACATACAGATCCAATGTAGTTTGGATCTTTTTTTCTATTCTTTTAAACAATTATCTAGGTCACCATGACACATGGTTCTATTTTAACTCTGCAATAATGCACAATATTCTGTTGGTATCATTAACGTTTGTGTTTTTTATTAGAAAAAAGATACTTTGCAGCTTGGATGTTTTTTGCATATACAAAGTTTGTTGTGTAGATGCCACAGATCACTCCCAATAGATACCTAATGCAAGGCAGCGGTTGCGCCCAACACATATAAGCTATCAGATAGATATAAACCGATGCCAAATGTCGCGTCATCAGTGTCGTCCAAGTAGTGGACCCGCACATGTCGTCGCATGTTAGCGAAAATTACATTTTGGGAACATAATATTTCAGTTAATAATGATTTGTTCAATAAAATGGTATGCAAAAAACTCAAAAAAATAAAGTATCTAAAAAAAACGCAATAAGTTTTCATCGATAACTAATATTCTTTAAATTAAATTGGTCCCGAGCGAGCTCAATTTATACTGGTTAATGTATCAATGTCAAACAGTCGAGTTCGGATGGAGAATCAGCCGTCTCTTTTTCGCATAGCAATAACCGTAATAAGCCATCTTTTTTTGCCGAAATCACGCGTTCTTCTAGTGTTTGACGCATGTTTATTATACAGGGTATATCAAGACTGCTACCGAAAACGAAGCCGGGTGGTAGTTTAAGCGACTTCAGACACAATGCAACAGAAAAAATGGCAATAAAAAGCGACAATTTTTTTTTTGTTATTTTTTTTCTATGGCCATATTTGGGTGGTAAATACGTTTTTTCCTAAAATAATAGTGTATACCCTTTTATTTATAAATACTCTAAGGTATAAATGAGTTTAAATTATTATTTTAGCAAAAACTAAGGATTTACCACCCAAAAATGACGATATTTAAAAAATCATAAAAAATAATTGTCGCGTTTCTATGCGAAATTTTTAATTGCATTGTGTTTGTAGCCACTAAAACTACCACCCGGATTCGTTTTCGGTAGCAGTCTTGAGATACCCGGTATAATTCCCAGAAATATCGATATTGTAAAACAATAATGTAAATTAATTTTATTAAATGACAATGTCACAAAATATATATTGATTTAAATAAAAATTGCAAATTACCATAATTACATATTTTATGTAATTTGAAATAGTTAAATTTGTTAACAAGGTACTTTTACAATATTTTTTTATTTATCTTTGGCGAAATTAAATTTCCTTTTTTCCCTCTAGTTGTATACGTTTTCAAATATAATGAGAGGGTATTTATCATAAGTTTTAGTATACTAAGTTTATTGAGAATCAGTAGCACAAGCTATTGAACTAATTTTAACATACATTGTATATATCGTCTCAAAAACATTCATAGTTCGTCAAGTGGGTTTCATCGTCACTTGTCGATATTACATTTACTACAGCCGCCGTCAGAATTCAAGAAACGGAATAAGTTATTGTAGCCCTTTAGGGCGTGAGGTTTAGTTATTTACCATTTCATATTTTTATCTGATCTTTTATATCGACACTTAATTTGGGTGTTTCGCCATTATGGTATACAAAAATACACGGTGAATATTAGAAATAAAACCATTACATACTAAAGTATAAATCTTAATCCTATTTTATTCGTAGTTAGCGGTTGCCGGTTGGTATAATTTATCAGATCAGGCCGGTGAAAAAATATTATCAAACATTTAACAAGTTGGTAATTAAGTTATAGAAGCGATCATGAACTTACTGGCAAATCGAACTATCGATACATTTTTTTATTTATCGACTTATGCCTCATCTCTCCAGTAAAGTCCACGTGACCGCGCTGCAACCCGCCCACTCCCCGCGCAGTTCCCTTCGTTGGCGTTTTCGGTTCAAAACAAATCTATCGTAATGCGGTATCTATTGGAAGTGATCTGTGGTAGATGCCATTTATGGAAGTAACTCAAAAAGTAGTTTTTGTGGGTTGGATCCATTTTGCATAACTACGTCCAATTATTTTGCTTTCGTTATATGAAAAGCATTGTAAATATTAATTTTATAGTAATACTAGCGATCGAGCCCGGGTCCGCCCGGGTGCATACACGTTTTAAAATGGCGGTCAAAATGTTTAATTCTGACTATCAGTTTAGAATATCGACCAATCGGACCAAGAAAAACGAACAAAATATCCTCGTATTTGCTAGAAATATCACTACTGCTTTCCTCCTATAGGTCATAGCGTGATTATATATAGCCTATAGCCTTCCTCGATAAATGAACTACCCAAAACTGAAAGAATCTTTTTTTGTTGCATTGTGTCTGAAATCGCTTAAACTACCACCCGGCTTAGTTTTCGGTAGCAGTCTTGATATACCCTTTATAGACTAGCGACCCGGCCCAGCTTCGCCCGGGTACAAATAGATTTCTGTACAAAAATATGTACGTATTATTATTATACATATAAACCTTTCTACTCAGGCACGCTACTGCCGCCCTGGCCGGCCAGTACCGCCGCAAGCGCTACGTCCCGCAATTTTAAATCTGTAATATCTTCGAAAATATTCATTTAAATCTTGTGCTGTAAAGGACCATATAGATCTATATTAAACCAACAATGTATTTAAGCTTTTTAATTGGATAAGGATTAATGCTGTATTTGTCGTAAAAAGTAAATGACAAAAAACTGTTATTGTGGGATATCCATAAGAGATGGACATATACCATCGCGGAGTTTTCTGTAGACCTTTTCAATGGGTACAAATAATTACTACATTATTTTGATAAATCTCGTAGGGTAAATGCCTGTGTTTGCAATGTAAGCGGAAAAAAATTGATAATTAACGACATCACATTAGAAACCTCAAATATAACAGTATTTCTCCACTATTTAATGGATGTTATTATACACGTAAACCTTTCTATTGAATCACTCTATCTACTAAAAAAACCGCATCAAAATCCGTTGCGTTGTTTTAAAGATTTAAGCACACAAGGGGACAGAGAAAGCGACTTTGTTTTATACTACGTAGTGATACCTATCTAGAACTATTATTCCATTATATACGGGTACAATTATTCTTTAACTGTAACTTTGTAATCCTATACATTTATATGGGATTACAAAGTTATTCACGCAGTTGTCTAGTCTAGAACACTAGGCAGAAATTACGAAATGTTTAAATTTTTCCCTACTTAAGACACTAAACACTAATTATATTCTAAATTTAAAGGTTCTATGTCTGCTAGAAGTGCCTTAGACTTTTGATGATCGGTCAGTCAGTTAGTGAGTGACAAAATTAAGAAAGTTTGACTAGTTACAATTCTTAAACTAGTGGTTCAAATTGAATGAAATTTTAAACATACCATGTTTACACAATGCCTGCTTAGTAATTGAAAATTCAGGTTTCTTGCTTTAACCACAACGAAGTTATGGGGGGTTTAAAATGATCTGAATTGCTTCTAGAAAAGGAAGGTACGTCTGTGCCACTTTTTAGCTTGACTTGGTGGGGGCATTGCCGTGCCCCCACATTTAGAATATTTTTTATACGAATCTATTTTATATGTCACTGAAAGTCTATATCTATACTAATATTATAAAGCTGCAGAGTTTGTTTGTTTGAACGCGCTACTCTCGGGAACTACCGGTCCGATTTGAATGATTCTTTCAGTTTTGGGTAGTTCATTTATCGAGGAAGGCTATAGGCTATATATAATCACGCTATGACCTATAGGAGGAAAGCAGTAGTGATATTTCTAGCAAATACGAGGATATTTTGTTCGTTTTTCTTGGTCCGATTGGTCGATATTCTAAACTGATAGTCAGAATTAAACATTTTGACCGCCATTTTAAAACGTGTATGCACCCGGGCGGACCCGGGCTCGATCGCTAGTATTACTATAAAATTAATATTTACAATGCTTTTCATATAACGAAAGCAAAATAATTGTAATTGATATCAAATAATTTCGCCGAAAAATTTGTCTAGCGTAAATAAAAGAAACATTGTTAAACAAAAATTATCCCTATTTGGTTGTTTAGAAGGTTCAAACTGGAACGGGCGGGTGTGATTGCCGTCATTCTCGCGCCAAGCGCAGTAATAATAAGAGCGTGACCGCCGCGCCGGTGTGACCGCACAGTTCGAAAATCAATAATAATTATTTTATGTGGAATTTAAACAATAATCTAATGTAATTACTTATCGTTTCCGCTCTGTGTACATACTTCAGGAATACCTAGTCAGTTTAGTTTGGTACTTATTACAAAATTCAAATTTATTTCACACATTTTTGTTAAATTTACAGTTGTATCGTAAGTCAAAAATCACAAAACAGCAGAACTAAGAATGACTTTCTTTTATAGGCGAAAGTCAGTGGTCAAATCACAGGTCAAATGAAGTAGAAACAAATAAATTATCGCTAGGCGCAATGCCTTTGGCGGCATTTATCAAAGGGCAGTATATATATATTAGTAGATTCAATAGAAAGGTTTACGTGTATAATAACATCCATTAAATAGTGGAGAAATACTGTTATATTTGAGGTTTCTAATGTGATGTCGTTAATTATCAATTTTTTTCCGTTTACATTGCAAACGCAGGCTGAACCCTACGAGATTTATCAAAATAATGTAGTAATAAAAGAAAAAAAAACCGAAATACTTGTATGACAAGCTGATGTGGAGACAGGACAACTTCAAATATGCGTCCCGTTCGGCAACAAATCCACTTGCGATTCCTCAACATCGGACTTCTGCTTTCAGAGGTTCATTTAAATACGCTGCCACTCGCTGTTGGAACAATATTCCTCCACCATGTCGAGCTAAAAATAACAAATATACATTCAAAATTAATCTAAAAAAGTATTTATTATTTAAACAAAAGTAACAATGTTAAATGTTTAGCGAATTTAGTAGCCTGTACTTACTACATGATGTTTGTTAGTTTGAACTCCATGAAATAACGTGTTTTGTTTTTTTTTTTTCCTTAACTTCATGGACGGAAATTGTAATTTGTTTCAAAGTGCGTGTTTGCGAAATTTGTGTTGTTTTGATGCCACTCGTGAAACTAGATGAATAGCATAATTACCTATATTACTTTTAAATTAGTCTTAAGATGTGCGTTGGCTATCGTACGCGTGGCTCATAATGACGGTTATGAATGTTTATGAGGTGATCGTTGCAACAATCTACCCACTCAGATAGTTTATATTTTTCTTATTACTAATTACGGTTGCTGATGGCTGATTATTGTATTTTTTTTTATGCATTGTCTTTTTTATAGAAATAATTATTACTTGTTTGTGCTCCAATTTGTTTTTGTACCGACTGGACGTCTGTGTGTCACTTGATCTTCTCTTTGAAAACCAGCGCTGCGGTATTATTCAGGTGATATCGCAGCATACAAGCTGAAAGAGTGGCTCATTGTTGGCACAATATTTTAGGCATAAAAAGTGTTAACTCGTAGTTTAGTTTATCTTTATTGTGCCAATAATAAAAACTATTATTATTATTTATTTGTTTATTAATTATTTGTACACATTGAAAAGGTCTACAGAAAACTCCGCGATGGTATATGTCCATCTCTTATGGATATCCCACAATAACAGTTTTTTGTCATTTATTTTTTACGACAAATACAACATTAATCCTTATCCAATTTAAAAGCTTAAATACATTGTTGGTTTAATATAGATCTATATGGTCCTTTACAGCACAAGATTTAAATGAATATTTTCGAAGATATTACAGATTTAAAATTGCGGGACGTAGCGCTTGCGGCGGTACTGGCCGGCCAGGGCGGCAATAGCGTGCCTGAGTAGAAAGGTTTATATGTATAATAATAATACGTACATATTTTTGTACAGAAATCTATTTGTACCCGGGCGAAGCTGGGCCGGGTCGCTAGTCTATAAAGGGTATATCAAGACTGCTACCGAAAACTAAGCCGGGTGGTAGTTTAAGCGATTTCAGACACAATGCAACAAAAAAAGTTGCAAAAAACGCGTCAATTTTTTTTGTTATTTTTTTCCTATTACCATATTTGGGTGGTAAATACATTTTTTACTAAAATAATAGTGTATACCCTTTTATTTATAAGTACCTAATCTAAGGTATAAAAGCGTTTAAATTATTATTTTAGCAAAAGCTATGGATTTACCACCTAAAAATGGCGATATTTAAAAAATCATAAAACATAATTGTCGCAAATTTTTAGTTGCATTGTGTTTGTACTCACTAAAACTACCACCCGACTTTGTTTTGGTAGCAGTCTTGAGATACCCAGTATATCAAAGGCATAACAGGAGAGGGTATTGAGAGGGAAAGGGTGTATTCAGCCCATGAAACTGTACAAAATTCCTCTAGAAATACATAACGAAGAAAAACTTGCAAATAAATAGACTAAATAGCTCCAAAATATCAATTACCATGAAAGAAAGAATATTAATAATCAAATCCGTGATATTTGTGATAAATTGACACCTACAAAAATAAGAAAAAACCATAAGACAGAGGCTTTATGAAAAATTGTTGGTGATATTCTAGAAGTAAAAAGTACCGAAAAGAAGAAATGTAGGACTCTAAAAAAAGACGTGAGATCCCATCAAAAATATCCTGTAAAAAAATTCAGCCATCCAGCAGCATTATGTATGAATTGTACGATACATTATGGTTTCATGCGATGGCCAAGGCGATCCATTTATTTATAACGTAAAGAATTTTTAATATTTATATGATAATAGCTTACGTAATAACTTTATACAGAAGGTCCCTTACGCAAGGACTAAATAAATTAATCGACTTGGTATCGGTATATGCATGTAGCATCTCACAATTTTTTTAGGTAGAAACCCTGAGCTGCTAGACTTGGAATTTTTTACAGGATGTTTTTGTTGGGATTGTGTCTTCATCTGTCTATTGATAGAGGCGCTCCCGAAAGGTACTATTTTTCTAATGGTATTATACTGGATGGTTTTGAAAAATATCACAATATTATGATGACCAGTTCATGACCAGACACAAAACAGTTCAAAATGGCGGCCTCAACTATCAATTCTGACTTACTCATTCAAATGAAGGAACCATTAGATATCGATTTAGATATCAATCGAATCAAAAGCAAAAAAGTTCAAAATGGCGACCATAATTTTCAATTCTGACTTTGAATTTAGTGAAACGGAATAATATGGTAAAAAGGTTTTTCTATTTAATTCACTATTAATATATTTATTGGGCAAAACCCGATTAAAAGTTATAAGTAAATTCAATTGATTATAAAAGTTGGTGCGACCTTGGTGGGAATATCGCGTAGCCTTCGTATTATAGGAGCTAGCAACAAGAAATATTGTGATATCAGATGAAAATATTATTGATGAAAAATAATGATAATATATACTGAAAGAACAACACAACGAGAAACGAATTTATTTTAACCGAATTAATTCGATGACAATGATCGCAATGTCCATATCATAGGGATTACGTTGGATCCCTTATTTTCATATTTCTCGTATGTCGTGGATCTACATACATACATACATAAACTCACGCCTTTTTCCCAGAAGGGTAGGCAGAGGTGCCAAGACCCACATTTCGCCATGTATGTTCCGTCCCACGATGTGATAGGTGGCGAGCCTATCGCCATATCGGGCACAAATTCCTGACTCTGGGCTGATAATGAATAGAAAAATCCAATATCACTTTGCCCTACCCGGGATTCGAACCCGAGACCTCACCTTTGTAACCGTACCTTAGTACAACTACGCCACTGAGGCAGTCTACAAGTCGTGGATCTACAAGCTCAGGTAATAGTTGAAAGTTGAAATTAATCGGCCAATTGCCAATTCAAGTGCGTGGTGGCCTAACTACTCTCAATTATTGTACTGTCAATTGTAGAGGAGGCCCGTGCCCTGCAGTGGGACATATATGGGCTGACACAGAATTACCAATTCTGACATTGAATTTAGTTTATGGAAATGAAGAGTCTCTCAGATATCGAATTAGAAACCAATCAGAACAATAACAAAAAAATCAATAAAATGCTGACCACATTTTTTTTCTGAGAATATTTTCATGTTTTCGGAACGAAGGTTCTTTCAAATATCGATTTGGAATCATTCGGATAAATAACAAAAAAACAAAAATTAAAATGACCCGGACTCGAACCCGAGACTTCAGCGTCGTAATCATATTATGAGGCAAAAATGTATAAAATTTCACGCGAATAATAACAAAAAAATCAATGAAAATGCGGATCACATATTCTTTTTTCTGAGAATATTTTCATTTTTTTCGGAATGATGGTTCTTTCAAATATCGATTAGGAACAATTCGGATAAATAACAAAAAACAAAAATTAAAATGACCGGGACTCGAACCCGAGACTTCAGCGTCGTAATCATATTATGAGGCAAAATGAATAAAATTTCACGCGAACAATAACAAAAAAATCAATCAACATGCGGCCCACATGTTTGTTTTCTGAGAATATTTTAATTTTTTCGGAACGATGGTTCTTTCAAATATCGATTTAGAACCATTCGGATAAATAACAAAAAACCAAAAAGTAAAATGACCCGGTTTCGAACCCGAGACTTCAGCGTCGTAATTATATTACGAGGCAAAAATGTATAAAATGTTACGCTCCCTTCGACTAATTTCGTTGAGCGCTTATACGTAAGTCAATGACCTTTCTCTTTTATTTTGGTAACTTAGCTAGTTAAAAATGAACTTAAAAATGAATATATACTGCTATTTATTTTTTAAATATATGTAAAAAAATTAAAATGTACAAACAAAAAAGAGTACCACCTAAATTAATAAGAATTACGTAAAAAATAATCGGCGGGCTAGAATTTCGAAACGTCGAGCGCAGATCCGTCGTCCACCAAGGCCCGCGGCCGTCTGACGGGAACGCCCCCAATGAGATAGCTTATATGGCAGTAACGTACAAGAATGGGATAGGATGGCCCATGCGCTTCTCAAAATAAAACAATATAAGCGCCAAACCATATTTTATTTTATTGTCATCGTACTATTTACTTTTTTCTTGTTTTTTCTCGCGAAAATATAATATTTAAAAATATGTTTATATCAAATTAATCTTGAGTTTCTACACGGGGTAAGTTAGGAGTTCTGAGTTCTTAAAAAACTTAACAGCTGCTACTTTGGACTGTATTTTTGTTAAGGCAAAGTGCCGTAATCATGTATTTTGATTCATAAAATTGGTAATTATATCATCAATTAAAACATATCTGAAAATGGACTACCTAATTTTAGTAATTTATGATATGTAGGGTTTTAAAAAAGCCAATTTTTTCGAGGTATTACCCCTTAAGAGTGGTAGAACCACGATGTTGTTGATCACAACTCAGCATGAATAAGCAGGTTTGTCAGGGCGGTACCACTGTCTCACTAAAAATCGTCGTGAAGTGGACTCAGCTTAGCTGTCACGTTTCGATCAGTGAGTGAGATTACCGGATGCCCAAAACCCCTTCTCTCTTCCTATCCTTTTATCTTCCCGCTCGCTTTCCGATTGAATGATTTAATCCCTACAACACATCCCCGATCCTAGCGTTACTTACCTTCAAGTGCCCAGCATGCACGTTTACCGGCACTAAACAAAAGAAATTGATTCTCATTAATAGTTTATATACATTAATGTTTATTTATATATTTATTTTTTAAATTGAGGACCTCCAACGAATGATACACGACATATAATGAAGACAATGGCATAGCATTGTTGTGGTTTACATTTCGACGTGATCTTCAATTATAGGAGACTAATACTATAATGTTTGTGTAATCAACTTATATTTGGATCGAGTTTGGGAGTTTGTGCGACCGAAAAGTCTGTCGTAGTTCCTGATATCCATGACACAAAACTCGATCTGAGTGTGGGGTCAGGACTGTGTCTAAGACTGTTGGGTGAATTTAAGCAATCATTCGAACAATCTATAGGTCAAAACATATTTCAAACAATATTTTGAATAAATATTTACCCCAAAATTTTAATTTGCACTACGGCATGACTGCAAAGCTGAGGTATCGGATTCGAATCTCGGGTCAAAGTGATATTGAATTTTTCTATTCAGTATCAGTGATATCAAAAAGGCGTGAATTTATATGATTTGATTATTTAGGACACCCATGAACTTTTTGTATGGCAGCGAAAATTTGACACACACGAATATTACGTATGGCAACAAAAACGTTATTCCAAGGTTCGGCACGCGCAAATCGATGGATGACTAATATTCAATGACGATGCTCAAGCTGGCGATATTAGGATTTGATTAATCAGCTTTATTTTATTTTTATCTATTTTTATTTCGATGACGATGCTCAAGCGTCTGGCTAGTAAGTGTCCGTATTATGTAATACTTGGGACAATTCGCATAGTCACTCTCAATGAATAGATATATTACGAATGTATTTCAATTTTCAATGCTACTGAGTATTGAAAACACGCGACATGTGTAAACATTGATAACGAGAATAATAATCAGTATGCTTTAAATATTCCTAATATGATAATGTGTGTCAGTGTGTTTTGGTCACCAATCGAACCAATCGGGTAGGTCGGTTTTGATGTTTCTTACGTTGGTAGAATTGTCATAATGCAACGAAAGAAAAGTGAGTAAAGACATGACTGACAGCGTTCAACGTTCAATATGGCGACTATCCGAAGTTTATTTGGTTCACAAGGTTCCTTTACCGTCAGGATACGATACAAAAAAATATATATAAAAATACGTCCAAATATGTCATATTCAAGGTACATGAATAAAATATTAAGAAATCCGACATAATTGTTTCGACCAGATATTTATGTAATTATTGTACCGATCTGTAAATTTATCGCCTTGGTACCAAAATAAAAATAAATACACGTGCAGAATGGCGAGATATAACTATCAAGTTTTGATAAGAGCGTAATAAATAATAATGATATGGTGATGTGGTTATCATTGAGTCGAAACGTCCGCAGAGCGCCGCACTATGCCGTGTCTAAAGATATTCACCAACCTGCCCAAGACTGCGGTACCTAATGACTTTGTGAACAAAATCATACCGGTTCTGTCCAGGACTGTCAACAAACCGCCAGAGGTAAGTCACTTTATCTTTAATAAGCGTATTTCACACCAAAACCGGCGACTTCTACTTGCTTCACTCATTGTAAATAGAAGAACTTTATCGTCGTCTTGACAGCGGCTCGACACAATGAGCAACATTTATAAGACGTTGTTGATGTTATCACTACATAGTATAAAACAACGTAGCTTTCTCTGTCCCTATGTCCCGATGTCCCTTTGTATGCTTAAATCTTTAAAACTACGCAACGGATTTTGATGCGGTTTTTTTAATAGATAGAGTGATTCAAGAGGATGGTTTATATGTATAATACGTATATATTATTGTACAGAAATCTATTTGTATCCGGGCCGGGCCTCTAGTAAGCCATAAAGAGCAGAGCGTGTGCGGTGTCGAAATGTCATATGCGTAGGCATGAGGGCGCTTGTTGTCGACATGATATTCTTATAGGCCGCCGGATTGTGTCGGCAGGCTGTGTCGTTCGGTCAGTGGCTTTAGTGTATAGTGCGCTTTATTACACAATTTCAAATTCAAAACAGAATATTCATAAAAAATAACTAAAAAATTAAAGCATCTTCAAAATGGTAACAAAAAGAATAATAAATTCCATCCATTTTTTTTTGTGCCTGGAATATAATCAAAATCAAAAAATATAATATTATAATGCTAAGCGAATATCAAATACAAGCGAATGCTATCCTTACAGTTTGCTTATTTTGTTGCTCTACTATTATTATTTTAATGGCACTTGTGTCCTTTTCTTTTACCCTCTCTTATTTTTTTTCTCATATTCATCCAAAGTTTGTCTGTAAGAAATCGCCTAGAGCGATAAGACCATCTGCACTTTTTTTATAATTTGTAATATATTTAAATGTTTTTTCCTCTTTATGAGCAGTTAAGAATAAATAAATAACATTTTACTACTTACTATCATCTCATATACGTGCCACCACAGAGAACGGACTACCTCTACTCCAAGAGTACCGCTAAGAACGGTGAAACCATATGGCCCATCACGCTGATCTAATGCGAATTGGCGGACTTTACATAGCGTAGAAATTCTTACAAATTATAGTACGCAAGATTCCTCGTGGTGTTTTCCTTCACCGTTAAAGTGCGTGGTGCTGGACTATCTATACACACATGACTTCGATAACTCAGAGGTGTGCCCTGCAGGGTTAGTCTACACTCCGACACGATAACGTATGTTCGGACATCGCACGGAAAACTGTACGAATATGCCATAATACTTTACAAAATGTTCGAATCCTATATCTTATAATTATGGTATTCATGGTATCGGTAAAAAAAACCTGTATTCCCAGGTGTCATTTGTTTAATTAAAGTAATTATCATTACATTCTACATTTTGTACACAGAGCCAAAGGCATATTTTTATTCGAATTCAAGTTAATTTCTCCAAGAACTCCGGGCCTGGATTACAATTATGTTTATATCTATTGAAAATACATATTTATTCCTAAAAAAAAAATTGCTTTCATCGAGGGACAAAAATAATCGCACCGATACTAACTTACGTAGTAAAATGGTCATTCTCCTTGCCAGAAATTCATGTGCCTGGTGTCGAGCGACTGTGCGTTGTCGTTCGGCGGAGACGCGTCGAAGCCGGGCGCCATGGCGACACTGGAGTCCATCGGGAACCTCGGCATCAAGGAGAACAAGATCATCACCAAGGAAGTGTCCGCGTTTGTCGAGAGCGAACTCGGGATCAGTCAGGACAGGTAACCCTACATTATACTCTAGTTATTTTAGTACCATGAATGGCGAGATGAGCATGCCGTTCGCCTGGTCTGTGATACGACCGCTCATGAACAGTAGCAAAACGAAAAAAACATCTTGAATTACAAAGTAATGCTTGACATTCCACTGCGCTCGCCATCCTGAGACATACGATGTAAAGTCTAAATTTATTCAGGAGTTACTATGGCTACAATGTGCTTCAATCCGAAACACAACAGTGCGTTTCAACTGCTGTTTGGCGGGAGAAATAGACATTGCGGTGGTACCCTCCCAAGTGTTCTCTCACATATTAGGAATTTATTTTATTTATCCAAATTAATTTCGCACAAAGAAAACGAAAACACAAACATAAAAGTACAATTAGCGGTCTTCTCGCTCAAAGGCAATGTCTTACAATCTACAGATAACCATGGGATGTATTTACATATTTAGTATTTATATATATTTAGAACTGGACGCGACCGCACTCTATCGCACTTGAACAACAACTGACAAAACGTCACATAGGTAGTGTGCGACAGAGATAATGCTCTATGAAGCCGAAATTAGCCGATTGTCTCTTTCCAAATGTCGATGTGCAATATTTATCGCCGGGTACTGTACCTGGTGGCAAGACGTCGTCAATACATCGTGTCGACTGATATTCGCTATTCAACGGAATAATATCAGCCAGTATTGTTACTTACCGGAGGTGAACCGCACTCTTATCAACCACTGCAACTCCTGTAAGCCAGGATCAATAGTGGCACACATTTTGTTAACTGCAATCAATGCACAGACATATATCGAGATATTTCTGTGAATAAATGTTTATACGAGCATGCCATCTGCCTTATAGTAAGTGGTACGACCGCTCATAGACAGTAGCAGAATCAAACAACACCATGAATTACAAAGCAATGCTTGGCATTTATTTCTCTGCGCCCGCCTGAGACATCAGATGCTATGTCTCAATATGTGCAGTAGTCACCATGGCTTCAAATTCCTTTAAACTAGGACACAACAATGCATTTCGCTGCTGTTTGGCGGGAGAAATAGACATTGCTTTTTAATGAAACCGAAAATCAATCATTAAGTTGGGAGGAGTTGGAAATGTTTAATATACTAGTCAGTAAGTTATTCTAGTTTTGCAAAGTTCACTATTCTACTAGCGACATCGCGGCTCCAATTCTATAAAAACGATACGAAATTCGAATGTCAGAGGCGGTACGTAAAACTTCACTAATGTGCCTAGATACTCCATAAAATGTTGGAACCTTTGTCGTACGTTGTAACCATAGACTAAGTACGTAAAAGTTATAAGTATAATAGAGAGTAGTATCGATTTTTAGAAGTGGATAACTTATTTCTTACTCCGGACGTAGATTTCGTTTCATTGAGATAACCCCCCTGTATAGGTAAGCGCAGCGTCGGTCTCCAGCCTATACTGCGCTTGACGGACGGCTGGTTTGATGGTCGACCTGGATCCTGGTTGAGGTTGCAAGCAGTCTCTGTATGCAGGCCGCTTCCAACAGGTCAATGTGGGGATGATTTGGGGAGGCCTATAACTAGGAAGCATGAAACGAACGAGCGAATAGACCAGACTATACAATCGAGCGCAAATTTTTAATTGTCAATGAATCACCTCGCTCGAACAAGGCGATTCATTTCACTGTAATAAGATCACAGTAAAAAAAAAGTGTGAAAATTTGCTGTGATAATACAATAGATGCAAAGTAACGCAATTATCATATAGATCCGCTTCTTCTTCACAGCTACAACACGTTCCGAAGCGGTGGTAGCAGAAAAGGACGATTCAAAAGATCTTGTGAAAGACTATTTGAATAAATAATATTTTGATTTGATTTGATTTGATTAGATAATAGATAGTGTTGCCAGGTTTAGTTTTTGAAAATTCGGGATAGGACATTAAAATAAGCGGGATTTTGAGTTCTTCAGCGGGACGCCTATTAAACAAGAGACAATTATATATTTTTTTTTGCTTTCACAAATTATTACTCTCCCTCTTTCTAGCAGCATATACTCATCACATGGAAAAACGCCGCGTCTCTGGAGGCTCTCAAAGATAATAGCCATTTTTGGTTATAATAATGGAAGCGCAGCTCAATCAGACCAAGTACCATAATATCTCTCGAGGCTTCAATTCATAAGGCACCATGGTTTCTTAGCATAGATACATACATAAACTCACGCCTTTTTTTCAGGAGGGATAGGCAGAGGTTTCTTAGCTTACTCCAAATATTTCAAAAATGTACTCGCAAATATTTTGCATTTTCCTCTAGCGTTTGCTATGGGTGTACATCGAGTTATTTCTTAAACCCTCAGACTATAAGTATTCAATTTACCAGAGCGATCTTTATTTTCAAGATGATAATTTATATTTTTCAACAAGTCTTTGCACATGAATTCTGACAAATTATGCTCGCTATAATGCTCGAAGAGAATTATGTGAAGTTAAGATGCGTTTTCCTTTTGAATTACATCTACATGTACATGTAAAAAAAATCGCCAGAAATGCTCTCTAAGCCGTATGAAACTTGAAATTGTTAGCTTATATTCACTAAGACATAAGTTCACTAACAGTATTTCCTTGCAAATGTATTACCATCTAAAATAAGAAAGGAATTCGTGAACAAACCGCGAGAACTTATTCAAAGCCCTTTATTTTTTTGTAAACAGTCTATCGAAACAACTTTAGAATCTAAATATGTAATAAGTAGGTAAATAATTGTAATAAAAAGAGAAATACAGTACTGATTATAAATAAAAGTGTGTAACATTTAGTTTTTTTATTCGTTCTGAGAGGGGTGGTCAAAAAGCGGGACATTTGGCGTCCCGCCGAAGGTTCAATCGGGACGCGTCACCAAACCCCTGAAAAGCGGGACGTCCCGCGTAAAGCGGGACACCTGGCAACACTAATAATAGATTACAAACTGGAAAATTTGAATACTAAAATTACTCTATACTATGCGTCATAGAGTACTAGGAATTAGGGAAACAGATTTTGATATAGGACCAAATTGACACTGTTCATGAATCATGAGATCGAAAAATCCCAAAGTAGTATTTTTGATATATTGCAGCTATCAACGCCATCTGTTGACAATAAAAATAAATGCATTTAATATGATATGTAGTAATTTTATATTGTTTAAATTATATTAGAGTCATATTATTATTAAATTAGCAACATTTTATAATTTATTTTATGAAACATTTATCATAATTATTCACCTCATACACAAACATGGTTTTAGCTAGCTTACTAATATTCAAGTTAGTTTTTAAGGTATTCGATAGGTGGCAATTCATGTTGCTAGATTGCCGTAATTGAAAATAGTTCTTTAAATATTCCCTAGGTGGCAGTACTTTAATGTAGAAACTTAATCTGTGTTAGAAACAATCGACGCAAAGTGAAGAAGAAAATGATAAAACTGTAATATTGAGATTATCTTGTATCATAATTGATTTAATCTTGAACATTTTATACATGGGGTTTTTGGGCTATCTTTTGGTCTATTTTTACGTCGCAACGAAAATAATGTAAACTAAAATTGCTCTGTCTGCACTCTGCGCCATTTGAAGCAAGGTAGCAAAATAGTCACAAACATATCCGATAGATGACACTAAAATTTAAATGCAAATGTATGGAGACAGGATTATAATTATTTTTGTGCATAGACTAAAATTTGTGAATATTTTCACTATATTCGCTAAAATTTTCAGTAGGATGTTATGTTTAAAAATAATTGTAACACATATTTTCTCTGTTTATTTGTCGTATTACTTACCATCACGCGAATTGCATATTCGTATCGCCTAAACTAAGCAATAAAAAATATAACAACAGATTTTGGAATATATTTTATTTGATTTACAGATTCTTCCTTACATTCTACGACATATTAAACTACAACGTCGGTAAAGGAGGTGTTACTATCGATACTGTGGAACCGACGCCAACGAAATAACTTCAAAGTGAAATTCAATAATTATTGTAACATGTAAATCATTTTATAATATATTTATGTATTACGTCATTATTTTGTACTTTGTATAACATATACTATCTACAATAAAACGCGTTAAGTACTAACATTCAGATTTAATTAGTGAAGGAATTGTAATATATTTCCTTAATATGAAATGTAATGTAATATAAACTTAATCAGTAGGTTCAATTTTAGTAATAATTGGAAAAGATACATAGTCAAAGGAAGGGTTGATGATTGACAGCAGGGTAACAAACTAAAATTGTAAAAAAAACGATTGTCAAATATTTTAAGTGTCGTTACAACTTTTGGTCTTAATTTTTTCCGCCCCCTTTCCCGTCCCGTCCGCGCGATAAGGAACTTCGTTCCAAAATATAAAATATGAATAATGTTATCATACGGTTAATTAATACGCCAATGATAACGAAATATGATTACAGATAAAAATACATATCGCGCCGTCTCCATAAACATGACAAGGGAAAGTGAAACTAAACAAAGATTACTTTCCTCGCCAAGGGGGAAAAGTGCTTTAGAAAATAATCGTATATTTACATGAAACTTTATCTTGCTTTGGAACGTACCTACTATCACTGATGTTAACGTTATGTTCTTTAATATGTTCTCAAATAAAAATTATTTCCTATTACTCTATTAGGTTTGTGAAGCTATCCTCACCATACACCTACCATCAAAAATGCAAATCAGAATTAACACTGGCACGACAGAAAATAACAACGGAGAATCTAGTTATTTTTAGGGAATCTACCTTGTCTTCAATCATGAACAAAATTATTGATAGTTGCCGAGTCGGAAACAAATAAATTGACAATTTCTTTCTACCTTTATGTGGGAGACAACATATCATGCTAAGATGTACTTATTGAATCTCCTTTTTATCTTTAAATATTTATATAGGTTCAGGGGTTTCAGATACCTCTTTTAACACTGGATCGTCTTCTATCCACGTCACACCGTCTATATCCTTCCAAATCCCACTTCTCACTACCTCTTCCTCCTCTATAAATTCTTCTTCTTCCCATGATACTGAACTTTTCCCTTCAACTAAAACGGTTTTAGAATCCTGTCTCGCTACTTCCACCTTGAAGATTGCATCCTCTGTGTCAATGGCTAGATCTTTTATAATCCCTTCAGGTTTAAGAATGTCGCTTTCGTCTTTTGTTTTCTTTTGTTCCAACTTTCGCAGTATCTGATCGGCGCGGGATTTCCAACGATCCAAGTTCTTCATTGCCATGGAATACATTGGCTTCGTATTTGGTAAGATTCTGAATAGCATGTCGTAGCAGGGTATGCAGATTTGGCTGAGGAAGCCCACCTATAATTTTATATTGAATTATTATTTATATTATTTAAAAACAGACAGTTCTGAATAGCAAATAGTTGCCCAGTAATGATAGTACGTAAAATTATATTTGTGTCAAATTGTAAAAATGTGGATAACGTGACAAAATGCGAATATATGCGAAGTTATTCAGTCCTTTAAATTAATGTGTTGCACTTTGAGGCATCCAGTGTTGGACGTTAGGGTATATAATACGAGGAAATTTGGTTGGTAGGTTGGGTTTGGTTTAAACATTCATACAATTTTAGATTTACCTGACTTGAAGGTTGCTCGTCTGGTTTATTTCTATCCATCATTGGAATAGGTTCCCTGCCGGCAGCCCTCTCCTTATCTCCTTGATCATAAAACTCTTCAAAGATAACCTTTACTGTTTTAATCTGTATCTCCCAAGGCTTAGCAGAGGCGGAGAGGTCAGCTGCTGTCATTGATATAGCCATAGCTAAATCTCTGCAATGAAAATATTAATTTATGAAATCAACATAATAGGCAGGGGCATGATTTTGACAGTGGTACAATAAAGTAAGTATAATTCACAGTATTGCCAATACATCGCTGTTCAGTCAATTAATTATGCGACCCCTTTCAAAACAGAAATATACACTGGTTATAGTGAACGTGAGGCAATGGTGTGAACAATTATAATCGAGTTTTCTATTGTGTGTTGAAAATACCATCGTGAACGGCCATCATCATAATAATTATTTTTTACAGTATATGGTAAAAGCATGCTGCCGCCAGGTAACACAACACGTTCTTTAGAATACGAAACACAAGACAAGGACAACATTTTGATATTTAAATAATTCGCAAAGTGAGATCATGTGTAAAAAAGCAATCGCTAAGCAAGGCAAGGCACAAAAAGCACTCAGTATTTATAAATGTAATATGGGTAGTAAAAATATGCTACTTTCTTCGAGGAGTGTGGCTAGAAAACGATTAGACCCCACGGCTTACCCCATCCTCTATAAAGCTTGCAATATTAGGTATGTAAATGGAGCTAAAGGCCTATGACGAGCATCTATCAAGTTCACTTAATAAAAAATAACAGCTGCTTGGGTCGTCACTCTATAAGAATCTACAAAACTTGATGACCAAGTACAATGTCGATCCATAGCAGAATCATCAAAATTCGCAATTTTAATATTAATAGTTTGCAAAAACGAAATATTTAAACCATAATTGCAGACCTGTGAGTAGATACAGTCCAATTGAACTGAGATTTTTCTGCTACAAGTAGTTCCTTAATCTTGTCTAAGTTGGGGAAGAATGCTGCCAGGTCTGTGGCGAGGATGCAGTGCTTGATGAAGCTCAGAATCTCTTTGTACTCCTGGCTTGTTATGTGCGAGAATATGTTGTGCCCATCCTGAAATTAATATAGATTAATGTTTAAAGCATGCAGCAGACCGGGCTCTATAGCGTACCATGGGAGATGCAATGAACTGCAACGGGCTGATGATGATGATGATGATGAAAGTTTAAAGAAATGCAGTTGGCGAGAATCTATTGTCGGAGAAAAACACTACGCACAACGATCAGTTAGCTCTCCAAAGGGGTATAGGTAACAATCGTTCAATCGGTAAATCAGAACCGGACGCGTATTGAATATACTAAATTAATAACAAATTATTTATATAAGTGCGTGCAATCATTTTGGCAATTCACCCTTAAGTGGACTACTGGCTACTGCTCCTTTATTATCACATATGAGTAGAATGACGTAGATAATAATCAATAGAATGAAATTTCACCTGTTGTAATATAGTCACAGTGATGTTAAAATGATGGTGCTCCAGCGTGGAGGTGGTATACATTGCGGCCAGTGGTGACGCCGTTTCACTCATGTACTTGTTGGTATAGCCTCTGTGATCCAAGTCATGGCAGATGCAGGCCACGAACAGCGCCAGCCGCTGCAATAATCAGGAATTACATCCCACTTATACGGGAAGTGTTTATCGCCTAGTTCCGAGAATCTTTTGATATTATCGCATGTTACACTCTCTTTAAAATTATTGTATTCTAATATTTAGGACAAACGTTTACTCGAAGCAATATTTATCTTATTCTTGCTATAATTTATTTATTTATTATTTATTTATAAACTTTATTGTACACCAGAAAAAAATTAAATAACAGAAATTAAAACAATATTAAAAATAAGTACAATCGGCGGCCTTATTGCACTAGGCAATCTCTTCCAGGCAAATTTTGGATGGAGATAAGACACAGGAGAGATAAAGGGCAGTCTAGGGTGTATAATAAATTAAAAACACAAAATAAAAGTAAAACATACATATGAATACATACAGCATACATACATATATCCATATACAAAATAGACATAAAAAATAATAAATATATACATAATAAATGCTAATGGAAATAATAAAAGCACATCAATTTAGTGAGAGAGATAGTGTTCCTTGACTAGTGACTTAAAAGATGACAATGTTCTAGCTCGTCTCACGACATCTGGCAGTGAGTTCCACAGTCAAACAGCTAGTACGGAGAATGATTTGTCCATAAATGTCGTGGTGTGTACAGGCATTCTCAGTTTCAAGTTCTCCGATGACCTCAGGAATCTTTCATGGGAATCATGAAGAAATATAAAACGGTCTTTGAGATAAGAGGGGAAGAGAGGGTTAAATAATATATTGTATAAAAGTGAAAGAGTGTGAGTATTCCGACGAAGCCGTATGGGTAACCACTTGAGCTTAAGACGAAACTCAGAAACATGGGGCCCTACTATATTAATCCGAACGAACGAACGAACGAAGTTCGAAACTTCGGACAAACGAAGTTTTTTATACGATACGAATGTACATACATAAAACTTATGGTCGTTATTGATTTATGGTCGTAACCATAGACTTACAGTTACGGTGTACGTTATACAAATTCGAACTTTTACAGAATAGATACATTCGTATCGTATAAAAAACTTCGTTTGTCCGAAGTTTCGAACTTCGTTCGTTCGTGCGTTCGTTCGTTCGGATGAATATAGTAGGGCCCTTGGTCATATTTGCGTAAGCCAAATATGAACCTTATGCAAAAATTTTGGAGACGCTCAAGTTTATTAAGTTGGTCTTCGGTGAGATCAAGATAGCTGACATCGACATAATCAAGGATGGGGAATAGGAGTGTTTGCGCAAGCGAAATTTTCGTGGCAACGGGTAGAAAATTGCTTAACCTTCGCAAGGACCTTGCTGAAGCAAACAGCCTTCGACTTAATTCTCGAAGCTGAGGACCCCAAGTGAAGGACTTGTCTATAAGTAGACCTAGATTACGAACGGAGTCGTTGTATGGGATGGTGATACCATCACAAAAGACAGTAGGAAGTTTAGTCCAATCTAGCTTTGAGGTCATCCTGGGGCTGCCAACAACAATGACCTGGGTTTTCGAGGGGTAATCTTCAAGCCGTGAGCTTTACTCCATTGACAGATGTGTTGGATATCAATGTTTATTGCTGCAATCGCGTCAACCATCTTGTCTAAAGTAGCCTGAGCGTATATCTGGAGATCATCAGCGTAGAGGTGGTAGGAAGATTGAAGTTGATTAGTTATAGAATTAATAAAGAGAGCAAAGAGAAGAGGAGATAGCACGCCGCCCTGAGGAACGCCAGCAGATACAGGGACCCAGGAGGAAAAGCTTTCCTCCACACTGATGCTTTGCCGGCGTCCATACAGGTAACTATGAAACCAATCAACTGCCATAATATAATCGTATCTTCCAGGCGAGAAACTCTCCCTGGGCTTAAGTTTGTTTCTCTCTGTCTTACGTATTGAAAATAGACCAACGCTGCTGATGGACTCCATCCATAAGTAAACATAATTGTAAAGAATGGCGAGATATATTTCTTTTTCGGACTATCAGCAGGGGCGATTAATAAGGATGCCATGAATGAAGTACACCTACAGACAAGGCCCGATTTCACAGTAAAACAGAGTCAGGTATCATTTAGGTATCTGAAATAACGTCTTATTAGATATTAAAAAGGGCTGTTTGATGCCCCTTCGATCGATTCTGAAAAAATTATAACATTTTATAAATTACTATTGTAAACCTTACCATTTTATAATCAAATCTCTTTCGCGTATCATTCTTTATAATCACATACATGGCGTGTGCCACTGACCATCCGTGATCAAAGTTATGGTACGGAACAGTTCTGTAATTCTTCTTTACAGTCAATATAAACCTTGTCATGGTACTTATATCGAACTTCGATAGGTCAAATAGATCGTCGAACATTTTAATAACACACTTGCACTTCTGAAACTCGTCAAACTGAAAAGAATCTAAATAGAAGTTGTCCAGGTCGACTGTGATTGTTTCTTGATTGGCCAGCATAGCTTGGACTTCATTCTCCCTGCAAGTGTTGTGGTAGCTTAGTACTTCTAAGGCCACACGGTATTTTTGCTCTTTTCTCATGATTCTGTCGTAGAGACGAGCGTGATGTAAGGCTAAACCGAAGAATGTTGAGAATATCTCGAAGGCTGCCTCGTCTTCGTGGCCGAAGTTGTCACCGTTCCGTTTGTTGACCATTTGGACGACGCCGATTACTCTTCCCTCTACCTTGATAGGCATGCAGAGGATGCTTATAGTTTTGTAGCCGGTTGCTTCATCTACTTCTCTGAAATTTTATTAAATGTTATTGCGGTTATAGGAATTTGTAGAGCGTATTGGTGTTTTAGATTCCAATTTTGTTTTCTTTTTGATGTTTATAATTAATTAAGGCTCACAGTAAAATAGGCAAGGAAGCAATCACTGAACAATATGGAATATATCATTAAAGTTGATTTTCTTATTTAACATGGTGTTGGTGCATTTTATTACAACGACAATTTTTACAATCAACTAATTTTCATATCAAGAAAACTTTGTAATTTACATAGATCTATTTTACTACACACGATATGCCTCTTTATAATACAAAAAAATACCTGTTAAATCTATAGTCGGAGTAAGCATCGGGAATATTCATCGTCTCCCCAGATAGAGCCACATAGCCCGCTATCCCACGGTTGATCGGCATCCTAATCTCCTTTTTCTCCATATCCCTGTCAAGTCCAGGCTCAAACTTCAGATCAAAGACTGTAGAGACGAGCTCGGAATTCCTATAATCTACTAGGAATAGCGACGCACGATCCGCGTTTACTAGTCTTTGCGCAAATTCCAGAATTCGTTTGATTAGTTGGTCAAGGGATACCATTTCTTCGAATATTGCCCTGAAACATAGGAGACTTTATTTATCTATTCTATAGAGATAACAATATTAAGAAGTCTATAATAAAATCGAAATGTGAAGTATGTGCATTGTGCACATTCGATTACACTTTTGATTCTTTATACAAGTTATTTCATCGATTCAGTCATGTGAGTCGACACCTCTTTTGCTTAAATTAGCTAACATTACTTTATTTGACACGCGGCTTACCCACAACTTGCTACAACACTTTAAATTTTCGTTTATTTAAAAAAGATGACTAACTTAACAACATCGAGCAGAAAGTCGGACATGTTCCGTTCCCTTTTTTTATCGAGGTACATGTTGCAGTAGTGCATCGCCAGGCTGCCCCACACCAGGAAGTTGGAGCTGATCTGCTCCTCCACCTCCTTGAACTTGTCCCGGACCCTCCACATCTCGATTACGTACGCAGTCTTGCCCGACTTCGTTAGAACAGGCTGGTACATCACGTTGTTTGCTGTCTTCTGCAATGATAATCGTTTGGAGTTGATTTTTAATTTAGATATGATTATAAAATGCGTGGTGGCCTTTTGGTAACCAGACCAGATGCCGGCATTGGACTATATGGCCAAACCATTTAGAAGGAGCACCCTGAAGAATAGGGAGGGGAGAGAACGGGGATTTTTTGCACGTAAACGCACACATCTGGGTTTTCTTGGCATTGAACTCCACCATATTCCTGGAACCCCATGTAGAAATGAGATCCAAGGTCCGGTTTAGCTCAATGACAAGATCTTCGCGTCCCTTCACAGTTTCGACTCTGCAACCCGGAGGCCCGCAGTGGTATCGCCCATGAACCGTGCTGTCATGGCAATGAATGTTGCCAAGCGACAACATGTCATTGATGTGCAGAATAAACAAGGTGGGCGACAGCACCGAGCCCTGAGGAACTCCGGCATTTACCGACATGAGCGCCGAAGCGTGTCCGTCTACGACTACACGTATTCTACGCCCATGCAGAAAGTCGGAAATCCACAAGGTTTAAGTTAGTTTTATTTGTTCTTCTTTGTTAATGCAAGGTGATGGTAAACTCGGTGCAATCCTAATAGCAAATACAGCGCATACGGCACTCTGCGGCGTTCGTACACCGAAACTATTGATTGTTAAGATATAGGTAAATTGTAGAGACCAGACCAGACCAGAGTGTAGAGACCACAGGCACTACCACTTTTAGTAATGTTACTAAAATAAATGTGGTAAATAAATGTTTAAACTATTAACTTTGACAAAAGGAAGTGGTGAAAGTTATATAGTATTATCTCATCAGAATATAAACCGCATCTCTGGCAAAATTTAAGAGATTGAACTTTTTATTGACATATTTAACATTAGTATATTATGTTTCACAGAGACCTGGTTGAAAGCGCACCTTATGAAATTTAATGTGAATGGCTTCAGGGTCGCCAGCTCGTTTAACAGGATTTCGGCGGAAGGTGGAGGCTCCTTAATTCTAGTTCGTGATCATATCACATTTAGGGAAAGAGAGGATATCTCTTGCCTCTCTGTTGAACGAGTGTGTGAGGTCGCATGTGCGGAAACAAATTTTTATGTCATATTGTGTGTCTATAGACCTCCTTCATCAAATACTTCGCTATTTTTATCAACAATGGAGGATATTTTAAATAAAATTAAAAGTAATAAAAAAGTTCTAGTCTGTGGGGATTTTAACATTAATTTACTAGTTGATTCGGTTGATAAGTGTAGGTTTGTGTCTTTATTCGGCTCATTTAATTTTACATGTTTGTTCTCGGAGCCTACTAGAATTACGCCTGAAACTTCGAGTTGTATTGACAATATCGTATCGTATTGTATTGACGTGTTTAACCATAAACTTAATGTTTTCAAAAGACAGGTTAAGACTGTTCAAATGTTAAAATAATTGTTGGAATACAGTGTTATATATCATGTTAATGTTTTTATGTAAATTATCTATAATTTAAAATTGTGTAATTAATTTACTAATTTAATTTAACTTATTTTTTTTTTACTAAGTGTCAATTTGGAATTTATCATTAAAATGTTTCGCTAATAATTTCACCAAATTTAAAATGTAGGTATATTCTTATCATCATCGTTACCTTTTTTTTTTCTTTAATATTATTGTATTTATTCATTTCCTGTTTTAATTTTATGTTATGTTTAGTTCTAGCAATAATAACATGTGGTATGTACATAGTGAGGGATACATCCTAGATCATATAACTATGCTATTTTTTGTTTTTAACTGTTTAATTGGCTGTATTCTGTTTTGTATACCTGTACTTAATAAATAAATAAATAAATATCATAACCAATTTCGAAGTACTTGAAAAGGGTGTAAAGATAGGGGTTAGATCTGACCATAACTGCCAATTAGTGAAATTAGAACATGCTGTAGACAAAACCAGTAGATTAAAAACTTAAAAGTTATTCAACGGCCTAAAGGCCGTTATCTAAGAAAATCCTAGGTCAATTTAACAGTAATGTACAATCAAAAATAGATAATTTTACACTTGATGGCAGTCCAAACGACATGCAATCGTCATTATTTAAAATTATACGTAAAGAGTTTGACCAAGTATGTACATTCAAAACAATTAAAATTAACTCTAAAATAAGATTTTGTGCTTGGACCACTAAAGGCATTAGACATAGTAGGGAAATTTTGTATGAGTTATATGACAAAAGGTCCTGTACACCTGATGTCAACTTTAAAAAATATGTCGGATTATATTCAAAATTATTTGAAAAAGTATGTATGCAGGCTAAATCTAATTATATAAGTGAAAAGCTTAGATTGTCAGATAATAAAATAAAAACAACCTGGCAAATTATTAATACTGAAACTGGGAGTAATAAAAACAACTTGAGAGGTGTCAAGGGACACCCGAATGGAACGAAGTTTCTTTTCCATTAATTAGTGAAGGAATTGTAAAAAAAATTTAGTTACTTTAAGTTATAAAAATAATAGGGGTAAACCAGATAGCTATTGCCCACTTAAGAGTTTGTTACACATTGACATTTAAAGCACCAAAAGTATTGTAGCTACCAACTTTTTAATACCATTTTATTATAACCTAATAAACTCTTTTGTAGAGTGTTAACAGTTTTTAGCTATAAATAACATTACTTATTAAATATTGCAGTTAAATAAACATAGTCTTAAAACTACAGTAATTGCCCACAGTTTATAGTAATTGCCAACATCACAGCACAGTAATTGCCCAGTCTCTTGAAATTATAAATTAAACATAAACCCAAATAAATATTCAAAACAAAACAATTAAACCTAAATCGAATAAAATAGTAAAATATCAAAATAAATTTCGTTTAGCTTTCTTAAAAGCATCAAATATATTTTGTGCTGATGCTGAAGAGTCAGAATCACCAGAGACAGAATCATCAATTTTGAAACAACTGTATCAGCCCATATACTTCCCATTGCAGGGCACGGGCCTCGTCTACAATCAAAAGTACTATTGCGAGTGGTTACGGCATACATATAGTTCACCACGCTAGTCTAGTGCGGGTTGGCGGACTTCCATACTATAGAAATTCTTATAAGACTGGACCTCGGAATGCCGTATTTTTCAACAATCTGCCTAGTAGATAAGTTGTTGCTTACATCTTGAACAACTTTGCATATTTTATTTAATATTTTGGACTTTAGGTGCCTTCGGCATTCTGTTAATACAACGATAATTACCAATTAATATCGTTTATACATACAAATTAGGAAATAATAAACAATTAACTTATAAGTACAGGTGATGAAACTTTTTAACCGAAAAAATATTGACAGTCATTGCTATATGGCAATAACTATGGACATTGACATATGGCAATCACTAAAATTAGTGATGGCAATCGCTAAAAGTACACAGATTTCAGTTCAGTGATTGCCCACAGCCAAAAAAAATGGTTAAAAACTATTTTTGAACAAACATATCCATTTAAAACTAAGAAAATACTATTAATTTCATCATAGGTAGGTAATAACGCTCAAAAAATGAAACAAACACAATAAAAATGAACATTTAAACAAGTATATTCTTAACAAAATTATTCAATTATTTCTGTTTATGAAACACTTTCACCGGTCTTTAAAAAATCTGTCACTACTGCTATGTTTTTTCTTTAATGTTTCCAGTTCTAAAATTTGTATTAACCATAAATTGATTAAATCACCATCTGATAATCTTTAATCCAACTAGGATGACACAAAATCGACAACAGACAAGGTTTTGCTTAATGCGGGCAATCATTATCGGTGGGCAATCACAGTCTGGTTTACCCTACCTTTCATTATTAACAAATATAATGTAATATAAACTTAATCATTAGGCTCAATTTTATTAATAATTGGCAAATATACATAGTCAAATCTGGGGTTGATGATTGACAGCAGGGTAACAAACTAAAATGGTAAATAATAATAAACTCATTAAGGAGGATCGAAAATCAATGTATTACGGTTTTATTATGTAATTTTAATTATATGTCCCCATCAAAAGAATCATTTGGGTATCACCATAATTTAGTTTTTTTTTTCACATATTTATGCAATTTATGTTTCTTTTGTACCAATTTGATTTATGACATTTGATGAAAATTAGAAATTGTCGCAACGTTTCCCAGTTAATTTTAGGCTTCAGCGTATTTTTAGTTTTTACTATAACATACTAATAAAATAAATTCTCATCAGATACCGACATACCCGCATCTGTTGAATCTTATCACTGGGACGTTCTGAAACGACGCGTGAGATCAGTACAACCGGCTCCGCAGACCATCAGACAGCTGAAGAATGTGATTACCGCGGAGTGGGAAGGTATTCCGCAAGCAAGTATCCGGGATATCCTCGCTAGCATACCCAGACGAATTCAAGCTGTGATTTCAGCTAGAGGGGGTCACACTCGATACTAAACATTTATCTGCTTTTACTTTATTAAAGAAAAAACAAACAAAAATCTTTGTTAATTTTTACTTCACGAGCATATGCACTACTAGCGAGCATACACTACTAGTGAACTTTAGCATTAAAACCCATAAATTTTATCAAAATTTTATGATAATACTGACGAAAACGATTATTTGCTTATTAATTTACAAAATTGTGAAAATAAAACTACCTATAATTATCAAACAAACCAATAGTAACATTTGAAATGGTTCATTGCTTAGGTGCCCGTTTTTTTTGCAAATGAGTTTATGTTTACGATTTTAACAGCTGTAAGCCAGCTGACATTTACCTTTCACACGTTTATATTAATTTTTTCACCTGCCTTATACATCTTGTTTATAATTTTTCTTTGTTATTTCTCTTAACTATACTTGTATTCAATGCATATATTTGGTTCCGATCGTGGTTTAAAGTTGCTGTATTTTATGTAATAATAGAAAATGAAAGGGCTCACATACCTACATTTTTTTTTTCATACTCTTGACATTTTTCACGTTCATTAATTTGTATAATGTTAACTTTCTACTGACTTAATTTGTTATCACTTTATGGTTCTTCAATACGCCTTATACATGATATACTTATTGTATTCTTATTGTAAGACGGAAGTGATGTCCCTAGACATCCATGGTCGTGAGACACTGACCATTAAGCTTGGTGAGGACGTGCTGAAACAGGTCGATAAATTTCGTTATCTGGGGAACACTATAACAGCTAAGTGTGACCTTGATACTGAGATCAACAGCAGAATAAGTGCTGCAGCTGCAGCATTTGGAAAGCTGTGTTCTAAGGTCTTCTGCTCGCACGACCTTAAGCTGGCTACTAAGATCTCGGTTTACATGGCGATTGTGCTGCCAAACCTTCTCTATTCTTCCGAGACCTGGTGTGTGTATCGTCACCATATACGCACTCTCGATCGATTCCACCTAAAATGCCTGCGCTCCATCATGAAGATCAGATGGTCCGATCGGGTGCGTAATACCGAAGTTTTAAGACGCGCCAAGGTTGGTGGCATTGAGGCATATTTGATGCGTCGGCAACTACGGCGGTGCGGCCACGTATCACGGATGGCGGAGGAGAGAGTGGCGAAGCGCATCTTTTACTCTGAGCTAGAGGAGGACAAGCGAAAGCATGGCGGACAACTCCTCAGATATAAGGATGTTCAGAAACGTCACATGAAAAGATGCAATATAGAGCCCTCTAGCTGGGAGAGTTTGGCAACACAACGACCGGAGTGGCGCGAGATGGTGAAGAAGCGAATTCGCGTATTTGAGGAACAGCGTTTAGCTGACCTCGACGCCAAGCGCGATGAGCTTAAAGCCCGTCCACTCGCCGCCATTCACTTCAATTATGAAAGTGGTAAGCTCACATGCCCACTTTGTGCAAGGGAGTTTGTTGCGAAAATCGGCTATACAAGCCATCTCCGGGCGCATCAGCGCCAAGCCCTATAAGAGGTCGAAGTGGTCGCCATGGCCGTAATCGGTCGGATTACATTATTATTATTACTTATTGTATTTTATTTTCCAACAATGCACGACTATTTTTAAAACAAATAGGAATATAATACATAGTCACATTACATTCTATTACTTAGATTACTTAGCAATCAACTTTGTAAACCTGGAATATTATGTTTTGTTTATTTTTTATTCAATTTTATACATTTCCTGGGGAAAATATGTACGAATACTTATTTGTTTTTTAGTAACCAAGGCATAATGGCTGAAAATATCCTATCCATATTTTATCAAAACTGTCGGGGGCTTCGTACAAAGCTAAATACTATATATATGAATATATTGTCGCATAACTATGATATTATCATCCTAACAGAAACGTGGTTGCGCAGAGATATAAGTAGTAACGAGTTTGTAGATAATACATATAGTGTGTACCGATGTGATAGGGATTTGGTTAGAAGTGGGCGGTGTGACGGTGGTGGCGTACTTATTGCAGTGAGTCGCGCACTGAACGCTGTACCATATGTTTTGTCAATTCCCGAACCACGTTTGCCACTAGTCGACCAAGTCCTTATCGAACTTCGATCACGTAACTATAAACTCATTGTTAGCGCGGTGTATATTCCGCCTAACTTAGGATCTGACACACATACAACACATTTTAATACTCTGTCCGAAGTAATATATTCACAACATGTGGATGATTTTATTATTGTAGGTGATTACAACTTACCTACATTGAATTGGCGTAATGTTTCTACACACATGGAACCAATAATAGGTGTCAACCAGTACCCACCCCAAATTTCTATATTTAACTTTCTACATACACATAAATGCTATCAAATTAATAGATTATCAATTATAAACAATAGGATACTAGATTTATTCATCACAAATATACAATGCAGTAATACACTCATCCCGCCCTATGCATTGGTAAAACCTGATGATTATCATCCATCTCTACTTGTACTACTAACAATGATTTTTTTTTATCATCCCATGACACTAAAAGCTCGAACATTATTCAATTTTAACAGAGCAGATTATTCTATAATAAATAACGACTTGTCCAATATTAATTGGGAGCAAATCTTACAAAATAATGATTCAGAATGTGCGGTTTCAATATTTTATGAAAATATTTATCAAATAATAAGGAAACATATTCCTCAAAAAACTGTTAAAAGCTCTCAATTCTCAATATGGTTCTCACCTGCTTTGAAACATATTTACAAAAATAAAAATAAGTCGTGGATTAAATGGAAAAAATATCGAAATATATCAGATTACGAAACCTTTGCTGTGCTTAGGAAACGTTTTCATAATGAATCTCAAAAATGCTACTAAAAATATATACATTCTGTTGAGGAGGCCGTATGCAATAAAGATCCGTTCTTAAAGAACTCTGCAGCCTGGACTGCACCAAAGGCCCAGGACTAGATAATATTACGTCCATATTTCTGCGTTCAACTGCCCATAATATATATGTTCCAATTTATAAAATATTTAATTTATGTTTAGAAGAGGGTGTGTTTCCAAATATTTGGAAAACAGCACGCGTCATTCCTATTTTCAAGGAAGGAGACAGATCCAATGTGGAAAATTATCGACCAATATCAATTTTACCTACTTTGTCGAAACTATTTGAAAGATTAGTTCATAATTATATATACCCTTCCTTACATAAAATTATATTAGAACAACAACACGGTTTTGTTAAGACTGCTACCAAAAACGAAGCTGGGTGGTAGTTTAAACGACTTCAGACACAATGCAACAGAAAAAGTTGCAAAAAAAAGCGATAATTTCTTTTTGTTATTTTTTTCCTATGACCATATTTGGGTGGTTATGCATTTTTTCCTAAAATAACAGTGTTTACCTTTTTATTTATAAATAATCTAAGGTATAAAAGAATTTCAATTATTATATTAGCAAAAACTATAGATTTATCACCCAAAAATGACGATATTTAAAAAATCATAAAAAATAACTGTCGCCTTTCTTTGCGAAATTTTTAGTTGCATTGTGTTTGTAGTCACTAAGACTACCACCTGACTTGGTTTTCGGTAGCAGTCTTGAGATACCCAGTACACATCCTATCTATTTGAAGGTTTAGACAACAACAAACAAACGGACACTGTGTATACTGGACTTTTGAAAGGCCTTTGACAGGGTGGATCACAAAATACTGCTTGAAAAACTAGCTTTTAACGGGATAAGGGGTAATTTATGGAGATGGTTTAAGTCTTATGTCACCAACCGTACACAAAAAGTAGTTATCAATGGTTATGAGTCAGAACTAGTAGGTATTACTTCGGGTGTACCACAAGGGTCAATATTGGGCCCTCTTTTATTCATTTTATTCATAAATGACATCCATACATGTTTCAAACACTGTCATATCCTATTATATGCAGATGATCTTAAAATTTACCGTATCATTGACAATATAAATGACCATAATCATTTTCAACAAGACCTCAATCGTTTTTTTTGCCTACTGCGTTGAAAACAGGCTTGATCTTAGTCTAAATAAATGCAAAACAATCAGTTTTACTAAAAAGAAAAATATAAGTAAATTCCCCTACAGCCTGGGAGGGGTCACTTTGGATTCCGTTAACTTTATTAGAGACTGGGGCGTAACTTTAGATACTAAATTGCAATTGGCAATACATATAGATAACATAATAAAGAAAGCATTTAAAATGTATGGCTTTGTTATGCGATCAAGCACAAACTTTAGAAAACCATCTAGCCTGCCCTGATCCGCTCTCAACTTGAATATGCCGTGCCTGTTTGGAATCCGTATTATAATAAATACAGGGTATATCAAGACTGCTACCGAAAACGAAGCCGGGTGGGAGTTTAAGCGACTTCAGGCACAATGCAACAGAAAAAGTTGCAAAAAAAAAGCGACAATTTCTTTTTTGTTATTTTTTTCCTATGACCTATTTGGGTGGTAAATACATTTTTTCCTATAACACTATGTATACCCTTTTATTTATAAATAATCTAAGGTATAAAAGTGTTTAAATTATTATTTTAGCAAAAACTATGGATTTATCACCCAAAAATGAAGATATTTAAAAAATTGTCGCGTTTCTTTGCGAAATTTTTGGTTGCATTGTGTTTGTAGTCACTAAAACTACCACCCGGCTTCGTTTTCGGTAGCAGTCTTTAGATACCCGGTATATAGATGCTAGTGAATTAGTACAAAAAAAATCTTAAAGAATATGAACTATAGACGTTTCAGCTCTTTCGCAAATTATGAGCAACTGCTGCAAAAATACAACCTTCTAAACTTATAAAATAATTTAATTAAAAATTAAAAGACCGACTTCAATGTGCACTACAAAGTAGGTAATAAATAATATATATTTCATTGTGCTAGCACACATTGATTAATTTTCTTATTGACTAGACTAGCCAAAAAATCTTAAATACGTAATATTTTGAAGGCGGGTCGCCAAGTGCCAATCGAGAACAAATTTAATGGTACGGGAGCTAGCAACGTTTGAAAAGTAAGAATTTTAGGTCAGCTGATTTTGTGATATGTCGTCCTTCTTGCACTTTCGGTTAGAGTCTGGGCTATCTGGCTGGCGGTAGCGGTTGCGTTCATTAGTGCGCATCCTACCTGTCCAGGTAATAATCTTGGATTTTAAAAGCATTTTAGAAGGCGTAATTTTTGATTTTTTGTTTTTAAATAAGTCTCCCTGACATACTTTTTTTATTGCCAGACATCATTGACAATGCTAACTATGTGCCATACACAATTTTATATTTTTTTTTTATAAAAATTTCAAAGTATTTTATAATGTCTGTAATTTTAATATTATGTTATTTAAAGATAAGAAATCTTAAAATAAATTTGCCAGACATTAATACGATTGTTAAGTCTTGAATTAAAATGAAATAGTCATGAAAAGTATTGCAGTATGATGCTAGTAGTCTGACAGAGACAGCTGAAGGTGCGAGAGAGATAGACAACGACAGTGGCGCGACAGGCATGTTTGCGAGATGATGTCAGTCTAATGTCACATGTTTGTTTTGGGTTTGATTATAATGTTTATTATTTTATTTTGGTTACAATGACCAGTGATAGAATAAAATGTGTTTTTTGTAAAGGACATAACGATAACATAATACTTTTCGTGGGTGATAAACTAAAAAAATGTCAGCAAGTTTTAAGTGTACGTGTGAAATATAAATTAAAGTACAGTGACATTGAGCTGCCCACGCAAATAAATAAGACAGATGGATATCATAGACAATGTTATGGTAGTTTTACTGCTTTAATGGCAAAATACCGTGATTCATCATCAGAACCAGATTATGCCAGTAACTCCACTTCACTCACTTTGTCACCGAGTACTCCAGTAGATTTTAGTGAAACTGTTCCAAGAAACGTAACTCAAAGCTCCTACAGTGAGGTTGCTTCTTCAAGTTTAAATATTCAGACAAAATCAGGAGATTTTGAACTGAATTTGAACAGTAAAATAACACCAGAAGATGTTGCTCCTAGTTCAAATAACCAGAGCATATCAAGACATCCTGATTTAGATTCTTACCGTGAGATATCATCAGAAAATGTTGCTTCAAATTTAGATAATCAGACAACGTTAGAAGATGTTGCTTCCAGCTCAACTTGTGATTTAAGTATCAATGAAACTAACGTTTTTAATGAAATTCCTGGTACTAATATTGAAGATATTGGAAAAAAACGACAACTCAAAAATGTTTGCTTTTTTTGTGATAAAGATCGTAAACACAATAAGGGTAAACAACAAAATCTTTATTCGTCAAACGATGCAAAGCTTTATGATAAAATCATTGAGTGGATGGAAAAACTTAATAAGGAAGAATTATTACAGAAAATTAATCGTCTGAAATCTGAAAATAAAACAATTTTTTATCATCATTTATGTGAATTAAATTATTTAAATGATTATAATAAAATAGTTTTAGACATTCCACATACTTCTTGGCATAAAAATCGTAATATTCATAAATATATTTTTAATCATATTGTGTCAACGGTAGAAGAAGAAGTTTTGCAAAAAAAAAATGTGTATTGTTATCATCTCTCTGTGAAACGTACAATCATTATTTGGAATATGAGCAGAAACTAGAGCCTCAGTCAGTTATTGGTTTAATAACTAATCATTATCTAGAAGAAAAAATACAAAAACATTTTAAGAAAAGTATTAAATTTATATCGAAGCAAAAGAAAAAAATTATCATTCATAAAGATTGCAGCTTACTAGAAAATGATTTTACAAAACTTGAAGAAGACAACTTAATTGATAAAGTTGCATTAACCTTGCGAAATGCTATTTTAAAAATTGAAAAATCAAAATTACCATCGAAAATTAAAACAAACGACTTAATTACTGGTGAATGCGTGATTCCTGATAAATTAAATCGATTCTTCAAAGTATTGATGGGGGGTAAAGATATAAGACGCAGAGATAGTCTAAATTGTAGAAGATTGAGTTACTCTCTGGCTGCTGATGCCATTTTTTGTGTAAGTAATGGTACTGTTAAACCATCTAAACATATCACTCTTGGTATGACTATAAAAAGTCTAACACGCAGCAAAAAAATAATAAATATTTTAAATAGATTTGGACATTGCTGTAACTATACCACTCTAGAAGAATTAGAAACAGAAGCAACTATCTCATCAGTACGTCAATCCCAAGTTTGTCCTCCAGACATTATTTTAAATCCTTCGCTATGCACCGGTGTAGCGTTCGATAATTTCGATAGATATGTTGACACGTTGAATGGAAAAGAAACTTTACATGACACTGTGGGGATTATATACCAAAATATTGATACTAATTCCTGTAGTGGATTAAACCAAGATGATGGTAATGCAAACTCCGCATCCGCAAAAAATGTTTCACCAACAAGACCGCCTCAAAAAAGAAGAAGAACTTTGACAGAAATTACTCCAGATATTATTCCTTATAGCAAGCGATTAAAGATGTTGGGTCGCTTAACGCCAGTTCAAATCGATCAAACATCACCTTTACCCAAAAATTTCTCTTCTATACAAACAATTGATCTGTTGCATTTGCTTTCATATGTTTTTCACCTGCCGAACACACCATCGTGGACAGGATTCAATAGCAGAATTATAGAAGACAATAGTCCAACACAGAAAGTATCTTATCTCACTCCTATTAATTTATCACCTACAAATGTGTCAGTAGTAGCCTACACAATGGAACAAGCACAAAATGTTGGTAAAGAATGTGGTCAAACTTATGTACAAGTTACCTATGACTTAGCGATTGCTAAAATAGCTTATAAAATTCAAGCAACAGAAGGTTTAAAGTTTAGTAATCTTTTCATACATCTTGGCTCGTTTCATTTAATGATGGCTTTTTTTAAAGCTGTTGGTACTTTCATCAATGAGTGCGGGTTATCTCACATGATGATTGAGAGTAAAATTATTGCTTCGGGATCTGTAAATGGAATACTTGAAGGTAAACATTTTAACCGTTGCAAACGTCTACACCCGTTAATGGCATTAGGCTTACAAATATTGCATTTCGATGAATTTTTAAAGAGTAAGAATGCTGAACATGATTTTGTGAAAGGACAAATTTATGAAGATCTGCTAGAATATCAAAACAAAAAAATTTCGTTACCATCATCAGCGAGCACAGATTTAATACCAAATGAAGTGTTATCGGAACTGCTCAATTCTTATAAAAGGTACGTAGAAAATTCCAGACAAGGCAACCACGGAAAAACAGCACAATTTTATATGATCTACATCGAGTTAATTAGTCACTACATAAACCTGTCGAGAAGCATACGTATGAGTGACTTTGAAATGTTTAAGTACGTGATTCCGAAAATGGCAAATTTATTTTTTATTGTTAATCAGCCTAACTACGCTCGATATTGTGTAAAATATTCGGAAAATTTGAATAATGTCAATAAAACCCACCCTGGACTAGAAGATGAATTTTATAAAGGATGTTTCGGAGTTAAAAGAACCGATAAACCATTCTCACGAATACCGATAGATCTCACTCTGGAACAAACAATAAACAATAAATGCTGATGCAGCTAAACGATTGAGTGGTATTGCTCACTTTACTAATTCTATAGCTGCACGACAACGCTGGTCAAAAAGTCACAGCATAAGAGCAACATTGATATCACATGTCTTAGATGTTTGTGGCTTAAGGTACTTACAAGATGTAACAGCAGAATTACAATCGAACAGAATTAAAATATATGGAAAACAAATTTCTGATTTTATTGAAATTCTCAAAGCAAATTGCAATCCATTCGATCCACAGTTAGATAAAGAAAATCTGTACAACATTGCTACTTCAAAGCCTGCTTCTCCGGAAGTTGCTGACTTTTTATTGAATATTCAAAATGGTGAGAATTTAAGGAACCAATTTATCAATGAATGCGCAGATGATGAGAGTAGATTTGATAAAGCAATAAAAAAAAATAAAGGTTTTAATTTTGCTGAAGCGCCAAAAAAAAAGAAATTGACGCTAGGGAATAAAGTTGTTGAGCTGCGAATGCAGAGAGATCTATTTGGTAGAATGCTGGGAATTTCTCTCACTCACAAGGTTGACATTGAAAAAGTTTTGGCATTTCCACTTACCCCGATGCCAACGTCAATGTGTCATCCAGATGGTTCAATATGTAAAACCGACAAATCGCAATTAGCAAAGCTAATAGAGAAGAAATTGGACAACACTATAGATCGACAACCGTCAACTTTTGATGTTTGTCTTGTTGATGGTTTTTTTTTTTGTTGCATCTGATGAAAGATGTGCCACAAACTTATGACGGTATTTCTAAGAAGTTTCTAAGTACTATCTCCAAAATGAAATCTGTTCGAATTGATATTGTCTTCGACCAATATTTTTCGCCTTCTATCAAAGATTGTGAACGTTTACGGCGAGAAGAAGCAACCAGCCCTGTCTCAATCGGTCCTAACCAAATTCGGCCCCATCATTTCGCAGCTGAACTTAAAAATGTGCAATTTAAAGAAGCTTTGGTTAACTTTTTCATTGATCACTGGGGTAGTGAAGACATGTTGCCTTTTATTGGTAATAAAAACATTTACGTAAGTTTTAATAAATGTTATTTATACAAAGTGATAAATAACAAAGTAATTAAAACTATTGAAGAATCATTATCGTGTGAAGAACACGAAGAAGCGGATTCTAGGATTATTTTTCATATTTGCCAAATCGATTTTGACGCAGACGTTGTTATACGCTGTTCTGATTCTGATATTTTAATTATACTTCTGGGAAATATGGATCAGCTCAAAGCATCTTTGAAAATTTGGATAAATATGGGTGTTGGAAATCATCAGCGTTACATAAACATCAATGAATTACACCGAATTCTTGGTGAATCTTTATGCAAAGCTTTACCATGCTTCCACGCAATAACTGGATGTGATTACACGCCAGCTTTTTTTAGAAAAGGCAAAGTTAAGCCTTTTAAAATATTAGAAAATTCTAAAGAATACCAGTAAGCTTTTGATAATATAATTACGGATGACGAAAAAGTACTTGAAACTACGTTTCTAACCCTGGAGAAATTTATTTGTCAAATGTATGGAGTTAAAAATTGTTCCAATGTTAATGATGTTCGATTTCATTTATTTTCAAGTACGTTTAAGTCTAAAAAATCAGATGAGAACTTCGAAAAAAAATTTCGAAAGTTTGACTCATCCAGTTTGCCACCCTGTAAAGCGGAATTGCAACAGCATTTATTGAGGGTTCGTTACGTGACGAAAATTTGGAAAAATGCTCACTCAAAACATCCAACATCTTTATCTCCAATGGCTTTCGGTTGGACCATTAACGGTGACAAATATGATTTTGTCTGGTTTTTGGGAGATCAATTACCATCCTCAGTTGCAGATATTATTGTTCAAAGTAAGTGTAAAATGGAATATTTATCAATAATAACTAAAATGTTTTATAACGAACAAGAAGAATTACACTGTTTATTTTTTTTCTGTTGCAGATGATAGAGTTTTAGAAGATAACGAAAGTTCCCAAGAAGATGATATGAATGACACTGACAAAGACAGCGACGATGATGATGATGATTATGAAGATGCCTCTTTTTTGTGTGACGACACTATGGGCTGAAACAATAAAAATTTACTTTTGTAATGGTTCTCTGTATCATTCTCAACTTATTCTGCAACTGTCTCTCTCCGACTACTAGCATTATACTGCAATACTTTTCATGACTTTTTCATTTTAATTCAAGACTTAACAATCGAATTAATGTCTGGCAAATTTATTTTAAGATTTCTTATCTTTAAATAACATAATATTAAAATTACAGACATTATAAAATACTTTGAAATTTTTATAAAAAAAAAATATAAAATTGTGTATGGCACATAGTTAGCATTGTCAATGATGTCTGGCAATAAAAAAAGTATGTCAGGGAGACTTATTTAAAAACAAAAAATCAAAAATTACGCCTTCTAAAATGCTTTTAAAATCCAAGATTATTACCTGGACAGGTAGGATGCGCACTAATGAACGCAACCACTACCGCCAGCCAGATAGCCCAGACTCTAACCGAAAGTGCAAGAAGGACGACATATCACAAAATCAGCTGACCTAAAATTCTTTCTCGAAAACGTTGCTACCTCCTATACTATAAGTAATGTAACACAGTTGAATATTACCTACTTGTAGATGTATCGTTGGCGCTCAGTTAGGTCCATATGTATACTAGAAACAAATTAATTTAACATATTGATCCTACGTATACATTTGTTGAAATTTTAATAGAATTAGTATGTGTCATATGTGTGGTCTAATTTTAATTTATTGCATATGATCAAAGATATAGTGGTCAAGGGTTTCAACTCCAGGGTTCACCATTGACTTATTGGAGTCACTTGCATATTTATATGTGTATACAATTACTTTAACAGTGATAGGAATCATAGTGAGGAATGTATAAGAAAGGGAAGGGTTGTTAAGTTTGTATGTTTCGCTCGATTGTAGATAAGTCCGATGCTCAACAATGTTAATTAAGAGCTGATATATTAGGACGGGTGATTTTTCTATTATGTAGTTATCAGGACAGGGACTGGAATTTGCACCAGATATGACTATAGACTCTCGCCCCCAATCACACCGAGGGACAAAACACGAAAAGCGTAACGTGGGTGTCCTGGTTGATACCAGGAGAATCTCTGCATACCCCTTCTGGGAAAATGGCGTGAGTTTATATAGATTAAGGTAAATTAATATTGCGTGTAAAATTGCGTATTTTTCGCTAGGATGTTTTACACAAATTAAATTTCGTCGTGTTCGTCATTTGGCGACCCGCCTTCAAAATATTACGTATTTAAGATTTGTTGGCTAGTCTAGTCAATAAGAAAATTAATCAATGTGTGCTAGCACAATGAAATACATATTATTTATTACTTTGTAGTGCATATTGAAGTCGGTCTTTTAATTTTTAATTAAATTATTTTATTTATTACTTTTTAGTTTTCATAAGCATTGCAATAATGCCAAAGGTAATCATATAATGAAAAACTGGAATCAATGTATACAAAAAATGAACCACTGTGATCCTTTATAATTTCAAAAACGAAAATTAATATTTTATGATTTTTAAGGAAGCTACACTGTCATTTCGTTTTTATGATAAAGAAAATACTAAAATCGGCTCAACCTGCTAGAGATATTGAGTACACTTATGCCTGGTAATCATTCGTTACCCGTTATAAAACACATATACTTAACCTAATGGACGAAAAATCATTGCGTTTCTGCAAAGTTTTGTGGAGGTCTGCTCTCCAGATATGTATTATGTACCTATTCATCAGATCATCACCATATTTTATGTGACCAACATTATGTTAATTATATAATTCGTTTCGATTGTATAATTCGTTCCGAAGACAAGTTATTTAAAATCATTTATTTATTGTCGCATATATTTAGTATTTATCTTTGTATATATTCCTCCCCCCCCCCTTCCCACGCTCCTTTCCATCCCCTCCCCCCTTGTAGTAGTAATAAACGTATACTGAACCTAATGTAAAAAGAATTATTGCTGTACTGTTTAATTTTGATGAGTTCTGCCCTTCAGGTCCAAAGATATTCATCAGGTCTTCACAATATTTTTTTTGGTCTAACCTATCATATAATAGTCTTTGACAAAAAAGTTATTTTTAAGTCGGTTTAGAACTGCCGGAGATATTGAGTATTAACAATTGTACCTATTTTCTACCCCCCTCACCCCCCACCCCCACCCTTTTCCCATTTTTACCCACCCTTTGTAATAATATACTTATACTTAATCTAACGCAAAAAGAATTAATGCTGGACCGTTTAATTTTGAGGAGTTCTGGTCGGCAGATCCTAAGATATTCACCAGGTCTTCACCAATTTTATATGGGACCAACCCTGTATATCATGCTTTCCAACAAAAAAGAAATTTTCAAAATCGGTTCACAATTGCGGGCGTAATCGCGTAACAAACATACAAAAAAAAAATTCAGTCGAATTGATTACCTCCTCTTTTGAAGTCGGTCAAAAACATAGACGCACTCAACTTGAAGCAATGTAAGCAATGAAAAAAACTCCACAATCTGTGCCACAATAAGTATGATTATACATCAATAATATCAATAAAATATGTTATAAAGTCCCTACTAGAACGCACTGCCGTACCCCTTGTCAACTATTCGCTCTAACTCGTTGTTGTACTAACTCCGGCAAACGTTCTCCTATTTTTAGAATAATACACTCTTACAATCTTAATTTTAATGAATTAGATATAATGGCCACTTCTGCTTATTCATTTAAAAGAAAACTATTGAAAATATTGTCTAATACCTAAATGAATAAATAACTAATGAGCAAATGTAGACTATGATTATACATTATGTTAATAATGTAGAAAGATGTATATCAATTTTGTTTTAATAATATATTACTTTAATATATACTTATTAGCTGCCAAATATTGTAAACTGGTATCTCGTACGAGTATAATGTTATGTTAAAAACCTCAACAACACAGACTAGTGGCTTCAACCATCAACTTAATGAATTTGAGATGAATTGTAATGACTGTATTAGTTTTAGTTTCTGTTTAATGTAATTATTATTTTTTCTAATCATCTAGTTAATTTAATTTAATTTAGTATCCACCTATTTCTCTCTATTTTGTATATTTTATTTTTTAATGTGTGGTAAACGGTGTTGCTGGCATGATTAGCATATGCAAGTACTTAAATAACTGTTATTCGTATCTCTTGTATTGTGTCATTGTTTGTTTACCTAAATAAAGAGAAAATATATACAGGGTATATCAAGACTGCTACCGAAAACGAAGCCGGGTGGTAGTTTAAGCGACTTCAGACACAATGCAACAGAAAAAGTTGCAAAAAAAAGCGACCATTATTTTTTTGTTATTTTTTTCCTATGACCATATTTGGGTGGTAAATACATTTTTTCCTAAAATAACAGTGTATATCCTTTTATTTATAAATAATCTAAGATACAAAAGTGTTTAAATTATTATTTTAGCAAAAACTATGGATTTACCACCCAAAAATGACGATATTTAAAAAATCATAAAAAATCATTGTCGCGTTTCTTTGCGAAATTTTTAGTTGCATTGTATTTGTAGTCACTAAAACTACCACCCGGCTTCGTTTTCGGTAGCAGTCTTGAGATACCCGGTATATATGTATTTGGATATTTTATTGCCTCTATTTATATTAGAGTTAAATAAAATGTATGACATCATTTTCAAATAAAGAAATAAATAAAGATTGTCGTGCCAACTTTTCGTGAGAATTTTTTCCGTTTAGCCCCCTTTCACAACGCGCGATAAGGAACTTCGTTCCAAAAATGACAACAAAATTGCTCTCCGCATAAATGACGACCTTATTTCAAATAAATCTACTATTGCCAATAATCTTGATAATTTGTTCACTAACGTACCATTAGATTTAACTATACATTTAGATTCATCAGTAGTTTAGCGGAATCTTTTTTAAAGGAAAATGGTCCTGGAAATATGCCTAAGTTTAACTTTCAAAAGGAAACCAGTTTTCAAATATTAAAGGCTTTCAAGCTAATCAAAATAAAAACTACGGAAGATATATGGGGACTGTGCGTTAAAGCTATAGAAGCTATTATTGTTAACATTGCACCGTTATTAGCTACTATTTTTAATTCCTGCCTAAGTGACGGTATTTTTCCCGACTTAATGAAAATTAGTAAGGTTGTGCCCATTTTTAAGTCAGAATGTTCGAACAATCCGTCGAATTATAGACCCATTTCTATACTACCGGCTCTTAGCAAAATCTTTGAAAAGCTTTTGCTTAGTCAAATGCTAGCACTTTTTGATGAAAATAAGTAAATACATAGGAATCAATTTGGTTTCACAAAGGGTCGCTCAACTCAAGATGCCGGGACATAACTAATCACGTCGGTTTTAGAAGCCTGGGATGCCTCCCAGGCTTCTCAAGATGCTCTGGGAGTTTTTTGTGATCTCTCCAAGGTTTTCGACTGTGTTGACCACCAAACACTTATTATGAAGCTAAGGTAATACGGAATCAGTGATATCTCATTTGATCTCGTAATGTCTTACTTGTCGGGTCGTGAACAAAAGGTTTCTTTGGACGGGCTCACTTTGGTAGGATCAAAAGTTAAAATTAGGGTTCCGCAGGGTTCCATTCTGGGCCCCTTTTTATTCCTAGTCTACATAAATGATCTTCCTTGCATGGTTCAGAAGTGGTCAGACATAGTTTTATTCGCTGACGACACCTCTATTATATTTAAAGTTAGTCGGAAAGACGATAATTTCGATACACCTAACAATATTCTTAATTTAATTTCGGGTTGGTTTTCTGCTAATAATCTACTGTTAAATGCTAGTAAGACTAAATGCGTCCGTTTTGCTTTACCGAACGTGGCAAGCGTAAATAGTACAGGCAACGAAGCATTTTTTCCTGCATAATTTGCCAGGAGTTTTTTGTTTTCATGAAGAGGTGGCATATGACCCCACTAAGTTAAAAACCCAAAATACAAAAATGGCGTCCGCTAGAGCCGCCATTTTGGAAAACGCGTTTGAAGCCATATCTCCGGAACCGTCCACTTTAGGCCCATCATGCTAAGGACCTTTCTTGTAGATAATTAAATTTCCCATCTTTTTTGTTCAGTATTTTTTTTTGTACCATTAACCGTTCGCGTTTTACAATGTTATTAATATTCGTTTCATGCCTTTTTGCCGATATCTTTGTTAATAATTGTTTAAACAAAAAATTGTTAATGACTAAACGCGTTGAATGGTAGTACACCATTCAACGCGCGATAACTTCTAAAATATTGATTTTAGAGAAAAAAAGTATGGGTGAAAAGTAGTTAAGAATTTATTGATTTAAAAGTTTCGTCATTAACAATTTTTTGTTTAAACAATTATTAACAAAGATATCGGCAAAAAGGCATGAAACGAATATTAATAACATTGTAAATCGCGAACGGTTAATGGTACAAAAAAAATTACTGAACAAAAAAGATGGGAAATTTAATTATCTACAAGAAAGGTCCTTTGCATGATGGGCCTAAAGTGGACGGTTCCGGAGATATGGCTTCAAACGCGTTTTCCAAAATGGCGGCTCTAGCGGACGCCATTTTTGTAAGTATTTTGGGTTTTTAACTTAGTGGGGTCATATGCCACCTCTTCATGAAAACAAAAAACTCCTGGCAAATTATGCATTGCGGACAAGAGTAACTCGTTGCTTCGTTGCCTGTACTAAAACACGCGTAGCAAATTAAATTCAGAAATTCTAAATTTAGCTAATTCCACAATTTTTATAGGGATCACTCTAGATAAAAAATTACAATGGGGTCCACAAATTGAGAGATTATCAGATAAACTTAGCAGCGCAGCGTTCGCGGTCCAAAAAATAAGAAAACTAACTGACGTTGCAACGGCTATATTAGTATATTTTGCTTATTTTCATAGTATAATGTCGTACGGCATTATTTTATGGGGATCAGCGGCTGATTTCGAATCCATATTCATTTTACAAAAAAGAGCAGTGCGCGCTATTTATAATCTAGGGAGCCGCGATTCTTTGCGATCTGTTTTTAAGGAAAACAATATACTAACCGTGTCATCTGAATACATCTTTCAGAATATAATGCACGTTCGTAAAAATATTAACAAGTTTTATAAGGTCAGTGACACCCACACTATTAATACGCGGAATAAAAATAAACTAGCTATATAGACTAGAAAAGTCAAACAAATCTTTCTTGGGTAGTTGTATTAAATTTTATAATAAACTTCCCAATTGGATAACGCAGCTACCGGACAAACTATTTAGGACACATATCAAAAACAAACTTATGACTAGGGGTTATTATAATATTAAGGAGTATATTGAGGATAAAAAGGCCTGGGATTAGGTGTTCTCTTGCACATTGCGACCTCCTGGGGCCCTGAACTATTCACTTATTACATTACCTAATTTAAATAATTAAAAATATCAAAAACTGTAAACTTAAAAAATTTACCAATATACAATTAAATTAATCAATTAAATTATATGAAGACCGATCGAGAAACAAATAAAAATATTAATAAATATGGCAAATCTTTGTAAGACAAGTCACAAATACTTGTTTTAGTAAATTGGCCAAAAACAAGCCCACTGAGTTTGACTCGCTGGATCTACTCAGAAATGGGTCGCGCCGTGTAGTATCCAGTGGTAAAGTAAAGCCCGCTGAGTTTGTTCGCCGGGTCATCTCAGTCAGGGCCGCGTTGGATCCGGCAGTAAGCCTAAACATACGGGACGTTTCGGAAATACTTATGGTCGTTGTCTTAAGTTGGACCCAAAACAAGCCCACTGAGTCTTATTCGCTGGATATACTTAGGACTGGGTCGCGTCGCGTAATTCCAGTGGTAGTGTAAGCCCACTGAGTTTGTATCGCCGGGTCTTCTCAGGAAGGGCCGCGTTGGATCCGGTGGTAATAATAAGCCGCTACGCACCGTTGTAATAATATGCATGGTCCACTAATAATTTAATTTAATTTGACTAACGTAAATAATGTATAGTAAGTAATAACTAATACTTTAAATAAAATATGAATAAAAACTAAATAAATAAATAAAACTAATTATAAATATAAATAAAATTAATTTAAAAATAAATAAATTTAATAAATAAATTGATTAAAGCAAGAAATTAAAATAAGTAATACTAAGTATAGAAAATATATTGTATATAGAGATTAAGTTTTATGTGTATTGACTTGTCATAAGAGCTCTTAAATTGCCTACGTGACCAATAAATACATTTTATTTCAGAGAATTTTCTGTAGTTTAGTTTTGTATATAATTATTTGCGTCCTAACATGACTCGGAAAGCAGATACATATGTTATGGCCATGCGAGCGGCAAAGAGACGTGGTTGCAAAGTGTACATTCAAAAACAGCACCTCAAAATCTATAGAGTCATCACATAATCACCCATTTTCAAAACTCTTGGAACACTCTCGAGGTAACGTCTTTTTTAAGAATGGCTGTACTATTAAAAAGAATATAGAATTTTCTCATCATCTTACCGCAGTTTTTATGCCAAAAGCTCTGAGCAGCGACAGCGGTGCCTCTGGGAACCTGGTAGGGTCTTCAGCCCGGGACAGTCGGCAGCACGTACCAGCCCTGGCTACATCCAGCACCTGGATCACTTGGTGAGGCTCAGCGCGGAGCAGGATCTTCGGTTTTAATTGGTTCTGGGTGGACTGGAAACCAAGGTAGGTTTTATTTTGTTCAAGAGTAATTTATCTATGAAATTGCATGTTGTTATTTGTAAATTGTGGTCCACGTGGCATTTATAAGATTTTGTACAAAAGAAATAATAAAGTAATAATAGTTAACATTAATATCTGGAATAGTGAGAGAATACATGATAGTGAAAGCGCTAACTTGATTTTTAAAACCATTTCACGATCGTATACTCTCTGGTGCTGAAGATTGTAGGAAACCTTCTATAATAACAAAGCTAACTACAACTGAGACTCATTTGTCTAGGGTAAAACTCAAATTTTGATTATTTATTTTTAAACTCTTTACCTTCACATGATCCACACTGAAGTACTGCACAAAACTGGGATGGTCTGGGAACAGTTTGTACACCCTGAAGGCGTCCACTCCTACACACGTTGTCACACATTTTGCGAGCTCCCACAGGACTGAGTGTTCATTGGGATCATCATTCAAGCTCTTTAACAAATCCTAGTAAATTAAAAAGGTCAATTAATTTTGTAATATTAGCGAGCGAGGCCGAAAGATCGTCTCAGGTTAGATTACTTGCTGTGGTTGAATAGTTGGTAGGGTAGATCCATTAATTTTGTAATATACAGGGTATATCAAGACTGCTACCGAAAACGAAGCCGGGTGGTAGTTTAAGCGACTTCAGACACAATGCAACAGAAAAAGTTGCAAAAAAAAGCGACAATTTTTTTTTTGTAATATTTTTCCTATTGCCATATTTTGGTGGTAAATACATTTTTTCCTAAAATAATAGTGTATACCCTTTAATTTATAAATACTCTAAGATATAAGAGAGTTTAAATTATTATTTTAGACCCAAAAATGACGATATTTAAAAAATCATAAAAAATAATTGTCGAAATTTTTAATTGCATTGTGTTTGTAGCCACTAAAACTACCACCCGGCTTCGTTTTCGGTAGCAGTCTTGAGATACCCGGTACAGAGCATAGTGTGATCAGACCGCGAGAGAGGCCAATAAAGAAAGATGGCCTGAGATTAGATTTCTTGCTGTGTGAGGATAGATGATAGGGGAGTTGTAGTATTCTCACTCAGAACGTCGCGTCGCAGTGAGCTCAACCAGGCCGCCCTAATTAGCTAATACTGGCGCTGAATCTCTCGCTATTTTATCGAGGATATAGAGGATAAAAACAAAATCAGCAGATGCTACACGATGCCAGACAAACTTTGAACGAGCAATTTATTGTTGTTTCATTGGTGTGATGTACGCTGTCCTTATAGGGTGGAGCATTGTCAAACGACATAATGACATGACAACAGATAATGATGCAGTAACGTACCTTAAATATATGTCTATAGCTCGCAGCGTCCTTGTGCTGCCTAGGTAATGTTCTATTGTGTGATAATTGGTTGCTCTGTAATAGATAACAATTTGAAGACTGATGATACCAGTAGATATGATTAAGGCGTCTGCTTTTACAATTTTGATGAAGTTATGGTCGAAAAGTGTCTCGTAGTTCCTGATACCCACAACCCAAGTCTCGACTATGTGTTTGAATGTACCATTTCTTTTTTTGACTTTAGAAAAATTGCAAGGTAAATTATTTTCAATTATTTATGTATGTATGTCCTGCAGCCTGCTGCATAAGACATAAAATAGTATTATAATCAAATTTCATCGAGAAACAAGTAACGATAAATTCTTAATTAAGTTACTATTCTAAAATAATTTTTAAATGTGTAATCAATTGACGAGTTTCATAATCTTTGTTTTACGAGTAAACATGATGAATGAAAAAAACACGATTAACTTACACAATTAATTTTGATTTTCTTCGCGAGCCATTTCTCGACAACTTCTTGGTCCACATGCTCTGCCACGTACTGATCCAAAAACTCTTTGTTATTATCTAAATATCGTGTAATATTCTCGTGTTCTTCCACATCTGAAAACAAAACTTTTTAGTCTCGGCAATTGGTAGTTTTACCTGGAAAGTTTTCTGTAGGTTCTGAAAACCCTAATCTAAGAAAAAAAAATTAAGTACTTATACCTATATAAAATTAATCTAGACAAAATTTCCTGCAGTTATTGTGACCTCTTTTATTTTCTAAGTTTATCGGAGAGTTCTATAAGCCGGCAAAATAAAAATCTCTGTAGCTAAAATATTATAATATTTATACCTTTAAAAGAAGCCAAGGATCGGGCCTTCGAGCATTTTGCATTATTCCCTGGAAAAAAGACAATCACATTATTATTTTATGTCCTATGGATGTGCCGCTAAATATAGAACATTCCGACAGGAATTGGCTCCTAAAGGATCTTAGATTATAAATAAATGAACAATAAATATTTACACCTAACAGTCACATAATATGTACAGTCAGCAACATAAGTTGCTACACATTCACAAACGAGATTTGGAATTGTCTTTTTTTTCAAAAATAATAATTATTTTCAATATCGTATGGCACTTCTCGGCATGGATGACTTTACTTGGTTATATTTTACGACTACAGAGTAGTACGTACAAATTTTCATAAAAAGGTTATCAAAAAATGTGAAGTGTTCAGCGACTTATGTTGCTGACTGTACATAGTCCTGACCCCACTGTAAGATAATAAACTCATTTGCAAAAAAAACGGGCACCTAAGCAATGAACTATTTCAAATGTTACTATTGGTTTGTTTGATAATTATAGGTAGTTTTACTTTCACAATTTTGTAAATGAATAAGCAAATAATCGTTTTCGTCAGTATTATCATAAAATTTTGATAAAATTTATGGGTTTTAATGCTAAAGTTCACTAGTAGTGTATGCTCGCTAGTAGTGCATATGCTCGTGAAGTTAAAGTTACCAAAGATTTTTGTTTGTTTTTTCTTTAATAAAGTAAAAGCAGATAAATGTTTAGTATCGAGTGTGACCCCCTCTAGCTGAAATCACAGCTTGAATTCGTCTGGGTATGCTAGCGAGGATATCCCGGATACTTGCTTGCGGAATACGCTCCCACTCCGCGGTAATCACATTCTTCAGCTCTCTGATGGTCTACGGAGCCGGTTGTACTGATCTCACTCGTCGTTTCAGAACGTCCCAGACATGCTCTATAGGATTGAGGTCGGGACTTCGAGCTGGCCAATCCAAACGACGAATGCCGACCTCTTGCACATACGCTTCCACATCGCCAGACCGGTGGGCGCGAGCGTTGTCGTCCATAAAAATTGAGTCTTCGCCTAAAGCCGCCAATGCGGGTTGTGCAGGAGGAATTAGAACTTCCGTTATGTATCGATGTCCAGTCAGTGAGCCGTTTTCAATGAAGACTAACTCTGTACGATCCATTGAATTTATTCCTGCCCAAAACATAACAGAGCCCCCACCATAAGGTGTGATTTCTTCAAAACAAGCATCTGCAAAGCGTTCTCCTCATCTTCGTAGCACTCGCCGACGTCGATCTTCACCGAACAGAGATATCCTGGCTTCATCGGAGAACAATACCCTATTCCAGTCTTCTTGAGTCCATGACTCACAATTTCGAGCAAACCTAAGCCTGGCAACTCTGTGCTCACGGAGTAACTTAGGGCCGCGGGCCGGGCGATGACTGCGTATATTGGCGGCGAGAAGCCTCCTCCTGACCGTCCATAGACTAATATGCACATTTCTTACTTCTTCGAAGTTGTTCTTAAGGTCCACATACGAAGACTTGCGATTTCTCAATGCGCGACTCACAAGAAAACGATCATCCCGTGGTTGGGTACATGGTTTTCTTCCAGAACCAGGCTCAATCCTATAGAGCATGTCTGGGACGTTCTGAAACGACGCGTGAGATCAGTACAACCAGCTCCGCAGACCATCAGAGAGCTGAAGAATGTGATTACCGCAGAGTGGGAACGTATTCCGCAAGCAAGTATCCGGGATATCCTCGCTAGCATACCCAGACGAATTCAAGCTATGATTTCAGCTAGAGGGGGTCACACTCGATACTAAATATTTATCTGCTTTTACTTTATTAAAGAAAAAACAAACAAAAATCTTTGTTATCTTTTACTTCACGAGCATATGCACTACTAGCGAGCATACACTACTAGTGAACTTTAGCATTAAAACCCATAAATTTTATCAACATTTTATGATAATACTGACGAAAACGATTATTTGCTTATTAATTTACAAAATTGTGAAAGTAAAACTACCTATAATAATCAAACAAACCAATAGTAACATTTGAAAGGGTTCATTGCTTAGGTGCCCGTTTTTTTTGCAAATGAGTTTATGAATTATAAAGTATAAGAGACTGTTCGGGCTCACAAACACCTAGACATAAAAAAACCTGTAGTTCACACAAATATTGTTTTGGTGTGGGGATAGAAACCGCGTTTTTTCGTTTCATAGCCGGCGTCTTACCAACAGCGCCACGGAGACTGTCAGAGGAAGAAAGAGTTTTTTTTCACGGAAGTGTATTTGCGCCAAAGTACTGTTATAGATCCGTACTACATTTTTTATGGAAAATCCATAACATGTGTGCGCGCACACAAGTGAACTATAGCAGAGCGTTAGGCTGCCAAGTCTAGAAACCAAGGTTCAACCCCGGAATTGAGTTTCATACTACAGCAATCAACTTATTTTGAAATTTGTAAAATATTTTATATATTTCACTATACCAATATAAAGTCCAATGTGTCAAGAAATAAAAATAAAAAAAGTAAAAATACTACACATAATAGGCATCTGCTTGATGTGAATCAAATATGTAATTTCTTGGAGAAACTTTATAATAGTACTTGAGAGTAGTTTCAATAATTATATTTCTTCATTTTTATGTCATCAAGTTTTTACCTAAGTTACTAAAAAAAAAATATTTATAAAATCTATATAGTACTGAAATTGCATAGTCAAATATGTTAAACCGCAAACATATTTTTTTTACAGGAGACGCTATGGACAAACTTGGTTACCTCTCAATATCACGATGGAAAATTTGTTATGTTACTGCGATACTTTACCTCCCATTTTCTTCTTATCAATCTTGACGGCAGACCAGTCTAGAAACAGCGACTGTTTGGTTACACAGCCCACGTGAAATCTTGACCATTTGTGGCCAGACGGAGATCTTCGGGCTGGCGAGTTATTGCCTGATAACAAGACTATGTTGTATTTTATACTTATTAATCATTATACACTCATTAGCAAAAAAACGGGCGGATTTGATTTTAATTCTTCTTTAAAAAAATACGGTACCAAAATGATTTCAATCATTTGTACATGTTACTGGCCGGTTTTAAAAACGCCGTGGTGTTTAAAACAGTACGTTCTAAATTCAAATTTTCGTTTGATGCTCGTTTTTACAGAAAACCACTTTTTATCCTACATTTTTGGTGCGAAGTTCCAAAAGATAATATCGGTTTTCATAACTTTTAGTCAATTTTTATGAATTTATTTCATATTCTTAATTGTCAAAGCTTCATTTATTGCTGTTTAGCTGTCTCAATAATGTTAGAGAAAGTGGTAAAAGCTACCAAAATTATTGCGCTGCTCGAAGAGGGTTGCAGCCAATCCTTCGTGGCTCAGAGGCTAAGTGTGAGTCGCTCGACGGTTCAAAGGACCTGGCAGCGATATCAAGACACCGGTTCCGTTGAGAGAAGGCCTGGTTCTGGAAGAAAACCATGTACCCGACCACGGGATGATCGTTTTCTTGTGAGTCGCGCATTGAGAAATCGCAAGTCTTCGTATGTGGACCTTAAGAACAACCTCGAAGAAGTAAGAAATGTGCATATTAGTCTATGGACGGTCAGGAGGAGACTTCTCGCGGCTTATGGTGGGGGCTCTGTTATGTCTTGGGCAGGAATAAATTCAATGGATCGTACAGAGTTAGTCTTCATTGAAAACGGCTCACTGACTGGACATCGATACATAACGGAAGTTCTAATTCCTCAGGTACAACCCGCATTGGCCGCTTTAGGCGAAGACTCAATTTTTATGGACGACAACGCTCGCGCCCACCGGTCTGGCGATGTGGAAGCGTATGTGCAAGAGGTCGGCATTCGTCGTTTGGATTGGCCAGCTCGAAGTCCCGACCTCAATCCTATAGACCATGTCTGGGACGTTCTGAAACGACGCGTGAGATCAGTACAACCGGCTCCGCAGACCATCAGAGAGCTGAAGAATGTGATTACCGCGGAGTGGGAACGTATTCCGCAAGCAAGTATCTGGGATATCCTCGCTAGCATACCCAGACCAATTCAAGCTGTGATTTCAGCTAGAGGGGGTCACACTCGATACTAAACATTTATCTGCTTTTACTTTATTAAAGAAAAAACAAACAAAAATCTTTGTTAACTTTTACTTCACGAGCATATGCACTACTAGCGAGCATACACTACTAGTGAACTTTAGCATTAAAACCCATAAATTTTATCAACATTTTATGATAATACTGACGAAAACGATTATTTGCTTATTCATTTACAAAATTGTGAAAGTAAAACTACCTATAATTATCAAACAAACCAATAGTAACATTTGAAACGGTTCATTGCTTAGGTGCCCGTTTTTTTTTTCAAATGAGTTTATGTTTATTTGTATGATTGCAAAGCTAAGGTTCGAAACCCGGATCGGGCAAAGTGATATTTGATTCTACTTAAATATTTTTTACCGAGCAACAATCAATTTTAACTATCATACTTTTCTTCTTATCATCAGGTGAACCGCTTGTTCGTTCATCCTCTATAATATAAAAATCTATGCTTAAATATAAGGATTCTTCAAATAAAGTTAAAGCGTAACCAACCCCGTTGCCCACGTAATAAATATCACACTCATATAATTCCAACGAGGACATAGATAAAATGCAGCTACCATATCTTCGCTCGCTCCATCTTCCTTATGTTTTTTTTTTATTGCAACGAATTGCGACACTTGCACGCCGTTCGCCTGATGGTAAGCGATGCGACCGCTCATGAACAGTAGCAAAACCAAACAACACCTTGAATTACAAAGCAATGCTTGGCATTCCACTGCGCTCACCATCCTGAGACATAAGATGTTGAGTCTCAATATGTCCAGTAGTTACTCTAGCTACAATGTCCTTCAATCCGAAACACAAAAGTGCATTAAAACTGCTGTTTGACGGGAGAAATAGAAATTGCGGTGGTACCCACCCAGGCAGCCTCTTACATATGAGAGACCTACCGCCAGTAAATGCCATGTAATGAAAGCCTTAATGTAAGATAAGTAAGGTATATTTAATTAAAATTACTAAAGCGACCCGGCGGCGGTCGGAATTTGTACCCGCTATGGCGATAAGCTCGCCACTATCATATCTACGGAACACACAAGGCGAAAGGTGGATATCAATTGGTTATAATGTTTATTTTTAAACAGTATCATTACTAATTCAAAAGATCCATCTTAAAACATTAATTTGAAAACAGCTAAGTCCGTCAACCCGCACTAGATCAGCGTGGTGGATTATGTGGCCTAACCGATCGTACTCATACCCTACTACATTCATCAAAACGAAGTTCAAAACTTCGGACGATCGAAGTTTTTTATACGATACGAATGTAGCAGCCGTGGGACGTATGTACATACCGGGTATCTCAAGACTGCTACCGAAAACAAAGCCGGGTGGTAGTTTTAGTGGCTACAAACACAATGCAATTAAAAATTTCGCATAGAAACGCGACAATTATTTTTTATGATTTTTTAAATATCGTCATTTTTGGGTGGTAAATCCATAGTTTTTGCTAAAATAATAATTTAAACTCTTTTATACCTTAGAGTATTTATAAATAAAAGGGTATACACTATTATTTTAGGAAAAAATGTATTTACCACCCAAATATGGCCATAGGAAAAAAATAACAAAAAAAAAATTGTCGCTTTTTTTTGCAACTTTTTCTGTTGCATTGTGTCTGAAGTCGCTTAGATTACCACCCGGCTTCGTTTTCGGTAGCAGTCTTGATATACCCTGTATTATATGGGTTGATACAGATCAAAAGTGGTCGCAAAATATAGATTGTTTATTATGAAACATTTCTTTTTTTATATTTGTTTACGGTTTTGCTTTACATTTTAATAAAAATTATAATAAAAATTGAGTCAACATCTCTGTAGTATCTAGTAGTCTTTTGTGTATTCTTTCTGTTATTTAGTTGTAGTACCTTTGGTGCATTATACTTTACAGTATTAGTATAAAAATTAAAATTCCTAGAAGTAAGAACTGATAGTATTATTTACCTGAATGAGAAGCTAAGTCTCCGTTGCCGATAGGAGGGAGCAGCTTAGGAGAGAGTTCCTCGTGGCTTTGAGCCGTTCCCGGCTGCATAATTTCATGAGATCTTCTTTACAACTGAACCAATAAATAATTTATTAATTTAGAAAATCGTTTAGATAGCTTTATGCACGGATACCTAGGTAATATATTCGAGCACATTGTAGTGGTCCTAAAACAACATCTACACATCACACAACCAATTTATAACGAGATTGGATAATCTCGTATCAGACTAGATAGTGGATGGATATTCAAATACGTCTTCACACTAAGCACTTAAAATAAAATAACTACAAAATTCAACCCCTTTGGATTATATTGACATATCATAAAGACACAAAAGTACGTGAAGATCATTCACACACATAAAGTAAGATAGGTTGACCGAATCCCTAGCACATTGGTACACGTTGTTAATTTTATTGGATATTATTTTTATTTCCTCTTTGTATTTATATTTTATTGGTAATTAAAAGTAAATAAACTCAACGTTTCACTTCAATCGTGTACTTCCAATGTCATTTGAGACTAATTTCGCACAACCCTTCCCAATTGATCTAGGCATTACCGCGTAAGTGATTACTAGACCCATTAGAGTAATGCACAAATATTTATGTTCCTAATAAATTGCGGCCATCGGTTTTATTAAAAGCGGCTTGGTCACGATACAGTAATTACAAACCCCCAACGCCGCCGAAACGATTAATATTCTGTTTACTTTGGACATTACTAATGTTTTATTATTCCCAGTAGATTCATTTTGCAAATAGTCTGATGACTATAGACCTGTTGGGGCCTATTGGATACTGTCCCGCCCTCACACCCACCACTGCAACTCCTGTAAGCCAGGATCAATTGTGACATGCATTGTAATGACATGGGGCATTGAAGCCTTCCAGGAATATCTAACTTGACTTTAAAATCAATTAGAAAGTTAAATTAATAGAAGGAGCTGGAAATAAATTATTGACCTCTTCTCTCCGTGCAAAGCAGGTGGCAAAACATTCAACTAAAGAGGTTAATAATCTCGTAAAAAGACTGAAAGGGCTGTCAAAACAGAGGTCATTGGTTCTACAACTTAGAACATGCATGTGATCTCCAACATTACGACGTGTTTAGATCACGAATTGCACCTGAGGTACCAGGTTGAAAACCTCACTAAAATATTTGAAATTATGTGATTTCATAGTTAATCATGGCTAAATTTAAGCGCGAAGGCAATTGAACTTCCATATTTAAAAGTTCTGAAAATATTTTGAATATGAGTATTTCCAAAGGTTTTACTCTCAGGGCGAAACGACCGTCGATGAGTCCAAATTGCATATCTACTGGTGAAGTAATAAACTCTCGCCTGTTCGATCATCTCATCATTTTATTCAAATATTTTGGTTTTGTCTCTGTTCGATTGTTTCCTATAATTTGAGATGTACAATTTTACAATATTACATGTTGAACTACTAAGGTATGCCGTGTGTAATCTTAGTTGGAGACCAATGAAAAAACAAAATCCGGTAACTTGTAACTGTATACAAGCTGGCTGATGGATGGATAACAAACTGAACCTAGTACACGACACTCGCATGACTCAATTTATCGGGTTTTCCACTGTTGTGCACGATGGTTGCTATCCCCCGGGTGTAAATATCCACAATTGCACCAGAAAACACCCGAAATTATTGCTTCCCGAAAACTGTCAAGCCAACTCCCCCATACTCTTTAGAATACAGAAAAGGATATAAACGAAAGCTCATTGTTAGAGCCGTCAAAATCTATATCATGTACATTATCTATATGTATATATAAAACAAAGTCGGGTTTGTTACAACACTTATAACTCGAGATCGGCTAGACCAATTTTCATGGTTTTTGGTTCGTTGGATTTGTCCCCGCCCCGAATAGCAGAATACATCTTAAAAATAATGAAAACTCTACGAAAACATAATTATAAAAGATGAATCATTTTCCCTAAATGTTACGTTGTTTACTATCTTTCCATTGTCTTTCATTGACGGCTGACGAAATGTAAACAAAATTCAAAAAAATTGTACATCGTGTATATAATATTATCTAGATACGGCGTCTTGCGCGTAATTTTGTTAAATGTAAAATAGAACGATGTCCATATCTACCAAAATAGCCCATTGTTTTTTGAGATTATTGCAACAGTTTTAAACAAGGTATGCTCTATCGAAGCGTTTTGCCGAAATACACCAAAATATATCTAATTATAATTTTTCGTTTTCATAAAGGACATTGTTTTTTGAATAGATACTTTTAGATGCGTTGGGGGACAAATTTAAATTCCGCATTAGTATTGTTTTCAGACTCAAGTACAAAAAAATATTGGTACGTTGATGCCGTATCTAGACATTATAATGAAACGAGATGCAGTTTTATATTTTTAAATATTTGTTCTATTACTTAGTCACCTGATAAGGCAGTATGAAGGTTTTATTAATTTGTATATGGTAACGTACTAGACGCGACTGCCAACAAGTCAACGATGGTCACGGGTTCAAATCCCAGGGCACACCTCTGACTTTTCGGATTAGTTTCTACGTGAAATAAACCAACCCGCACTAAGCCAGCGGGGCGGACTATATCTTCTTCTATAATATAAAAATGAATCGCAAAATGTGTTGGTAAGCGGATAATTCAACAATGCCTGGACCAATTTGGCCAATTCTTTTTTTTGGTTATTATTATTTTATTACTAACAAAAAGTAATGGCGTGCAATATTATTTGGAAAAACAGCATTTTGGTGCTGAAATAAGGGAAGGAATATTGGATGGACAATAAAAAACGCTTAAGTTTTTAATGTTAACATTTAATAAGGCAATCTTTATATGTACATGTATATGGAGAGACGGGATATAGTAGAGTGGAAAGTACGGGAGAGGGCTGGGATAGCTGACAGATTTGATAGGACGAAATATAAATGTTACTGCACGTTATAAAACGGGATGGAAAATAAAGAGAAAGGACGGGACGGATCGGGAAGGGACTGAACAGATGGATGAGACGGGATTGAGCCGGACAATAGGATAGCTACGTCAAGTTTAGGTATACAAGAGTTTATATGAAAAATAACATGTATTTGATGTGGAGTGGAATCAAAAAATATATGCACCCAGGCGAAGCTGGGTCGGGCCGCTAGTAATAGTAATAAAAAACAAACCCCAGAATTTCACACATAGTCACCCCAGAAGGAGGTCGAGTATAGTGTCATGGGTATGAGAAGCTACAAGAGACTTATTGGTCTCACAACACCCAGATGCGAAATAAATACTAATCTATACTAATATTATAAAGCTGCAGAGTTTGTTTGTTTGTTTGAACGCGCTAATCTCTGGAACTACTGTTCCGGTTTGAATGATTCTTTCAGTGTTGGGTAGTCCATTTATCGAGGAAGGCTATAGGCTATACATCATCACGCTATGACCTATAGGAGGAAAGCAGTAGTGATATTTCTAGCAAATACGAGGAAATTTTGTTCGTTTTTCGTGGTCCGATTGGTCGATATTCTAAACTGATAGTCAGAATTAAACATTTTGACCGCCATTTTAAAACGTGTATGCACCCGGGCGGAGCCGGGCCCGAACGCTAGTAATAATATAATATGTGGATGTCACAAATATTTGTTTCGTTCCAGGGTTCGAACCCGCGCGGCGGTCTAACGGAGCAGCGCGGAGTGCCGATGGAGCAACATAGGATTAAAGCCAACAAAAAAATATTTATTCCCACCTAGTTTCCTTTTTTTTATTGCTCTGAATAGCGAGACGAGCATGCCGTTTGCCTAATGGTAAGATATACGACCGCTCCTTAACAGAAGCAAGATCAAAGAACACCTTTAATTACAAAGCGATGCTTGGCATTCCACTGCGCTCACCCTCCTGAGATATAAGATGTTGGGTATCAATATGTCCAGTAGTTACTCTGGCTACAATGTCCTTCAATCCGAAATACAACAGTGCAATTACACTGCTGTTGTAAGCTGCTTCTGCTAGTCCGAGAATCCAAGAGCATTTTCCCTTGAAAAAAGGTAATTTCCAGCGGCTCGGCGTCGAATGATTTTAAATTTTCATTCTTCGGTGGATACTCAATGTGGCCTGCGATGTAATTAAGTATATTGTTTTGCCATTTTGGGTTTAAAAAAGAACGAATACTTTAGAATACTTTATTTTTTTTCTGAGGATGCTGCTGGCATGGAATTTTGAATTTGAATTCTATAACATTTATGCACATTGTATTTTAGGTTTAGCATATGGTTTCATTATAAACTGTTAAATTAATATTTAATGATAAAGTCCGATTAAAAATCATCCCGTCAACAAAAATCTGATCAGTCCATTATTTTCCTTTTCATAACACATAAGCCCTTTTTCGCTATTATCTAACACTCATGTCGAGGTCGGCGTAACGGAATTTTTTCACATGATGCCGAATGATTTGGTTAGTTATATGACAAGACACTCAACATTTTAACCGAAAATTGAAATGTAATAAATACTTTATTGAATCCATAAAATGTTATACATCATTTAGTTTCAGTTACTTTTTTATCTCAATTAATATTTTTTAATTCATTTAATTTACAAGTAAAACTGCTTTTGGTTTGATACAGATTCATAGACTTCGTGTTACAGAAAGCAAACAGATATAATATAATAGAATTGGTAAAAAAGGCTAGTGATACATAAATCAAATATACTTTTAATCAGACCTTTTCAATCTACAATTAATACGACCACTTCAGAATTACAAGTGTGAAGTCGAAACCAAAGGAGACTTCAATAGGTTTTTGAATACCATTTCAATTAAAAGCGTTAACACATTTTAAAAGGATAAGAACTCACCGAAATCCACAGGTATCACATTTACAGCTTATGAACCGTATTGATATGCGTATGGCGTGCTCGCCACGGCTCAGGACGGACGACAGTGGCGATAGCGTGGCTTAATGGCGAGCCAATTAAACCACCATGCCGCACCATAGCGACGATACATACGTACTCTTATGGATCTACTCGGATATTCAACGTAATTTTTTATAAACTAAAAGGTCGAAAGTAGTTGGATGAGACTTCCTTTGTTTTGTCAAGTTCAAAAATTAAACATACAAGGCAATTTGTGAGGTATGTATTAATACATATGTATGTATGTAAGGCTTTCGCAATTATTCACTGCTTTAGCGAAAAAGAGTGTACGGATTCTTCGTTCTAGGCGACTTCGCTTCACTTAGCCGTATTTATTATAACGTATACATATTCGTATTAAAAATATTTATTGTAAATTAACTACAAATTATTAATAATCTGCTCTATGATGCTGACTTAAACCAACTTGTAAATTTTGTAATAATCACTATATTGTAAACTGGTTTTGAAAAGAGCAACACTAGAGTTTCTTGCCCGTTCTTCTCTAGTGAAAACCGCATTCCGAACCGGGTGGTAGATAAAAAAAATGACTGAATCTACGCGATGTTGAACATTTTAATGAATTCAATAAATTATTTTCATTTCATATCATATCATTACATTATCTTTAAACTCTGGCGTAAATACAGAGTTGTTATAAGTTTGACGTATATCTGAGTCTCGTATGTTTGTCTGTAGGTTCCTAGGTTTTAAACAAATTATCCTTATATTTATTGTACTGATAGTAATTGAATTAAGTTGCAAATAGAATATATTCAACGGGTTTAAATAATGTCGCCGAAAACCGTATACATGCAACAGACTGTATCAAAAATACGGAATTCTTGCGTCTAATGATAAGACAGGTTCCTAACATCGACGTATGGTCGTTATATTTTACAAATATTCTACCACCAGATGCAGCTTTTCCAGTAATAACTCTTACCAAACGAAAATGTTTAACACCTTACTTCATGCCTTCTATGTGACATAGCATTACTACAGGGCTGTAGTACCATCAAAGCGAAGAATGCAAATGGTCACAATAGCTAAAATGTTATATATTGATGACATATTCCATTTAGCTTAGCTTAGCTTTGTTGATTTCAGCAAATTTCCGGAAAGGATGCTACAAACATACGAGTGATGTATAATTTTTCTAATCGTGCAGTACTCAGATCAAAGTCATTAGATTCGGAAATAATGCAGTCCGCAATCTTAGGAGTTCATAATTTAACTATCCCATTATTACATCCCAAATATCAATATATTGCATTCATTTACATTTCGCAAATCTAAAATATAGAGGAAACGTTGATTAAAATTGATATCATTGAATATTCCCCTTATTTGTGCAATGCGTCGAAATTCGGGCGATAAGCAATCAAAGCTCATACGGTGATATCACAGCCACTGATAATTATAATACATTAACAATGGGTTCCACGGTGAAGCTCGCTTATGCGATAATCCTTGCCTCAACCCACTTACACCATTTATTATTTTAATATCCGCCTTTCATTTTTTATAATTTTACCATCTGCTACATGGAATGACGGCATCTAGCAAAACATGGATGACACTGGCGCCGATTCGACCTGGTGAAAAAAGAAGAGGCCTATGACCAGCAGTGGTGAAATAAAATTGTAGTGAAATTATAATATCGTTCTATACACTAATCCCTTTTGCATTATTTTTTTATGCAGTGGAATGTCAGTCTATCAGTTTACTGGCTTTGACACATTTTGGCTGTATCCCACAGGGGTAAACACACAGTATGGATATTAAACAATTTGCCTGCTCCAATCCAATTCCAATCCTGTCATACTAATTTTGCTTCATATACCTTCATCAAGTTTTTCCTACATTCCGATCTGTTCAGGGTACTAGGTGTACCTCGATAAGTTTGGGGGGCTCCGATCAAATATATAAGTACTTGGGTGGAATTGCGTTGATCTAGTGAACTTTTAAAGTTATCTCTTACACAACAATTTTTTAAGCCACTTCAAAAGTTAAGTCAATAATTTCACATAATTGTACTAAATACGTGTATACTTTACAAATTATAAAGATAATAAACATCGTACTGATTTTAATTTAAAAATAATATTCCGTGTTTATACCTATTATGTAGTTTTAATTGTCTTCATAACTATACATGATGAATAATTTAATTTATTAGTTTTATCGATTGAATTAAACAGGCGATATTTTAAAGCTCCCTTGTGGCAAACTGGCATGCAATATAAATTATTAGTCACTTTCATTAATCGGCATATACATATATGAGAAATCAGTGCAATAAAAACCTTTGAAAAATATACTTCGAGAAACTGTTTCATTTGATTATCCGGGGTTTTTTTTTATTCCAATGAATGTCTAGACGTGCAGATCGTTCGCCTGATGGTAAGCGATACGACAACTCATAAACAGTAGCAGAACCAAACAACACCTCGAATCACAAAGCAATGCTTGGCATTCCACTGCGCTCGCCATCCTGAGACATAAGATGTTAAGTCTCAATATGTCCAGTAGTTACTCTGGCTATAATGTCCTTCTATCCGAAACACAACAGTGCTCCTACAATGCTGTTTGACGGGAGAAATAGACAATGCGGTGGTACCCACCCAGGCAGTCTCTCACATATGAGAGACCTACCACCCGTACTGACTCTACAAAAACGATACAAACTTCAAATGTTCGGACGCCGTACGTAAAACTTCACTAATGTGCCTGACACTCCATAAAATGTTGTAATATTTTATCGTATGTTGGAAACATACATAGATTAAGTTCGGAGAAAATGATAAGTATAATAAAGAATAGTATTAGAAGTATAAATCATATATCTTTTTCCTGACATCGAACATCCGAACATTCGAAGTTCGTATCGTTTTTAAAGAGTAACCCGCTCGCTTGGTCCAGACACGCCACGGCACTTGATGGTAAGTGTGATGCCAACAAAAACTTAGCGCTATGTAATTATCTTTTGCCGTATTATACAAAAATAAGCTAACGTTTCAATGTTCAGGATAATAGACAGGGGAACCTCTAGAGCCAGCTGATGATGAAAACTTATTTTCACATAGCTTGGCACATTTTTAGTATGGGACATCATGTGAGATTAATCAATCCATAAATATTTCACGCAATGCCAAAGAACAAAGCTCACAAGCAGTATATACCGGGTATCTCAAGACTGCTACCGAAAACGAAGCCGGGTGGTAGTTTTAGTGGCTACAAACACAATGCAATTAAAAATTTCGCCTAGAAACGCGACAATTTTTTTTTACGATTTTTTAAATATCGTTATTTTTGGGTGGTAAATCCATAGTTTTTGCTTAAATAATAATTTAAACTCTTTTATACCTTAGAGTATTTATAAATAAAAGGGTATATACTATTATTTTAGGAAAAAATGTATTTACCACCCAAATATTGCCATAGGAAAAAAAATAAAAAAAAATTGTCGCTTTTTTTTTGCAACTTTTTCTGTTGCATTGTGTCTGAAGTCGCTTAAACTACCACCCGGCTTCGTTTTCGGTAGCAGTCTTGATATACCCTGTGTACTACCAACAGTGGTTAGATACATATAACCCATAGTATGCCTATGTTCAGCATTGGATCTCCTGTGGCTGAAGAGAGAGACTCATAAGGTTGAGGCATAACGCTTGCAGTGTCAACAGAAATAATTCACAATCTGAATAAAATATGTGTGTGCCGCTTTATTAAAATATATGGGAATACGCGCGTTATAAAATCATAATCTTAAAAATTCCGATCCGGAGTACAGAAAGCTTGTCAGTATCATTCTTACAGCTTGATCTGAGTAATTCATAATTCGAAAAAATCTTGTGTTTGGAGCATACTGATAGTGTATGGTATTCCGGACTTTTCTGTGTTAATTATATGAATTCAGATTATGAATCCGGAGAAAGAACGTATAATGTTTTAGAAATAGCAAGTAACCGCTAAAGAATACACCTTTAACACAAAAATAGGTCTTTGAAAAATAATAATTAAATGGTAGTAGGTACGTGAGCTACTTATTAATTTTGTAAAGTCATTACCGATAACAATTATAAAATATAATACTTTGATATAAAAGACTATTTAAAATAATTAATATTTCACAAAATATAAAGTAATGTTTTAATACCTTATCAAAATTTAGGGCTTGCCTACTTTGGGACCCACATTTTGGATACTTATTTAACTGTAAAATGTGTACCCTGTATTCTGTACTTTCTTGGAGGTTTGCCGCAATAAATTTATTCTTATTCTTATTAAAATTAAATTGATCATCTCCAACTCTTTCGCACTCACATCACACCACATCAGTAAAAGCAAGAGAGCATATGAATTCTCAAAAAGTCCCAAAAACGATCAACCTCACGGTAAATTTTAAATAAACAGCAACACCGTAATTCAAAGTACACAACAAAACATCAACTGTCAACAACATAAATCCGCAAGTGAAAATAAATAAAACAACATGAACCAACACATAATATGGTTGGCTATCAACACGACGACGTAATGACGCCTAACCAAAAGCTGATAGCCGGCTGTGTTTCCGGAGTCATGACCAGGTTCATCACCCAACCCCTGGACATCATCAAAGTGAGGACCCAACTCCAAAATAAACCTTTAACGAAGGAGGAGAAAGCACAATGGTTCAGAACTACGAGAATGATCTTGAGAGAGGAAGGAATCACTGCGTTCTGGCACGGACACAATGTGGGACAAATACACTCTATACTGGCTGTGAGCAGTCAGTTTTACGCGTACGAAATATCCACCAAGTACATGAGGAAGACTTTTGGTGATAGCAAATACAAGTAAGTGTATCGCAAGTTTTGATATCCACGATATAAGACTCATGTATCACACAAGATGTACATATGTGACGGTTGTCATCAGTAAGTAGTCACATTGTATAGTTCTGACCCCCACACTAAGATACAGTCTTGTGTCGTGGGTATCAGGAACTACGAGAGACTTTGCGGTCTCACATACACCCAGAACCGAAACAAATGCTTATGGTTCACACAAATATTTGCCTAGGTGCGGGGACGGGGGATCAAAACACTGTCAGTCATTATTGCTCATAAAATTTTTGTAGGCGCTTATTTGTAAACTTGATGTCTATAAAAATTAAAGGTGTTAGGAAATAATTTAAACTTTCTCCTAATATTTCTTAGCTAAATTTGTGTTATTCCAATGCACAATCAATGTTGTTATTAATTAGGAAAGGTATATTAATATTTTTCATTTCATTATTCGTACATTATGTTCATTTTAATGTTATGTAATTTGAAGGGGAATAGCAATTGCGTATGTATAAAAATTGCTCGTTGTTATAAGCAAGCGCTACACGTAGGGCCCATAATAATTGTTTTATTTAATAAAACAATTATCTTGCCCCGCATATCCTTATATTAAATAATATATTCTAATATTGATAACTAAAAGAAACTGCCAGACCATCTTAAGTCTCTATAAAGATACTTATGACCGCTTACTGACAGAATAACGGCCGCAATCAGAGACGTTTAATATCAATGAAATGGTTCCATAATAGTGATTATTTTCGTAAAATCTAAACTAAGTTATGATTTAATTGAAATTAAATGTCTCAGAGTGGCAGTAACTCAGTAACGCGATTCACTTGCGTGGTTTTAAATGACGAGTTTTGCAACAACGCATAAGGAGGTCGCTATCCTCGAAGATACCTACTAATATTCCACCATCTTATCCCTTCAATTCCAGACCCATCCTGGAATTCATGTGCGGGATATTCGCGGGATGCTGCAGCGGTGCTCTCATCATGCCTCTAGACGTGATTCGAGTGCGACAGATGATCGTAAAGGAACAGTATCCGAGCATCATCAAGGGTGCCAAGGAGGTCTACGCTACTGGTGGCTTATTGGCGTTCTATCAGGGATTGAATGCTTCATTACTGCAGGTTTGCTATTTTACATGTATTACAGTTTATGTCATAGTAGCGACCCGCCCCGGCTTCGCACGGGTGCGATGCTTATTTACGACATCACATTAGAAACCTCTAAAAGTATTAGTTTTGCTCTTCTGTATTCTACATATAAACATTCCTATTGAATCAGACTGGTGGTAGGTCTCTCATATGTGAGAGGCCACCTGTATGTACCACCGCAATGTCTATTTCTTCCGTAAAACAACCGTGTAAACGCACTGTTGTATTTGACTTGATTTTTTTTTTATTTGATTGAAGGTCATTGTAGCCAGAGTAACTACTGGACATATTGAGACTTAATATCTTATTTCTCAGGATGGCGATCGCAGTGAAATTTTGCTACTGTTTTTGAGCGGTCGTATCGCTTACCATCAGGCGAACGGCTTGCTCGTCTCGCCATTCAATGCAATTAAACAAAAAAAAAACATAACTATCTATTTAAAAAAAACAGCTTTATGAGTTTTCAACCGACCCTGGTCGCTTACGATCAATTTAAATCTTAATCCCCTGACCATATACCCCATGATTGATCATAATTTGTTGGCTAACAGCCCAGTCCTTATGAAATCGCCACACATTTATTCGATTTTTGATTTCCAGATGGGTCCAGCAGTAGGAATATCCTTTGGGGTGTTTAACCTCTTCCAGTCGATGATATTGGCCCTGCTTGACGACTGTCGGGGTGAGACTTGCAAGCGTGCCTCTGGGAACATCTACAAGCCTGAGAACTTGCTGGTTGCCAGCACCGTTGCAGGGTCTGTGTCTGGGTTCGTCTCCAAGGCATTGACGTATCCCTTCGACCTCGCCAAACGAAGGATGCAGATTAGTGTAAGTGAAATATATTCGCCTTATCTGTTCGGAGATAAAACATAAGAGGAATAGTGATTTTGATTTCGGAAACCTCACTGTACTTCACTAACTTGACTAGTAAATGAGGCGACTTAGTAAATAATTTTAATTGAGAATAGTTCAGAATAGATTCCTTAATCATCAGATGAGTATTTGAGAATGTTATGGACACCTCTTTAATTTTTAATTTATTTACGTTATACTAGCCTTTTCAATCTACAACAGCAGTATATTATTTCGCGTACTGTTTTTATACAACTTTGTGAAACTCAATCTGGCTACCGTCCTTTATACTGCTTCCGCGTCCCGTTCTGTTATATCCTGTCCTGGCACTTCACATTCTACCTTGTCACAAGTCATGTATTGTTGATCTCACAATACCAAATTTATCGCGATATAAAGTAGCCCTTATTTTTATCCAAGGTTTCTGAAATTACCGTGTACAAGACTAATATACCAAACTTCTAACAATCATTGTTTTAGGTTTTGTTACATTGATACAGTCCCTTGTAATCATCTTTTCATATATCATCCATGTACAGCCATCGATCAGTTAGTTACAAATTCGTTGTACGTATAGATAGACATAGAACAAAAAATATCGGAAAATATAATTATTTTATTAGACATTAATTAAACAATAAGCCTTAAAACTGATATAATTACTCAAAAATAACAAAATTTTTTACTTACAATCTATCACCAATGTCTAGGCCCAACTATTGGAAAGTTGACAATTCCACTTTCCCCGCCAGCTTTTACTTGACAACATGATGTGTATATGTCTACTCGGAACTAATCAACAAACAATAGTATCGTAGAATCCTATTAGTTGCAGAATATATGGTTATTTTGATTATTTATCAGTAGTACCGACAGTTTCCTAGTTATGCAAGCTTCCGTGCGGGATGCGGGCTTTATTATAGCAGCAGAATTTCTTCGCCCGAGGTCTTGCCGACGGCGTTCGTTAGTAACGGGTTCAGTGTTTCGACTTGTTATGGGAGGAATATACTTAAATGATTGATGTATGTTATTGCACCTCATAAAGTAGTTACGCGAAATAATTTCCGCACTGTTTCTTGTTTATTGCTTATCAGGAATAAGGGGACTTTTGATGCTATAGTGTTGTGTTATTTTCGTATTTTTTAAATTATTCTCTTATCATTATTCCGATACATAACTGTTACAATTATATTATTTTTAAATATTACCAAAGATTTAAGTAATGCAAAAACTCACATTTTGAAACAAATACGTTTTGCTGTAACGTTTTTTTAAATCTCTATATTAGTTTACTTCACTATGTTTTTAATAATATATTTTAAAAATACTAAGCTTGACACATGCATTCACAGACCCACAAAGACGACGTTAGATACCAAGTTCCAAGCACCTCGAAGAATCTAGCAAGCTGTTCCCAACTAACAGAGTGTTTGCTGCAAATGTACAGGATTGAAGGCATCAAAGGCCTCTATAGAGGCTGGAAGGTGACCATATACAAAGCCCAGTTGACCAGCATGGTCGCTTTTACCACTTACGAACTAATCTGTTATGGGTTGAGGGAGCTGAAGTCACCAAAAGTATAAATATTTTTGTAATATCACAGTTGCTTCAAAACGTGGAACTTGTATTTTAAATTCACAACTGAAGGTTTAACAAATAAATATTTTATTCGAAAATTACTCATTTTATATTATTATATTTTAATGTAAATTTCTGTAAAGTATTTCCCGGGTAACCTGATTTCTAGAATGTGAATAGATGTAATTTACCTATACATATAGTGTATTATCTATGGATGTAATCGTACGGTCTTATTAATAGACAATTTTTTAAACCTATTTGAGCTCGAATGTGTAGACCTTTTCGAATGACTTTTGATTTCACTTTGAGCGAAGAATAAAAACATTCGATAACATAATAAGGTTTCTGTCTATGAATAAAACCGTGTTCGTATTTATACCTATTTGAAATATAGTGAATGGGATGTAAGTTGAACAGAAACCTTTTGGAGTTTATTTACTATTTGATTCTTATTTATGCCCATTAACATAAAACAATTGTAGATTTCAATAATGACTTGGGACGATCAATTGTTACATAAAAAGTACTCTGTTGTAAGTCAACTTTCATTTTAAAAACGATCATGTTGTATTTTATTGCATGGCTTTTAATTGAAGATTGAAAAAATACAACTTAACTATCATTCTTATGAAATAATGCTTTTTTTTAATAGCTGCTGTCGTAGATGAGAGCTTTGTTTATTGATTATTATTTATTTATTTACGTGATTTTGATCGTTTTCGTACTATGTTATAATTGATAGCCCTTTATGTACTACGTTAATTGTTTCGTCTTATATTCCCTTCTAAACGGTTGACGTTCATATTATCATTGTTCAAATGATATATTCGTTTAAAATCTTTATTTAAATATTTATATCTATCATTATAATCAAATAAATCTTAATGTCTTTCTATTTATAAGAAATCAAAAAACGACAAATCAATAAAAGACTTTTGTTAAAAATATAACCGCATCTTTATTTTCTTTGGTTACTTAAGATTACTTTTACAGCTATGGTATCTATACAGAATACTGGTAACATTTCACGCTCGTGGAACAGACTGTTTTACTGATTATTTGGAATTAACATGTATTTACAAACTTCCTGGAAATTTGATTTTCTATTTCAATTCAAATTGGCTACTTAGTTTGATGTCTTCACAAAACTTAATTACCCTTGTTCATAGTTAGTATACAGGGTATATCGAGACTGCTACCGAAAACGAAGCCGGGTGGTAGTTTAAGCGACTTCAGACACAATGCAACAGAAAAAGTTGCAAAAAAAGCAACAAATTTTATTTTGTTATTTTTTTCCTTTGACCATATTTGGGTGGTAAATACATTTTTTCCTAAAATAATAGTGTATACCCTTTTATTTATAAATAATCTAAGGTATAAAAGAGTTTAAATTATTATTTTAGCAAAAACTATGAATTTACCACCCCAAAATGACGATATTTAAAAAATCATAAAAAATAATTGTCGCGTTTCTATGCAATATTTTTAGTTGCATTCTGTTTGTAGTCACTAAAACTACCACCCGGCTTCGTTTTCGGTAGCAGTCTTGAGATACACAGTATAAACATATTGTAGCTATTGGATATTTCGTCCCTTTCAAACGATTTTTGAATTTCGTTTAACCGAAGAAGACAAAATATTCGATATTTAAAATAGGTTTATAAATTGTTTATGAATAAGGTTGAAAACAGTCTGTCACACGTATTGTTAAGGCAAAAACAGAAAATGATGCACGCCTTCTCATTTTTTAAACCTACGCCTCATTTTCAAATCATTATTGTTCCGATGCGCTTTCTGGGTTGAAATGGCCGTGTAACTTGTAGAAATTGCTTGAAAAGTGATTCTTGCACCATCATCTGTTTCCAACTAATTTGATGGACTCTTGGTTTATCGAAGTCTTCATCCTCCAACTACGATAGTATGAGATGCATTGTACTTAAGGTTATCTGTGGACAAAATAATTTGGTGAAATAGCAATCAAAAACTATTACTTAAATAAGATCAGAGTCTAGAGGCTCGTCAGACTTTGAGACTCTGACACTGTTATGTTTCAGGTTGAAGGACATTGTAGCCAGAGTTACTAATAGTCATATTGAGACTTAACATCTTATGTCTCAGGATGGCGTGCGCAGTTGAATGCCGAGCATTGCTTTGTAATTCAAGGTGTTTTTTTGATTTTGCTACTGTACATGAGCGGTCGTATCGCTTACCATCAGGCATGAAAGGCATCGTCTGGCCATTAATTGCAATAAAAATTCGATACAATTTTTTGGGTGGCCAAAATTCAGTTGACTTTTAATTTCTAAAGAATAAGGCGTAGAAGAAACAGCCAAAACAATACCAACCGTAATCTAATTCAATAAAATTCTACAATCAGTTCCAGCCGTGCGACGCCTCGCTCTCCCACCCGTGGCTCTCTTCGTGGTGGTGGTGGTGCTCGTGGACAGGCACGATGACCTTCTTCTCGACCTCAACGTGCTTGATGACAGGCACCGGGACGTGCTTGATCACGGGCACCGGGACGTGCTTCACTACAGGCACTTCTTTGATGACCTGCACCTCCTTGATCACTGGCACGTGGACAGGCACGTGGACCTTGGACACGTGGTGGTGGTGGATCGTGTGGATCTTGTACGGGACGTGGATCGTCACGTGTTTGCTGTGGAGAGGTTAATTGTTAGTTTGAAGAGGTATGACAACTTAAGATGATACATTGAAATTATGCGTACAGTTTATTCCAATTAGGAAATGAATGCAATCTGCTGTGTATATACTAATAGGTCATTTAAAATAACCGTGATTATGCTAACGCAAAATATTATTGATATCAATGTTTATTACAATGTTCATAAACATTCTAGTAATATACGGTCCGTTGATGTAATAGCTTCATAGTAGCACGTAGGGTGTAAGAACGTAAACTCATATAAAATATAGGAGTTTACTATTCTCACCCCTTCCATATTTGTATTACGATGCTACCCAAAAGCAGCTTAATTCATTAATAAAATAATTCCTACAGTATACCAATGATACCTAAAACTAACGATTTAGAACCAAGCACCAATGATCAATATTCTCAACCGATTAGCCATAAAATCGGTGTACCATTACGTGATCTAAAACCAACGACAGCGAGTATTTGAATTGGCGCATTACAATAGCGATCTCATTCATACGCAACGCTCGTCGTATCATTTGGTGACGCAGACCTACCGTGACTAAGGCAATGGGTGCAACAGCTCGTAATTATTCAACACGCGATACTGTCCTTCACGACTTGGATATAGGTAGACAGACGGGTAGGGTTGAGTAAGGTAAGGGTTCAAGGCGTTAGGTTGCCGCATCAATAATAGAAGGCATGGTGAGGGTTTCGATTGCATCGCTGTTAACGATCAATAGGTGCAGCTTGGAAATCCTGGTATATATATGCAAGTATAATAAAGATTAATTGTAGAAGTTGGCTGTGACCAATTTCTACATGTGCGATCCACAATTTCAGAGATTGTATATTATTAACCGTGATACCTTTTAAGTTAATCAAAAAATTCGACCAATTATTGTTTAAAATTTATTAAGGGGTTAGGGGTAGTCAGGATTTTGATTTGATTGATTTTAGATGAATCTCCAAGGACTTATGATAGTCACCGCAAGGACCTTTTTTTGGAACTGAGTCAACACAAACAGCAACTTTGGAAATTATATTTTTTTTTCAAGTTTTCGTGACTTCAAATGAAAACATTGTGTAATAATGCCATATTATTACTTTTGTAAAATAACATGATTTCAAAGCAAAAAAAAAAAATTACTGAAAATTCTCATTTTTTCGTGTTTCTGACTACCCCTAACCCCTTAATTTGTCCTTCTACCGCTATAGAAAACAAGTAAGATAGGTACTATGTATTTGTATAATAATATTAATGACTATTACACCGTGCAAGTTGCTTCACCTTTAATATAATTAAATATGTTGAGAAATTCGTTGCAATTTCAAAAAGGCGCGATAATAATCGGCTAGTTAACCCACATGCTCACTATTACGTTTCATTAAATTAAAGTGTTTTTATACACCTTTGCTAAAGTGCGTGTTTGTGTACCAACGTATATGATCGACTTTTATAATTATAGAGCATGTTTTGTATGTAAGTCTACCACTTGAATAAAATGCGGTATACTTCAGCAATAAAGAGATAAGTATAATGCACTTGAATGCTAGGAAATATCGGAAAAATTACAACTGATCTACATACGTTCTGACTATTATAATAATCCGTAGATCCACGAATTCACTCTCATTAATGAAGATTAAAAATAAGTCGCGCTTAGTGCTCTCGTAATCATTACGTGTTCGAAAATTAACCGACTCTAAATTTCAAAGCTAAGTTCTCGATCTTGGGAATCCTGTGTACCTGTGTACCAGATTTCACTTAGATGGTATTACGCAGTAATGGGAACACAAATAGGAAGGCTGTTAAGCTCCGCGGAGCTTGTAAAGTTTAGCGTGTGTGAGTGGCGGAAGCGAATGACTTTCACTCAACAGGTTACCCGGATATGAGCGCGGGCGATGGTGATTCAACTGTCACAGGGCGACGTGTTACCGTGGGACACGCGCTTTTTATGAGAAACAAACTGATCAACCATGATAGCACAAAACAATGGAATGCCAAACAGCCAGAACTGCAAACTAGATTTTTTTTATGTCAGTCTTGATGTTTCACATTTCGCATTGATTTTGGTTAATAGTTTTGCGGGTTAATTAAATTGCAAAAACTTTAGAATATACGTGGGACTCCATGGTTCGGTGTAATTTTATGATTGCTACTTGGGATATAAGCTAACACGATATGCAGTGTGCTGTAGTCTCATCACTATGACTAATTAAAATATGAGCTGGCTTGCCTCATTATTTCCCGTGCTCTATAACCTAATTTGAGAGTCTTGGAAATATTTTATCAAATTGTAGGCATCAGTTTTAAGTACCTTCACAGCAAAAGCGCATGACAATAATCATTCACTATCAGGAAGACTACTAACTCGTATGTCAACTATATTGCGAAACTCACTGCCTATTTCAAGCCCCAATTATCAAGAGCACAAATCACAGTGATATTCGATTACGCGTACGCATTGGTATGTATCGCGGTGCACTATCATCTTATGAATTGTATCGCATAACTGGATTATCGATACAATCACCTTTCTCTTGGCGATTTAGCACTGGCGTCATCGTGACGGATTGCCGTCGTGGAAATAACAAGCGATAACCGATCCGCGGGTTACACTTGCTCATAACAGCTTCTGTAAGTATATCACGACTCGCGTGCGAATTTAATTGTTTATGTTTATCTTTATTCGAACAATTGTGAGGTTATTGTTTTATTGATTAATTATCACAAATTATACTTTGGTCCCAAAAAATCGATCTTCGGTTTGACCGTGGAATTAATTGTGTCTCACTTTAACCTACACTTTAAATGACAATTAAACAATTACAGAAACAAAAATATAAGACGTTGAAGTCTCTTTGTTTTTATTGTTCTTTCTTTACATTTTTTGCATAAGTATTCTGGAGGCACATTTGGGCTTTTAACCTGTGGAGAGTGGAGCTTTGTGTCTCATTTGGGTGAAATTTTGTTAAAAGATTTTTGTAATTGTAATTTGTGAGCATCGTTGCCATAAGTTCTATGAGAACTCTGCTTCTCATTTGAGAGTACCGAGGCAAGGTTACGTACGTTTACTGAGAAAGCTGAGTGACTGCATTCGATACGAGTATTAACAGTAATAACACTGTCTCGTCTGGTGATTAAGAATTATCTCTCGCCATTCTACGCAATCACGATTTCAAAGCGGCATGCTATATGGGCGTTGAATTGTAAGATCGTAACTTAGATATGGAGTTGTAATTATATTTTGAAGAGGGTAGGTTACATAATTGTTTCAATTTGTTCAGCGACATGCCTAAAGTAAAGTACAGAGCAATCTAACAAATATAGGAGATAATAATCGCTTAACAAGCGATGTTTTATTTGTTAAATTACCAACGGCACTTGTCACTAAGCCAATTTAAATAGAATAGTAAACACTAATGAAATTACAAAATACAACTAACAATATAAAGTCGCCACTAGTAAAATAGAATAAGTGTGCGTCAAGTGTTCCTCTTCAGTTACGCAATGCTCTCTCGCGGGCAAATGCTTAATGTTCTATTACGTGGATTTATATAACCGATGCATTAAACGTACTACATAATTTTATAGTTAATCTTGTTTGTGAAGGTCCGCCTGTTCGTTTTTTGTTCATATAACAGTAATGTTTGCTGGCTGACGTGTTCACTCACATAAACATGGGCCATTTCTTCGTAGCTTAAAGTATACCGGTGTAATGGTACATACATAAACTTAAGCCTTTTTTCCCATGAGGGGTAGGTAGAGGATCAGGTAACCCACTTTTGCCTTGTATGTTCCGTCCCATGATGTGATAGGAGCCTATCGCTATATATCACCCTAATTTTTGACTCCGCAAATAGTGGATTGAAAAATTCCGTAACAATTTGCCCAACCCGGGAATCAAACCAGAGTCGTCAGCTTTGTTTGTAAGTGTAATGATTTTCTAATTTCAATATATTCTTTATCCGGATTGCATTTTGCTTACCATCAGGTGCAGTCTCGGTAATTTGAGGTGTGGAAGAGAAATGTCAGGAAGGCACCTTTATAAATGGCAATTGCTATAAGAATTATGTAACGTGTTAATGCCATTTGATTGACAGTGTAAAATTGTATGAATGGGCTTAACATGCCAAATTAAGGTAAGTTTAACGAAGAATTGAAAGGTCGTGAATGCATACCTGGGATTTAAATAATGAGATAAAAGCAGTTAAGCAATCGCTAAAACTGAAAGGATATTTATGAAAACAAGTTTTATAGTATTTAGCATTTTCCTAGAACATTAAATTAGCTCAAACTGCAGCGGGAAGTGAAGAAAATGATAGTTTTCCAGATAACGTAAACAAGAAATACGCGATACCACCTTTATGGATGATATATCATTATAACCGCATCTTTTAACGCACAGATACTAAATTTTTACACATTAAGGCTCAGTTGCACCAAGTAACTTTGCCAATACCTTTGCCTATGAAAATGTCATCGCCATACATTTGAGATGACCTTGCGAATGTATGGAATTGACAGTTTCAAGGGCAAAGGTATTGGCAAAGGTAGTTTGTGCAATTGAGCCTTATTTAATTATCTGACACTTCGGCCTCATTCATATATAATTCAAATTAGGTTTATGCAGTGTCTATGAACAAAGGAATTTGTTGACGGAATATAATAACTCATCCAATGAGGAAATATATTATTTTTTATGATTGCCTGTTGATGGGATGGGTTGTTGGGATGTTGATGACAAATCAACCCAAAATTATGAATGGCTATGGACCAATAAATTTCTGAATTTATCAGGTAAATGACAAATCTATTACAACTTTATTTATGCAGATTATAATAAAAATAAAACAGGGATCTATATCATAGGAACTCGACTAACATTTAAAATTAAAATTAAGCCATTGAGATAAGTCAGCCAGGCGACAATTTGCCACAAGTAAAATTGGAATGCGTGTTACACAACCGCTAAGAAATTTCACTTAGCTATTATTTTAATTATCGCTATTAAAATTGCAAGGAAACGAGATTATATGCAAATTTGTATCCGTTTGAGGTCAGTGCATAATCGAGTATATCTCGGTAGTCGGGGTTCATATACGTAATTTGCTTGTGCCGTCAAATTACAACCGCATATTAAGCTCACAATGTATTGCATAATATTAATATGTTCAAAATTACCGGCTGTCTGGTTACTCACGCTTATTTATCATTGTAGATTCAAATTAAATTGCGTTACTTTTTTAATTATAGAGTTTGATTTATAGTGCGGTCACTTTAACATCATTTATATTCCTATTTCATTATTATTTGGGGAGGCATATGAATATCTCCCAACATGGATGTCCACCAATAATGATATTGAATGTCAATTAAAACATAAATGAAAGGCTGAATCTGTTTCTAATTACTTTAAATATCGTGAGGTTTGTTGGGACAGTACAAAAATCTTTCCCCGATAAAACGATGCGTTTATAAATGAGTGTGAAATCGAATACGAGATCTCCGTCTGTATGGTTCGCTAGTTACTAGGCCATTGGTCAGAAAACACGACGGTATTATGCAAAAAAATACCCAAAAATATCCTGGTCCACTTACATCACGATGCAGTCGCATATTGCAGTCATTTTGCAAACCGCAGTTATCTTAATTTCGTGCATTTTAACTGTATCATGTTAATTGTCGTTGTTTAACTACGTGTTGTTTTTAAATGTGTTTCGAATGACCTTGAAGTTACAAGTCTGCGATTTTTATACTTTTTCTATTTAGATAGTATTATAATAAGTTCATTGCCGTTGTTTCTTTTGTTTCGGCTAGCTTATCTATAGAGATGTTTCAATGGACACGGTAATGCGGAATGTAATGAGATGTTTTTAAATTAAGAGATTATTCAAATTATACCGCATTTACTTTTGCATAGACTTGCTTAAAGTGAGTCATATTAACCTAATTTAATCGTTTTACATAGACGGTGTAATTTTATGAGCGATAGTTTCAATCATAATAATTGCTGTATTCGGTATTTTAAATATTTAAATTATATAAAATGCACTCTTATTCCCTCGCTACTTTTTAACGGACCAAGGAATTTCTTATCTTTGCCTTGACTTGCATTTGATAATATTAAAAAAAACACTTACTGTCCACCGCCACCACCGGGAGTTGGGGAAGCGACCACCACTGCGAGTACAACAGAGACGAGCTGGAAAAAAATCACTTCCTGTTAGTAAATAATTCAAATAACACATTATTTATTTAATTTAAAAAGTGATATAATATATAATAGATAATAATTTATGTATTTTGATGAATTTTAAATGAATAGTGTTGCATTTTTTAAATTTTGAGATTGTTTAGAAAACAGATAACAAATAAATTCCAAAAAGTTTGCATTATTGAACAATTATTTTTTTCAAACAGGCATGGATTAAAAAACGCATTCGGTTATTCGAAAATAGAACGATGTGTGTTCTAAACGTGATATAATTTACAATTAGTACACTCACAGCGAGTTTAGCGTACATCTTGCTTGTTTTTTGCCGGACTGATTCAATACACTTGGGCTGTAGTCTGAATGACTTTCTACTTACTGACTCCGACCACCAAGCTTATATAGTGACCATTTGCGAGCCAGTATTGCATAATGTTGCCCCTTGGTTCATCCCTACTTGCAGTTCCTATGCGGCCGAATTCGAAAGGCTCCACATTAGCCACAATCGAGAGTAGAAAGGTGCTCTCGAAACTGGCAGTGCTATTTGGTGGGGTGCTCAGCTGGGTATCGTGTCACATTATTTTCCAGCATGTGTTTGTTGTGTGCGTTAATGTGGTTTTTGAAAATGTCTCGTAATATTTAATTTTGGAATTAGTGTATACGGTAGTGCATCTGTGTTGAGAGTTCAGCATTTTCATTTATACAATTATGAATGAATTAGTGGATCGTATGTCGGCCGTGTTGTTAGGGAAGTATGCCTAAATCGATCTAGTTAGTTTCAATTACATATTCACTAAAGGTAATATTATTACAAGTGGATTATATTCTTCTTATAACGAGAATATTGTGTTATATTTGTAAAAAAAATGATCTTGTATTAAGTAATGTTATCTTTGTTGCGAAAAATTATCATTATTTGATTGTCAATTCAAATACATCCATGTTTTATAATCTATATGATACATGATATATATTTTAGCCTATTCATTGTTATCGACTATTACAACTTTGGCAGAAAATATGTGTTTTATAAAATGATAATCATATATAAGAAAACAAATCGTTTGAATTATATTAATTGTAAAAGAGCGATAAATCAATCAGGCTTGTGTAATAAGCGAACATAATTCAAAGTTATGATCCGGCGCGATGTAATGATTATCATCCATTACACTAACTCGTGTCATATGATACACATAATAAACGCTATTACAGTGTTACGATGTATAATCCGAGGAATTTCGTAATAACAAGGATTTCCTATGACTGGCAAAATACTTTGTAAGAGGCTATCGCAGCAGTGGGATCCTATAGGCTGTGATGAAAGGGTACCTATGTTAGGATAAAATTTACTTTTAAGTACTTAGCCTGTTGCTATCATGCAAGTATAAAAGATAGCTCCTTATGAGCTGATCCAAGTATTTCATTATATGCCAAGTATTCCTTAAACTTATGACTATCGCACATACTTGGTAATATAATATTTTTTTTCTGAATTTGTAATGAATGTATGTGTTTGTGCAGTTCCACGCTGAGCATAGGGCATCCAAGGATCACCAGAAAGCTGTTAGAAGCGGTCTGCACCCGATCTCTTTGGTGAATCAGATTGGGCTTAATAAGAATGCCAAAAGCCAGCAAGGGTATTCTATTTCTTGCGATTAAGGAAAAAAATATATTGCAGGAATTTGCTATAAAAAGGCCGCTTCCAACAGGTGGGGAAATCGTAGGAATAAATAAAAAAAAATTGGTTGGACCGACAAACTAGAAAACAGGTCACCTGCTGGTAAGTGATCATTGCCACCCATGAACATCCACAACGTTCGGATCATGGGTGTGTTACCGGCATGTCGAATCGGGAGGAAAGCGCGAAGGAAAAAGAATGGGAAATATGAAACGCGACAGCAAAATATACAGACAAAATAACTAAGTAACTAGTTATTTTTTTAGCAGTGGAGTTTCTGTGTGTTGATGATTCCTAGATAATGTAGTTATTTTATGTATATATTTTAGTGTTACTTTATTTAGAGCATCGCAATTGCGGCCGCAGTGGTTTTAGGTCCTGTAGGTCCTGAGGGGCTGGGCTATAATAACAGCTAGCTAGCTAGCTATTGTCCGTCTCTACCCTTATTTTTCAGAAAATATGTTTTTTATTGTTTGCAGCATGTTTGCTTATAAGTGGTTGTGCAACACGCACAAAACTTGTTTAAGTGTTGGAAGATGTCCTAATTATGTATTATTATAACAATTGTTAATAAAGCTTAATAAATAAATAAAAATTAAAAATGGATTCCTGAAGTTAGTAATTTCGAAAATAAATTCATGAATTGGTTTGTTAAGGCCTGGTTTGGTAATCATGCTTTTGTGTTATCCCATATTCTACGGCTGAACAGGGGAACCCTCCACAAAGGAGAGTTCAAGTTGAGAGTGCGTTGGTATTTATAATACATATGTATTACAGTTGACACGTATTTATGTAACAGTATTACGAGTGTTATGCTCTGCGAATTATTTTGAAATCATGAGCGAATATTTTTGTTTATGTGTTACTCAAATATATTATTTGCGTAATTTTATATTATGTAATGTAATATTATATTAAACATGCAATATCACTTTACCTTGCCCGGTATTCGAGACCGAGACCCCAGCTTTGCAATACCGTAGTTTAACTGCGCCACCCTGGCAAATTAAATTTTAATTAAGTTATTCTGGTGTGGCTGTTGCGGATTGACAATAAGATTTCTTTCTTATACTTTGAAGCACATGTGCCATGACTGTAGTATGGGCGTAACAACTGGTATCAGTAACAACCAATAAAATATTCTTTGTATGAATTATGCCGATGGCCGACTAGGGGTTCCTAGTGACTCATATCACGAATATTTTTTGTCTGATAAGTTCCTATCAGGGTAATTATATGCTACGGTGTAATGGGCAACCATTTATACTCGTACAAAAGTATCAACATTTTATAGAGGGTTAAAACCAAACAGTAATTTAGATTTAAGCGTAGTGTAGGACACTCTTTAACTAATCGTTGGTGGAGTGAAGGTTACCCAAGGGTCGCCGGCAGATGCTGTATAGGGTGACCGGTGACGGCTCCGTACATATTTATAAATAACGTATATTAACGGATCTAATTCATAAATAAATCATAAACCTATTTTGCAAATCAAATTTTTTGTTCCATTCGAACGATTTATGAAATTTGTTTGTTTGAAGAAGACAAAGCCTTCGATACCTAAAGTAGGTTTTAAAAATGTCTATGTATAAGCCCATAAATCTTCTGAATTGACCATTAACTTCAAAAATGATTTGACTTATGCAATCTTTATTATTAACCAAAATCCGATACATAAAGCACAGTTGAAATAGTTGCATAATATATTATTGCATCACAAATTGCTCAGCTTTGTTTTATCAATGCATTTCTGTGATTCATTCGCATAGATATTACTTAAATAATATAAAATAGCCTTTAAGTTTTATATGAACACTGGTGATAGGTCTCTCATATGTTCGGGGTCGCCTAGTGGGTCAACCGTAATGTCAATTTTTATATATTTTTTTATTTACAAAAACGGTTGAATGCTAATAACAAACATAAAAAATAATATAACTAAACGAGTATACACACATATAACCCACACCATTGTCCACTGATTACCACACAGAATAAAATAAAGCAACGAAGGTATACACTAGAAGTCTGCGACTACCACTATTTTTCTATTACAATATGAGAATTACGCCCAAATACTGGAATGCAACTTAAATATAAATGGCGCTTAACTACGTTAATCCCGATTAAATGTACTGGCTAAGTGGGCCGTGCGCTGTTAAGAGCAACTTATTATTTGAATGGCGTTCCAGTATTCGCGCGTTAACCTTTTAATTGGAGATTTCTCTCGCCAACAGCAGTGTGTCAGTGTGACTCCCGCAGGACATTGTAGCCAGAGTGACTACTGGACATAATGAGATTTAACATCTTATGTCTCAGGATCGCGAGCGGTGGAAGGCCCAGCATTGCTTTGTAATTTAAGGTGTTGTTCAGGTTTGCCAATGTTCATGAGCGGTCGTATCGCTTACCTGGTAAAGCCTTACTATCAGGCAAACGGCATGCTCGTCTGGACATTCATTGCAAAAAAAGCATTTGCAAAATAGATCGACATTGAATTGAAGCGACCAATCTTAAACATCATATGTATGTATTCATGTATATGAAGCCAATTTTTGGCTTACCAGGGATCTCATGCTCATAAGACAATAATGCGTAACAACATTTCTGTGCGTCCAAGTTCTAATTACTGATGTTACGCAGAGATGCTTGCGAAAAATGATTGCGGGCCATACATATGTCTTAATGTTGCCTAATTTGATAATCAGTTGCACGAGATTAGATGTAATATTGTGGATGAAAAGAAATGATCGGCGGATGAGAATTAGCTCGAATAATTCATCTAGGACACAGAGTACATTACTATATATGAAAATCTAGGATTTACAAACTTTCTAGTCTAGCTGACAGCATATAATATAGGGTTGAATCAAAATAAATCCATTTTGGACTCTATGAGGGTAATCAGAAAGATAATTAATAGAAGTTGGAAATCAATTATAGCCCTCTTCCGCCCGTGCAAAGCGGGTATTATGAATACTGCTTGCATTTAACTAATAAAAATATACACAATAAGTAACATTCAAAGCCTCAAAAATAATTTACAGAAGTTAAAAAATAAAATAAATATAAACCAAATCCACGATAAAGTCCGTAAATAATAGTTTTATTTCAATATATAATATATTTATATTTTTATATAAGTGATTAATTTATTAAGTACGATTAAAAGATTTTTCAATTCATTATCAGCCTGGAGTCAGAAATTTGTGCCCGATATGGCGATAAGCTCGCACCCTATTGACAAGGTCAAACGTGGGTGTACTGGTGGCATCTTTGCCTGCCCTTTATGATAAAATGTCTTGAGTTAATGATTTCTATTAAGTTGCTTACATAAACTTATTTCGATAATCGTGTCGACAATGGAATTACAACATTCTATGAGAATCCTATTATCCAACTTACAATAAGGTATAAAAAAGTTTATGTAATCATATTTCTTATTTTTTATGCATAAATTACCAAATAATTAGTATGTTCACGTCGTTACCTTATATTTGCATAATAATTGGATAAAAAGTGATATTCGTTCACTATTTTTAATTTATATTTTACAAGAGAAATAAACTTACCATGTCGAATTATGACTTCATTTTTTTATTATTATTATTATCAGCCATTAGTGTCCCACTGCTGGGCAAAGGCCTCCTCCCTTTCCTTCCAGATTGTGCGGTCTTGGGCAATTTGGGGCCAATCCTGAAGAAACCTGTCGATTTCGTCTCTCCACCTACGCCTAGGTCTGCCGCGTCGTCTTTTTGGGTGTTCGGGACGCCACTCAGTGCATTAAAAGAGCATTCGGTGTCCTTTTTCCGTTTAGCTTGGGTCGTTTGACGGGAAATCGATCTCGCTCGGGGATTCTTGGCACTCCTGGCCCTAGAACTTAATCTAACGTCGTCGACAGAGCTTTTAGGGCCGCCGAGCACTCGGGGCCATTTGTTTGCTTCATCTTTCATGATTGGGAGGGATTTGGACAATTAACCCGCCACGCTTGTCCAATGCGTATTGGCGGGGGTCTGATTGCCAGAGCCTCGTCCGTTGATCAGCAGGGTGCACCACTTGCAGGTGAGGTTGGCTTGGGTAGGTTAGGTGTTATTCTACCGACTTCATTATCAACTCTAATAGTAAAAATATAAATCTTAGTGAACTTCGATTTTCGAGGTTATCTTCCAACAAAAATGTTTTTCATCATGTAAATAAAAAGAAAAATTATTTTTGTTGCTAATCGGGTTTCAAGATTAGCTATCACATAATACTGGTGAATTCTGAAGTAATGATAGTATTATAATGAATCAAATTTATTTTGGATAAACAATATTAATTTTACTTAAATAAATAATAATAATAAATAAATAACACCCAACAGTCACCTACATAGTTCTGACCCCACACTAAGATCGAGTCTTGTGTCGTGGGTATCAGGAACTACGAGATACTTTTCGGTCTCACAAACACCCAGACACGGAAGAAATATTTGTGGGTCGCACAAACATTTCTCTCGGTGCGGGGATCGAACCCGCGGCCTCTCGTTTCACAGGCGGCGTCTTACCAACTGCGCCACGGAGGCTGTCAAAATGATACTTAGAACATATAGTGAGTCTAGATATTAGCGACATTGTAAAATTGGCAGAGTCACTCTGTATTGTAGAAATGAGTCGGCTTGAAAAATGAAAATGAGAATGATTTTTATTTCTCTTTTAATGCCAAAAATTTAGATGACATGACTTTGCTGTCGTTTTGAGTGAGACACCTAGAGGTTGAGTCTCAGAGATCTATACAATAAAAATATTTTTTTTGCTTGAAAAGCGTACGAACCTAAAAAGTGCGTGGTGGCAGGTTGGTAACGGACTAGACGCCGCTGCAACTTCACGGTGTTCGGGATGGTCACGGGTTCTAATCCCAGGGCGCACAACTCTGACTTGTCGGAGCCATGTTTGTATTGATAGTCAATCTCCAGGCACTATAATGGTGAAGGAAAACATCGTGACAATATCTGCATATCATGGCGATTTGTTAAGTCTGCTAAACCACACTAGGCCAGTGCAGCGTGGTGGTCTATATAGCTTAACACATCTCAATCATAATATTCTTGATGTTGAAGTCGGCCCGTGTCCCAAAGTTTGCCGCAAATGGGCGGATACAGATATAGATAAGCGTGCGACACAATAACATGTTCTATTAGAACGTGTTTTTTCTCACAATTTCTAGACAAGTTGGGTTTTATAATGGGGCAGGTAGCGTGGTTTCATTTCCTTTGTTTTTATTTAGTAGCAGATATTTATTTCCGATTGTGAGACAAATTATTATCTGTGCGTTTGATCTGGGAATAATCCAGTTCCGGGTGAAGGCAATTGTAGGTAGAGTGACTACTGGACATAATGAGACTTAACATCTTATGTCTAAGGATGGCGAGGGCAGCGGAATGCCAAGCATTGCTTTATAGTTTCTGATTTTATTTGGTTCAGCTACTGTCCAGGAACCGTCGTATCGCTTGCCATCGGGCGAATAGCATTCTCGTCTTGTCATTCATAGCTATAAAAAAAAGCACCAACTAGTTTCACTCCATATAATTGTTGAAATTTAACTCATGTTTAGATGTTTAGGATTCAAATCGCATTGCGAACACCACGCATAGTTTTGTAAATCCTATAAACAGTTAACGCACAATACTTGCGTAAATGAGTTTATAGGATTCGCGACGCGAGAAAGTGACACGGTGTTGTACCGAGTTATAACAGTAGTATCAAAATAACAAAATGTATTACAGGTGAAATGTAGTAGAGCCACGCTGTTGTCAGTCTTTACTCATCATGAATGGGCAGGCTCGTCTGGAGCAGTAACATTGTGTCCCAGGAGATCAAATTGCTTGACGTTTCGTGCGGTAAAGGAGATTGTCGGATGCTCAGTACTCCTTCACTTTTTCCAACCTTTTGATTTGATGATGATGCGGCAGTGATTACTTACCTTTAGGTGACTTACTCGTTTGCGGGTCCTATGCAATAAAAAAAAAAGTATTTCGCGAGATCTTATAAATTAGATAATTAGAAAAATTATATGAGAGGAACGGCGGCTAACCGGCAGATCACCAGCCAGAAGATCGGAGCTTGGATGACATTATGAGACTCGAATAAAAATAGTCAATTCACTCGGCGCAGGGAAATATGTGACGTGCAAATGAGAGGGCATATACAGCAGTGGGTTGACGTGGGCAGATACAGGAACATTATATTTATGGTATCAAACCGCCATATTTTTTTATCACACTTGTAGCAAATCATTTTCCACGCGCTGCCACGGACACAGCGTAAATAATGACGCTTTGCTAAATTCATTCACGTACTGACTAACTGCGCTATTCATGTGTACTACGAGTAATGTTTTGTTTTCATCGCTCAAACTGAATTCTAAAGTTGTTCGATAGGGACAGAACATTTGATAACAAAATAGGTTTTAAACTGTCTATGAATGAGGCTATAATTTTATACAAGCTTGGATAAATGAATATATTATAATATGTAATGCAATTGATTGTGGGGAAGAGCATTCACAGGAAAGAGATAGATTTTTTTATTGCAATGAACGGCGAGACAAGCTTGCCGTTCACCTGATGGTAAGCGATACGACTGTTCATAAACAAACAAACCAAACACCTTGAATTACAAAGCAATGCTTGGCATTCCACTGCGCTCGCCATCCTGAGACATAAGATGTTAATTCTCAATATATCCAGTAGTTACTCCGGCTACAAAATCCTTTAAACCAAAATACAATAGTGCATTTACACTATTGTTTGGCGGTAGAATCAGGCATTGCGGTGGTACCCAAGCGCCCTCTCACATATGAGAGACCTACTACCAGTTAAACATAGTACTTATACAACTCCTAGGAAATCTAAATGTATCCTAAATAGCGGTAAAAAATATTACGAAAAATTAATAAGAACACTACCGAATACATAAGTCTAGACGAAGAGGTATTAGGTAAGGATTGAGATAAATTATACAAGAATAAAATTGGACGCAAAAAAATATATACCTCGGTGGCGCAGTTGTACTAGGGTATGATTGCAAAGCTGTGGTCGAAATTCGAGGTTCGAATCCCGGGTCGAGCAAAGTGACATTGAATATTTCTATTCATTATCAGGCTGGAGGCAGGAATTTGTTGCGGATATGGCGATAGGCTCTTCGCCCCTTAACACATCGTGAAACGGAACACAAGGTGAAACGTGGGTGTCTTGGAAGCACCTCTGCCCACCCCTTCTGGAAAAAAGGCTTGAGTTTATGTACATGTATAGACGTGAGTTTATCTTCTTTTTTTCTGGACCGGCAGAGTGGCACCTGATGATGAGCGCAAATACCGCCCAGGCAGAGTATCCATTGGCATCAGACGGCAGTTCCATGCCAATAGATACAATTACGCCGGCCTGCTAAGATGCCACACACGTGGGACGGCAAACAATTCCACAGCCTGGTCGTCAAATTATTTTTTGTGACGGTGCGGCACAAAAAATAATTTGAGGACCGTTTGGTTCGCGCCGGGATGGTGTGGACCGTCAATCTATGGCTTCGCAAACCAGCCATCTAAATAAAAATAAATTAACCTTACCTACCTTGTCGATTGTTTCAGTACGTTAGGGTAATTTAAACGACCTTAAAGAAAAGGAGGAGGTTCTCAATTCGTCAGAATCTTTTTTTTCTTATTATTATTTTAGGTACGTTCATCGATTCGTGAAGACGCGTGAACAGATTTCTAAAAATATTCATTTGTTTTAAAGGGTATCTTTAGGCAACTTTATAAACCCTGAGTTTTTATGTATTTCTTAGCATCATCTCAAAATTGCACTTACTGGTGGTAGGTCTTTCATATGTCAGAGGCTGTTTGTGTAGGTACGACCGCAATGTCTACTTCTCTCGTCAAATACAAGTGTAAATGCACTATTTTATTCTAGTTTTAAGGACATCCTAGCCAGAGTAACAACTGGACTCTGGACATATTAAGACTTAACAACTTATGTCTCAGGATGGCGATCGCAGTGAAATACCAGGCATTACTTTGTAATTCATGGTGTTTAGTTTTGCTATTGCCATGTGCGATTGTATCGCTAACATAGATCGCTAACCATCATGCGAATGAGAGATATATCTCGCCATTCATAGCAATAAAAAAATCCACATGTTTTTTGTTTACGTCGTCTATGAGACGGAGTGTAATGTAAACACTTATGTATTTAAAAATTAAGTAGTTGTTTATGCTTCTTTAGAAAGAATAAACTTTCCCGAGACGTATCTAAAGCGTTTATTATTAAAGCAACATCCTACAATTAACTAGACAATTGATGAATTTGATGTAATAAAAAAACATATGTTTATATTAACACGAATATGAACTGGACCTATTACTTCAGCAAGTATTCTATAGCCGTATTAGCTCAGCTGGTAGAGCGTTAGACTGCGAAGTCTAGAAACCCCGGTTCGAGCCCGGGATACGGCGCTTCCTTCATAGACCAGTATGGTATATTTTTGCATAGAGATCAAATTTCTAAGGAATCTAACAAATATTTTGAGATGTCTTCAGAAAATTCAAATTAAAGTGAACATATTCCTTAATATTTCCGAATTCAATTATTGCGAATATATTTTGAGCGTTTAAGTAAAAACAAAATACTTAACAAGTAAAACAAACTTGTTAAAATAGGTACAGGGTTATTTTGAATTGTCAGCCATTTTTTGACATAATACTCATTAACGTATGGTGGTAAAATCCAAAAGATATTGGTCGATTTCCTATAGAAATTGAGCCTATAAAAAATGTTTTATAGGCTTATGGATACAGGTGGAACTCGCGAACAAAACTTTTAAATTCAGTTTGTGCGACGAAGACAAAATATTTGATAAATAAAATAGATATTAAAATGTCTCTGGAAGCCCGAATAAGGCAGCAAAAAATATGCTAATATTAAAGCAGTTTTAGTACATATTACATCTTTACAAAATGTGATTTATAAATATTACTAACCTATTTTTACATTTAGTAATCAATGAATTATTCTGTATTCATCTATATACATCCCACTGCAGGGCACGGGCCTCCTCTACAATCGAGAGTACGATTGAGAGTGGTTAGGCCATATAGTTCACCACGCCGGCCTAGTGCGGGTCGGCGGACTTAGGTACATAACATATTTTTTTAATATAAAAGTGCGAAATTATGTGCAATGGTAATATGGGCAAAGAGTTTAAAAAAAACAGGGACGGAATAAAAATACACAATATTACTTACAATGAATCAGTTACCAACAGTGTTATTTTCAGTAATTGCAGCAAATATTCTACACAACCAAAAAGCTATGCCCTTCTATTTTTAACCGACTTCAAAAAAAGGAGGAGGTTCTCAATTCGACTGTATGATGCTTTTTTTTTTATGTTTGTTACCTCGTTTCTCTGTACTGTGTGAACCGATTTCGATCATTCTTTCTTTGATTGAAAGCTGATGCTTGTCGTTTGGTCCCATAAAAATTTGGTGAAGATCTGATGAATATCTTCGGACCTGGAGAGGGGAACTCCTTAAAATTAAGGAGAATTGCAATGGTTCTTTTTGCATTACGTTCATTAGAAAAGTTAAGATACAGTAAGAGAGGGAAAAAGGGGTGGGGGTGAGGGGGGGTGGGTGATAAAATTAAAATACACGTAAATTCTAATATCTTCGGCAGCTTTTAAGCGATTATAGTGATTTCTTTTTCATTGGAAAAAACGTATTGACAGGTTGATCCCAGGAATACGACATGAAGATATGATGATTATGTTCGGACCTGGAGAATAGAACTCTTCAAAATTTAGTAGGATTCCAATGGTTCTTTTTGCATTAAGTTCATTATATAAGTTAAGCTACATTAAGGGAGGGAAAAAGGGGTATGGGTGAGGGGGGGGGGGGGGTGATAATATTAAAATACACGTAAATACTAATATCTTCAGCAGCTTTTAACCGATTTTAGTGATTTCTTTTTCATTGGAAAGAACGTATTAACAGTTTGATCCCAGGAACACAACATTAAGATCTTATTATCATGTTCGGACCTGGAGAGTAGAACTCCTCAAAATTTAATAGGATTCTTTTTGCATTGAGTTGAGTATAAAAGCTAGGCTACAGTAGTTGAGGGACAAATAATAAACATGTGAATATTCCAATATCTTTGGCAGCTTTTAGCCGATTTTAGCGATTTTATTGTCATCGGAAAGAACATATTCCTTGTGGAGACCAAATCTTTTTCATTTAAATGCTTATCAACACTAAAAAGATAAAAATAACTAAAATTTTTAATAAAAAAAATAAAAACCGACTTCAAAACAAAAATCCACTAAAAACCAAAAATAAATAAAATAATAACTACCACTCCAAAGCAAAAAAATAATATTTATTTCATGGAGCTCGTGCATGTTGATTAATTTGCTTAATGACTTGACTAGCCAACAAATCAAAATATATGCGTAATATATTGAAGGCGGGTCGCCCAGTACCAAACATATAGATATTTAAATTAATATAAGGCATAGGTCCTATATGTTTGGTACTGGGCGGCCCGCCTTCAATATGTTACGCATATATTTTGATTTGTTGGCTAGTCAAGTCATTAAGCAAATTAATCAACATGCACGAGCTCCATGAAATAAATATTATTTTTTTGCTTTGGAGTGGTAGTTATTATTTTATTTGTTTTTGGTTTTTAGTGGATTTTTGTTTTGAAGTCGGTTTTTATTTTTTTTATACTTTCGTGTACACGAGTTAAAATAAAAGTCATCGATAATGATCAAAGCAAGCGTGTTTTTGAAAGCGAAGATAAATACGATAGATATTAGAGAGAAACATCCTATAGAGTCGAATAGCATATTTATTCAAATATATAAATATTAGGGAATGTTTCAGTATACATTGTATTAATGTATTAGAGACCTACCATCAGTTCAGCTGAAATGTCAGGTCAGGCTGGCTTAAGCCAACCATGGTGAAACACCCCTCCTAAAAATGAAACGCCAATGGTACCTGCACCAGCGCTTTTAAAATTATTCGGTACCCGATATACAGGGTACCAGGTCTAGCCAACGGTATTAAATGTGGAACAAGTCGGGGCTTTTATACTTCCCAGGGAAAAATAGCAAACCGCGATGCATCATGCAGGATTTTATATCGCCATCTCTTAGCGGTTTTTGGAACTGAAATTTAGTACTAACGGGTGCTTTTATTCGTGTTTTTTTTTTGCAATTTATGTCCAAAGTGATAGAAATGGTATTTGATAAATATAAAAATACACGAAGTACATTCTTTTTAAGTATAAAATCTGTGCTTATGAACGAGACAGATTGAGGAATCTTACTTTCGACAGGAACGACAATGTACAGATTAAATGAATGAATGTGTTGTATTATGTATATCCATATCTATTCCAGATAAATATAAAATCACTTGGAAAACCAAGTAACTATAAATTTGTATATTTATATTTTAACAGCCTCCGTGCCGCACTTGGTTTACCGCCGACTGTGAAACGAGAGTCCGCAGGTTCGATCCCTTCACCGGAACAAATGTTTGTGTGGTTCACAATCATTTGTCATGGGTCTGGGTGTGTGAGAATGAAAAGTCTCTCGTAGTTCCTAATTACACTCACAAGGCTAGTATGTGATAATCTATATATCTATTTTTTATTAAATTAATCATGACTCCCAGCAAAGAGCGATTGCATGATCCATAGGAAATAAACCTCAATTCAAGGCGTGACTAAACAAAAACATTCACTGCAAATTTCTAAAAAATTAAAATAAACTCATTTCATTTCACACCAGGAATGTCTAAGCTGATTATATCTGATATACAGAAGCTAAAACACTTGAGATTATCTGTCGTGGCTTGAGATATAATGCATGAGATTTGTCTGCTCACGTAGCTCTTAAAGAACGCGATTGTGAACTGACACGAGTTAATGTTACAAAAATAATGACCCGGCGAAAGTATTCCACAAGCTTCCTGCAACCGAGCAAGAACCGCGATCAGTTTACGTAATGACGCCAAATGTCAAGAGGGAACACTCCTCATTGATATATTAACTAGGATACAATAAATAAATAATAAATACATCCAACAGTCACACACGTCAACAGTCAGACACTGGTTCGATCCCCGCACCGAGACAAATGTTCGTAAGATCAGATTAGTTTTGGGGCTAGCTATTTGTGTGACTGAAAAGTCTCTCGTAGTTCCTGATACCCGCGACAGAAGACTTAATTGATCTGAATGTGTGACTGTTGGATGGTATATATTATCTACAGCAGTCGGCAACACGCGGTTCGCATACGTCTTACTTAAGGCCCGTGAATGTTTTGTAAATTCATTACTGTTAAATTATACGTTGGTATATTGGAGAGTTAATATCAAAAGTGCTGCTTTTTGTTTCTTTGCCACCTTATGCCCCTTACCTGCCAAAAGGTTGCCGATTACTGATCTACAGTATACAACGGCCATTATCTGGGCAGATTAAAAAGACCCTGCCATTTGGAAACCGGATTTAAAATTCTGTCAGTAGGTAATACAATACTCTAGCATTAGTGAAATCTATGTTTACCAGTATCTACGTGGTGATTGTCATGTCCCTATCAATTTTACTTGGAACTTCGGAACCTTGGCTTACTTTGGACGCATAACGCATCCAAAATGTACCGGACTTATGATTTCCATTCCATGCGTCACTTAGTATGACTCATTACGCCGGCAATCGATCAACCATTCAAAGGAAAGGTGTTCATGTTATTCTGATTTTAGCATTTCAACATTAATGATTGACGAAATTTGTGCCGGTTTAATTTATCCTACATGAAGGGACAAAAAATCCTAAGTTCCTCATCGAACTCTTTATACTCGGAAATTGAATCCGTGATCAAAAATGTAAACAAAAGTGTTACCACTACAATAAAATAATTTGTCATGGTAGTTTGTTCACAACCGTTAAAAAAACAGGCTGGAATTATTCTCATTCGTTAAATAAGTATAAAACAAAGCCAAATAAAAATTATTTGGTATAATATTTACATAAACTACACTTTCAACTTCTTTTTTAAGTATGTGAAAAAAATGGTACGAAAATATTTTATGCTTCAGGTATTATGCAGAAATTCGTAACCTTAGGATACTGAAATATTTTTTTTTTAAATTTCGTCTGCTTAACTACAAATACGTCGCTTTGACGCCCGCGACACCTCCCTTTAGTTCATTTAGTTGCTTAACTTGATGAATGTGCATCATGTGATAAAGTTAAAACGCCGTGAAGCTGGTTTCACGTTTTCTGTTAAGTTTTTGTTCTATTTTGTTCCTAAGATTTCTGGCGCTCGTGTTCCTAGCCCAACGCACTATGGCCTTTGAAAATCACTGTGAGTTAAACCCATTAGAATTTGTTTGGGCCCAAGTCAAGGATCACGTCGAAAGGCATAACAAAACATTCAAAATGTTCAAAATTCAAAAATAAATAAAACATAGTACTCGCAACATTTGAATCTATTCACTAATCAATATGTTTTTGAGAAAATGTTTCATAACCCTGAAATGTCACTTTTACAATGACATTTGTTTGTTTACATTTTTGATCTCGAATTCGATTTCCGAGTATAGTGTTTTTTTCATTTTATTTTATTTTTGCTTTCAGAAAACTAACATCTAATACAAATAGTCATCATAATCATCATCTCAGTCACAGGAAGTCTACTGCAGAACACAGGCTTCTCCCAAGTAGTAATTTAGAGAAATACATATGTAACAGAATGCAATTGCAAGTTTTCACTGATAAATACGTTAAAATAATTTTCAAATGTATCTTATAATACATAAATATAAGGATCTAAAAGAGAAGTTGCTACATTAGACAAAATTCTCAAAAATGAAGCATCGCTCAATATCGTATTCAACTTTTGATATTCGTACAGAACAGTTTTAAATGTTACATGTGGCATAGAGAGATTTGCAACCACGTCTGGTCCGTTACCAACAGGCCACTACGCATTATAACAATCAGGTCGGCGTAATCGCATCAATCGACGAAAGATAATCCACATCGGTGGATACTTATCAGATGCATTGTCACCGTCGTGCCAGGCAGCACGGTGGGAGGTCTCTCCTAGGTAGCCTAGGTAGGTACCACCGCAATGACTATTTCTCCCGTCAAACAGCAGTGTAAATGCACTGTTGTCTTTCCGATTGAAGGACATTGTAGCCAGAGTAACTACTGGACATATTGAGACTTAACATCTTATGTCTCAGGATGGCGAGCGCAGTGGAATACCAAGCATTGTTTTGTAATTCAAGGCGTTGCATTGTTTGGTTTTGCTACTGTTCATGAGCGGTCGTATCGCTTACCGTCAGGCGAACGGCAGATCGTCTCGCCATTCATAGCAATAAAAAAATATATCCAAAAACAAATAAGTGGTTTCGCTGATGCAGTATCATGTAACATTACATCGGGGTCGGTGATCCAAAAATTTGGCTTAGTGCACGCAATCTGTCTGTCGGCGTCATGTCGTCACACAAACAGGTTGCGATTGTATCACGCTGGACGCCATATAATGTCCTTATGAAAGCGTTTATGCGTGAATATTAATATAACAACCAGAAATTTATCTTAGATCATTAGGATGAAATAATTTTGTGTTAAAAATATAAGAGCACTCTGCGTGCTGGATTTGTTTGTTGCATAGGTCCGGACAAACAGATCACGGCAAGATGAAAAGGGTGTTGGGCATCCGGCAATCTTACTCCCCGAATGAAACTTGACAGATAAGCTTGTGTAATAGAAGCTTATCTGTCACTGATGTGTTCTGTCGTTTCACATCAGTTTCCTGTGAGATAATGGTATCGGTCCGGATGAGATAATGGTATCGGTCCGGATGACATGCTGAATCATACCTGCCATCAGCGCGACTCCTCCACTTCTAAAAGGTCAGAAGGTTATAAAGGTTGGCTGCTCTCACCTGGTCGGTTTGGTAATACATAGTGTGTGGTCCTTAGTTGAGTACATTTTTTATACCAGTGTGCTAAAGTGACAACTACGCAAATCGTGGTCTTAGCTGATATAATATGCAAGAGCCACCCTAGAATGTCAGTCTACGGAACCCGAAACACTCCTGTAACATAAATCATTATGACAGATTTTCTATTCCCTGTACGGTGGTCTCTGACTAGTAGATACTAATTTGTAGTACCGTACCACAATTATTTTACCACAAACACAAATAAATAATATACCCAAAGGCAAAGTCATGAGTAGTCCTGACCCTACAATAATATAGAGTTTAGATTCGTGGCTATCAGAAAGTACGACAGGCTTTTCAGTCTCAAATACCCAAACTTGGAACAATACTTATGGCAAACATTTGTCTGGGTGCTGGGATCGAACCCTTGACCTCCCGTTTCACAGCTGGCGCCTAACCTACTGCGCCTCAGTTGATATCGAATATACGTTTTCTTGAGTTCATTGCACAGCATGACACGGTTATGTAGCGCGAAGTAATAAGCAAAGACCTTTACAGTTCAACGCAATTCAAAAATAATTAACGAAAGTAAGTGAAAACAAAATAATAAACCAAAATGCGTACAGTAAAAACAACGGCCACGTAATTACATGCGTTGAAATGCGTCCCACTTTCTATAAGTAAACTACTTAGCGCGGCCTGCAGTACATACGTAACCAGCGGTAATAAGCACCGAATCTATACTTTATAAAGCTGAAGAGTTTGTTTGTTTGTTACGTCTTTGGTGGTTATAAGTGTAGGTATTAGAATAAGCACTCACTTCCAGGAACTAACAATAGTATATTTTATAATTTAACACTTAATACATTCAGAGACAGAGTAAAATTATAATTACGCGACTCTGAGCGAGATGTACTCGTGACGAGAGATGGCAGACTGTCTTTTCATCCAAATAAACCGACCCTTTTATAGGACTACCCGAATGAGGATCGGTGGGGATAAATCTTACAGAAAATATATTTAAGCCATAAAATAGGGTCTATCCTTTCAACTAAAAATTAAGGTCTGCCCAAACATCTGGGCTATTGTCCAAACCGAAAGGTTTACCCAAACATGTGTACTATTGTCTAAAAAACATAAATTTGTTGCAAAGGATTGCCTCCACTAAAGAACTTAACTATAATAATACAGTTTTATTGCCCCCGCATGAACGGGTCATTACAATTAGGAAACAATAATTTAGAACAGCATCTTTTTAACTAATATTATACAATAGGGTACACAAAAATTCTTACTTTAACAAAACGACTCGCAGATGTTTTATGGTTAAACATCTGCAGTCATATCTTAAAATGAAATGCGTGTTTGAATAATGTTCAAATTACAAATAATAAGCGTGTTATTTTATAAGCTAAATATAAGTTGGCGTATTGCAACCGCCACACGTCTAATCTCAGGAACTAGTTCGAATTGTTTTTTTTTTTTATAGCAATGAATGGCGAGACGAGCAAGCCGTTCGCCTGATGGTAAGCGATACGACCGCTCATAAACAGTAGCAAAATTCCACTGCGCTCCATCCTGAGACATAAGATGTTAAGTCTCAATATGTCCAGTAGTTACTCTGGCTACAATGTCCTTCAATCCGAAACACAACAGTGCATTTACGCAGTGTTGTTTCACGGGAGAAATAGACATTGCGGTGGTACCTACCCAGATGGCCTCTCACATATCATCACTACCACGAGTAAAATTTATCAAATCTTAATGAGACACACTAAATTAGATTAATCTAAAGTTCACAGCCTTATGGCGCCATTGGTTAGGCACCGACTGTGAAGGGAGGCGGCGGGTTCGATACCCACATCAGGTGACTCGATCTTAGTGTGAGGTCAGGACTATGTATGTGAATAATGAATTTTCTTAATCTACTGAATGGAAGACTCGAAGAGGTTACTGCCGAAATCCTGCTACATTTAATTAGACTTCCATGGGCTGCAGTAGCAATAACAAACGCACTAAATTCACCTATTTTTTTTAATTTTAGTTTATTTTAGTATCCACCTATAAGATTCTATACAAAACTAGATTTAAAGATGCGAATACGTTAACAAATGAAACCGCATTATTTGGTATTGATTACACAGCTGCTTTGCCTGATATAGTGTTATGGCCATATTTATAGTTAGTTTATAAATATATTTTGGTTATCAAATAAGTAAAGTGCTGAAGTGGAAATGGGCAGGCCACGTCTGCCGCCGGAAACATGGTCGGTGGAACAGACAAGTGTTGAAGTGGAGATCGCGCTTAGGTAAACGTAGAGTAGAAGGTCCTGCTGCAAGATGGACCGACGACTTGAAAAGAGTGGCGAGTAGTGGATTGATGAGAGTTGCTCAAGACCGAGATGGTTGGCGTTTACTTAACGTCCAGCATAGGACGGCTATATGCTGAATATGAGTTATCAAATGGTTTGTCATCTTCGCGCAACCTCAAAACATTCAGTAGTTAATTTACTTGATGAACTGGATTACGAATAAGGCCGTTAGTCTATATCAAAATTAGTTATATGATTGCAGTTATTAAATATTTAATGTAAATTTAAAAATTTGCTTATTCCTACAACTGTTTTAACCCATGTAATGTTGATTTAAATTTGCCCTTTACACCACCTTATACTTACATATTGAATATCAAGGAATTCGAGTCGAGTGAAGCCGAGTTGCGCCGCTAGTATATTATAAACGCAATTAATTCCTCTCTTATCGTAAGCTTGCGAAAGGCGTGATTGTAGCCGTGACCTACGTTTTACGATGCTTCTTTCCAATCTTTTTGTATCGTTTTTATTTGAAATTATATCATCGGAATTAGTGCCCGAGTTGATCTTATTTTTTTATATGTTAGCGGTCTCAGTGGCGCAGTGGGTAGGACGTTCATTATTTTATTTTATTTAAATACAAAATTAATTACACCATCAATTACTAAATAAACACAAAGAACAAAACACTCACACTTAACAAATTATAACATTAAATACAAACAAATCTGTCTCTCTCAGGGAGGATGCGAATATATTGCCACTTGCAAATAATGAGACATGTTTTTTATATATTTCTGGCAAATCATCAAACACCGTTTTAGTGCGTGGTGATTAGCTATCAATACACACAAGACTCCGAAAAGTCAGAGGTGTGCCCCGGGATTTAAACCCGCGACCACCGTCAACAATACTAATAAAATAATGAGGACAAAACATAATTATATGCAAATACGTGAGAATATGATGTAAGTAATATAAATTACAAACTAACATACTCGTACATTAAGGTTAAGCTAATAAACAATAAAAAAATATTTAGTAAGATACCGTGAGACTGTTACGATTTAGTTAGAAAATGTCGTAAAATGTAGGTAAAAAATCCGGTTGAATTTTTTATTTTTTATTTTTCTATGTATTTTATCAACAAATTTTGTATTAATCTAAGGATCAAACCCGCGGCCACTTGTTTCACAGTTGGCTTCTTACCAACTGCCAAATGTATAATTATTGGACCGAACTCATAACTCCAACTCTTTGCTCTATCACAGCCACACAATAAAATACTGGTTGGTCGTACTAAGTGAACCTTGAACTCAATGTGTGTTGAAGGAAAAGGTCAGCTATCAACCCTACTTCGGATCTAATATTGACACAGCCCTTGACCAGTACAGAATGAGCACAATCTTTAAGGAGTAGGTACTATAAGTGACATGACGAAGATAATCTGTGGGCAAATATGGCAGGCTGAAAACCAGTGGAGCGAGAAGGAAGTGTCTGGCGGCGTAGAAGTGAAATGGATGGGAATAGAAATTTACCAAACATAGCTATTTGGTTACAAATATTTTGTTCGTGGTGCTCTATAGAGCACCACGTTGCGATATCGCAACCCGCAACAATACTGGGTATCTCAAGACTGCTACCGAAAACAAAGCCGGGTGGTAGTTTTAGTGAATACAAACACAATGCAACTAAAAATTTCGCAAAGAAACGCGACAATTGCTTTTTATGTTTTTTTAAATATCGTCATTTTTGGGTGGTAAATCCATAATTTTTGCTAAAATAATAATTTAAACTCTTTTAAACCTTAGAGTATTTATAAATAAAAGGGTACATACATTATTATTTTAGGAAATAAATGTATTTACCACCCAAGTATGGCCATCGGAATAAAATAACAAAATAAAATTTGTCGCTTTTTTTTGCAACTTTTTCTGTTGCATTGTGTCTGAAGTCGCTTAAACTACCACCCGGCTTCGTTTTCAGTAGCAGTCTTGATATATACCCTGTATAAAATGAAAATCCTACTAATATTATAAATGCGAAAGTTTGTAAGTTTGTAACCTCTTAACGCTCAAACCGCTGCACTGGACCTATTTTAATTAAAGGTATGGAGATAGCTAACACCAAAATGGTTCCTGTGGGATTTGCACGGAATCGAATTAATAGATTAGATATTCTTTCAGTCTCAAAGGAATGGAAAGTTTAAAGTACGGCAGTAAAGTTGAATTTAAATATTTAAAAGAGTTAACAAGCGAAATAGTTCGTGTGTTTGACTAGGGACTAGGACTGAACTCAAAAAGTATCTGCCTGGGCGAAGCTAGGCCGGACCGCTAGTAATTTACTAATTCCATAAAAATGTTCCATTTCATTTAGCTATACTATTTTATGTTCTCCCAGCCTAGCCGGTTCAGAAATCGGTTTTCACTAAAGAACGGAAAAAAAAACTAGTGAAGCTATTTTCAAAACCAGTTTACATTACAGTGATTAGGTATTATAAATAGGTACTTAGATTACTAACAATTAGAATGTTGCCTTGTAATACCATACCATGTCGACACCAACACATGTACTCTGATGTTAATACTATGTTATTCCCTAATTCGTTCTCGCAACGGTTATTACATAAAAAACGTAGTGCAGCTGTGTTTTGCAGCGCGTGCGGCCATTTCTCTGTGACGCAACGCCATCTCGCGGGCATATTAATGAAATGGCTGCGGTCGAGTGAACGCCACGGTTCCGTATGAAATTAATTCCTTGGACACAGTTATATGCTTCTGTTAGGCTTCCTACAATTATTGGACTAGTGAGGTGTCGACAAATGTGTGCAATAGTCTAGTTGTCTTTATTTAGGGTTATTTTTAACTCCTATAAACGCCTTAAACTAAATCAAGGCACCGAGTTTTGCAAGCTAGAAAACCAAGATCGTCTTCCTATGGTTATCATAAAAATACACAGTCTTAAAAAATCCCTTTATAAGACTGTGTTGGTAGCGCAGTTGTACTGTGGTACTACGATTGCAGGTGAGATCTCGGGATCTAATCCCAGGTCGGGCAAAGTGACATTTTCTATTCATTATAAGTTCGTAATACGGAAATTGTACCCACAAAACTGAATGATGGACCACATAAGGCAAAAGCATGATTGTCCTGGTAACACCGCTGCCTACCCCTTCTGGGAAACTGGCGTCAGTTTATGTATGTAATATATAAATCTATGTAAATCGTACTCTTATGCAAATAAATCTTACTTAACATTGGTCATTAGCATCTAACGGTCAAGGTTTTGCAAACCCAACAACGGTACGCCAAAAAGGAAATGAAACTTAATAATTCAGATCACAATACAGTACGAGCGCGGAATCCACTCGTATCCGTGACATAGCACCACAGCATAGCGCTGTTCATTATGGCTAGTGTCCTAATTGTGACGTTGTGCAAATCCTTCGCATTCACAACACGGAACCATACTCAATGATTTCAACTTTTTAGGCGTCTTGTGCTAATTTGATTACAATAGAGGCTAGTTCTCTGTGTTTTTATTGCTCTTGTTCAAGCTTACGCGGTTCGTGCGTTTATTGAATTTTGTGAAGCATTTTTACTGTCTACGAGTTCATTTGGTTTAGACTTTAAAGTATTTAAATCCATCCGTACATTTATCCACAGAATATATTAGTTTTTACCCAAAGCTATGCGAGAATGAAAAGTAAGTATTATTAACTAGCGGTCAGGCCGGCTTCGTCCGGGTGCAGATAGCTTTTGAGTCCAGTCCACATAAACAATGTATTATTTCGCGTACTAACTATATTTCCCGCGCGCCGTCGACTACCTATATAATTTACCGTCCCGTCTGATGGTTCTGCGCGGTCATCTGAACATAGCGAATCTGAAATGCGGTCACATATATGCTTTATCGAGCTTACAGCAGGCAATTTAATGATTGAATTAATTATTAATTATTCCATGTTGTGTGTAATATTTACGCATTTCGTTGGTTCAGTTTTTGAATTTATCAAGATTTACTTTTTTATACGGCCATAGCAAAATGGTATCAAATTCACTGCATCTGATGGTATGAATACCCACAGTGAATACCCGGTTCTTAGTTCTTACAAATTCAAATCTATTAAAATATGTAGAATAACAGCAGATACAGCGAAATATTCATGAAGTGCATTGATGACATTATCTTTTTTTGTTTCAGGTAATTGTTTTGTTCGTCAGATAAAGAAAATTAAGACCCAGCAGAATAAAATTAACAGCTTACAAGGAAAACTTAAAAGACAAACAAAGAAAATTTGGTATTTATAATCCGTTTTAACGACATTAAAAAATAAAAACGCGTCCGTTATGTTGTTTCATACAATACATATCATAGCCTTAATACAGAAAAGATATTTCAAAACAAATAGAAACAAACAACAACTCTTACTTTGTTAAAGTATATTTTCAGTACATTTTTTTTTTTTTATTGCAGTGAATGGCGAGACGAGCATGCCGTTCGCCTGATGGTAAGCGATACGACCGCTCATGAACAGTAGTACAACCAAACAACACTTTGAGTTACAAAGCAATGCTTGGCATTCCACTGCGCTCGCCATCCTGAGACATAAGATGTTAAGTCTCAATATGTCCAGTAGTTACTCTGGCTACAATGTCCTTCAATCCGAAACACAACAGTGCATTTAAACTGATGTTTGACGGGAGAAATAGACATTGCGGTGGTACCCACCAAGGCAGCCTTTCACATATGAGAGACCTACCACCAGTAAAACATATTAACATATTACATGGATACATAAAATAAACTTAACATACGGCTTAATTTATTTGTAAGACGCAAATATTACCATTTCATTTCATTATAAATTATATTATTACAACTTTCTTATTGGAAAATGTCAAATAATCGATTACGAAAGTAAAAACTAATAAATAAATACACTATTTGTTGGATAGAAACTTTAAGCACAAATATTCAGTCTGAACTAATAAGAACGCCTAATAAACGAAATAACATGTTAGGGCGACTCACATTGTTTCTAAAATACTATTATTAGAAGCCACTATGACCGAACATGCATACTCCACGTTAAGCGTAATGCAATACAAGAATCAAAAATACTGCTGTTGCTCATCTGTAATTTGGTACTTCTGCAGGATCTGCCGTTTTAAACTAAAGAATAACTCCACGTGTTCTCTCATCAAAATCCTGAACTGTGTCTTGTTTAAGATCAGGATCTGTGTGGACAAGACATATCATATCATTATTTTTCAATAGATAATTAATTTACACCTAAAATCACTACAGAAGTGCAGGTAATTTAAGGCCCATTTAACTTATCCAATGTATCTTTTATTACTTTGAATGGTGGGACTAGTTTGCTGTTCGCCTGATGCTAAGCGATACGACCGCTCATGAGCAGTAGCAAAACCAAACAAGGCCTTAAATTACAAAACAATGCTTGATTGTTAAGTCTCAATGTCCTTTAATGGGAAACACAACAGTGCATTTACACTGCTGTTTATTTATTTATTTATTTTATTTATACTCTATTGTAAATCTTAAGTTACATAATAAATAAATATATCAAGCAAAAATTCAATAGTACAATGGGTGACCATATCGCATATCGTTATATATCGTTGACCATTATATCGTTTAGTGGAAGAAATAGACATTGCGGTGGTAACCCAGGCGAGCTCTCACACATGAGAGACCTAACACCAATAAAATGTACTTTTATTGGAAATGGTGGAATCTTATAGCCATCCTAGATTATTTCCTTCTACCTGTGTATCTACACACTACTGTCAGGAGTAGAGCATTTATTAAAAGTTGAGTTTCTAACCTTAGAGCAAGTGGTGGCGACAATGCCGGACGTACGCCTTTCTTTGTCTGTAACGAGGGACAGCTCGCCGTAGTAGTCGCCATCTATGAGGTGTCCCGTCTCATGGCGGCGCTCCGAGTACACCGCCATTTCACCTTCATCCACTATTACCAGCCCGTCACCACAAACCCACGCCTAGGGTCAAATAATCTTAACGTGAGTGAATACCGATCAATGATCGTCGGATATGAGGGCTGGGCACCACACACCATAAATTTATCGTCGTTACAAATGTGTTTTTAGTTCATTATTGCACACAGGACAATATCGTGAAAAAGCCTACACACTTGAGATTTGCGCATTATTACTCTCCGAACGACTTGTGTGGTAGACTACAAAATTCATGCTCCAGAAACAGTTTATTTCAGGCAGACAAGCAGTCGTAAAATTAAACGTCGTCATTACAAATAACAAAATATTTAATAGTCATTATGGGACAATCCCGTGTTGGTGTTGGACGAGTGCGGATCGAAGAAGCCATCGTTGGCTTAATGCCTTTGCCTTTATGAACAACGAAGAATTAAAAACTCAAATACCTCAGCCTTGCTTTATTTATATTATCTCTGGGGGATCACTTTACTACAATAAAATATTGCAATATATGTAATGGTATATGAAAAGTAATAGGAAACTTACGTCGGCCACGATATCACCAGCCAGGTATAGTTCTTGCTGCAACAATAGGGTTATGTGCTCCAACAACTCATTTGGCCAGCCAGAAAAGAAAGGCAGCCGTGTTATTCGCCTCTTATAGCAGCGTAGTATAGCCTCTTTCTTCAAGATGATTGGTAAACAAGTGTATAGGCGGTTAGATATTTCCACTTTCCGTAGCGCTGACATTTTAGTATCATAGAACTGACTAATTCTATGATAAAATTTGTCTGGCAGCTGCCGATATTCAGATAAATTGAGTGTCAATCTCTTACTGACAATAAGATGATCCTCGTGATATGTTCGCCTAATTATAAGCCCGTAACACTCCAACACACACCACATGTAGAAAATATTAGCTATAAAATAAGCGACGAGTGAGGTCATCGTGTCTAAATAATAATTGGAGTACTTAAAGCCAAACATGAAAAGAGATTTGCAAATTCTTCCAAAGTTTATACTAAAAACATTGATATTGGGCGGAGCACCAACCTCACCAAATTTCAATATAAGTAGATGATTGAAAAAGGATTTTTCATCCACATGCCCACTAGTCTTCGTCTTAATTAAGCAAATAGTATCACTCAGGTCATACAGCTGTAGCATACTGATGAATCCGATTATTACAATTCTAAGGAATTTGTAAAAGTACATCGCAGCGGAGGGTTCACGGTCGCGAGTCCAGTATTTAGTTGATTCATACACTCTATACAAGCTGAACATATTTATAATTCTAACAACACAAACAAAGTAATTAGTCTTGCTAAGAGCAAAGTTGATATCATTTCCAAGCCGCAAATACATCAAACATTGAAGTGGTATGGCCGAAATGCAGTGAAGAAAAAGGTTTGTAGAGCAATAGTTCAGTATTCCGTCTTTTAAATTGAGGATTATCTTCTTGTTAGTTTTATCAATATATCCAGTGTGGAAATTAACCAATAGATCAACGACAATAATGATTTCCAGTACAATAGCAATGTAATAAGAAAGGATTTGAAATACTTTTCCAAAAAATACCGACGTGTTGTGGTGGAACACCAGTTTTTCCAAAATAAACACATTCACCATAAGGCAATCCCAGAAGTTCCTGTAATAAAAATTCTTTATGCAATTTTGGGACTGTACTATAATTATGATTGTCTCAAATAATATTCCAAAAAACAAGTTCTAAGATTAACCGCAGTATTAGAATTTACATTGATTGGCATTATTAAAGGCGGGAAAATAAAATGATTTGTATAAAAAGTCCCTTTAAAAAAGCTTAACCTGCTTACGGCCGTTCTCAATATCCTATCTATCTTTAACAAGGGGTTAAAATAGCTACCGTGACTATGTCGGTACAATCCTACGCTTCATAAAATAAAAATAGACATATATATTTATATAATTTAGCTATCTATAAATATGTGCAAAATGTTCCTACCTCTTTATCTATGTTAACTGAAACATAAAATGCATCTAAATATCTAACGAAATCTCTCATTAAAGATAGATAGATTATTGAGAACGGCTGTTAGTGAAATGCATATTAACAAAAATAAAAATATTTTGTAAGAACAAGATTTTTAGTAATATATTTGCGGTTCTAAAGTTTGTTCATATAAAACAAAAAGTTAAGCAGATGGTCTAGAATATTGTTTTAAAACGACTATAATAAATTCATCATCATCATCATCATCATCTTCTCAGCCACAGGAAGTCGACTGCTGAATATAGGCCTCCCCTAAAGATCTCCACATTAACCTGTTGGAAGCGGCCTTCATCCAGAGACATAAGTCTCAAATGTCCAGCAGTTACTGTGTCTACAATTTCCTTCAATCCGAAACACAACAGTAAATTACAATTTAAATTAGTTTTATTTCAATGAGCTGGAAGAACGTTAAACCTTCACCTGAATTTGCTCAATGGATGTATACGATCCCTGTACTGACGGTATTGCTTGAACCTCTCCATGTTCATGTTCCTTGAGCTGGTGAAGTAGATCCTGGAGCGTCGGTCGTTGTATGACAACAGGAACAGATCGTTCCACCAACGCTTTATGTACACGAGACAACCACGTTCCGGAATGTCGATCTCCAAAACATCTTTCTCGGGCACGACCATGCACGTGTGATCGTAGTACGATTCCCGAAAATTATGGGTGGACCACATTTTCAGAAATCAATAGTATAATAATTTTATACTCAATTACGACGACCAATTGTCAGAATGTCAGATGTCATTAATTTTACTGAATTTGACCATAGATTACCCCTAGATGTACTAATTAATGTACACATACTACCCTCTTATTAATAAACTCGGAATAGCGAGGATTTAACGATAAGCCAAGGCTTTAAACAAATTTTGTATTAATAAACATGGCGTAACCTAATCTTTCTGTTGTAAAGTTTATTCCGACGAGCTGTCACGTCTCAATATCGAAGCAAAATTTGTGTCAAATTGACTTTAACCCAAGGCTTACGCGTGGAATGTGCAAAACTATATTAATAAACACGAAATAAGGAGGGGCTAAACCAATATAAGCCTAATTTTTGACTTAAAGTTATACCGCCGAGACACATGGTTTAAGGAATGAAATGAATTTACATTTTTAGAAGAATAGTCATTTTTAACTTAATAAGCATATAAATGTTTGTCTGTACAGATTAAGGATTGTTTTGATTTGATACATAGCATGTTGTTTTACGAGTTCATCATTTTACTTTAACAAATTTTTACTCTTCTTTGTAAAAAACACGAAAAATATACAAATTCTTTATATTGAGGCAAATGGATATATCATTATCATCATCATATCAGCCACAGGAAGTCAACTGCTGTACATAGGCCAAGGACCTCCACAATTACCTGTTGGAAGCGGCCTACATCCAGCGACTTCCTGCAACTTTAGCCAGGTCGTCCGTCCACCTTGTTGGCGGGCGTCTGACATTTCGGTTGCCTGTACGTGGCCTCCACTCTAGAACCTTTCGGCCCCAACGGCCATTGGTTCTACGCGCCATATGCGGCCCACTGCCACTTCCACTTATTTAATGGATATATACTTATTAATATGTCGTTATATTTAAAAATAGTTTAATAAAGCAATTAAAAATTAATGCAATTTTCAGTAGAATATTTGCTTGTAAAATTATTCGTAAAATATATCAATTAGCCCCGTGATCTCTACTCGCCCCGTTTAACGGTGTATAAACTTTTTCTATGCGGGGCCATTGTACTTTCTGTTTCGTCGATCGCATACATTCATTCAATAGTGGTCACTGGTTTCATATGCAGTCGACGAGTTCCTATGTCATATTATTTTGAGAATATTACAGAATTTTATTACTTTATTGACAGCCTCCGTGGCGCAGTTGGTTATACGCCGCCTGTAAAACGAGAGGCCACGGGTTCGATCCCCGCACCGAGAGAAATGTTTGTGCGGCCCACAAATATTTCTTCCGGGTCTGGGTGTTTGTGAGACCGAAAGTCTCGTAGTTCCTGATACCCACGACATAAGACTCGATCTTAGTGTGGGGTCTCAGGACTATGTATGTGACTGTTGGGTGTTATTTATTAACTTTACATTGACCTGTCTTGCTTTCCTTATATAAAATTGATGTTATTTTAAGATTGCACTTTCAAATTAGTAGTCTTGGATGGTCGCAGAAAAATTGTGTTCAGCTACTTGCTCGGTGTATACTCCTTCAGCACCGTGAGAAATAATTAATTAAGAAATACTCAAATTTACTTTATAGCAACTGACGAATAAATAAAAAGGAAAGTAACAATATTTTCAATAAAAATGTAAACGAAGTAACAAATAATATCTATTTAATTGTACTTGTACACATCGATTAATTTGCTTATAGAATTAACTACCTAACAAATCAAAAATATATTCATAAGAAGATTCAAGATAATAAGAGCCGAACATGTGGGTAGTAACATGTGGTGTAACTAATAAAATACCACACAAAGTTACGAAAAACTTTTCAACTTGTAAAATCGTGTTTGAAAATGTTTTCAAACCCAATCTTGATGGACGTCAAATTTATAAATAACTAGCGGCCCGACCCAGCTTCGCCTGGGTGCATATATTTTTTGATTTCACTCTACACCAGAAACATGTTGTTTTTCGTATAAATTCTTGTATATCTAAACTTGACGTAGCTATCCTATTGTCCGGCTCAATCCCGTCTCATCCGCCTGTTCAGTCTCTTCCCAATCCGTCCCGTCCCTTCTCTTTATTATCCATCCCGTTTTATAACGTGCATTTACATTCGTCCTAACAAATCTGTCAGCTATCCCAGCCCTCTTATGTCATACATATAAAGATTGCCTTATGAATTTTTGACATTAAAAACTTTAGCGTTTTTTACTGTCCATCCAATATTCCTTCCCTTATTTCAGCACCAAAATGCTGTTTTCCCAAAAAATATTGAACGCCATTACTTTTTGTTAGTAATAAAGAGTAATTTTTTTTTTATAGACATAACTTCAGTGGTTTCGATTTTCTTAGATATAACATTTCAACCCTTTTTTACCCCCTTTAGGTATAATATAACCTATCTCAGTCCGATACGATGTACATTTCTATCAGTGAATTATAGCGAAGGAAAGGCCACTGTAAAAATTCGTGATAAAAATGGCATTTGATCTTGAAAAGGATAGTATAACTTCTTATGCTGCATTTACACGCTTGGCCAACCTCAGCCAGCCTCCACCAACGCCAGCGTGTAAACGGAGTGTTTGGCTCGGCTGGCCTTATGTTTTTCATAGTTAATAGCTTGGAGTTGGTAGACGTTGACCCAGCCTCAGCCAACATGTAAATCCACCATTACGTGTGAACATTATACCGGGTATCTCAAGACTGCTACCGAAAACGAAGCCGGGTGGTAGTTTTAGTGGCTATAAACACAATGCAATTAAAAATTTCGCCTAGAAACGCGACAATTTTTTTTATGATTTTTTAAATATCGTCGTTTTTGGGTGGTAAATTCATAGTTTTTTCTAAAATAATAATTGAAACTCTTTTATGCCTTAAAGTATTTATAAATAAAAGGGTATACACTATTATTTTAAGAAAAAAATGTATTTACCACCCAAATATGGCCATAGGCCATAAGAACTTTCGTTCTTTTCGTTTATCCATCCCATGGTTGTCTGGCAGAGATTGCTTCAAGCAATAAGACCGCCACTTGTGCATATATTTTATTTCATTTAGTTTTGTCTTTTTATGTATATGGTGTACAATAAAGTGTTAAATAAATAAATAAATAAATAGGAAAAAAATAAAAAAAAAATTGTCGCTATTATTTGCAACTTTTTCTGTTGCATTGTGTCTGAAGTCGCTTAAACTACCACCCGGCTTCGTTTTCGGTAGCAGTCATGATATACCCTGTATATTTCATTGTCCTATATTAATGTCTAGATATATTCTCCTTAGTTTATACAAAATAAATTTCTGAACGCATGCATAAACAATTAAAATCAATTAAAATGTCAATCCATTTTCACTACTGTCAATATTTTACTTCTTTAAAATCTAAAATACGCCATTAATGGAATATTGTGGATATATGTTTTCGATTCGAAACCTTTATTTAAATACGTTCTTTAATTTGAGGGCAGAGTTTACCATATCGACAGGGTGAAAATTAAGTGTTTGACAGTTACAAACCCATGAAAATATTGTATGGGAAAATCACGCACATTGTTTTGATAGATATGATTGAATTTGAATTTTGTATAGCGGTAATAAAGTGCAAATTGACTCTTTGACGTTAGGAACATACCTACATTGTTTAAACAACAGTGAGTGCTTGTAATTTAATATGAACTTTATATAATAGCAATAAAGCTCAAATTGACTCAACGTTTTAGTTAGAAAACGTTTGTATGGGGTAAAGAAAAGGGCTGTTTTAGGACTTTTCTGGCAATTATTCGAAATTTTCTCGCCGTAAAAACCATCCTTGGACTTCCACAAACATTTTAAAAAAAGAATTATCGAAATCGGTTCAGCCGTTCACACGTGATGCCGTGACAACGCGAAACGGGTTTCATTTTTATATATATAGACTAGCGGCCCGACCCAGCTTCGCCTGGGTGCATATATTTTTTGATTCCACTCCACACCAAATACATGTTATTTTTCGTACTAATCTCTTGTATACCTTAACTTGACATAGCTATCCTACTGTCTGGCTTAATCCCGTCTCATCCGTCTGTTCAGTCTCTTCCCGATCCGTCCCGTCCTTTTTCTTTTATTATCCATCCCGTCTTATAACGTGCATTTACATTTCGTCCTATCAAATCTGTCAGCTATCCCAGCCCTCTCCCGTACCTTCCACTCTATTTTATTCCGTCTCTCCATATACATGTACATATAAAGATTGCCTTATGAAATTTTGACATTAATAATATTGCACGCCATTACTTTTTGTTAGTAATAAAGTAATAATAACAATTTAAAAAAAGAATTGGCCAAATTGGTCCAGGCGTTGTTGAGTTATGCGCTTACCAACACATTTCGTGATTCATTTTTATATTATAGAAGAAGATATTATAGTCCACCCTGCTGGCTTAGTGCGGGTTGGCGGATTTTATTTCACGTAGAATTTAATCCGAAAAGTCAGAGGTGTGCCCTGGGATTTGAACCCGTGACCATCGTTAACTTGTTGGCAGTTGCGTCTAGTACGTTACCATATACAAATTAATAAAACCTTCATACTGCCTTACCAGGTGACGTAAGTAATAGAACAAATATTTAAAAATATAAAACTGCATATCGTTTCGTTATAATGTCTAGATACGGCATCAACGTACCAATATTCTTTTTATTCTTGAGTCTAAAAACAATATTAATAAGAAATTTAAATATGTCCCCCAGCGCATCTAAAAGTATCAATTCAAAAACAATGTCGTTTATGAAAACGAAAAATTATAAATAGATATATTTTGGTGTACTCCGGCAAAACGCTTCGATAGAGTATACCTTGTTTAAAACTGTTGCAATAATCTCAAAAAACAATGGGCGATTTTGGTAGATATGGACATGATTTCATTTTACATTTCACAAAATTATGCGCAAGACGCCGTATCTAGATAATATTATACAGGGTATATCAAGACTGCTACCGAAAACGAAGCCGGGGTAGTATAAGCGACTTCAGACACAATGCAACAAAAAAAGTTGCAAAAAAAAGCGACCAATTTTTTTTTTTGTTATTTTTTTCCTATGACCATATTTGGGTGGTAAATACATTTTTTCCTAAAATAATAGTGTTGAATTATGCGGTTACCAACACATTTTGCGATTCATTTTTATATATAAGATGTATGACAAATGTCATATTTGATGTAACTGCAAGTACAACGCATCTACAATAAGTTAGCGTGTGGAGACTAATGTCTCCAACTAACTACAAGTGAAAAGATAAAAATATCTGTTAAGTTATTGTTTGCCTTATGGTTTCGTGATATAACAACGAACATAAAAAAACTCGTGATCTATGATAATATGTCCCATGTTATATAATGTCAAAAGAGAAAAACTATTATTAGTTATTACTTTCCACAACAGCGCTCTCGGGAGACAGTGCTCCGTGACGATCTATACCAATCTTTAAAATCGACCGGTCATTTAGTTCATTCTTTTTACTTTTAAGATCAGTGAGTTGCCATAACACACACTATAACCTCGGCATAAGGTTGGTGTCTTTAGGCCGAAGTAATAACGCGTTTATTAATAACGTCTTCCTACCTCCTACTTCCTCGGCTTAACTATTCTAAGTAAGAGTGGAATAGGCATTTTTGACATGCGAAATACGATAAAGAAAGCTAAAACGGCAAAAAAAAACGTTTTTGATTCAAAAATTTTACACAAGTTATAAAATTACCGAAATCTATTAAAATGTAGGCTTCATTTTAATATGTATTTTTACTCATTATAGATAAAAAAATCAGTTAAGGATCTAGCTCATATATTCGCTCATTATATGCCTACTACGCACAACTGTTCTCGACGACTTGCTTGCTACTGAGAAACATGCGAGTGTGAGGTTAATGCAAGTTCTCGCGTTCTTAGTTTCTTTGTCTCGAGCCAAAAATCCGACACTAATTGGAGAACAAGACGAGAACCAGCGAAAAATATGTAAAGACATGAAGCGTGTGTACATAATCTATTTAGTATTCTGTTATCAGCCCATGTACGTCCCACTGCAGGACACGGGCCTTCTACAATCGAGAGTACGATTGAGAGTAGTTAGGCCATATAGTCCACCACGCTGGCCTAGTGCGGGTTGGCGGACTTTACATACCATAGAAATCGCTATGCTATGCAGGTTTCCTTACGATTTTTTCCTTCACCGTTTTATTGCTTGGTGATTGACCATCAATACACACATGACTCCGAAAAGTCAGAAGTGAGCCCTGGGATTCGGACCCGCGACCACCGCGAATATGTTGGCAGTCACATCTAGTCCGTTTACCAACAGGCCACTACACACTTTTTTTTCTATTTCATATTTGTTTTTTCTATTTTATAATAATCTTCCATACGTGACTATTGTGTCTATTTGCATATTCATATACTGCATTTTCATCACCTCACATCATTATTCGTCACCTTGCATATACTGATATATAATAAATATCATATGATGATAAGTGTGTAAATAAAACATGCATAAATTACAATAAATTTTATTTAATTGACCTTCCAAATAAACATATCATATTAAGATAAAAAATAATAATTAAATGATAAAAAAAACAATAATATGTGAATTCTAGAAACAAACTAACAATTATTACTTTTTATCAATAATCTTAATGCATAATATGCAGATTTGTTCAAGTGAACTAGAATAGAATTAAAAACAAAAAAGGAAAGTAGTACAAGTGTATTTACTTTACTGGTAGTAGGTCTCTCATATGTGAAAGGTTGTCTGGGTAGGTACCACCACAATGTCTATTTCTTCCGCCAAACAGGAGTGTAAATGCACTATTGTGTTTCGGTGTGACATTGTAGCCAGAGTAACTACTGGACATATTGAAACCTAACATCTTGTCTCTGGATGGCGAGCGCTGCGGAATGCCAAGCACTGCTTTGTAATTCAAGGTGTTGTTTGATTTTACCGCTGGTCATGAGCGGTCGTATCGCTTACTATCAGGTCAACGGCATGCCGATCTCGCCATTCATAGCAATAAAAAAACTGAAAATTTGGAGGAAATTGATAAGTTATTAAGATATAATGAATGACTGACTACCAAGTCATTCGTGATTTTTTTAAATTCCAATATTTTTCTATCAAATATTGCACTTTTCTTTCTTGGATGGCCATACAAATTTTATACTCCGCTTGATCCATGATCTCCCTCCGTCTCTCATTTTCTTCGGCTTATAATTTTTTGCTATAGTTGGCCATGATGTTTATAAAGTCATTTCTCTGGAAGTATTAAATAGTGTCACCATTATGGTCATCATTTATTTTTATAGTTGATTTATCAGGTAATAATTCAAAATTCAGCGGAACAGTTATTTCTAACCCTTCGTTTTAAATGCCTGTTTTTAGTAAGTTACATTCACAAAGCATTCTCCGTTGTGATTATTAATATATTTTTGAAGAAGTTTAATAGCGAAGAAAACATATGCCTCCATTACATCAAATGAATCATTAAAGATTGAATCCATTCTCAAATTACAGAATTCAACATCTTGTTATATATATTTTTTTAATTTTCATGAAAATATGACACATTCTAAAATTCTGCTGCATAAATGATAAATTGATGATTATTAAATCAATAAATTACTTTTCCTGATTTAGTATGAGTCCTTGATTATTTGACTTTTTTATGTTCATCTGTAAATCTGAAATAAAAGGAGAATAATATGTATTTAGTCTTAGATTATATACTCGTCTAGATTGAGCAATGTCAACAAACGATGCGCTAAAAGTGTCCTCACTTTCGTTGATATGTGTGAGTACCGGTCGTGTAATTATTGTAATCCAACTGTCAAGGTGTGTGTGTTTAGGGATGCCTACTCCAGATTATTAACTTAACTTTTCCCCATTATTTGATATACAAAATAGGTTAAATAAAATATTTTTTCTTTATTTAAAGTAATCATACTATTAATTATATTTATAACGCATTTTAGTAAAAACAATAAAGATCTAAACCCATCTCCTAGTGTTTGTTTCCGAATAGAATTAACTCTTTGGATTTATTACCTGGGCTGTTATCTGATTTCTGTATTTATGTAAAATATAAATCATCATGAGTAAAATGTTCGGAACACACAACTGAAGTCATGTGAGGCTACGAATGGTCTTCTTTTCGTTTCCGCTGTGTAATGTCTCTCCAGCAATTCGCCAGTACGGAATCCGTAGGAAGTCTAAAAATATTATTAGGACCTTGAATAAGTTCTCGCTGTTTCTTCAAAGATGACAATAGCAGTACCCCGTTTGTGAAATTTTGAATGGTAATACACATGCAAGGCAAAGAATTAATAAAATTACTATGAAGTGCATGTCGTCGTGGGTTTCATTAATATCGTGTAGGTAAGTATTATTTACTCATTAAATAAATAATGCCATTCTTCTTGTTGTTATTCTGATCGTAATATTATGTAATGATATTTGAGTTTTATAGTTTCTCCCATAGTTTCAACAAATCTTCCTAGTAATAAATTGACAACACTGGCCAATAAAACTCATCTTCAAAATAATGAATTAAAAGTTCATGTTTTCTTCAAATAATAGTGGTTTAACAATAATGTTACCGATAGAAAGTGATATTGGTATTATTATACAGTTTTCCCACACAATCGCGATACAATTCGATAGCACAAACCGGCATAATTAATTATTTTTCGGGAGCACGTTATCCATATGTAGTTCAAATGACACTGACGTACGTGAGAAGCGAGTCTACCAAATTTGGTAGACTTTATTTGAGCCGCGCGGTGAGGTGTGATGTGTCATCTAGACGAGTATATAATCTAAGTATTTAGTCATTGCAAAAGTAGGTAAATAAGAGATGTGAAATTTGTGCATACGTTTTTTGGTAACATTTCTCCCATATTTTATGTTACTATGTTGATTTGTGAAGTCTGCAATTTAAAATTATACTGGGTATCTCAAGACTGCTACCGAAAACGAAGCCGGGTGGTAGTTTTAGTGACTACAAACACAATGCAACTAAAAATTTCGCAAAGAAACGCGACAATTATTTTTTATGATTTTTTAAATATCGTCATTTTTGGGTGGTAAATCCAGTTTTTGCAAAAATAATAATTTAAACTCTTTTATACCTTAGATTATTTATAAATAAAAGGGTATACACTATTATTTTAGGAAAAAAATGTATTTACCGCCCAAATATGGTCATAGGAAAAAAAAAACCAAAAAAAATTTGTCGCTATTTTTTGCAACTTTTTCTGTTGCATTGTGTCTGAAGTCGCTTAAACTACCACCCGGTTTCGTTTTCGGTAGCAGTCTTGATATACCCTGTATTTATTAACTTATGGTAACAATATTTCACATGCAACGCTTTTTTGCTTTACTGATAAAAAAAATATGAAAGCAACTTACGCTTGCCTGCATAGTTCCCAAATCTAATATGTAGTATGTTAATATTATATTTTGTTATTTTGGTATCCTGAAATGGAGAAGGAAGATAATAATAATATGTCATAAATATACATTTGATACTCAAGAGATTTATATTATTTCAAATCATTAGCAATCCATCTGTAATTGAAATGGGGAAATCTCACTCACAGTTTCAACTGTACTTGTTGGTGGAGTAGCCATGTACATGTGCAAAGAAATGTATACTAGAAAAGTGTTTGATGTGCGTGTTTCTTACATGTGAACAAAATACAGTCATGAAAATTGTTGATTCTCCACGGTCATCAGTCTTGTTGAACTTTCTCCTAAATGCACTCATATTCTTCCGTGCATTCATTTTTAATAGTTTCCATTTTGTTTTTAATTGATTTACAGTTTGTGGACGTGCATTTAATTGATTAAACCTGCATAATAATTATTATTTACTACTTACACGGCAAGTGATTGAAACGCTGAAAGAAACCAAGCAAGCTTTTACTTTTCATGCAAATCCTCCCAAGCTTTAGTTTTTGGTTTATGCGAGTTAGTGTCCAAAGATTTATTTTCAATGATTGGCGCATACATATGTTTTAAGCAACAAACGAAAAAATAGCTGGAAGAATAATAAACATGCCATTAAGTACTAATATAGGAACTGACAAATAAAATACTAAATTATTGCAACATGTTGATTTGCTTACGTTTTCTTCTTAATTCCAGTTAATGGAACGATTACGTTTTTTTCTATTTGAATCATTTCCAATGAAAGAAATTATAAAATCACTAATCTTTGAAAATACGTACAAGATTGACAAATCCGCTTTTTATTTGTCAAATACATTTGTTTACGTTTAAGTCCAGTCTTTAAGATCGACTCGGTTATTTCGTTCATTCTTTTTACTTTTAAAATCAGAGGGTTGCCATAACAGGATTGTCAAGTTAAGCCAAAGCTCATCAGTGTTTATTAATAAAGTCGTTATTACCTCGCTATCCATTGGGAATAACTAACCGAGTTTAAGGTTTGACGTAACCGTGGAAGTCGCAATTTTTATTAATAAGGCGGATAATGTACTTATAGAAGTAGTTCTAACACGATTGGACGAAAGTAATTATGCTTTTTAAAATAAATAGCCCTTTAAGTACCCAAATGTTTCTGCCCTTTCCGGCTACGTCGTATATCGACTAAACCCCATATCGTTTATCTGATTTTTTGTCTATCAAACATTAGTTCGATCAGTTATAAAGATGATTAACTGATCATTTGCAATACACTTCAATTCCTTAATTAGTCTTTTAAATTATTTTTGGTAGTTAATTGCCTTAAACAATGTACCTATATAAACAAATCTATGTTGTAAATAAATCCAGGAAACGTCAAGGCCCATAGCGTGCCCAGAGTGTAGGAGAAGTCCAAGTCTCCAATACGCTATTTTTGTTTAAGCGTTATTTATAACGTTTGGCCCTGCTCAAGTCCAAAATATAAACATCTTCACCATAGTAATCATCAGTTATAGAAACTCCCTCCTTGTTTCCGAGACCCACTATACTCGTACTCGTGCAAGCTATCTGGTTTAATATAATTCTAATGGATTCGAGGCTATATTCAGTCATTACTTGCATATGAAATAATCTAGAATGGCTGTAAGATTCCACCATTTCCAATAAAAGAGTCTTCTAACATAAAAAAGAATAAAAAACTGTGTATTAATATTTTATATTCAGATCTTATTATTCCTACAAGACATTCTAAATTAAAATGCACATTCCACGCATTCATAAATATTACCTCTATTTTACTACATTTTATAGTAATATACTTTAAACTATAAAAAATATACTAATAATTTCCCATTCTTCATATGATCTGATACAATTTTAATATCTAAACTATATTATAATAAATTAAAAGAGAAACGCAACATAATTAGTCGAAATTAATTGTACGAAAATGTAATAGACTAAGAGGCCGTGGCTGCTAGACTTTCGTCATTTTATAAAAGCTGAAAGTTTGTCTGCGCACGCCTCCAACATAGGTATCACTTGATCAATTATTATGAAGTGCCAATCAAGGTGGCTTTGGAAGTTATCAGCTTAAATATGTCTGGCGAGACCCAAGAACCATCAAAAGTATTCGGCTACCAATGAAACAACTTTTGATAGTTTTCTTACTGACAAAAATTAAATTATTCAGATACTTTTGATGGTTCTTTCATCTTGCCAAACACGTTGAAGCTGATTACTGCCAAAGCAACCACGATCAGAATTACATAATAGCTGATTGTGAGATACCTATGTCAGAGGCGCAGACAAACTTTCAGCTTTTATAAAATTACGAAGGTCTGGCGGCCATGGGTTCTTGATTTATCAGGGGAGCATGTGGCTATTTATTGTATCAGGAGATCATATTATGTGAAGATGAAGATGCGAAGCGGCCATTTCACAGAATTTAAAACGAAGTAACGAAATTATTATCTCAAATCCGATAACAAAGTTATCGGGTTAGGTCTTAGATGCACTGACTCTCAACAGCTTCTAATGGAGGCCCAGCATAACATAACGTTTGGTTATTAATAATTCTGTTGTTGCTGTTCCGCAACCCGGTACTTATGTAGGAGTTTCCTTCGCATGACATAAAACAACTGCACGTGATCTCTCATCAAAACCCTGAACGACGTCTTGTTTAAAACCAATATCTGTAAGTAAAAGTTTAAGGTTATCATACCGTATTATTACTATGACTATATTATTACTATGACTATATATATACCGTATTATTACTATGACTATACCGCGTGATATTGACATATTGTAAATAACTTCGTCCACATGTTTGTAACCACCCCAGGAAACATTGTACCAAGTTAGATAAAAATCCACCTGATAGTTTTGTCAAAAATCACGATTTTGTATTTCGTAATTTTCGATCACTCTGTACATGCACGAGTAGTTTTGCCGCTCAGCTGACAAACGACTTTGACCCCGCAAACATAAAACTTGGCGAAATAGAGATCCCTCAATATGTTCTACACTACAATAATTATTATTAATGTAGCCTAGAACATGATCGTTATTTTATAAGTAAGTAATAATGATTAACTGGTGTATTTTTAGTAAGCATTTACTCAAATACATACACTAATTACTAGGCACTCTCAAAATCCAATATACACATTAAAAGGTTTCTTGAATATTGGAAATACATACACGGCATTTTAATTGCACAATACATAAACTTTAAATGTAATCATAATCATAGGCCACCAAAAAAAAAAAAAAAATCGGTCACGTGACAATCGGTCCAAATAAGTATACATGAATAAAACTATGCATCAAGAATAAAATTTCTTTCAGCTTTGTTTTTACACAGTTTGCAGTCAATTTTAAGTATTGTTTGAATCCAACACGCAATATTTCAATTTAACATTTCCAAAACAATTTTACGTAAACGTATCCTAACGCGCCATGTTCCTTCTGTACTTTGCATTTACTATAATCACTTGTTGCCAGATCATACATCTTGTTATTATTATGTCATAATATGCAACTGTCCCTTTTTCGCCCTTGGATTGAGTATAATTATAAGAAAGTGGCAGCATACGAAACATTGTTGAAGTAGTGTTGTGAAATTATTCGAGGACACTTAATCGATATTTTTTTATCTCAATATTATTTAATATTATAAATATGGATCTAAATCAAGCTTTACTATAGTGTGAGTTGACTGGAAACTTAATATTATGTCAGAAATCAATGATGTTTTAATAAAGATGACGCATATCCATATTGCGTGACGTTTAAAAACTGTTCTACTATGCATATACATACTCATTTGTTAATACTTTATGCCAATCTTAGTAAATGAAATAGATTATACAGAAAGTACGAGACGGAAAGAGATAGCATTGCGCTATCCAAACATAGAATCGAAGCGATAGAAACAGAAGGGTGACGATAAATAAAACTACCTATTTGGTTTTATAAGTATTCAATATATTAACATTGATGTTGTACGTGAGCGTACGCCATCCTGAAACAAAATATATTTTTATTTGTTACAACCGTGAAAAAATAAAGAAAAAAATTGATGGCCGCTTTTTATATTAGTTTATGGTAAGCATGCACTGAAAACTCGATCTCTTATTTAATATTTGTTTTTGTAATGATGTCAAGTGATACGACCGCTCGTAGACATAAGCAAAACCAAAAGAAACATTAAATTACAAAGCAATGCTTGGCATTCACTGGCATTCGCAATCGAGAGACATAAGATCTTAAGTCGCAATAAGTACAGCGATTACTCTGGCGAGAATGTCCTTTAAACCGGAACATAACATGGTATTTAAACTGCCGTTTGGCGGGAGAAATAGATATTGCGGTAGTACCTACCATATGAGGCGGCCTCTCTTATACAACGTTGATGCGACCGATGGGCGTTTCTTTAAACTGCATATACTATTTTGAAGCTCTGTACTAAAAATCAATTAAATAGGAGCAGTAGTTTAGTCATAAATGATATTTTAAGTTTTTGCCCCGTTTGAACACGATGTAGCTTTTCTAACAGCTGATTACGCCTAACGCATGGTCATTCACCTTAAAACGATCCATCCATCCATCAGCCAAAGGAAGTCCACTGCTGAACATAGGCCTCCCCCAATGATTTCCACAGAGACCTGTTGGAGGCAGCCTGCATCCAGCGACGTCCCACGACCTTTACCAGGTCGTCGGACCATCTTGTAGGTGGACGTCCTACGCTGCGCTTTCCGATACGCGGCCTCCATTCGAGCACTTTCCGACCCCATCGGTCATCAGATCTCCGCGCTATGTGCCCTGCCCATTGCCACTTTAACTTGCTAATCCGGTGGGCTATGTCGGTTATTTTAGTTCTCCTACGGATCTCCTCATTTCTGATTCGATCTCGTTGGGAAACCCCAAAATACCTCAGTGCCTTAAAACGATAGATCGTACTAAAATCTGCGCGTTGTTGCCGCTCTTACAAAAGTCACACAAGTCGCGCTGCGGCGGGGGCGGTGCGACAATAACACGCGTCGCGCGCGATGTTGCCAATTTGTTATCTATTCATATCTACAGGTCAATGAAATTTATTTACACAGGATGGTTGCGTTTTACTCTAATTTGGAAGCTATTTAGTTTGTTTGAAACAAACAAAATCTCATTTTTTGTATTATTAATTTTTATGCCGTGCCGAATTAATACCAAGGACGTATAGCATACATAGTGTAATTTAATGCCCATCGGTCGCATCAACTTTGTATGAGAGACCTGCCACTAGTAAACAACCGATGGTGCAGGTTTTTTTAGGTGGATGTGTATATTTTCGTAGTTGTATTTTTTTATTCATAATTTAAATGTGCTAAACCAATATTAATTGGTTGTAAAGGCATCCAGTCACGATCCCCTCTTTTTGTTCGAACTGTGCTTAGTGCATACCCATTTACGTCTCAAAGCTCATCACGTGGAAATCTGGAAACATTCAATGATATATGTAAATATATATTTATAGTCAATCAAAATATATGGGGAAGCAAATGGATTATTTAATGTTCGTGGTTGGAATAAATTATTTATTATGAAAATAATTCATAACAAATAACTTAATCGTTTTAGATATGATTGAATTAAAAACAAATATTATACAACAATCCAAATCCATTCAAACTTTCATCGTCAATCGTCAATTTTTTGTATCTTCGGTTTCGCTTCTGACTTATTAATCTATGACGCACGCTTTTTGTCCCTATCGCACTTCACAATCTTTGTATTAGGCGATCCTTCTTACACAATTGAAGGTATTTACTAATTTAAAATAAAAATTAATTTTTGTGTGGTTTTTATATACTTACGTATGGTGTGTAGCTCCAATTTAGTTTCATATCTTTGCACCATCGTTTTTACACTAAACACACACAATTCGACACTGTAGACAATATTTTCGTAATAAATTATGTTGACAGCACTGAGGTCTTCCCTCTGTCGCCGTTGCTATGCGACTAGATGAAATTACACCAATTGCCCGAATTCGAACGAATTTTGAAGTGCTAGTGCGATATCTACGTCGTATTTGTATAATATATCATTGGTCAGAAATATCATGGTAATTCGTTTTTGTCGCTTACGGTTGATTTTAATAATTTGGAACATCTTCAATAATTAAAACCCAACGTAAGGAAAAAAAATCAAACCGTATTCAATTCTTTTTTAAGAATCCCTGACGTAAAGGTGGTAGAAAGTTCACCTAACGTCAAGTAATATTGCCATTGACGAAATTATTAAAAATAAGAATTTAAGTAATTCCAGCAAATGAGCAAGCAGATCATTTTATGGTAAATGGTCACTGCCGCCCATGAACGGGAATGAGCGGGAAGGAAAAAGCCGGCAATCTTACTCACCGATCGAAACGCGACAGCGAAGCTGTCGCTTCAAATCATTCGCCTGTGAGACAGCGGTACCTCCCCGGACGAGCCTGTCCATTCATGCTGAGTATCGGGGTGCCCTTCGCTCTGGGATATCCGGTGCCGTCCACAATGCGTGTGACGTTAATTGAGGGGTTTTTAGCATACGGATATTCTGGAGTAGATATTGTTAGGGACCGATCTCGGCCATAATATCCGCTTTTATACCGGGCTGGAAGGCCAGAGACACTGATATACCCCTTTCGACCCCCCGATACCCCCCCGTGGTATCGGAAGGGGAGCTTAAAGCTTTTTCTCTTGAACAAAAAAAAAGTGCACAAAGTTATTTGACTAATCTCGAAAAATGACAATAACTTGACAATATTTAATGTTTCGAAAGTAAACTTTGTGAAATCTTAATTTTATACAAAATACACCTATGTATTCGCAGCTGTAGATTGTTTTCTTAATTAACTACTTACGGGTAAAATTGCTTAGAAAAGTAAAGTTGACACATTCGACTAAACTACAAATAATCGATATCGATTTCGAGATATTTTAATCACGGCCCTTAATTTAAATTACCAATCACATAAAGATTTTTTTACGCCAATCAGAGTATCTCATTTGAAATACTATTATCCAATCCAGTTACGTAATTACTGCATCAACCAATCCATCCAATCAATCCATAGGGATCTTACATTTTTTAGCAAATCCTAATGTATGGTGGCGCGGGCGGCGCGGCGCGGCGGTAAGCTCAGTGTTCGGTGTACTGCGGTACAATTGGTAATGTAAACAAAGACGCGCGCGCGCAGAACTCGCCATTTTGATAGTTTTTAAATTCTGTTGTTATTAGTATTTAGTGTTAAGTAAGTGAATAGTTATGAGTGTTTAAGTGATAGAGACACATATTGGAATTAAGTACGTTATCATTAGGTGTTAGTTTTAGTGTTTTAAGTGTTATTTTTATTGTTAAAGTTTTAGTATTTGTGTTTATAGGTACATTTTAGTTAGTATTATTTTGTTTTTTTTTTTATTATTAATTTACTTTACGCGTATTCTTAATACAATGACGAATACTTCTAGTACTGTGGAATACACAGATATGGTGTTATTGTATGGCGAGTGTAATCAAAACGCCGCGCCGCCCTGGCCCTCAGAACATATTGTGAGAGATTTGGTGTAGCTGTACAAAGATTAAGGTACAGTGGTCAGTACTCAGTTGTTGCCCTAGACGCACGAAGATGTTCCTCCCCGTCGTATTCGAATTAACTTAGAGGAGCGGATTTTGAATTGCTTCCGGGACAACCCAAACATGAGCATAAGGCAGGCTGCACGGCAATTCCGTGTGAGTTATTTTTCTGTGCACGGGATATTAAAAACAATTTAATTTGTTCTGTGATTACTATGAACAATTTGTGACATGGGAAGATAGTTCTCGCGATCGCAGCGCCGCGCTGCATGTACTAGCAGGTCGGCTGTTTTCATAAACGCGGGAATATTGCGATGTTGCCGCTCCGCTCCGTGCGGACGCTGTAAATCAGGTAAGTGTAATATTATAGGACGTTCAAATTAAATGCCATTATTTTGACTTATAATTTGTTTGAAAAATCAACTTTTTTGTTTCTTCTTCGACGACAACTCCTATGCGTGCAAATAATATAACTTACTACGCGATGCACATGGTTTAATTTATTGTAGGGGGTGTCAAAATCACGCTGTATATTTCTTCATGACACGAATCAAGTATGTCTACTGGGTGTCGCTGATTAAATTACATGGGTGGAGGTTACAAAATAAATAAATTTATTAAAATTAATTTTAGGTGTAATTTCTGACCTTACAACTTGTAGTAGCGACCACAGAAGACGTGCGTATTTCCTTGTCGGTGACGAGGGATAGTTCGCCGTAGTAGTCTCCGTCGATGAGGTGTCCTGTTTCGTGCTGGTGCTCCGAGTACACCGCCGCCTCGCCTTCGTCCATTATCACTAGACCGTCCCCACAAACCCACGCCTACAAACAAATTATATGTGTATGTATGTTTACCTCCTCGAACCTTGCACATAATGCAGTCTATAATTCAAAACGATGTTCGAATGTTCGAGAATCGTTCTTAAAACTGTATGAATGTACCTAGATACTCCACAAAATGTTCAAATCCTCGTCGCGAGCAGAGACATAATAGAGAATAGTAATGATTTTTAGAAGTGGATATATATCTTAATTTGAACGTCGAATATCCGAACATTCAAACTTCATTACGGATCATAGAGTAATCTACATCATAGGAGAAGGAGCGAACTCTCCCTATAATTAGGACAATTTTGCTTCTAGCAACTGAACTCTTTTGCTTATGATGTGACGAAAGATGCAGCGTTCTAATACCAAATCTCAAATCATCTTTAGACGCAGCTTTTCTGTATTTACAACAGCAGTGAGCGGAACTATGGTACTACTTAAGCAGGTCTAGATGTTTAAATAGGTAAATACTTATTTAAAGTGGTATAATACTAACTTCAGATAGAGTATCACCAGTAAGGAATACGTCCTGCTTTAACAGCAGAACAATCTTGTCCAGTATGTCAAGCGGCCAACCAGAGAAAAAAGGTAACCTTATTATGCGCCTCCTATAGCAGTGTAATGTAGCCTCTGTCTTCAATACGTCAGGCAAACTAGTGTACAAATCGTTTGATATTTCAACTTTGCGTAGCGCTGACATTTTTATGTCGTAGAAACGATTGATTCTGTGGTAAATTTTGTCCGGCAGCTGCCGGTACTCAGTCAGATTAAGTGTTAACTTCTTGCTGACCATCAGATGATCCTCATGATATGTTTGCCTAATCATAAACTCATGACACACCAAGAAACTCCACATATAGAAGATATTAGCCATAAAGTAAGCAACAAATGATGTCATCATGTCTAAATAAACATTTGAGAACTTAAACCCGAACATGAACAGTGATTTGCAAATCCTTCCAAAGTTGTAACAAAATATATTGATATTGGGCGGAGCGCCTATTTCGGTAAACTTTAATGCAAGCAGACGAATAAAAAATGCTTTCTCGTTTACGTGTCCTGTCCACTTAATCATTATCAAGCATATAGTGTCACTCAAGTCAAACAGTTGCACCATACTAATAAATCCGACGGCAACAATGCGAAGAAACTTGAAGAAGTACATTTTTGCTGAAGGTTTACGAGCACGAGTCCAACACTTAGTTGATTCATACACTCTGTATAGACTGAACATGTTAATGATTCTTAGAAAACACACGAAGTAATTAGTCTTGCTGAGAGCGCAGTCAATATTCTCTCCAAGTCGCATGTACATCAAACATTGAAGTGGTATGGCGGAAATACAATGAAGGAAAAGCTTTGTACAACAATAGTTCACTATTCCATCTTTGGTGTCAAGAATAATCCTTTTATTCTGTTTATCTATGTATCCAGTCTCGAAGTTGACAAACAGATCAATGACAATGATAATTTCCAGTGCAAAGGCAATGTAATAAAAGAACATGTGAAATACTTTTCCGAATAAAACCGAAGTGTTGTGATGGAACACCATCTTTTCTAAGATGAACACGTTTACCATAAGCCAGTCCCAGAAATTTCTGAAATCAAAAGTTTTTACATTATTTGTGCACCGCTTTCAACAATTATTTGCTGTGAAGTTGGGGAAGACTAGATAGGTCTTCTGCACTCTAAAATGATGATCTGGTGGTCTGGTGCGGAAATATCGACGTGCCATGCGGTGAGCAGCGGTTGCGGGGGTTGGCTGAGGGCCCGAAATGTATACGCGGTGAACAACAATTGGTGGTTGATGCTAGGCAATAGACAAGGCGGAGTTGGCAATATATAAAGTGGACTGTATTTTTAATGTCCCCTTCAGAAAGGGCTGGTTCGCGGTGCGGATGCGGTTGGGTCGGGATCAAGACTAGGAACGCACGCCTAACTTATATCTGCATCCTCGGCGAGGTGGCGCGCAGTCCCGGCGTGATGGCGTCGACGCAGTAATACGTGACACGACACACTCAAACAAGAGCTTGTCCCGTGCAAAATAGCTATGCCGGCATCAACTTTACGGTCCTCAGTCCTTAATTAATATGTGTTATTATTTAAGCGGCGTGCGATTAATTATTTATTCGCGGATTAGTGGGGGCGCCATATGCACATGCAGGGTAGCGGCGGCGGCAACACTTACATAACACGAATGCGTGTGCAGCGCGTGCGATGCGAAGCGAAGTTGCGTAACTGGGGGGGCGCGAGCGCGTCACGCGCGAAGTGTACAGAATATATCGGTAAAGAGCGTGCGTTGGAGGGAGAAGGAAAGAGCGGGAATGTTGGATAGTAAGGATTCTACAATACTGCCAACTGCGCGTGAAATACATATAAAATGGCGGTTTGAGAAATCGTCGAATAGACAATGACCTTGTATCGAAATGTATAAATATGGCGTAACCAATGTCGATAATATTCACAAACAAAAACACTGTTGATAATATTAACGAGGTCGCGGACGGCTTAGTGCTAGTAGCTTTTAAGACATATTTATATGTAAATCCTTGGAGAAGGCTTATAACATGATGACTTGCATCCTGTTTAAGAAAATATGACTTCTCAATACATTAACCCTCACCGAATGAAGAATGCCTGATGGTGAGGATTGAGATGTATTTCAATTATATTAAAGAATTTGTACACCTCACCTGAATTTGCTTAATGGATGTATACGATCCCTGTATTGACGGTATTGTTTGAACCTCTCCATGCTCATGTTCCTTGAGCTGGTGAAGTAAATCCTGGAGCGTCGGTCGTTGTATGACAACAGGAACAGGTCGCTCCACCAGCGTTTCACATGTACAATATAACCGCCGCCCGGTATATCAATCTCCAACACATCCTTCTCAGGCACTATCAAACATCTGTGATCGTGGTAGGATTCCTGGAAATGATTGCTATCGAACATTTTTACAGATTTCACGACACCTTTTTAATGGAATCCGTGGACTTGTCCAAAGAGAATATAAATCACTGAAAATTATTTAAATTATTAAATGTCTGAAAATTATCTACTGCTTTTCAATATGACGAATTGCTGCACAAATTGCTGTCATGTCAGAAGAAAAGGATATCCGTATCCTGCGATCCGTATCACTCAGAATTCTATGCACTATGATGCACTTAGCTTAAGAAATAAGACTTTATTTATCATTATGTAAGCATACGTTTATAGACATGCTTTAAAAACAAGACGCTTATACCCAAATGGAGATTGCATTCCGTTTAGAAAACTGTAGCACAGAAATTTGACCTTTGGTGTGGTTTTCGATTCTTTTCTTATGTTGCCAAAGCTTCAGAATTATTTCCCCAAATAGCACATAGTATGTACTGTTTTTGTCGTTTTTAATTAACCGATTAAAATAATAAGGTTCTGCATTCGATCTGTACGTTAACATAAGTTTGTATGGTCATGATATCCTAAAAAACTATCTATTCGATTAGTATTTGGTCTTTATTATTTAACTTTATTAAAGTTTCAGTTTTACATTATTTCCTCATTTAATTGATCATTGCGAATACATTACTATAGGCAACACGATAACAAAATGACAACTTCAAATTTTCAAATCATTTACTGTTGTTATTTTGTGAATGTTCTTTTATGCAGTTATTTCACATTTTTTTTATTTTTTTATTGCAATGAATGGCGAGACGAGCATGCCGTTCGCCTGATGGTAAGCGATACGACGGCTCATAAACAGTAGCAACATTCCACTGCGCTCGCCATCCTGAGACATATGATGTTAAGTCTCAATATGTCCAGTAGTTGCTCTGGCTACAATGTCCTTCAATCCGAAACACAACAGCGCATTTAAGCAGTGTTGTTTCACGGGAGAAATAGACATTGCGGTGGTACCTACCCAGATGTCTGTATCAGCCCATATACGTCCCACTGCAGGGCCCGGCCTCCTCTACAATCGAGAGTACGATTGAGAGTGGTTAGGCCATATAGTGCACCACGCTGGCCTAGTGCGGGTTGGCGGACTTACATACCATAGAAGTTTTTATAAATCGCTATGGTATGCAGGTTTCCTCACGATGTTTTCCTTCACCGTTTTAGTGCGTGGTGATTGACTATCAATACACACATGACTCCGAAAAGTCAGAGGTGTGCCCTGGGATTCGAACCCGCGACCACCGTGAACATGTTGGCAGTCGCGTCTAGTCCGTTTACCAACAGGCCACCACGCACTTACTACACGCAACCTACCCAGATGGCCTCTCACATATGAGAGACCTACCACCAGTTTCACATAATTCAATATTCTCGTATTTTTCAGCAAGTATAATGATATTCCAGAATAAGTTGTGTATTGTGTAGTTGTAGAAATGTTTGACATGCAGTATATACCGTGAAATTACACAGGTAAGTCGATTGTTATAATTATTGTGAATATCTAGACAAAAAGTAATAAACACATGGGTATTTTATATATGAACTGTGAGATTAATATGTCCTGCACATAGACGTACTATCAAAATAGACTTGACATGCATTTGACATATATAGTCCATTTCACTTAGACTTATGCATATACCATAAAAAATGAAAGTGACAAAACACAATTTGTGGTCCTTGTGATAGTTTCACATAATTTTATAGGGAAGACTTTGTGTTACCCAAACACATAGGACGTGCGGTTTGTTATAAACTTGAATGTGAATTACTGAGTATTTTACGAATATTTACGGTCAAAAATTTATGTAAAAGAGTGTTGTGACTGATTATAAGACAAAAGGTATGGTGTGCTGCTTTATTATTGGTTGTGATAGCCGATCTACATGGGCGTAGCCACGGTGGGGCAGGGTGGGGCACTTGCCCCACACTGGCTCTGGCCTTTAAGGTACCTAACCAAAACCAAAAAAATAAATACTGTATAAAGTATACAGTATTTATTTAGTACAGTATTTAGTAGTAGTGTGTATAAAGCACTATCCATGGGTAGATATAAACTTCTTAATTGACTGTTTAACAATTTCGCATACTCCCTGAGCCCGAGCAGCTGAAGTTAGGGACACATATTTACATGGATGATAGATTTCGTAGTGAAGGAAGGTGAGCAATAAGAAAATGTTTTGGTCTATTCAAATTATACATAACAGGGTATATCAAGATTGCGACCGAAGACGAAACCGGGCGCTAGTTTTAGTGACTATAAACATATCCATCATCCATTAGCCAGAGGAAGTGCACTGCTGACCATAGGCCTCCCTCAATGATTTCCACAGAGACCTATTGGAGGCAGCCTGCATCCAGCGACGTCCCGCAACCTTTACCAGGTCGTCTGACCTTGTAGGTGGAGGTCCTACGCTGCGATTTCCGCTACGTCGCCTCCATTCGAGAACTTTTTGGCCCCATCGGCCATCAGTTGTATGTGCCGCGCCCATTGCCACTTCATCTTACTAATCTGTTGGGCTATGTCACTTACTTTAGTTCTTCTAGGGATCTCCTCATTTGTGATACGATATCGTAGAGAAACCCCGAGCATAGCCCCATAGCTCGTTGAGTGACTTTGAGCTTCCTAATAAAGTTCATAGTGAGAGGCCACGTCTCAGTGCCGTATATAATCACTAGTAACACACAACTATCGAAGACTTCCGATTTAAGGCACTGAGGTATTTTTGACGAGAAGACGTCGCATAGTTTTCTGAACGCTACCCAACCGAGTTGGATTCGACGATTGACCTCTCTCTCGAAGATGGACCTGCTTAACTTGTCCTAAATAGACATATTCGTCTACAACTTCAAGAATCGAGCCTCCAATTCCGGTGGGCACAACATGGACATTCGACATGATTTTCGTTTTGTCCGAGTTCATTTTATTTTTGATTGAGGTCTTCGAGCTTAGTGCTAAGGTATTCCAGCGATTCTGCCAATACTTCAATATCGTCGGCAAATCCAAGGTCGTGCCAACCCGCACTAGGCCAGCGTGGTGGACTATATGGCCTAACCACTCTCAATCGTACTCTCGATTGTAGAGGAGGCCCGTGCCCTGCAGTGGGACGTATATGGGCTGATACAGATGTACTCGTAGTTGATGTTAATGCCGAACCCTTTCCACTGCAAGAGCTTAAAGGCGTTTTCCAACGCGGCACTGAACAGTTTTGGAGATATGACATATCCCTGTTTCACGACTTTCTGTAGTGGAATATCCTTCGTATTCTGATCTTGTACACGGAGGGTCATGGTGGCGTTGTTGTATATACCCTTCAACACTTCGATGTACCGATAGCTGTCAATGTGGGACCGCTGGAGGGACTATAGTAAAGCCCAGGTCTCGATCGAATCAAATGCTCATCTCGTAGTCCACAAACGCTAAACAAAGCGGCAAGTTATATTCCTCGGTTTTTTGTACAACTTACCGAAGCGTATGGATGTGATCTATGGTAATAAAGCCTTTTCAGAAATCGGCTTGTTCGGGAGGCTGGAACTCATTAAACCTGCGTTCGAGACGATTTGTGATGACCCTCGAAAACAACTTATAGACATGACTCAGGAGCGAGATGGGCCTGTAGTTCTTCAGCAAAGTGTTAGCACCTTTTTTGAAGAACAGTACCGCCACGCTTCTGCACCATGCCTCTGGCGTTGAGCCCTCGAGGAGAACGGAATTGAAGAGCCTTTGAAGGACTTTTAGTATCGGCGTTTCGTCCGCTTTCAGAAGTTCTGAAATGATTTCGTCCTCACCCGGCGCCTTGTTGTTTTTAAGTTGCTTCAGGACCGTCTCGATCTCTCATAGGCTGATGTCCGGGATATAATCGCTAAAGTTTCGAATCAATTCAGCCCTCGGGTCTTGGGCCGAGCTAACAGTAGGTTCGGCAAACGAGGTGTAAAACTATCTGTAGAATCTCTCGATCTTCCTTAGTACCTCTGCAATCGTCGACACTACGCGGCCTCTGTCCGTCTTCAAACTAGTCTCCTGCAAACACTTTGGAGCCTCCGTTCCACTTAATTATCTCTTTACTGCTCATAGTATTGTGAGCACGTACATCGTGCCGCAAGGAATTCCAGATCCGCCGAACGGAAGACTACAGCGCCATGGATCGACGTTTGGCCATGAGGCCAAGAGTATGGATCGAGAATTTTTGTGGTTTATCGCTACGGCGAAGTCTAAAATACTTAAATCCCACCATATGGACAGCTTCTACCAAACTACTTCACTTTTGACAATCAAAGCGATTTGTTAGTTCAAGTTGAAAGCTCTCGGGGTTTTGGATATGGCCGCGTAAGGTCGGAGCGTTGACTTCATCAAGGGACGCCTTTCTAATTGGACATTGATATTCAATGTGCCCCTAACCATTCGGTGATCACTGCCAGTTTTCACCCTGTTGGTCACAGAGACATCATTGCACATCCATCTATTCCGTCCTGTCCCGAAAAGTGTCGCCATTGAGGGGGTATTTGTCTTTTCTCACCACGCTTGGTAGGCGTGTTGCCAAGCGCAGTATGGGATTCGCGTTAACGATGCTTCTGCCCGTCATTAACCGGGGAAAGGAAAAACGATTTGTGGGTAGAGGATGTTATAGGAAAGGAGAGTATGGCCTGTAGGAGTGGATGCTGCATTTACCAAAGGGAAGTTAAAGTGACTGCAGTAGCTCGGGGGCCGAGGTCGCGTACTCCTAGTACCTATACTAAGACAGGCCATGGTCAGTAGATAGGAGCATCCCTGTCCCTGACCACGCTATAAATACAATGCAATTAATTTTTTTTGGAAAGAAACGCGAAAACTTTTGCGGTTTTTTAAAGATCGTCGAGTTAGGTGGTAACTATATAGTTTTTGCTAAATAATATTTTAATCATTTGTGTACCATAGCACCTTCAAAAATAAAAGAGTGTATGTTATTATTTTAGAAATAAAACTATGTAGTTGCCACATAAATAGGTCAATGGAAAAAAAAAATCGTCGCTTTTCTTGAAAAAATTTTACTTGCATTGTGTATGAAGTCACTTAATACGCTGTAGATCTACATGGTGCTATAGAGTATAACCTTTTAGTATGAAGAAAAACAACTGGAGTGAGACAACGGGCATAGTTTGCTTCTTAAATATTATTTTAGACTTCTGCCCCACCCTGAGCCCATGGCTGGCTACGCCCATGCCGATCTAAACGATAATATGAAAATATAACCTCTCACTGGTAAGTGCATTTTATTTAGTATATTGGTAAAAATAAATGTAGACGTTCATTATTACTAACATCTGCATTTAGTATTTCATAGAATACATTGAAAAATAGAATTATATTTGCATACAAAATACGTATTTTACAAGTATTATCCGACCAAATTATGTTGACTTTGTTTATTATGACAATCGGTATACTACTCGAAGAAGACGCCATTTTGTACATGATTTTAAATTAGTTGGATTATACAGGGTATCTCAAGACTGCTACCGAAAAAGAAGCCGGGTGGTAGTTTTAGTGGCTACAAACACAATGCAATTAAAAATTTCGCATAGAAACGCGACAATTATTTTTTATGATTTTTTAAATATCGTCAATTTTGGGTGGTAAATCCATAGTTTTTGCTAAAATAATAATTTAAACTCTTTTATACCTTAGAGTATTTATAAATAAAAGGATATACACTATTATTTTAGGAAAAAATGTATTTACCACCCAAACATGGCCATAGAAAAAAAAAAATAACAAAAAAAATTGTCGCTTTTTTTTGCAACTTTTTCTGTTGCATTGTGTCTGAAGTCGCTTAAACTATCACCCGGCTTCGTTTTCGGTAGCAGTCTTGATATACCCGGTATTATGTTTCGGGATACCAGCTTAGAACAATTTGCATTTCCTGGTTTTATGGTAAATTAAACCATCATTCATTTTATTTCATCTTTTCAAAAGGTTTACCTTCGCGTGTTTTGTGGATCAAATTAATAGGATGTGAAACACACTCGTACAAAAATTGCATTCAGAAGACTAAGCATATTATAACTTTCTTAAAATCGTTTTCTCTCCCGCCACTCGAAATAAAGGTAAACTATAATCTATTTAATCTAAATAATATAAATCCAGAGTATTCATCCTTGAGACGAAAATGAATGAAACCTCTTCTATAATTAGTCTCCCGGCAGCCTGTCTCCATAAATTGTCCTATATATAAATTATAAAATGTAGTATTGAAGTCAGTTAAGTTGTATTTTTCAAATTTGAAGTCTGTATTCGAAAAAATTACAAAAATGCACCCAATCCACCAAGCTGAATACTTCTTAATTTTTTATTTATTTTATTTTGGACACAAACAGTCGTGTTCATCAACAAAATCAAAGATTTTATGTTTACAACTTACAGACTTTGAGTGCCCAAACTTAAAGTTAATGCAATAAATACCCAATCCACACACGCCTTGACCCGAGGCGTCACGTTACCTTACGTTATTTCAATGTATATTTTGTTCTGCACATATTAATATATGTAATATTTTATTCTTTCAATAATTAGATTTAATTTTTACAGATGACCGAATCCGAAACTGTGGGGAATAACAAAGAGTGCTGAAAGGACACATGAGCCTGATATGGATGAAAACAAAAAGTGCATAATTGTATTTTTGAAAAATCAATATTCCAGTAAAAAAAAGCCAGATGATTAAAAAAATGTACAAGCGCTGTATTATTACACATTCGATACTTTGCTATATCATTTTATTTTAATTAAGATATAGAAAAGAAACAAATATGTAGGTATATTTTTTCCATCAATAGGTTTTCTGTACCTTTGTTATTTACGATTCGTTTGTAGAAGCTTGTTATTAGGAACTTAATTTATGAAAATATTAAGTATATTATAAATACTTGTTTGTAAGCTTTTTTAAAATAAATAAATAAAATAAAGTAGGATGTTATTCTATTCTTAGTAGCAGTGGCGTAACAAGAGGGTGGCAAAGTGCGCAAAATGCCACGGGACCCCGGCCTAGGGGGCCCCCGGCCCGGCAGGGCCCTGGTCCGACAGGGTCTCAGGCCCGATAGGGCCCTGGCTCGATAGGGCCTCGGGTTCAAGCCCAACAGGATGTAAGCAGGGAAAAATGTAACATTAATAATGAAATTAATGATATGATTGACTACATTTTAAACATTTCATCATAATATTTGATTTAAATGTTTAGTTTTTCTTTCATAATAAATTATAATTTCTTGGAATGAATTTTAACGTAATGTCTTGTTCTAGAAATCATTTTAGCGGTAGCGAAAAACGAAAGAGGAAGAGAGATCTGAAGCAATAAATAAAAATATGTGAATATAAACAAATGCTCCTACTGCGTTTCTCTAACGATATAGTCATAATGACGGAGTAGATAGAGGAGCGGCAACAGATGCTGGATGGCCTGGCTTCAGGCTCACAGCGAATAGGTCTAAAAATTAACTCCGACAAGCTAAAATAATGTTCCACCACCAGCTCGAAGTTGTTTCCGAATAAACCTACCCGGGCAGACCCTTTAACTATTTAGAAACAATTTGAGAATGAGGCTACGGTTCTTCTCGCCACCTTTACCAAAAATTTGAAAACGATAGTTCTCAACCAGTGCGTCCTACCTGTCAGGACTTACGGTGCTTAGACTTGGACACTCACAGTACGAGTGGGCCATTAGCTTATGGTCGCTCTCTTTTTGTATGTACAATGTAGGTTACATTGGACATTAGATGACGAGCAATCAATAAAAAATAAATATTTTTTTGAGGCCGGGAACTTACTATAGTAGGCACACTAAGTTACTATTTTCTTCGTCTTGGCCGTAGAGAAAGTGGAGGTAGCCGAAAGCAGTTACTAGCAAAATGTGATCCTATTTAGAGGAATTATTAAATAAGTCCAAGGGCCAGATAAAAAACTTAAGTCCGAAAATAAAAAATGAGCTAAATGCTGTTTTGGGCCTAAACCTCCATTGTATTTTATACAATTCAAGTTTTTTCTAAAACAGACCAATTATGTGAAGTATAATAGAACTGTGTGATAGAAAAAAATGAGACTGGAGTACCAAAAGCTTCTCGTCAATTGTTTTAGAGATTCCTTTTAAGATTTCAAAAATGAAATGTTCAAAATCTGATGAGGAATATAAAGCCATGTCATTAAAAGATTCTGTGCTGTACGGCCCATATAAGTCCCAATCCAGGGCACGGGCCTCCTCTACAATCGAGAGTACGATTAAGAGTGGTTAGGCCATATAGTGCACCACATTGGCCTAGTGCGGGCTGGCGGACTTAACGTACCATAGAAATTCTTTCAAACCGCTACGGTATGCAGGTTTCCTCAAGATGTTTTCCTTCACCGTTATAGTGCGTGGTGATTGACTATCAGCACACACATGACTCCGAATAGTCAGAGGTGTGTCCTGGGATTCATACCCACGACCACCATGAACATGTTGGTGGCCACGTCTGGTCTGTTTAAAAACATGCCATCACGTACCTTAAAAAATAATCCTAAAACGAAACTTCATCTATGAAAACTACAATGTTAAGTTTTTTTACATTTACGAAGGGCCCCATTTGGTTAACTTTGCCACGGGCCCCCGGTGGGGTAGTTACGCCACTGCTTAGTAGTTACGTTACTATGAATTCTCTGATCTTCTATAATTTATAGAACACTCGGCAGGTTTTGTTTCTATGTATATATTATCATTACTATATATTATTCGAGTTATTTAAATGATATAAGTATTAATAATTAAAACGTTAAAAAAAATTAAAAATTGTAAAACGTCACGTTGTTTAATACTGACGCCCTTCATCCGCATCATTCATCGCAGCTGATTAGACGCCAGATGTAAAAGTGAGGCCGCGGTTTCGATACCAGCTCAAGAAGGGACAAATATTTGAGTGACTTATATTTTTTTCAAACCGGGGTGTTAGTGAGACCAAAAAGTCTCTCGTAGTTTCTGATACCCACGACACAAGATTATCATTTGTAGGGTCAGGACTATGAATTTGAATGTTGCGTCTATTTATTTATTTAGTAAACATATTTATGGGAAAATGTATGACCTGGTATCCCTGCTTTTTTTTTTACTTTATGTCTGTCCCTTACGGTGGAACTCGAATGTCGAGTCCATTTGATGCTACGTCCATGTTCCTGCATCATTTATGACCACTTTTTTCATTTAAGCATAAAGATAAATATTATTATTTTTATTATATTTTATTCTAAATAGTTTGTAACCAAAGAGACTAGGATGACCATAGTTTTTGAACCATTAGAAGCTTTGGCTGCAACTAGAGTCATTGCGAAATATAGGTCTACCAGAATCTCATGGCATAAAATTAAAAACAAACATAATGATTTTTATATGGCAATACCATCAGTCATCTGTTTCAAAATTGAGTTATGTCATTTGATGAGAATATTAAAAGATTTCTATACTTCCTTAGCGAAAATATATAAATTAGTTCTACGATCACAAGTGCGACACATTGTTTACAAGGTTTATCGCCAGACCCGTGAATAAATTGGCCTATACAAAATCGTCGATTTTAAAATCGACGGCGTTTTAACAAATAAGTCGGAGTGAATAGTTTTGATACTTCATGTTTTTTGGTTAGTTTTAGATTTGTACATGTGTTATATCGTATTTACTTTGTTATCATGTTTTGAAACTAAACAGTAATGGATTGAATACCTATTCTCAGGAGTTTCCAGAGTTTTTAGATAAGGAACGGTTTATTATTAATACTTTATCTTCATAGTCTTCATCAGAAGATGTACAGGAAGAGTATTTAGAAGTAAGCTCTGCCTAAAGTGTTGATGAAATAAAGAAGACTGAAAATATAATTGTACGTTTTTTATTTTACAATCTTGCATCTTTCATATAACATTTTTGGACTCTAATATTTATGTAAATAAAAACGACTCATAATCAAACTACGTACAATTTAGAAATTGAAAGTTGTTAGATTAAGTGAGAACTAATAAGAAGAAAGCATTAAAACGAAACTGGTGGCTAGGTAGCGGTACCGTCATTTTTATCTACGTTTTGGAAATACCAGCGTTTCCTCTATATTATACATACCCGTAAGGCACGTATTTATATTGTAATTTGACAGCCTTTTAAAATGACAGCCTCCGTGGCGCAGTTGGTTAGACGCCGCCTATTAAACGAGAGACCGCGGGTTCGATCCCCGCACCGAGTGAAATGTTTGTGCGGCCCACAAATATTTCTTCCGGGTTTGGGTGTTTGTGAGACCGAAAAGTCTCTTGTAGTTCCTGATACCCACGGCACAAGACTCGATCTTAGTGTAGGGTCAGGACTATGTATGTGACTGTTGGGTGTCATTATTTATTTATTTAGAATAGAAAAAAATCTTATTTACCTATTTTAATTGGCTATTAATCAAAAAGTACAATTTCCAAGACATTTTAATTTTCAAATAACCTATATATATTTATACTTAAAACACTATTAACTTTATTTACAAAGTTTTACTAAAAAACATGTTAATTTGAAATAATAATAAATTACAATTATTGAAAGTATTAAAATATGTTCATCCAATTACCCCAGTGTTGCGATGCGCAAATTCAAATTTCCCAAAATGCCATGAGATTCTGGTAGACCTATACTAATAAGCGAAATACCGAAAAAGTAGTGTTGCTATAATTTTTTGAATTTGCAAGAATTTGTTGTGAATATTTTAATAAAGATGATTATAATTCTCAAAGGCCGGAACATCTTATTAAACATGCTGTACTATTTTATGAATTTGAATAATTGTCATAAATTAAAGAGCAGGGCGGAAATCGCGTAAAATGTTCCGACGTAAGTGGTGCGCATGCTCCAGTAGATCTCTGGCGGAGTGTTACTGAAATTGTTCGTCGCTAGTAATGATTTTCAAAATGCTTGTTGTATTATTACAAAATAGTTATAAATGTGAACATAGTATTTTTTATGGCCATTTAAACGAAATCTATTAGATTAAATTAATTCAATATTTATTTTTACGTTATTTTTACGGTTACCTGCGTCAGGTGTGTGCGTTCACGTGCAAAAAATTCAGGTTCTCTCCCCTCCCCATTCTTCAGGGTACTCCCCTCTCAGTGCGGAATGACCTGAGTATCCTTGGTGTGGAAATCCGATGATGATCCGATCTGATGTGGCAGATATCTGCCACATCACGCAGGGTTGGAGTCTTGAACAAGGTGCGTCGGTTTTTCACGCCCAGTCAGCTTTGTCGCTTATATAAAGCGCAGGTCCGGCCGGGTATGGAGTACTGCTCGCACCTCTGGGATGGATCCGCCCAGTACCTGCTCGATGCCTTGGATGGATTGCAGCGGCGGGCCATCCGCATTGTGAATGATGCAGACGTTATGAGCAACTTAGAGTCGCTACAACTCCGGAGGGATGTCGCCTCTCTAAGCGTGTTCTACCGCCTGTATCACGGTGAGTGCTCTGAAGAATTGTTTAACTTGATCCCCTCCTCTCCTTTCCTTACCAGAACCACGCGTGCTGGCTTGCGAAGCCATAGCTTGTCGGTCCATACCATCCCGGCGCGAACCAAACGGTTCTCAAATTCTTTTCTGTGGCGCACCGTTAGGCTGTGGAATTGTTTGCCGTCTCACGTGTTCCCTCCTTCCTACCTTCCTGGGTCCTTCCGCCGTAGTTTGAAGAGGCACCTTAGCAGGCATATTGTTTCCATTAATGCATGATACTCTGCCTGGGCGGCATTTGCGCTTACCATCAGGTGCACTGCCGCCACGAAGCCGGTCAAGTCGGTCGGAGTTAAAAAAAATCTTATAAATGGCTAATATACGCAGGTTTCCTCATCATGTTTACCTTCGCCGTTTTATTAAACTTCGTTCATTAACACTATATTTTTGTTTTGGTTCTCTTACGCTGCGCCGTCGACCTACTTGTCCAGACTCATGTTAACATATCATATAAATAAACTTAATTCTAGCTGGTATTATCAGTTGCCATGGTGACTTTAAACCGAATTATGTATATAGATAAATATTCATATGATTCAATTCCATATTAAATAAAAAAATAGTACGTCCTGGTTTAAAAAAAAGCATTGTCACTCTAAAGAAAAGGTTAGCAGAAAACAGCGAATTCATTCAAGGTCAAATTTTTGTGTAATCTCCATTTGGATATAAGCTTCTTGTTTAAAAATGATCAGACTTTCATATTCATTTTATTACAAAGAACAACACATGGGAAAAAATATTAAAAATATAAAATATAGAGGTGGTCACAACGTTCATCAATTAGCTGCAAGCACTTTGACTGAATAATATATACTGGGTCGAATCGCTTATCGTCCGGAAAATTTCATAGTGTATTGTGTATGTGAAATTAACGTTATATACAAGACTAGCGGCCCGGCCCAGCTTCGCCCGGGTACAAATAGATTTTTGTACAATAATATGTACGTATTATTTTTATACATATAAACATTCCTATATAGGCACGCTGCCGCCGCCCCGGCGGCCAGTACCGCCGCAAGCGCTACGTCCCGCAATTTTAAATCTGTAATATCTTCGAAAATATTCATTTAAATCTTGTGCTGTAAAGGACCACATAGATCCATATTAAATCAACAATTTATTTAAGCTATTGGATAAGGATTAATGCTGTATTGGTTAAAATCGCTTCGAAAATTAGCCATTATTTGTCGTAAAAAGTAAATGACAAAAAAATTTTATTGTGGGATATCCATAAGAGATAGACATATACCATCGCGGAGCTTTCTGTAGACCTTTTCAATGTGTACAAATATGTAGTACATTATTTTGATATATCTCGTAGAGTTCAGCCTGCGTTTGCAATGTAAGCGGAAAAAAATGGATAATTAACGACATCACATTAGAAACCTCAAAAATAACAATATTTCTCCACTATTTAATGGATGTTATTATACATGTAAACTTTTTTATTGAATCACTCTATCTATTAAAAAAACCGCATCAAAATCCGTTGCGTAGTTTTAAAGATTTAAGCGAACAAGGGGAAATACGGACAGAAAAAGCGACTTTGTTTTATATTATGTAGTGATTTATCATTAAAAACTACAAACTATCCCATAAACAATATCAGTACAAGATATCCCCAAAACACATATTATCTAAATCACCCTACACTTAAAAGTGCAACGACATGTCAATACTCAGACGCGCGCGTGTATGAGTCAGGCCACGCCACAGCTGACTATCGAGCAGTGACCTTGAACTTACTTTGCGCCTATTTATCGGTATTATTACTCTAAATATTACCATATAACATTTTGATTTATTTAGAATTTTAGTGTGTTAGGATCATTTAAGTAAACGTAGTTGTTGGTAACTTGTTAAGATTTACATTTTAATTGAACATATTATTTTCATAACGTACCTGCTATCTTAGAAAAAGCTTCATATGTTTTTATTTGAACCTTTTAATAATGTTGAGAATAGACGACTCCGCTATGAAAGGTCACGGATTCTTACATGATTAGGAAGTCTGAACTTACCACGATCGAATAGCCTCGGATAAGTCTTTAAAATAGTTCTTGTGCTGGGAACTCGTGGATTCATCATTCATGATATCATTCCTACGCAAAGACTGCAGATGTTCTGGATCTGCATACATCCTTCTTGCATGACCCAAATTTTCATTGGATCGGACATAGCATATTATCATTGCCACATACTCACTGTTCGTGTTATCACTCATTTTGACCGCAAGAAACTAACCAATAACCAAAATAATTTCGTATAACGTCACTCGGTACCGAATGTTGCACGACTGAGGAAGTGGCAACATCCCAGAAAGGCGTCGGCGGCGCGGGACGGGAGCGCTTTGTACTTGCCCTTGCGGCGGCGCGGCGGTGAGGGCGGCTTGATCAAAGGATTTTATTACCTAGATTTAGAAGTTTCTACAAAATTTAAGTGTCTGTTTTAAAAGTGAAAATAAAAAAAATGTCCAACTACATATCGTTATATACACGATACCTGTACCGAAAATGATATTTAAAAAAAAAATGTCTGTCTGTTTGTTCCGGCTAATCTCTGAAATGGCTGGACCGATTTTGACGGGACTTTTTTGTCAGGTAGCTGATATAACAAGGAGTAACTTAGGCTACATTTATTTTAGAAAAATTATTTTATTTTAGAAAAATAAAGTAATGTTGCAATGCCCGCGCGCAACTCACGCGCATGCCACCACTGGGCCGTTACGTCGGGCAATTCCCACCACTTCTCCTGCCAACGAATCAATATCACATTTACAAAATATTGTATATAAAGAAATTTTTCAATAAAGCTAATACAAAAAACTGAAAATAAATGTGTAACGGGAGTTTACCGCCGCTCGCTAAGAGATGGCGCCACCGTAGAATTAGATCACGGTATAGTTTCGTTACAAAGGTTGATAATTAGAACAAAAATGCAAAAAAAAAAACTAAATAAACTAATTAACTTTTTTGTTACATTCCACGCGAACGAAGTCGCGGGCACAGCTAGTATTGTATAAAGTAGAGTAACAATGATATGTATTTATTTATACAGGGTATATCAAGACTGCTACCGAAAACGAAGCCGGGTGGTAGTTTAAGCAACTTCAGAAACAATGCAACAGAAAAAGTTGAAAAAAAAAAGTCAATTTTTTTTTGTTATTTTTTTCCTATGGCCATATTTGGGTGGTAAATACATTTTTTTCCTAAAATAATAGTGTATACCCTTTTATTTATTAATACTCTAAGGTATAAAAGAGATTAAATTATTATTTTAGCAAAAACTATGGATTTACCTCCCAAAAATGACGATATTTAAAAAATCATTAAAAATAATTGTCGCGTTTCTTTGCGAAATTTTTAATTGCATTGTGTTTGTAGTCACTAAAACTACCAGCCGGCTTCGTTTTCGGTAGCAGTCTTGAGATACCCGGTATAAGTATTGAAGATTTTTTTATTTATATCATCTTACTCTAAACTACGTTTTTTTATGAATAACATATTCTAAATTAGTAACTAGTAGTGATAAATTAATTTTACACTACATAAACAAAAATAAAAATAAAATAAAATAATTATGCCAAAGGGTTCTAAGTCATGTACTTGCCATGCACAATTTTTTTCGTGACGCTAAGCGATTCCACCCAGTATTTTGATTAGAAGCACGAGGTACGGAACGAATAATACCAGGAATCCAGTTATTATATCGTGTGATTAATATAACGTTGGTGTTTAACACCAACTACAACTTAAATATCAACATTTTCTCAGAAAAAGGTTTTTGTACTGTACACTAAATGCCTTCAACACATAAGAAAGAAACACCAAATAATTTTCTGAAGTATATTTCGAGTACTTATTACACAAAACTGCGTCCTTATAAAATTACATATAAATATTAATTTTAATGAATTCTACTTTAAAAAGCTCCTTAATGTCATTTAATGAACGATACCAAAATTATCTCCCATCCTTACAAAATGCAAAATGTAGTTTAATGCCACAATCACAAAATGCAATGAAAGTCGCATTTAAAGCGTTCATTATATTAATGATAATGATTAAATATTGGAATAAAATTTAAAATATATTATGGGACGGTTACTAACAGCTCGTGGTACCAACGTGGGTGGAATTATATTTTCAGTATCGAGATCCCACGATGACTACTAGAGCGGTAAAAGTTGTTAGGATTATTTGAAGCGATAAAATCCCATCGCGCGTCGTCGACGCCCAGCACAACAGGATTCGAGTACTAAGACTTCTCCCGCTGTTCCTTGAACTGGTACTTTTCCAAAATTTGCCGCCTTAGTTTGTAGAACAGTTGCGCGTGCTCCCTCATCAAAATCCTGAACATCGTCTTCTCTAACAGCAAAATCTGGGTAACAAATTAAATCAATTGTTGCAGATGTTCATGGGCGGTGGTGATTTCTTACCATTGGTTATGTATGCTCGTTTCCATCCATCCATCAGCCAAAGGAAGTCCACTGCTGAACATAGGCCTCCCACAATTATTTCTACCGAGACTCTCTCTCTCTCTCTATGCTCGTTTGCTCAATATAATTCAAATTCAAAGAAGAAGCCAGTGGTCTGAATGGAACACTAGAGATAGTTTTCAGCGGTTGTGAACCGGAATTATCTCCTGCACTGACTGAACGATCCCCAAAAAGGATAATCAATCAGACACTACCAATTACCGCCCAGTTGTTATTTATCTTAGTGATATGTTAAGTCATGGAATGGATAATTAACCTTCAAGTGATGCGCTACTTTGAGTGTCACTTGTTGATCGAAGATAGACAATACGGATTTCGTCAAAATTGATCAATGGGTGATCTTCAAGCGATTATCCTATATCGCTAGAGTGTGGCGAGGATTTTTGAATCTCTACATGAGGATAGAATCTGTGTCGTCATTGACCGACAAGCATTGACCATCGTCTGATGCCGTTCGAATACTCTGTGTCTGAACGGCGTTGCGGTTACTATCGGATGCAGTGCAGTGCGCCAGAGAAACTACAAAAAAATTAGAATTCTTCTTTGCTTTAGACTACAGGAGTTCCTTACGCACTAGAACTCCTATAATCTAAATACAAGAATGATATATTCATATTTATTTTCCATGGTATGTGTAGTCTGTCAACCCGCACTAGTCCGGTGTGGTGGACTATGGCCTTACCCCTCTTAATCGACTCCTGGTTGTTGATGAGTACCATACTTAGTGGAGGGCGATTGCGAGCTGATACAGAAAACTACGTAAATGACAATATCCTTGAATCTTCTGGCAGGTATACTGATATGGATGAAACAAATAGAAGGTGCAACAGGGAACAAACAGAAGGTAATCTGTGATAGACTATTTACTATAACTGACCTTACAACAAGTGGCAGCGACGACGCAGGACGTGCGTAATTCCTTATCGGTGACGAGAGACAGCTCACCGTAGTAGTCTCCGTCGATGAGGTGTCCCGTCTCCTTTCTACTCGCCGAGTATACCACCGCCTCTCCCTCGTCCACTATCACCAGCCCGTCGCCACACACCGACGGCTACGATCAATATTAATCCTGCTGTCTTGGTGATATAATTAGGCAATAATTTCTAATTTCTCTTTACAAAATAATTTTATTTTAAAGCCCTCAAAACCCTTATGGTAAGTGACCTAATGTAAGCATTTTTATTTTTAGAACAAAAATCCCGCAATATAAGCTTTGCTACAGATATTGATACTATGTCATTCAATTCAGGCTTAAACTGTAACCTATAATATGAGCGATAGGATCGAATAAGGTCATCATACTGAGAAAATAATATAATTTCAGCAATTATAGATATATAGGGTGATGGGTTTAAATTAGTAAAACACGTACTTCAGCCACGATATCATCGGTCAGGTACACGGCATCCTTTAACAACAGAACCATCTGATCTAATATATCCATTGGCCAGCCAGAGAAGAAAGGCAACCTGGTGATACGCTTGCTATAGCAGTGCAATTTGGCGTCTCTCTTCAACACGGCAGGCAGACAATTGTACAGTTCGTTACATTTTTCTACTCCTTGTAGAGCTGTCATTTTCAAATCGTAATACTCACTGATTCTGTTGCAAACTTGGTCAGGAAGCTGACGGTTTCTTGCCAAGTTAAGCGTCAATGTCTTACTGATATTCATATGATCCGCTTGATACTTTCGCCTAATCATAAACCCATAACACTCCAGCAAACACCACATATAGAAAATATTTGCAATGAAATATGCCAGGAGTGATGTCATCATGTCTAAATAATAGTATGAGTACATATGTCCGAACATAAAAAGTGATTTGCAAATTCTTCCCATGTTGAAACAAAACAATACTAAATTTACCTTGGATGGTTCACCCTTCACAGCAACCTTTAGAAAGAGTAGAAAGTTATAAAACGCTTTCTTATCTACATATCCAGTCCACATAGTTGTCAATAAGCATATAGTGTCGCTCAGGTCAAATAACAGGAGCATGCTGATAAAGGCCATGACTCCAATCCGAAGAAACTTGAAGAAGTACATCACCGCCGATGGTTCACGGGCACGAGTCCAATATTTGGTGGATTCGTATATTCTATACAAGCTAAACATATTGATTATTCTAAGAACGCATACAAAGTAGTTAGCCTTGCTGAGAGCGTTGTCAATATCGCCTCCGAGACGCAAGAACATCAAACATTGAAGTGGTATGGCTGAAACACAGTGTATGAACAGCTTTGTAGAGCAGTACTTGCATATTCCAGCTTGGGTATTAAGAATAATTCTTTTGGTTGGTTTATGTATGTATCCTGTCTCGAAGTTAACGAACAAATCAGCTATGACGATAATCTCCAACAATATGGCGACGTAGTAAAAGAACATGTGAAACACTTTTTCAAATATTAATGAAGTGTTATGGTGGAACACGATTTTTTCCAATATAAAGACATTCATCGTAAGACAATCCCAGAAGTTTCTGAAAAGAAATGAAGCTATATCATTCTGGATAAATAATAAAATAATATACATACATACATTAAGACACGCCTTTTTCGCAGAAGGGGTAGACCGGAGGTACAACAAGGATACCAACAAGGTTATAGGTATTTTCCGTCACATTATGTGACAGGGGGCGAGCCTATCGCCATATGGGGCACAAATTCTTGACTCAGGCCTAATAATTAATAGAAAAATCCAATATAATTTTGCTCGACCCGGAATTCAAACCCGAGACTACAGTTTCGCAATCATACCGTAATATAACTACGCCACCGAGGCGGTCAATCTATTATCAACATGGTCATCAATGAATAGTTTGAACATCGAGGTGGATAATGTAACTTGTAAGTGTGAACATGTTTTTTTTACAAATACATTGTCTGCATCAAAACGCGCAATTGCAAAACAACTTTTTCCAATTTGTAACACAATGGGTGCGTACTCTGTGAACATTGTTAAACTTGATGAGAGAGTAATATATCTATTTGGTGTGCGTATATCTAAAGGTACAATACGATAACTTCAAAAGCCAATTCTGTATCTGTATCAGCCCATATACGTCCCACTGCAGGATTGAGAGTGGTTAGGCCATATAGTGCACCACGCTGGCCTAGTGCGGGTTGGCGGACTTACATACCATAGAAATTTTTATAAATCGCTATGGTATGCAGGTTTCCTCACGATGTTTTCCTTCACCGTTTTAGTGCGTGGTGATTGACTATCAATACACACATGACTCCGAAAAGTCAGAGGTGTGCCCTGGGATTCGAACCCGTGACCACCGTGAACATGAAGGCAGCCGCGTCTAGTCCGTTAACCAACAGGCCACCAAGCACTTTACACAAAAGCCAATTACATTCAAGAAAATACCTAGGATACTCTGTACTCCGACACGACCATGATTGTTCAAACATCGCACGTCAAACTGTTCGTATATGCTTAAATACTTTACAAGATGTTCGGACACTGTATCGAACGTTGTAATCTTAGACAAAGTTCCAAGTTAATGATATAAGTTTCATAGAGAATAGTATTGATGTTTAGACGTGGAAAACTTTTAGCCGAACATTCGAACTTCGTGTCGGAGTACAGAGAAGCCCAAGGACGTATAAAAAAAGTAAACAAAATTACCTGAATTTGCTCAATGGGTGTATACGGTTCCTGTACTGTCGGTATTGCTTGAACCTCTCCATGCTCATGTTCCTTGAGCTGGTGAAGTAGATCCTGGAGCGTCGGTCGTTGTATGACAACAGGAACAGGTCGTTCCACCAACGCTTTAAATATACCACAAAACCTCCGCCCGGTATGTCGATCTCTAACACGTCCTTCTCTGGAACGATCAAGCACCTGTGATCGTAATATGACTCCTGAAAATCATGGAAGGCGCACATTTTCACAGATTATTCTTCTTCTTTTAAACATTTAATTACGCAGATCGTAGACACAAAATGATATTTTTTAAATTACTCTTTACCAATGATTAAAGAATAAATAATCATAGCTCTTTACGGATAGTCTGCCATTCAAACATGGCAACTAGCCGTCATCTGTCATGATAAATCATGATAGTCCATAGACGTAGTATCAATAGACTTGACATGCATTTGACATATATAGTCCATCTCACTTAGACTTATGCATAAACCTTAAAAAATGAAAGTGACAAAACACAATTTGCGGTCCTTGTCATAGTTTCACATAATTTTGTAGGGGAACACTGCGTGTACCCAAACAAATAAGACGTGCGGTTTGTTATAAACTTGAATTACTGAGTATTTTACGAATATTTGCGGTCAAAAATGTATGTAAAAGAGTGTTGAAACTGATTATAAGACAAAAGGTATGGTGTGCTGCTTTATTATTGGCTGTGATAGCCGATCTAAACGATAATATGAAAATAAAACCTCTCACTGGTAAGTGCATTTTATTTAGTATATTGGTAAAAATAAATGTAGACGTTCATTATTACTAACATCTGCAATTAGTATTTCATAGAATACATTGAAAAATAGGATTATATTTGCATAAAAAATAAAAATGTTTTTTTTTTACTTTATGTCTGTCCCTTACGGTGGAACTCGAATGTCGAGTCCATTTGATACTACGTCCTTGTGATAGTCCGTGATAGTCACTGGCTGTTACCACATGTGAAAAAGGTTGTGAGAAAGAAGGTGGAACTGTTGTATACTACATCTATGGATGGAATATTATTCAAGAAAATATTAAAATTATTTTCATTTCCACCTGCGTGTATTTGTGGTCCTTTAATAGCCCCTGGGCTGCCCATTTACTATATTATTTTGTGTGTTCCAATATGGTTACAATACTTATAATCGAAACCGTAAACGTTTAAATTTTCTAACTTCATAATTCCGCAATGGTTTGTTATATTTACGCGAATGCTACATCACTACATAGTATAAAACAAAGTCGCTTTCTCTGTCCCTATGTGCCTATGTCCCTTTGTATCCTTAAATCTTTAAAACCACGCGACGGATTTTAATGCGTTTTTTTTTAATAGATAGAGTGATTCAAGAGGAAGGTGTATGTGTATAATACATGCATATTATTGTAGAGAAATCTATATGCATCCGGGCGAAGCTGGGCCGGGCCGGTAGTATTAAAATAAAACATTTTTTCTACGGATTTTGTCTCGAATTTAGTTGCATTTTGACACTTTTTAACTTCTCGACGTTACTTTAAAGTAATCGTAACTTCGCGTCGCGTCGGAAATCCGTGAAAATAAATATTTTTATTTCATTTATAATTAAAAAAAAAACTTACTTACGGTTTCCGTTTTTCTGACTGTAGAAAATGAAAGACCACAGTAACAATAGCTGTTTAATGGTTAAAGTGTACTTCAATACAGAAAATTCTTCATAATCCAGTGATATGTATGCGAGGCCTTTTAATAAAATTCTAACGCCCGAATACTGGAACGCCATTCAAATAATAAGTTGCTCTTAACAGCGCACGACCCACTTAGCCAGTACAGTTAATCGGGATTAACGTAGTTAAGCGCCATTTATATTTAAGATGCGTTCCAGTATTTGGGCGTTAGTCATATTTAAATGTTCATTTAATATATTTCAGCGCCATCTATCGCTGAATGCAGGAACTGCGTTTACAACATGAGCACCTGGTCTAGTAATAACTACCTCGTACCGAAAGGGATTCTAATTCTTTTGTCTTGGGCTTTTATATTTTAACACTATTACTACCCAAATATGATGATATTTAGAAAATCATAAAAAAATATTGTCGCGTTTCTTTGCTATTGTGTTTGTAGTCACTAAAACTACCACCCGGCTTCGTTTTCAGTAGCAGTCTTGATATACCCGGCATGTTTTATCCATACGAATATCATAATTGCGAAATTTTGTATGTGTGTATGTTTGACACCTTTCCGTAAAAAAGGCTGGACTTATTTTGATGAAATTTAGGAGACCTGACACCTCGGCTTGTTACTAAGATTACTTCCTCGCCCGTTTTTTTTAATGAATCACATATACATTTGCCTCTCTTTCAAAGTCAAATGGATAGCATGAAGCAGGATGGCAGAGGATTGCAAACTTTCCGCCACATGACAGAATTAGACGGTATATAACAGGGAGGGACGAGAAAAGCAATATAGTCGACGGCGATGAGTTTAAAAATAATACAGTACGCAAAATAAAATGACACTGATGTGGACTGGGCTTAAAACCCGACTGCACTCGGGTGAAGCCGGACTTGGCCTCTAATCCGTAATGTTGTAGTCAATCTCCGGGGGATGAGCGCTATCTACCCGGTAGTGGACGACGGACTTACTACGAATAAAGCCTTAATTGAAAGGCATTCTTACATCACGTACATGCAATTTACGTCACTATACAGCTCATGGCCGTCTTACTCCATATTTGTGAACACACAATGAGAGGTTTGAGTCTAAGAAAAACACATGTATTTTTCATTTTTGCCTTTTATTATAAATTAACATAAAGTAACAGCGCTTACTGAGAAAATAACTTAAGAATATACCCGCTTACAGCTCACTATCTTCAGCATTGCTGGAATTGCAAATTTGCTTCGTAAGGTCGTGTTTTAGAATGTAAAACAGATCTGGAAAGTCCCTCATGAGAGTCCTGAACATCGTCTTCGGCAGTATCAATAACTGCAAGCGAAATCGCAATATATGATAAAAAAAAAACTTATCTGAATCGAAATTATAAATATTTATACGAGTACTACTCGTGTATCCATTGAATAACTGGATAAGGATTTTCTGTTAGTTATTTGGTTTTTAAAATATAATAAAATAATGACCCGGTCTAGATTCCGATGACTGTGAAATCCTAGATAGTAATATGTAAATTGTGCGACTTCTTGCAACCTTAACCAGGTCGTCCTTTCCCCTTGGTGGACGAGCGTTCAACACATCGCTGGCCTGGGCAAGGTTGCAGAAAGTAGCGGTTGATATGGAGATCCTTGGGGCAGGCCTATGTTTAGCCGTGGACATCCTGTGGAGTGTGGCTAAAAAGTGAGATAGAAAGCTGAAAGAATAAATTGCGCGAACAATGGGAGATACTAGTGACACCTCTCTCTACCGCCCCGACGATATACGAACGTGATCATATTATGTCTCTAGTCGTCAATGCTGTTCTTAACGTGGATATTGTAAACATAAAGCGATATCTGAGGAATGTTGTATTAATATGTACATATGGATATATGAAATCAACTCCTAACTAAGCTTAACTAAAGATTTTTGTAGCGTGCTATTAAAATTAGCCTGAATCCAATGACATCAACCTAGAACTTATTCCGCAAAGATCTGAACAAAGAGAAAAAAAATTACCCTCCTCACCTTGCAAGGTGTACTGGCGACGACATAAGACATCCAGACTTCTTTGTCAGTGACGAGGGACAGCTGACCGAAGTAGTCTCCATCTATAAGATGCCCTGACTCCTTCTTATGCGAAGAGTACACTGCCAACTCGCCCAAGTCCACTATTATTAACCCATTCCCAGGCACCCCCGGCTGTAACATAAATTTTGGTCAATATTTCGGATTATAGAATATTGACCTTTTAAAAGTTAGTGATATTTTACATTCATCAGAAACTTTTGAACCTATTATATCCTGAGGTATTGTCATATTCTGTATCAGCCCATATACGTCCCACTGCAGGGCACGGGCCTCCTCTACAATGGAGAGTACGATTGAGAGTGGTTAGGCCATATAATCCACCAAGCGGGCCTAGGGCCCTACTATATTCATCCGAACGAACGAACGAAGTTCGAAACTTCGGACAAACGAAGTTTTTTATACGATACGAATGTACCTACATAAAACTTATGGTCGTTATTGATTTATGGCCGTAACCATAGACTTATAGTTACGGTGTACGTTATACAAATTCGAACTTTTACAGAATATATACATTCGAATCGTATAAAAAACTTCGTTTGTCCGAAGTTTCGAACTTCGTTCGTTCGTTCGTTCGTTCGGATGAATATAGTAGGGCCCCTAGTGCGGGTTGGCGGACTTACATACCATAGAAATTTTATAAATCGCTATAGTATGCAGGTTTCCTCACGATGTTTTCCTTCACCGTTTTAGTGCGTGGTGATTGACTATCAATACACACATGACTCCGAAAAGTCAGAGGTGTGTCCTGGGATTCGAACCCGCGACCACCGTGAACATGTTGGCAGTCGCGTCTAGTCCGTTTACCAACAGGCCACCACGCAGTATATTTTTCATATTGCTGTTGTGTAATGTGGTACATTTTTGTGGAACTACAAGTCCCTATATTTAGGAACGCAACAATTTGATTTCCATTTTCAATACTAAAGATTGTGTCCAAAACAATATCATTCTTATGAGAATAAAGTTCTTTAAACCTAAACCTAACATATACCGGGTATCTCAAGACTGCTACCGAAAACGAAGCCGGGTGGTAGTTTTAGTAACTACAAACACAATGCAACTAAAAATTTCGCAAAGAAACGCGACAATTATATTTTATGATTTTTTAAATATCGTCATTTTTGGGTGGTAAATCCATAGTTTTTGCTAAAATAATAATTTAAACTCTTTTATACCTTAGATTATTTATAAATAAAAGGGTATACACTATTATTTTAGGAAAAAATGTATTTACCACCCAAATATGGTCAAAGGAAAAAAATAACCAAAAAAAATTGTCGCTTTTTTTTGCAACTTTTTCTGTTGCATTGTGTCTGAAGTCGCTTAAACTACCACCCGGCTTCGTTTTCGGTAGCAGTCTTGAGATACCCTGTATTTATGTCCAATTATGACCTGATTTTAATTTTTTATGTATTGTTACATCATTTCACTTACTTGAGATATGATATCATCTCTCAGATAGATTTCCTCCTTTAACATAAGCACCATCGCTTCTATAACAGTCATCGGCCAATTAGTGAAAAAAGGCATTCTCATAAAGTGCTTTTTATGACACTTCAATTTTTCTTCTTCCTTCAAGACGTTAGGTAGAGACATATACAGTCCATTTATTTTATGGATTCTGTTCTCTCTCGACATTTTGAAGTTATAAAATTGTTTTACTTTTTGGCATAGTTCATCAGAAAGCTGACGGCTGTGCACTGCGTTGAGAGTCATATTTCTATGAATAATTACTTGGTCCTCAGGAAACTTTAACCAATTCATGAATGCAAAGCATTCGAGGAAACACCACATGTAAAATATATTCGATATAAGGTAAGATAGAAGACAAAACATCATATCCATGTAGTAGTTTATAGATCTAAACCCGAAAGTGAACAACAAAAGTGACTTGCTAATTCTGGCGAAATTTAAGCTCATTAATCTAACAGGGGATGGTGTATCTCGGAATCCAAATCTGGCTATCAAAAGCATCCTGTAGTGAGATTTTCTGGGTACTTCTCCAGTCCTAATGATATTGAGCAAACCCATTGTATCGCCGAGATCGAAGAGTTGCAGCATAGTGATAAACCCAAGCACAATAATACGTAGAAATTTGTACACGTGAGTAGTTTTCGAGGAACCCCGAGCGCGAATCAAATACTTTGTTGACTCGTAAACTCGATACAAACTAATGATGTTCAAGATCCTTAGGGTACACACAAAGTAGTTGGTCTTGCACAGGGGCGAGTGACCTTTATTGCCGTATCTAAACAGCATGATAGTCTGCAGTGGTATAGCCGACGCACAATGAAGAAAAAGGTTTGTAGAGGAATATTGCGTAAGGCTTTTCTTCAGGTTCAATATAACTGTTTTAGTTTCTTTGTCGACGAAACCAGTTTTGAGATTGACCAGCAAATCCATAAATATGATGGCTTCAACACTGACGGCGATGTAATTTAAAGTTACCGAAGTTTGGCCAAATATGACTGAAGTGTTGTGATGAAATATGAATTTGTTGAGTATAAAAACGATCAACATCAAACAGTCCCAGAAATTCCTGAAACAAAACATATTGTATTGATTTATTTGATGACGTCAATGACGAAATGTACCCTATTTTTATATCGCCTCTCTGGTCTAAAGGCTGCCTGGACGGACTATAAACAGTGAGCTCCTAAGTTGGATTACGAGTTAGGGCTCTCCACTTTGCGTTAAGAAATCTCCGGAGATAGTTGCTTTTGCCTAAAATGTGTATATATGACTAAAGCCATTTAAAAATGAAATTCCCACTACTATGTTAAGTAGTATTGTATATGTATAATAAGTAAAAATGACAATCAAAAATACCTATCGAGTTTGCCTATGTGAATACTAGCGTGAACTTATGAAGCAGTCATATTAGCTTACTATAAATTAATAAGTGTAAGATTGGAAAAAGAATAAGAGTAAAGCGTATTTATTATTATTTATTTTTAACTAGCTGCCCGACCCAGCTTCGCCTGGGTGCATATACAGGGTATATCAAGACTGCTACCGAAAACGAAGCTGGGTGGTAGTTTAAGCGATTTCAGACACAATGCAACAGAAAATTTTGCAAAAAAAAAGCGTCATTTTTTTTATTATTATTTTTTTCCTATGGCCATATTTGGGTGGTAAATACATTTTTTTCCTAAAGTAATAGTGTATAGCCTTTTATTTATAAATACTCTAAGGTATAAAACAGTTTAAATTATTATTTTAGCAAAAACTATGGATTTACCACCCAAAAATTATGATATTTAAGAAATCATTAAAAATTCATGTCGCGTTTATTTGCGCAATTTTAGTTGCATTGTGTTTGTAGTCACTAAAACTACCACCCGGCTTCGTTTTCGGTAGCAGTCTTGATATACCCGGTATTTCTTGATTCCACTCCACACCAAATATATGTTGTTTTTCGTATAAACTCTTGTATACCTAAACTTGACGTAGCTATCCTACTGTCCGGCACAAACCCGTCTCATCCGCCTGTTCAGTCTCTTCCCAATCCGTCCCATCCCTTCTCTTTAACAATATTATCCATCCCATTTTATAACGTGTATTTACATTTCGTCCTAACAAATCTGTCATCTATCCCAGCCCTCTCCCGTACCTTCCATTCTATTTTACTTTATGTCCCTTCTCTCCATATACATCCATATACATATACAGATAAAGATTGCCTTATGAATTTTTGACATTAAAAACTTTTGCGTTTTTTATTGTCCATCCAATATTCCTTCCCTTACTTCAGCACCAAAATGCTGTTTTTCCAAAAAATATTGCACGCTATTACTTTTTGTTAGTAATAAAGAGTTGAAATATAAAATTTCATAGACATAACTTCAGTGGTTTCGATTTTCTTAGACATAACATTTCAACCCTTTTTTACTCCCTTTAGGTATAATATAACCTATCTCACTCCGAAACGATGTACACAAGGCCACTGTAAAAATTCGTGATAAAAATGGCATTCGATCTTGAAAAGAAGTAAGTATAACTTCTTATGCTGCATTTACACGCTTGGCCAACCTCAGCCAGCCTCGACCAACGGCAGCGTGTAAACGGAGTGTTTGGCATTATGTTTTTCATAGTTAATAGCTTGGAATTGGTAGACGTTGGCCCAGCCTCAGCCAACATGTAAAATATCTACCATTACGTGTGAACATTATTTATTTCATTGTCCTATATTAATGTAGCTTGATATATTCTCCTTAGTTTATACAAAATAAATTTCTGAACGCATGCATAAACAATTACAATCAAATAAAATGTCAATCCATTTTCACTACTGTCAATATTTTATATCTTTAAAATCTAAAATACGCCATTAATCGAATATTGTGTTGTCGATTTGAAACCTTTATTTAAATACGTTCTTTAATTTGAGGGAACAGTTTACCATATCGACAGGGTGAACCTTAGATTATATACTCGTCTAGATTGAGCAATGTCAACAAACGATGCGCTAAAAGTGTCCTCACTTTCGTTGATATGTGTGAGTACCGGTCGTGTAATTATTGTAATCCAACTGTCAAGGTGTGTGTGTTTAGGGATGCCTACTCCAGATTATTAACTTAACTTTTCCCCATTATTTGATATACAAAATAGGTTAAATAAAATATTTTTTCTTTATTTAAAGTAATCATACTATTAATTATATTTATAACGCATTTTAGTAAAAACAATAAAGATCTAAACCCATCTCCTAGTGTTTGTTTCCGAATAGAATTAACTCTTTGGATTTATTACCTGGGCTGTTATCTGATTTCTGTATTTATGTAAAATATAAATCATCATGAGTAAAATGTTCGGAACACACAACTGAAGTCATGTGAGGCTACGAATGGTCTTCTTTTCGTTTCCGCTGTGTAATGTCTCTCCAGCAATTCGCCAGTACGGAATCCGTAGGAAGTCTAAAAATATTATTAGGACCTTGAATAAGTTCTCGCTGTTTCTTCAAAGATGACAATAGCAGTACCCCGTTTGTGAAATTTTGAATGGTAATACACATGCAAGGCAAAGAATTAATAAAATTACTATGAAGTGCATGTCGTCGTGGGTTTCATTAATATCGTGTAGGTAAGTATTATTTACTCATTAAATAAATAATGCCATTCTTCTTGTTGTTATTCTGATCGTAATATTATGTAATGATATTTGAGTTTTATAGTTTCTCCCATAGTTTCAACAAATCTTCCTAGTAATAAATTGACAACACTGGCCAATAAAACTCATCTTCAAAATAATGAATTAAAAGTTCATGTTTTCTTCAAATAATAGTGGTTTAACAATAATGTTACCGATAGAAAGTGATATTGGTATTATTATACAGTTTTCCCACACAATCGCGATACAATTCGATAGCACAAACCGGCATAATTAATTATTTTTCGGGAGCACGTTATCCATATGTAGTTCAAATGACACTGACGTACGTGAGAAGCGAGTCTACCAAATTTGGTAGACTTTATTTGAGCCGCGTGGTGAGGTGTGATGTGTCATCTAGACGAGTATATAATCTAAGGGGTGAACAATAAATGTTTGACAGTTACAAACCCATGAACATTTTGTATGGGAAAATCACGCACACTGTTTTGATAGATATGATTGAATTTGAACTTTGTATAGCAGTAATAAAGTGCAAATTGACTCTTTGACGTTAGGAACATACCTACATTGTTTAAACAACAGTGAGTGCTTGTAATTTAATATGAACTTTATACAATAGCAATAAAGCTCAAATTGACTTTACGTTTTAGTTAGAAAACGTTTGTATGGGAAAAAGAAAAAAAGGGCTGTGAAAAAGAAAAAAAAAAGGCTGTTTTTAGGGTTTTTCCGGCAATTATTCGATTTTTTCTCGCCGTAAGAACATCCTTGGACTTCCACAAACATTTTAAAAAAAGAGTTATCGAAATCGGTTCAGCCGTTCACACGTGATGCCGTGACAACGCGAAACGGGTTTCATTTTTATATATATAGATTGAAACCGGTTGTTTTATCTCATATCCAACCAAAGTAGCAGGCGCGCTAATTAAAGAAAAATATCTTTTACAAAATGATATGAGGATATGAGGCAACATTTTTAAATTATTGTATTATCATCAGTTCTGGATAAGTGTTGCATTTTTTCGATCAATTTGAACTTTCGAAGTTCTCTAAAATCGAGAACAAATATTTCGTAAAATACAAACTGACATTCCCATAAAAAGCTTCGCCCAAACGGCTTCTTTAAATGTGAAATTCTAAATGTAAGAATTTGAAAAATGTGAACCACAAACGATTTAATTTAGTAAAATTAACAAATACACCCAGCTTTGCTGCCGTATTTCGCTCAGTGACTGAGGTTACTGGATGACGGATGCCCCAAACCCCTTTTTTCATCCCATATTAGTTAAGTCAATATGTAAATTGCCCTCCGAATAAAGACCTACCGTTATTAAACATAATAAATCGTTAGGAGGGCATGTCAAGAGGTCACAGAAAAATTAAAAAGGTCGCGCTGTTTGCTGATATTGAGAAATTCAAAAAATGAATAAAAAAAAATTATAAACGCTTTTTTCTTGGAAACTATTGGTTTTAGGAAAAAGTTTTTTTCATAAAAAATGTCGAGAGCATTGCGAACTACATTTTTTGTCATTAAAGTGACGTCATCTGACTTGAAATACAAAAAGTAGAGGGCGCTAATTGATCAAAAAAGTGTTCCAACGCTATTTTCGATAGGAAAAAACGTTTTTTTTATAACAATGTAAATTAGAAAGTTGCTCGTCATAAAATTAACTACAACTTTTATTTAAACAATGTTGTCATAAAACTTATCGTTTTCGAGCTGGAACTTGTCGAAGTGTACAAATTGTACATTATGTAACGTGCCGTTGCACAGTACTCATGCCATTTAGTTTTTATCTGTTTTTTAATTCAAATGAAATAGATTTTTAATTGTTTTCTGATTTTATTTTCAAAAAATTTGAACTTTTGTTCAGCAAAAATTTGAACTTGGTGAATTTATCTATGTTTTGCATCACATTATTTCAAGTCGGATGACGTCACTCCAATGACAAATAATGTAGTTCGCAATGCCCTCTACATATTTATTTAAAAAAGTTTTTCCTAAAACCAATAGTTTCCAAGAAAAAAGTATTTCAATTTTTTTTTATTCATTTTTGAATTTCTCAAAATCAGCAAACAGCGCGTCATTTTTAATTTTTCTGTGACCTCTTGACATGTCCCCCTAACGATTCATTATGTTAAATATGGGTAGGTCTTTATTCGGAGGGCAATTAATTATTCCTTACATATTGACTGAACTATATTTTTTCCTTCCCTCTCCCTTCCAAACTTGATGGTCCAGAAACAAATCTACGATTCAAACATTTTGGATGTTTATAAACGGCAGTGACCACTTAAGATTAGGAGACCTGTTTGTTCTTAACAAAAACCTAAAATATTTCTAAATGAAAATAAGTCGGAGTACGGACCCCCAAAGCATCGAGATAGGGAACGAACTTGACGTGAAGACGGACAAGTTCAAGTACCTTGGGTCCGTACTGCATGAGTCCGGTGAATTGGACCTTCACGTCCAAAGCCCGTATAGGCGCTGCTTGGTCTAAGTGGATGGAGGTCTCTGGCATACTCTGCGACCGCAGGATGCCGATGAGGCTCAAGGATCTCAGCTATAAAAGCATCTTGTAGGCTGTGCTCCTATATGGTTCAGAGACGTGGCCTTCCCTCAAGCGGCACGTCTAGGAGATCCACGTTGCGGAGATGAAGATGCTGCGGTGGATGTGCAATGTTACGCGTTTGGACAGAATCCGTAACGAGCACATCCGTGGCAGTCTTTGTGTCCGCGATGTGGCAGATAAACTCCAGGAAACTCGCTTGAGATGGTATGGTCACGTCCTAAGGAAACCACAGGGATACGTCGGTAATGTGAGCCTGACCCTAAATATTCCCGGATCTCGACCGAGGGGTACAAGGGGTACAGAACAACGAAGCGCTAGCTAGATGTCATCAAGGAACATATGAGGGTCAATGGCATTACTATTGAGGATGCCGAAGATCGGGCGAAATTGAGAAGAATTTGCCGGAAGGTGGACCCTGGGATAACGCCAGGTAGAAGAAGAAGAAAATAAGTCGGAGTCTCGGAGATACATATTGAATTTGATATCCCGCTTTCATAGTACTATCATCTTAAACAAATGTCAAAAATTTCAATACTCGTAACTTATATTTATTTAGGGACCATAATGTATTTCTCAAGTTAAAAAGCATAGGCTAAATTGTCTATTGTTAAATTGTCCCCGCAAAAATTGTCTCTCTGTCAGTGAAAGTCCCGTCAAAATTGGTTATTGAGCCACAAAGTTATCTGGCCCGGTGGCCAAAACTGGAAACAAAGACGTCATTTGAAACTGTCAATCTAGCTGCCAGTCGCTGACATATCCGCCATTGGTTGTTTACTCAATGTATTTATTTTTCCTGCATTATTTAAAACTAGTGAAAAATGCCGAAAGCTTTAAAAAGTGATGCTAGGAACGTTATACTTCAGGTATTAAATTTTACGTAGGATGAAAAGCGTCTTCCGACATCAATAATACCCTTCGAAAAATTGTATTAACGCGTAGCTGCCACCAAAGGTTTGTGTTGTCAGCTTTATAAAATAAATTCCACGAAAACAGAATTATGTACGTACTAGTAGAATAATATGTAAGTATATATCATAAACTAAAATGTATCTTACTCGTCTCATTTTACGTTACGTGCGTGGTGGCCTGTTAGTAAATGGACCAGACGCGGCAGCCAACTTGTTCACGCTGGTTGCGGGTTGGAATCTCAGGTCACACTTCTGACTTTTCGGAGCCATGCTTGTATTGATAAAAACGCGCTATAACGGTGAAGAAAAACATCGTGAGGCAACCTGCATACCATAGCGATTTATTAGAATTTCTATGGTATGTAAGTCCACCAACCCGCATGAGGCCAGCGTGGTGGGCTATATGGCCTGTGATATGGCCTAACCCCCCGCAATCGTACTCTCGATTGTGGAGGAGAATACAGATACACTTTTTTAAGGGTTTTGGGAGCGATTTGTTAGAAATCGTGTGAAGGAAAAATAATATGCAGATGAAACTGGTCATTTTCTCGACACTATTGATCGGATTGAAAAATCTTACTTTACCCCATTTATTGCAATATCTATTTTTAATGGCAACACCAAATTCGATTACAGCGACTCTCTCACCGGGTCAGATAACTTTGTGGCTCTATAAGCCTTACTATAAACGGCAGTCAAATAAAAATATCGGCCAAGTGCGAGTCGGAATCGCGCACGAAGGGCTCCGTACCATCATCTATAAAAGAAACACTAAAAATCACATGTGTTCCTGTTTTTTTAAGATCGAGTTAAAAATTGCTTGAAAATTACGTTTCTTGTATGGGAGAATATCCTTTAATATTTACTATATTTTTATTTAATTAATTATAAATATTCTGTGGAAATTTTAAATGACTACCTGTTACCGTCATTAATATTATGCAAAAAATACGAAAATACACGTTTTTTGTATGGGGACGTCCCTTAATATTTTATTTTTATATTTTTAACTAGCGGCCCGACCCAGCTTTGCCTGGGTGCATATATTTTTTGATTCCACTCCACACCAAATATATGTTGTTTTTCGTATAAACTCTTGTATACCTAAACTTGACGTAGCTATGCTACTGTCCGGCTCAATCCCGTTTAATCCGCCTGTTCAGTCTCTTCCCAATCCATCCCGTCCTCTTCTGTTCCGTTCTCTTTATTATCCATCCCGTTTTATAACGTGCATTTACATTTCGTCTTAACAAATCTGTCAGCTATCCCACCCCTCTCCCGTACCTATTTTACTTTATGTCCCTTCTCTCCATATGCATCCATATACATAAACATAACATAAAGATTGCCTTATGAATTTTTGACATCAAAAACTTTAGCGTTTTTTATTGTCCATCCAATAGTCCTTCTCTTATTTCAGCACCAAAATGCTGTTTTTCCAAAAAATATTGCACGCCATTACTTTTTGTTAGTAATAAAGAGTTAAAATATAACATTTCATAGACATTCTTTCAGGTGTCGATTTTTATGGTTAGAAATGGTAAAAAAAAATGAATACAAAAAAAATAATAGCATAAACAATAATGATGGCCGACAACTATGTAGGGAGTGAGAGAAGTCTTATTGTGTGAGAGAAACAGGAGACCGGCTTCGTTCTCATCCCTACTCCGTGCTGTTTACTGGGTCAGAAGTGACACCTATAGACAACTGGCGGGGATAACTAATTAAATGACGATTGATCAGTTATCGACCGGGGATGAAAAATGAATAAATTACTAAAATGGCTGTTAAAAAATAAGGGTTGATCGTAGAAGGGTGAAAATTGAGGATTGTATGTGTTTTTGTATGTTGTACCATAAAAAAAAAGGAAATTAAAAATTTTGTCTAAAAAATAAAAATTAGGGGTGGACTACCCCTAACATTTAGGGGGATGAAAAATAGATGTTGGCCGATTGTCATAGATACCAGATAAGCACAAAAAAAATCATCAAAATCGGTCAAGCCGTTTCGGAGGAGTATGGCAACGAAAACTGTGACACGAGAATTTTATATATTAGATTATTGTTTATAGCGGCAACGAAAATACCTAATTTGTGAAGATTTCAGCTTTTTAGCTATCACTGTTTGTGAGACACAACCTGGTCACAAACAGACAGACGGACAGACATATATAGCGGAGGCTATTATAACGCAATATAAATAAATAAATAAACCAAATGGTCACATACATAGTTCTAACCCCACACTAAGATCAAGTATAGTGTAGTGACTCGTGGGTATCAGGAATTACGAAAGACTTTTCGATCTCACAAACACCCAGAACTGAAATAAATACTTGTGAATCGCACAACTATTTGTCTCAGTGCGGGGACTGAACCTGCTAATACCAAGCCTTGCTTGACCCAGCGCACCTTACTATCCTTCGTCAAGCCACAGAATATAATTTAGTATTCTGTGGTCAGGTAGTGCGTTTAACCAGTAGGTAAGTATTCAAACACAGACACCTTACCTAAATTTGCTAAAAGGATGTATGCGGTTCCGGTACCGTCGGTACTGCCTGACTCTCTCCATGCGCATAGCGTGCGAGCTGGTGAAGTAGACTTGCGAGCGACGGTCACCGTAAGACAGCAGGAACAAACCATTCCACCATCTTTTCAAAGCAGTCAAACAGCTATGTCCTACTATATCCGTCTGTAATACATCTTTCTGCGGTATTACCGTACATGCATGATCATAATATGATTCGTGAAAGTCACGGCGACTACTCATTTTTAATAGAACGTTAACAAATTAAATATGGCGCCACCGCTGACGTATTTTTTGTCAACGGGCGCCACTGACATTCACAAAAGATCGTAGACTGATAATATATTTTCTGTCTACGCAAAAGATGGAGTATCTTTCTAGCTATGCTTTCTAGTTATGATTATATCAAAGTAGATATTTATTTTAAGATCGCTATTGTGTTACGTCCATATTAATGTATTTTATTTTCTATGTTGAGCACCGCACATATTTTTGTAAGAATAAAATGAATCAAACAATTATAAAAATTAAACAATTAATTATATTAAGGTTTTATACAAAAATAAAACAAACAGTGAATCACCAATTTTGTTCACGTTCAATAATTATATTCTTTTCTATACATAAAACTGTAAACTAGATAAAAATTGAAAATTATAATATAGTTAGTTAAAATATTGTTGCAATTGAATTCTGCGTGTATCGGAACGCACGGGCGCCATTCCTGACATTGTCGCTTTGACACCTTCGGCCATTGATGTCGCTTGTGTTTTTGTTTTAGAAATCAGTGCAAATACCGTGCAATATGCCCAAGAATATAACTAGTGAAGTTCGTGACATAATTTTAAAAGTAAAAGAGTTCATGGACGAGGAAAAGCGGATGCAGGTGCCTATAATACCGTTGAGTAAAGTGTACGTGCGAGTCTCAGCCGCCACAGGTATGTTGAAGCAAAACAATAAAAAGTTAAAATTTGTGATGACACGGGTTTCGTAATAGCTGCGCGTACTTATTCAGTAATAACCGAATAGTTCCGTTGCTATAAAGACGATACCAGCTGTCCAGAATTAATGTAAACAAGAATTTGTTTACCGCGTTACTTAACTTTGTTAAGGCTAAGACCTGCAAACTGGTAAATAGACATAGGTGCATGTTCATATATGTAAATTTAAATACAGTGTAGCGAATTTATTTCATATTAATAACTACTTTCGATGCATTCTTTTCATATAGTGCTATTGTTTATTAGATTTTGTGAATCAATGGTTATAGTAACAAAAATCAAAATTGTAGCCACTTTAAAGTCAGCTTTGGTAAGTCCACTACTGGATATAAGTTATCCGTGATATACTCAAAGGTACCTGTTAGATATTACCTGCATCTAGCGACTTTCTTTTGTAAATATTTCATTTCTATCATATTGTGTGGAATAATGTAAAAAAAACTCAAAATTTGCAATAAACGCGAATTTGTTTCTTCTTTTTCTTCTACTTAGCTTTATTTTGGTTGGTGTTTGGTACCAGTTCTGTCACATTACTATTTTCGTTATAAGAATGCACACATATTGTCGTGAAACACATTTTATAATGTTTTTAATTTAATTTTTGTTTGTTAAATGTTATATGGTTTTGAATATAATATGACTTACCAATGATGTGTAAAATATACCTAAGCCACAATGATGGATAGTTTTTGCTCATGGTGCCGCAATGAGCATACTTATTAGGATTTAGCACTTGATGATATTATTATTGCTCTCTATCAGCCCACATATGTCCAACTGCAGGGTATCGGCCTCTTGTACAATCCGGATATGATTGAGGGGGATTAGAATGTTCTTCTGTTGTTAGGCTATATGTAGCCTGCCATACTTTACATACTGCTGAATTTTTTACATATTTCTATAGTATGCTTCCTCACAGTAGTTTACTTCACTGTTATAGTGCATGGTGGTTGACCATAAATACACACATGACTCAAAGAAGTCTGAGGTTTGCCATGGAATTTGGCCAGCAACCACGGTCAAAATGATGGTGGCCATGTCTAGACCACTGCACTTTAATAAAATATATAATAGACTTACCCCTACTCCTACTGTGCTGTGTGGTTTATATTTCATGAAATTGTACCATATAAGAACAATGTAAATACCATATAAGCATAACTAAGTTAGGTGTCTGTGTGTGAATTCAAAATTGAATTATAGTATTATGCATTTACATTTTTAACTTATATGTATACTATACCATTTCTAATTCTAAAAGTTCTATTTGACATTTCATACTTTAATCATAAATAACTTTGTGCAGACGTAACTCACACAATTTCAATAAAACTTTCCGTAAAACCATGGAATTATGAAGCTATTCTTATTTTATCACAGGATTTACAATCCATAATAATTAATTTAAATTTAAATCCTTTAAATAAAGCAAAACAACCATTTTAAATAACATACTTTTTTACTAGACGTCATTACAAAGTCACATCGTTAGGTCTTCCATGTGTAGAGTTGAGACTATGCAAATGGGTTTGTATACGCATAATCGGTAAAAATATAGAAATAATCGAGCAGTTTTAATCCACTTGTTTTCTAATTTTAAAAAGTACTGAATTATCAGCTAATAACAAGCATACTATCAACGAACAACCATCAATAAATAATGTAATAATAATTTTAATAAAAGGCAATATTTTAACAATTTAATAATTTAACAATAATTTTGTGCATGTGGTGGCCTGTTGGTAAACGGACTGCTGAGACGCGGCTGCCCACATGTTCATGGTGGTCGCGGGTTCGAATCCCAGGGCAGACCTCTGACTTTTCGGAATCATGTGTGTATTGATAATCAATCACCACGCACTAAAACGGTGAAGGAAAACATCGTGAGGAAACCTGCATACATGCATAGCGATTTATAAGAATTTATATGGTATGTAAGTCCACCAACCCGCACTAGGCCAGTGTCGTTCCATACACTGCTGATAAAAAGCGTTGGCACTACTTGTTTCCCTAAATTTGTTGAAGTTACAATATATAAACCTAAGAGAATCAGCAAGCGAAAAAGGCTTTCAATTGTATCCTTCGTATTATAAATCTGGCACGGTACATGTACAAGTTTTACTTGGTATTTGTTAATTTATTGGATTAATTTATTTTATTTGTGTCAAATTTACTGAAGATAATCGTAAAAAGAGTTTTGGGAATTATTGATTTTTATCTTTTCTTTCGAACTGCATAACTGAAAAAATTGCAGGTCGATACAGACGTTCGAAGTATACAAGTATAGTAGAACAGACCAACATTCAGAAAAATAAGGTTTCAACGCAGGATCTAGCAGGATTTCGTAGAAATTTAGGGTTTTATAGTGCGTTCCATACATCAAAAATCTAAAATATTTTTTTTAGCCAAAATTATAGGGTTAAACAAAAATGTACAAAGAATGAATATTATAAGGAATGATAATATTGAACCGTTGGCGTCAAAATAAATTGGAAATTCCGATAAAAATCGTGTCCCAAAATTGTGCCATTTCGACTCAGTGGGCCGGGCTGCTAGTAATAAATAAATCATTGCTTTTGTTCCTTAATACTAAAGTGACTTATGCAATTGTGGATGTCTCATTAGGATAAAGATGTACATAAAAAAAACGAAATAATGTAAACTAAAAATATAAACTAATTGATTAAGAAATACAAACAAATGGTATCAATATCTCGTTAATAATCGGATATTGTACTAACCGATTTATTTGACATCATCCCTATTTCACAATTTTGAGATATGTCAAATGGAACTAGAGAATTAGAAATGATATAGTTGAAAATTCTACTTACTTATATATTAATAAATGAACATGGAACATCAATACAACCATTATAGGCTCATTTATTTATTTTATTATTTGGCTGCAGTTGGTTGGATAGTGAATGTAAAACAAGAAGCTGCTGTTCTGGTCCTTATATCAAAATATATTTCTGTGACCCACAAGTATTTGTTTCAGGGCTGGGTACTTGTTAGATGGACAAGTTGCTCTTTTTTTTCTTATTGAATTTGGCACCATCAACGTATATACTAAACATTTTCTAATAATAGAATCTTGGACAAACTACCGATAAACATATCAGTTAAATGTTTACAACATATTTAGAATAAATAGTACAACATTAAATTAATTCAAAAGATAAATTCACTGGTGGTAGGTCTCTCATATGTGAGAGGCCATCTGGGTAGGTACCACCGCAATGTCTATTTCTCCCGTGAAACAACACTGCTTAAATGCACTGTTATGTTTCGGATTGAAGGACATTGTAGCCAGAGTAACTACTGGACATATTGAGACTTAACATCTTATGTCTCAGGATGGCGAGCGCAGTGGAATGTTGCTACTGTTTATGAGCGGTCGTATTGCTTACCATCAGCCGAACGGCTTGCTAGTGTCGCCATCCACAGCAATAAAAAAAAAATTAAAAAAAAAAAAAACAGAAATGTGGAAAAACAATCGCAATATAATTGAAAATAAACTTACTCAAAAAATAATAAAGTGAACAAGACAAATTAAATTTTATACATTAGCACTGTTTATAGGTTTATATAAAATATGGAAAATATCTATAATATATCAAAAAATATATTTAAATTTGTATCATAGCTCTAATTTTTGTCTTAAATGTTACAATTGTGTCAAAGAAAATATCAATATCTGGTTGTTTAGTTGAAATCTCATTAAATTTTATTCCAATCCGTTGGACAGGCGATTGCTTAACAATATTGGTTCTGCTAAAGACTGGTGAATGACTCTTATGGGTCATCGTGGGATACTAGAATACACAGCTAACGTGAAGCATTGTAGTGAGTTGTTGCAGTGTAATAGACCGTTGACGCATTTGTTAAGGAAGAAATTGTCGTGAACAGTCTGCCGGCTATGTTTATACCCTTGGCACAAAACTTGTTATTGTTGAAACCTCTGACATAAAACTTGTGTCTTATTACCACTGATATGATCTTTAATACGTAAAGCTAAATTATATTGTGAAACACATGCTCATAACTAGCCAAAATAATAGCTCTGATTATTGACAACCCACATATTTTCATACATTATGAGAATTTATTTATATCCCATAATTGTTTTATCTATCTGTATAATATCTGTATAAAAAAATTATACTTAATTGATAAATAAAATTACTTATTATATTATTATCATATTCTTCTTGCTAATAGCAGTGTAATGCACTGTTGTGTTTCTATTTGAAGAACATTGTAGCCCCAGTAGTAACTACTAGACACATTGACACAACATCATAATATGTCTCAGGTTGATAAGTCGCTTACCATCAGCGAACATCAAGCTCGTCTCGCCATTCAATGCAATAAAAAAAAAACAGAAGATATTTGAGAAAAACTACTTTGCGGGAACTGTATCAACGAAATACAACCCAAAACAATGGTTTGTATAAATTTTGTCGGGCCATCTGTGCCTTTGTCTGCACTAATATTAGGAATTGCTGAACAAAATTCGCTTAGATTTGCTATGGGGATAGCCGAAACACTGGATCAACACGTAGGCTACTATTTATCGCGAAAAATGTAGAATACGACCGAATTGCACTTGTGAAGGATTTGATCTTAGTAGTGGAAATACCGTGTTAGGAAGCCCATTAAAGGTGTATTGGATACTGAGGCCACTATACTCCATCGGTTTAGGTACTTAACTAAATGTAAACAAACCATAAAAAAGGTTATTTAACATTGCCATTTCTCATTTCTAAATTAATTGAAGACAAAAAATGTTTACGTAAATGTAAAATTACATTGCATGTTCAAATTTATTATAACGATTATAATTATGAATGTGTGAGCTTGGAAACAATTAAATTTTGTAAGATCACAATTAAATTATCTAAATTAAATTATCTAATTTTACATAATGCAATCTGTCTATAAAAAAGATCCAAACAGTCAGGCATTCAAAACATTTTCATAAAAGTTACAAGAAATATTATGCTACAAAATCGAGAAGTACAACTTTACCGTAATGCGACCATTTAAATGAAAGATAATGCGTTAGGTCGGATAACTAAGCATCATCGTATGTTATCTGTGGCAGCTAACTATTATTCATTGCGTTAATGTACTTACTGTTTTCGTGAAGTGGTGGTGAAGTGTTTGGAAGTGTTCATCGTTTTTATTTACTCTGTTTTAGTTATTATTTGTTATGAGCTGCTGTTAATTGTTGTTATTGTTGATAATACTTGTTACTTGGTTGACTAACGGCCGGTTTCAATAATACATTGACAGTTAAGCGGTAAAAATTATCCCCGATAATTACGTGTCTTCTATCTTTGTTTAACCGATGTTTCAATAACAAAAACTAAACTAGGTTAACAACGCTGAACGTAGATATTGCATATATCTCTGGTAAGAACCTTCCTCCCAAACGTTTAATTTTTGCTCTTTTAATTGAGGTCAATATTTATTAGGTTAATTATTAACTTTATTTTGGAATTATCATAAATCCTCATTAATGTATAATTAGAAGAATAAAACGTTAAAATATATCAATAACTAACGGCCCGACCCAGCTTCGCCTGGGTGCATATACATATATATATATTTATATATATATTTATATATATATTTATATACAGGGTATATCAAGACTGCTACCGAAAACGAAGCCGGGTGGTAGTCTAAGCGACTTCAGACACAATGCAACAGAAAAAGTTGCAAAAAAAAGCGTCAATTTTTTTTTTGTTATTTTTTTCCTATGGCCATATTTGGGTGGTAAATACATTTTTTCCTAAAATAATAGTGTATACCCTTTTAATTATAAATACTCTAAGGTATAAAAGAGTTTAAACTATTATTTTAGCAAAAACTATGGATTTACCACCCAAAAATGACGATATTTAAAAAATCATAAAAAATAATTGTCGCGTTTCTATGCGAAATTTTAATTGCATTGTGTTTGTAGCCACTAAAACTACCACCCGGCTTCGTTTTCGGTAGCAGTCTTGAGATACCCGGTATATATATATATATATATATATATATATTTCTTGATTCCACTCCACACCAAATACATGTTGTTTTTCGTATAAACTCTTGTATACCTAAACTTGACGTAGCTATCCTACTGTCCGGCACAATCCCGTCTCATCCGCCTGTTCAGTCTCTTCCCAATCCGTCCCATCCCTTCTCTTTAACAATATTATCCATCCCGTTTTATAACGTGCATTTACATTTCGTCCTAACAAATCTGTCATTTATCCCAGCCCTCTCCCGTACCTTCCATTCTATTTTACTTTATGTCCCTTCTCTCCATATACATCCATATACATATACATACAGGGTATATCAAGACTGCTACCGAAAACGAAGCCGGGTGGTAGTTTAAGTGACTTCAGACACCATGCAACAGAAAAAGTTGCAAAAAAAAGCGACATTTTTTTTTGTTATTTTTTTCCTATGGCCATATTTGGGTGGTAAATACATTTTTTTCCTGAAATAATAGTGTACACCCTTTTATTTATAAATACTCTAAGGTATAAAAGAGTTTAAATTATTACTATAGCAAAAACTATGGATTTACCACCCAAAAATGACGATATTTAAAAAATCATAAAAATAATTGTCGCGTTTCTTAGCGAAATTTTTAGTTGCATTGTGTTTGTAGTCACTAAAACTACCACCCGGCTTCGTTTTCGGTAGCAGTCTTGAGATACCCAGTATAAAGATTGCCTTATGAATTTTTGCGTTTTTTATTGTCCATCCAATATTCCTTCCCTTACTTCAGCACCAAAATGCTGTTTTTCCAAAAATTACTTTCACAATTTTGTAAATTAATAAGCAAATAATCGTTTTCGTCAGTATTATCATAAAATTTTGATAAAATTTATGGGTTTTAATGCTAAAGTTCACTAGTAGTGTATGCTCGCTAGTAGTACATATGCTCGTGAAGTAAAAGTTTACAAAGATTTTTGTTTGTTTTTTCTTTAATAAAGTAAAAGCAGATAAATGTTTAGTATCGAGTGTGACCCCCTCTAGCTGAAATCACAGCTTGAATTCGTCTGGGTATGCTAGCGAGGATATCCCGGATACTTGCTTGCGGAATACGTTTCCACTCCGCGGTAATCATATTCTTCAGCTCTCTGATGGTCTGCGGAGCCGGTTGTACTGATCTCACGCGTCGTTTCAGAACGTCCCAGACATGCTCTATAGGATTGAGGTCGGGATTTCGAGCTGGCCAATTCAAACGACAAATGCCGACCTCTTGCACATACGCTTCCACATCGCCAGACCGGTGGGCGCGAGCGTTGTCGTCCATAAAAATTGAGTCTCCGCCTAAAGCGGCCAATGCGGGTTGTGCATGAGGAATTAGAACTTCCGTTATGTATCGATGTCCAGTCAGTGAGCCGTTTTCAATGAAGACTAACTCTGTACGATCCATTGAATTTATTCCTGCCCAAAACATAACAGAGCCCCCACCATAAGGTGTGATTTCTTCAAAACAAGCCTCTGCAAAGCGTTCTCCTCGTCTTCGTAGCACTCGCCGACGTCGATCTTCACCGAACAGAGATATCCTGGCTTCATCGGAGAACAACACCCTATTCCAGTCTTCTTGAGTCCATGACTCACAATTTCGAGCAAACCTAAGCCTGGCAACTCTGTGCTCACGGAGTAACTTAGGGCCGCGGGCCGGGCGATGACTGCGTATATTGGCCGCGAGAAGCCTCCTCCTGACCGTCCATAGACTAATATGCACATTTCTTACTTCTTCGAGGTTGTTCTTAAGGTCCACATACGAAGACTTGCGATTTCTCAATGCGCGACTCAGAAGAAAACGATCATCCCGTGGTTGGGTACATGGTTTTCTTCCAGAACCAGGCTCAATCCTATAGAGCATGTCTGGGACGTTTCGAAACGACGCGTGAGATCAGTACAACCAACTCCGCAGGCTATCAGAGAGCTGAAGAATGTGATTACCGCGGAGTGGGAACGTATTCCGCAAGCAATTATCCGGGATATCCTCGCTAGCATACCCAGACGAATTCAAGCTGTGATTTCAGCTAGAGGGGGTCACACTGGATACTAAACATTTATCTGCTTTTACTTTATTAAAAACAAAACAAACAAAAAAAATTGTTAACTTTTACTTCACGAGCTTATGCACTACTAGCGAGCATACACTACTAGTGAACTTTAGCATTAAAACCCATAAATTTTATCAAAATTTTATGATAATACTGACGAAAACGATTATTTGCTTATTAATTTACATAATTGTGAAAGTAAAACTACCTATAATTATCAAACAAACCAATAGTAACATTTGTAATGGTTCATTGCTTAGGTGCCCGTTTTTATTGCAAATGAGTTTATAAAATTTCATAGACATAACTTCAGTGGTTTCGATTTTCTTAGACATAACATTTCAACCCTTTTTTACTCCCTTTAGGTATAATATAACCTATCTCACTCCGAAACGATGTACACAAGGCCACTGTAAAAATTCGTGATAAAAATGGCATTCGATCTTGAAAAGGAGTAAGTATAACTTCTTATGCTGCATTTACACGCTTGGCCAACCTCAGCCAGCCTCGACCAACGGCAGCGTGTAAACGGAGTGTTTGGCATTATGTTTTTCATAGTTAATAGCTTGGAATTGGTAGACGTTGGCCCAGCCTCAGCCAACATGTAAAATATCTACCATTACGTGTGAACATTATTTATTTCATTGTCCTATATTAATGTAGCTTGATATATTCTCCTTAGTTTATACATAATAAATTTCTGAACGCATGCATAAACAATTACAATCAAATAAAATGTCAATCCATTTTCACTACAGTCAATATTTTACATCTTTAAAATCTAAAATACGCCATTAATCGAATATTGTGTTGTCGATTCGAAACCTTTATTTAAATACGTTCTTTAATTTGAGGGAAGAGTTTACCATATCGACAGGGTGAAAAATAAATGTTTGACAGTTACAAACCCATGAACATTTTGTATGGGAAAATCACGCACACTGTTTTGATAGATATGATTGAATTTGAACTTTGTATAGCGGTAATAAAGTGCAAATTGACTCTTTGACGTTAGGAACATACCTACATTGTTTAAACAACAGTGAGTGCTTGTAATTTAATATGAACTTTATACAATAGCAATAAAGCTCAAATTGACTTTACGTTTTAGTTAGAAAACGTTTGTATGGGAAAAAGAAAAGGGCTGTTTTTAGGGTTTTTCCGGCAATTATTCGATTTTTTCTCACCGTAAGAACCATCCTTGGACTTCCACAAACATTTAAAAAAAATAATTATCGAAATCGGTTCAGCCGTTCACACGTGATGCCGTGACAATGCGAAACGGGTTTCATTTTTATATATACTGGGTGGAATCGCTTATCGTCACGAAAAAAATTGTGTATGGCAAGTACATGATTTAGAACACTTTGGCATACTTATTTTATTTTTTTTATGTTTTTGTTTATGTAGTGTAAAATTAATTTACCACTATTAGTTACTAATTTAGAATAAGTTATTCATAAAACAACGTTGTTTAGAGAAAGATGACATAAATGAAAAAAATCTTCATAAGTACACATTATTGTTACCCTACTTTATACAATATGAATTCGAGTAGAAACTTCTAAATCTAAGTAATAAAATCCTTTGATCGCGCCGCCCTCACCGCCGCGCCGCCGCAAGCGCAAGTACAAAGCGTGCCGCCGCACCGCACCGCCCGCTCCCGCGCCACCGACACCTTCCAGGGATCTTGCCACTTCCTCAGTCGTGCGATATTCGGTACCGCGTGACGTTGTACGAAATTATTTTGGTTATTGGTTAGTTTCTTGCGGTCAAAATGAGTGATTACACGAACAGTGAGTATGTGACAATAATGACATGCTATGTTCGATCCAATGAAAACTTGGGTCATGCAAGAAGGATGTATGCAGATCCAGAACATCTGCAGTCTTTGCGTAGGAATGGTATCATGAATGATGAATCCACGAGTTCCCAGCACAAGAACTATTTTAACGACTTATCCGAGGCTACTCGATCATGGTAAGTTCAGACTTCCTAATCATGCAAGAATCCGTGACCTACGACAGCGAAGTCGTCTATTCTCGACTTTATTAAAACGTTTAAATAAAAACATATGCAGCTTTTTCTAAGATAGTAGGTACGTTATGAAAATAATAATGTAAATCTTAACAACTTACCAACAACTAAATTTACTTAAATGATCCTAACACACTAAAATTCTAAATAAATCAAAATGTTATATGGTAATATTTAGAGTAATAATACCGATAAATAGGCGCAAAGTAAGTTCAAGGTCGATGCGCGACAGTCAGCTGTTGTGTGGCGTGACTCATACACTCGCGCGCCTGAGTATTGACATGTCTTTGCACTTTTAAGTGTAGGGTGATTTAGATAAGATGCGTTTTGGGGATATCTTGTACTGATGTTGTTTATGGGGTAGTTTGTAGGTTTTAATGATAAATCTCGTATATAACGTTAATTTCACATACACAATACACTATTAAATTTTCCGGACGATAAGCGATTCCACCCAGTATATACCGGGTATATCAAGACTGCTACCGAAAACGAAGCCGGGTGGTAGTTTTAGTGGCTACAAACACAATGCAATTAAAAATTTCGCATAGAAACGCGACAATAATTTTTTATGATTTTTTAAATATCGTCGCTTTTGGGTGGTAAATCCATAGTTTTTGCTAAAATAATAATTTAAACACTTTTATGCCTTAGATTATTTATAAATAAAATGGTATACACTATTATTTTAGGAAAAAAATTATTTACCACCCAAATATGGTCATAAGAAAAAAATTACAAAAAAAAATTGTCGCTTTTTTTTGCAACTTTTTCTGTTGCATTGTGTCTGAAGTCGCTTAAACTACCACCCGGCTTCGTTTTCGGTAGCAGTCTTGATATACCCTGTATATATATATATATATATATATATATATATATATATATATATATATATGTAAGTATTGTGACAAATAATGGCAAAAATTCATACAAAGCTTACATAGAACAACAAAACGCATCGTATGACTGATTTATGATATGTCAAATGTAAAAAAGAAGTTTACAATTAGCAATGTTTACCAACAAGAATGAAATCAAAAATGAATTTTACGGCCCTATTTCTGCAACAGAGTTACAAATTTAAATTGAATCAGAGACCATAATATTTATAAATACGAAGAAAAGTGTGAAAATAAAACATTACGTAGTTGCATTACTTTAGTTTTGTAATCAATCTGTCTTTAAAGACCTGAAATCATTTCAGTGCTAATCTCATTGAGATGTATAATACCTCAATGGCTAATCTACAATTAAATACTGAGGAATATTATTATAATTAAAACAATATAAATCAAATTAAGAATAATGATTGATTCAGGTGATCTTACTATGATAGAAGTTTTCGAAATTGTAATGACTAGTTAAAGAGAAAACAACTGTTACTCATTTTATGTATCACATAAAAATGTATTTACAAATAAAATGTAAGAACCCCCTTTTCCGCAGATTGTATTATGGGTAAATAAAATATCAAAGATAATTTGTGAGAAATCTTTAATCTTTATTATTGACAAAGTTCTGAAACTTTATTTTAATTTAAAATAAGTAATTAATATTTATGTCTAGCCTAGCATTGTTTGGTATGTCAATTTCATGTTCCACATCAGCAATGCTTTTCATTCTTCAAATATTATCTAACACCGCTGTGGCACTCATAATGTTTAAAGTTGTGTGCAATCCCAAAAGACTTTTTTACTGGAAGGTGTGGAAATCTTCTTTTCCAAACATCATAAGACCTGAAATAAATATGAAAGAAAGATGTAAAAAATGGAAGAGCAAAATATTAATTATAATAACTTTGAGTAGTGTTTCTGTTTTTATATGAGCCGCATTGTTGCAATACTCTATGGCAGACATTGAGCAGTGTTGTTAATAAAGTAGTATGTGGATATGCACTATCTCCAATTAGATATCTATTACTATTTTATTATATAACTTCTTCACATTGTACTGAAAATAAATATGTTATTTACAAAAAATAAAAGATTTAAAGTGAAAATATGTTTTGATGATTTCCATCAGGCTGTACCCTTTTGAAACTAGGGAACTATTAGGAAACTACTTACAAAAATATGTATTAATCTTAATATATTCTCTTAACCATTCTTCCAACTTAATTGTCATATTTGTTGTATCTTAAATTATTATATGCCAATATGGCGGGTCATAGCTGCATAAAACAATTGAATGTAACACCGTTTTCACCTATGTACCACAATAAAGTATTTTGAATTTGAATTTGAATTCTTTCAAAATATAAAGTATGAGATAAATACCTTTTAGTAGAGTTGTTAAATTAGCCCCAGGCTAGCGTTCCAATACATCCATGAAAAGTAACTGTGCAATACACATTGCTTGAACAATAATGCCTTTATTTTCTTAATTCTTCTCCTAAATTTGAATCTAAAAATAAAAATATTAAGATTAATACATTGTGATCAGATAACTGATACATAATACCAAGATTTATGTTAAAATCATAGACAATATTAATACATAATTATTAATTAATCCTAATATATCTAAAGGTAGTCATTACTAACCAGGTGGCTCTATGGGAATATAATATGTGCAATGAATTGCACCAAAGATTCTTGGGAAAACTGCAATTTTATGAAACTCATGCTGTGTGTTGTCTTATATTTTTACATATTGCTAATATAGCTCAGTTATAGCCCGAGGCACATCAGTAATGATTCGGCTGACTGTAGCTTTTGATACCCAAAATAGTTACCTACTGAACATGCATTCTCCCCAGTACATAAAACCACAATGATAGCAGCAATTAATGGAACAGTGACACATTATTGTTCCCGAGCTGTTACATTTATTATAGAATATATGATTTTGGAATAATTCAATACACTTATAAAACTTAATGAAATATTTGATATGTATGCTTACCAGGAGGAAGGTTCCTTGCAGGCTGGGTTTAAATGTAGAAATAAACATAATAGCTGATGTATTATTTCATCTAAAAAGTAAATCTGTAAATAAATTCTGAACTAGAATATTCGCATAGTTTTTTTGGTTCTCATAAATTATAATCGGCGTCAAATACACCAGCTTTAAACATTTCGTTATCACTTTCATCACTGAATATATTAATGTCACTTTATTTTGCTGATTTCTTCCATAAAAATACCACATATCTGGGATAATCGATGTATTATCCACCATATTGCAGCGATATTAGAAAACGTTAAAAGCTAGTTAAACACAAATAACTACAGTAGTTCGAATCGTTATCGAAACGCGTATATTTTAATTTGTATGGAATTTCCTAACTATGGTTAGCGAGAGCCCTTCCATTGATAGATACAAATCATAGATATATTTATTCATCTGTCAACGATTATTTAAACCGAAAAATGACAGAACTCATACTAGAGTTAGCGATTTTAACTGGTAGAAAAAGACAGACAGAGTATTGCACCCGACCGTAAGACAATATTCGTAAATTGGACATTGCAATAAAATGTTGAACAACCATGCGTCACGTGTTCTGGTTTGTTTACATTTAGTTAAGTACCTAAACCGATGGAGTATAGTTCTATCGTCTTTCTCAGAGTCGTTATCACTGCGGGAGCACCTCTCCTGCCGTATGCCCAGTGGACTCGATGACCCCTTCTGATCACCTCTTATAAGATGAGGCTGTGGATATCAAAGCGAAATTATCGTGGCCTTCACCACAAAGCGGTCTCATAAGCTATAGAGTGAAATAATTGTAGTAATAATATCGATGACATTTGCTTTGCCAAATAGCCTACTACATGGAGTAAGCATAGCTTGAAGATTAAATGCAGAAATGAATTTGCGAATATTATTTTATAAGTGATAGTTTGTGGTTTACGGACTAGGTACGCAGTAGTATGTGTATTGTGGTAGTCCCTTACAATTTAGTCACCTGAATTTAGGGTAAGATTATAACTGATAAAAAATGTACCTCTTATAAGTTACATCGGTTTTTTTAATGATTTTTTCACAATAATACTTGTGGCGGTTGCAATACGCCAACTTAGATATAGCTTTTAAAGCGGTTGCAATACGCCAACTTATATTTAGCTTTTAAAATAACACGCTTATTAGTTGTAATTTGAACATTATTTAAACACGCATTTCATTTTAAAATATGACTGCAGATGTTTAACCATAAAACATCTGCGAGTCGTTTTATTTAACCCATTCAATGCGGCAACAAATTTTGCTCTCGCTACCCAGATGCGGCATACTTATTAAGGGGATACCTCGAAAAATTTGGCTTTTTTAAAAGCCTACATATCATAAATTACTAAGATTTGGTAGTCCATTTTCAGATATGTTTTAATTGATGATATAATTAACAATTTTATGAATCAAAATACATGATTACGCCACTTTGCCTTAACAAAAATACAGTCCAAAGTAGCAGCTGTTAAGTTTTTTAAGAACTCAGAACTCCTAACTTACCCCGTGTAGAAACTCAAGATTAATTTGACATAAACATATTTTTAAATATTATTTTTTCGCGAGAAAAAATCAAGAAAAAAGTAAATAGTACGATGACAATAAAATAAAATATGGTTTGGCGCTTATGTTGTTTTATTTTGAGAAGCGCATGGGCCATCCTATCCCATTCTTGTACGTTACGGCCATATAAGCTATCTCATTGGGGGCGTTCCCGTCAGACGGCCGCGGGCCTTGGTGGACGACGGATCTGCGCTCGACGTTTCGAAATTCTAGCCCGCCGATTATTTTTTTACGTAATTTCAAATTTACGTAATTCTTATTATTTTAGGTGGTACTCTTTTTTGTTTGTACATTTTAATTTTTTTACATATATTTAAAAAATAAATAGCAGTATATATTAATTTTTAAGTTCATTTTTAACTAGCTAAGTTACCAAAATAAAAGAGAAAGGTCATTGACTTACGTATAAGCGCTCAACGAAATTAGTCGAAGGGAGCGTAACATTTTATACATTTTTGCCTCGTAATATAATTACGACGCTGAAGTCTCGGGTTCGAAACCGGGTCATTTTACTTTTTGTTTTTTTTTTTATTTATCCGAATGGTTCTAAATCGATATTTGAAAGAACCATCGTTCCGAAAAAATTAAAATATTCTCAGAAAAAAAACATGTGGTCCGCATTTTGATTGATTTTTTTATTATTGTTCGCGTGAAATTTTATTCATTTTGCCTCATAATATGATTACGACGCTGAAGTCTCGGGTTCGAGTCCCGGTCATTTTAATTTTTGTTTTTTGTTATTTATCCGAAATGTTCCTAATCGATATTTGAAAGAGCCATCGTTCCGAAAAAATGTAAATATTCTCAGAAAAAAGAATGTGATCCGCATTTTCATTGATTTTTTTGTTATTATTCCCGTGAAATTTTATACATTTTTGCCTCATAATATGATTACGACGCTGAAGTCTCGGGTTCGAGTCCGGCTCATTTTAATTTTTGTTTTTTTGTTATTTATCCGAATGATTCCAAATCGATATTTGAAAGAACCTTCGTTCATGAAAACATGAAAATATTCTCAGAAAAAAAATGTGGTCAGCATTTTTATTGATTTTTTTGTTATTGTTCTGATTGGTTTGTAATTCGATATCTGAGAGACTCTTCATTTCCATAAACTAAATTCAAGGTCAGAATTGGTAAGTCTGTGTCAGCCCATATATGTCCCACTGCAGGGCACGGGCCTCGTCTACAATCGAGAGTACAATTGAGAGTAGTTAGGCCACCACGCACTTGAATTGACAATTGGCCGATTAATTTCAACTTTCAACTATTACCTGAGCTTGTAGATCCACGACTTGTAGACTGCCTCAGTGGCGTAGTTGTACTAAGGTACGGTTACAAAGGTGAGGCCTCGGGTTCGAATCCCGGGTAGGGCAAAGTGATATTGGATTTTTCTATTCATTATCAGCCCAGAGTCAGGAATTTGTGCCCGATATGGCGATAGGCTCGCCACCTATCACATCGTGGGACGGAACATACATGGCGAAATGTGGGTCTTGGCACCTCTGCCTACCCCTTCTGGGAAAAAGGCGTGAGTTTATGTATGTATGTATGTAGATCCACGACATACGAGAAATATGAAAATAAGGGATCCAACGTAATCCCTATGATATGGAAATTGCGATCATTGTCATCGAATTAATTCGGTTAAAATAAATTCATTTCTCGTTGTATTGTTCTTTCAGTATATATTATCATTATTTTTCATCAAAAATATTTTCATCTGATATCACAATATTTCTTGTTGCTAGCTCCTATAATATGAAGGCTACGCGATATTCCCACCAAGGTCGCACCAACTTTTATTATCAATTGAATTTACTTATAAATTTTAATCGGGTTTTGCCCAATAAATATATTAATAGTGAATTAAATAGAAAAACCTTTTTACCATATTATTCCGTTTCACTAAATTCAAAGTCAGAATTGAAAATTATGGTCGCCATTATGAACTTTTTTACTTTTGATTCGATTGATATCTAAATCGATATCTAATGGTTCCTTCATTTGAATGAGTAAGTCAGAATTGATAGTTGAGGCCGCCATTTTGAACTGTTTTGTGTCTGGTCATGAACTGGCCATCATAATATTGTGATATTTTTCAAAACCATCCAGTATAATACCATTAGAAAAATAGTACCTTTCGGGAGCACCTCTATCAATAGACAGATGAAGACACAATCCCATCAAAAACATCCTGTAAAAAAATTCCAAGTCTCGCAGCTCAGGGTTTCTACCTAAAAAAATTGTGAGATGCTACATGCATATACCGATACCAAGTCGATTAATTTATTTAGTCCTTGCGTAAGGGACCTTCTGTATAAAGTTATTACGTAAGCTATTATCATATAAATATTAAAAATTCTTTACGTTATAAATAAATGGATCGCCTTGGCCATCGCATGAAACCATAATGTATCGTACAATTCATACATAATGCTGCTGGATGGCTGAATTTTTTTACAGGATGTTTTTGATGGGATCTCACGTCTTTTTTTAGAGTCCTACTTTTTTTTCTTTTCGGTACTTTTTACTTCTAGAATATCACCAACAATTTTTCATAAAGTCTTATGGTTTTTTCTTATTTTTGTAGGTGTCAATTTATCACAAATATCACGGATTTGATTATTAGTATTCTTTCTTTCATGGTAATTGATATTTTGGAGCTATTTAGTCTATTTATTTGCAAGTTTTTCTTCGTTATGTCTTTCTAGAGGAATTTTGTACAGTTTCATGGGCTGAATACACCCTTTCCCTCTCAATACCCTCTCCTGTTATGCCTTTTATATACTGGGTATCTCAAGACTGCTACCGAAAACAAAGTCGGGTGGTAGTTTTCGTGAGTACAAACACAATGCAACTAAAATTTCGCAAAGAAATGCGACAATTATGTTTTATGATTTTTTAAATATCGTCATTTTTGGGTGGTAAATCCATAGCTTTTGCTAAAATAATAATTTAAACGCTTTTATACCTTAGATTACTTATAAATAAAAGGGTATACACTATTATTTTAGGAAAAAATGCATTTACCACCCAAATATTTATTTATTTATTTATTTAATTCTTTATTGTACACAATAAAAAGGAATAACAGTTTAGAGATAATACAAAACAACAAAGTACAAATGGCGGTCTTATCGCTCTAAGGCAATTTCTACCAGACAACCATGGGATGGATATATGAGCAGGAAAAAAGATAGGGCAGTGTAAAATAAAGATAACGAAAGCATGGAGACAAATAAAATCATAAAAAACATATAAATACATTATATATATACATACCACATATACATACATATTATACCGGGTATCTCAAGACTGCTACCGAAAACGAAGCCGGGTGGTAGTTTTAGTGAATACAAACACATTGCAACTAAAAATTTCGCAAAGAAACGCGACAAATATTTTTTATAATTTTTTAAATATCGTCATTTTTGGGTGGTAAATCCATAGTTTTTGCTAAAATAATGATTTAAACACTTTTGTACCTTAGATTATTTATAATTAAAACGGTATACACTATTATTTTAGGAAAAAATGTATTTACCACCCAAATATGGTCATAGGAAAAAAAAAAACAAAAAAAAATTGAAACTTTTTTTGTTGCATTGTGTCTGAAGTCGCTTAAACTACCACCCGGCTTCGTTTTCGGTAGCAGTCTTGATATACCCTGTATACACATACATAAGTATTTTACATATACATACTTATATACATTTATATAAGTATATATACCACAAATACGGTCATAGGAAAAAAAAATTAAAAAAAAATTGACGCTTTTTTTTGCAACTTTTTTTGTTGCATTGTGTCTGAAATCGCTTAAACTACCACCCGGCTTAGTTTTCGGTAGCAGTCTTGATATACCCTTTATAGACTAGCGACCCGGCCCAGCTTCGCCCGGGTACAAATAGATTTCTGTACAAAAATATGTACGTATTATTATTATACATATAAACCTTTCTACTCAGGCACGCTACTGCCGCCCTGGCCGGCCAGTACCGCCGCAAGCGCTACGTCCCGCAATTTTAAATCTGTAATATCTTCGAAAATATTCATTTAAATCTCGTGCTGTAAAGGACCATATAGATCTATATTAAACCAACAATGTATTTAAGCTTTTTAATTGGAGAAGGATTAATGCTGTATTTTTCGTAAAAAGTAAATGACAAAAAACTGTTATTGTGGGATATCTATAAGAGATGGACATATACCATCGCGGAGTTTTCTGTAGACCTTTTCAATGTGTACAAATAATTACTACATTATTTTGATAAATCTCGTAGGGTTTAGCCTGCGTTTGCAATGTAAGCGGAAAAAATTGATAATTAACGACATCACATTAGAAACCTCAAATATAACAGTATTTCTCCACTATTTAATGGATGTTATTATACAGGTAAACCTTTCTATTGAATCACTCTATCTACTAAAAAAACCGCATCAAAATCCGTTGCGTTGTTTTAAAGATTTAAGCACACAAGGAGACAGAGAAAGCGACTTTGTTTTATACTATGTAGTGATACCTATCTAGAACTATTATTCCATTATATACGGGTACAATTATTCATTAACTGCAAATGTAACTTTGTAATCCTATACATTTATTTGGGATTACAAAGTTATTCACTCAGTTGGTGTATCTAGAACACTAGGCAGAAATTACGAAATGTTTAAATTTTTCCCTACTTAAGACACTAAACATTAATCTATACATATAAATAAAATTGAAGTGTCTGTAGCAGAGCAACAGCACAATGGTTATTTTAATTGAAAATATAAAATCACATCATGTTACTTTATTAGTCAAAGATATCGAAACACACATAGCAAACAAAACCAACAATCTGTCAATACAATATTCTAAGTATAAAATAAGAACATTCTAAGAAACGGCCAGCTTCAATTTATAGTTTATATTCTTTAACACGCCCCTTTAAATTGAAGCTAGGTAGTTAAATACACCGAAATACCTATTATTGACCCTTAATGCCTAAGGCACTGACACACTGAGCATGTTTGACCTGAGATAAGGGTTTGGTCAATATATCAGCCACCATATCGACAGTAGGTATATGACACAAGTCAATATCTGAATTATTTTTCAACACATCCCTTATAAAATGATGTTTAATGTCAATGTGCTTACTACGAGCATGAAATAAGGGATCCTGTGCCAAATATATCGCGCCCTGATTATCAGCATATAACATAATTTTACTGTACCTTGAAAGTCCTATTTCGTTTAGCAAACTATTCAAATAAACAGCTTCCTTCATACTCTCTGACAGACTTACGTACTCAGCTTCACAACTTGAAGTAGCTACTGTACGTTGCTTACGCGATTGCCAAGAAATACAAGCACCTCCTAAAATGAAAGCATATCCCGAATATGAACGACGATCAATTAAACAATTTCCCCAGTCTGCGTCTGAGAATCCTTGTACGTTTTTATTTGTTTTCTTAAATACGAGTCCATACTTTACAGTACCTTTCAGATATCGCAAGATGCGTTTTGCTGCCTTCCAATGAGACTCTTCAGGACAAGTAGCAAATTGCGATAGTTTAGTAACCGAATTTGCTATATCTGGTCGGGTCCCAACACTTAAGTACATCAACGAACCAATCAATTCTCTGAACGGCCATTTCTCCTGAATTACATCACTGTCCGTCTTTTTCTTGGTATCAATTTTTTACTATTAATCTCCATTGGAGTTTTGCATGGGGAACACGAAAGCATATTAAAACGTTCTAAAATACTATTAATATATTTTTCTTGAGATAAAATAATGACATTGTCATTGTCAAGTCGAGTAAAATCAATCCCTAAAATATATTTTGCCGGTCCGTAATCTTTTAGACTAAACTCATTGGATAAATCCTTTTTAAATTTCGATATCCATTCTTTCTCTTCCGATGCAATGAGAATATCATCAACGTAAACTAATACGTACAAATGTTTTCCATCTCTTTGCTTAAAATAGAGACATGGTTCATTGACGCTCTGCTTCAATCCCATTTCTTTGAGTTTTTCATCTAATCTAATGTTCCATTGACGACCAGCCTGTTTTAATCCATATAATGATTTTCTAAGCATACAAGTATCACAACCGTTTTTAAGTCTTTCTAACATTTCATTCGCTCGACTTACAGTCAATGCGTCCTCTCCTTCGGTTATAGTAATTTTGATTAAGCATTCCTTTAGTAGTTTCGGAATCTCCATGTATATTTCCTCATCTAGTGAACCATTCAAATACGCCGTATTTATATCTACTTGGTGTATTTCCATTCCTAATTCAACAGCTAAAGCAGCCATCAATCTAATGGTTTGTAGTCTTGCAACTGGTGCAAAAGTTTTGTCATAATCAACGCCATATCGTTGACTAAATCCTTGTGCTACTAATCTTGCCTTTTTCTTCATCGTTCTATCAACCTGAAGTTTGTTAGTTAAAATGTATCGACAACCTATGACATTTCTATACTCCGGCCTCTTCACTAGTTCCCATGTGCCTTTCTGTATCAAGCTCCGTATCTCTGATAATATTGCATTTTCCCACTGATCTTTTTCTTCACTGTTTAATGCTTCTTTCAGAGTAATTTCGGCTATTCCTATAAAATTATTACAATCTTCAAAAGAATCGTCAGAATTTTCAAAATTAACGTCCCGTTCCTCTTGATTCACTTCGAAATGTTGCGGTTCTTTTACTTTAACCGTCTTGAAGACCTTTTTGGGACGACCGACATTACCAGTGCGTAATAATTTTGGACGTCCACGGGCTCTCTGTGATGTTGAGGGTAGTTCATATGAATCAACACTATTTAAACGTTTTCTCACAGTGGAATCCTCTGTGTCTAAATTTTCTCTACGGTTATCTATATCTGTGTTTTCTCTATTATTATCTAAACAAACTTCTTGCATCTCTTGTTCGTTATATGTTTCTTCAAGCTCCTTTTCTTTGAAGAAAATAACTTCAATAAATTCTTTATTATTATTCTTGCTTAACGAATCACTCTCTTCTTGAACCTTAGTGTTAGGCTGCCATTCTTCATAAAACTTTATATCTCTTGTAATTACAGACTTATTTTCCGCTGGTATCCAAACACGATATCCTTTATTCAGTTTTGGATAACCAATAAATATGCCTGGTCTAGCTCTAGCAACAAATTTATCTTTATTCGGATTTTTGTCGAGAACGTGCACTTTGCATCCGAATCTTCTGAGATGTTCAATAGATAGTTGTTTTTCAAACCATTTCTCATAAGGAATGTTACCTCCCAGTTTACTATTTGGACATCGGTTCCTAATATAACAAGCTGTATCCACTGCATCTGCCCAAAAACAATTTGAAAGTTCAGAGTTCAATAACATGCATCTGGCCATCTCCACCAGCGTTCTGTTCATTCTCTCGGCAATTCCATTTTGCTGCGGTGTATAAGCAACTGTTAACCTCCTTGAAATTCCTTCTTGACGCAAAAACTCATCGAATTCTCTGTTGCAGTATTCACCGCCATTATCACTCTGGAAAAATTTGATTTGAAGATCTTGTAATTTCTCAACATTACTTTTATATATTTTAAATGCATCCAAAGCTTTACTTTTTGATGACAAAAAATAAACTTCGCACCATCTTGTGCAATCATCTATAAAAGTAATAAAATATTTTGCACCCTCTCTTGATTGACATTTCATAGGGCCTACTATATCGGAATAAACAATTCTCAATTTTTCCTTACAGGATTCAGAACAATTTGAAAATGGAAGTGCAGTCATCTTGCCTTCAGCACAAATATCGCAATCTTGTAACTGTCGTACCTCTTTCATATCTATATTCGCACCTAACTTGTTCAGAAGTTTAACTACATCTTTTCCATTTAGATGCCCTAATCGATCATGCCAAACGCGTAAGCCAATGTCCGAACTTATAGCATATGCAGATTCATATTTTGCACACAATACAAATTACCTTTGCGATAAGCTGTCATCTTAACTTCCCCGTTTTTATCAATAATTTTAGCTGTATCCCGGGTAAAAATGACGTCATAGCCGCTATCGGTAATCTTAGAAACTGAAATAAGGTTAGTTCGCAATTCCGGTACAAATAACGCATTACGGAATTCCATTACGCTTTTTGTATGATCGTTATATGCTGATAATGTTACGGTACCCTTACCTGTTACAATTGCAGTTGTATTTGTAGCCAAATTTAATTTACAATTTGTCTTCACTAAAGTGTTCCCGAATTTGCTCGCATCATTACTTAAATGTGACGTACACCCACTGTCGATTACCCAATCATCCTTTTGAATGTTTGTTATTAGACATGTATTGGTGTCAGCACCTGAAACATTAAGATTCATTACAGTTTCATCAACATCTACGTAATGTGCTTTATTCTTAAACTTTCTTGTACACTCTGAAGACTTGTGTCCAATTTGATGACATTTAAAACACTTAAACTGAAATCTCTTTCTTGCAGTTTCAGTCCGAATTGGTGGATTGCCTTTCCGATTAGTAAATAATACTTTTTCTGTAGTTCCTTCTCGTACTTCGTCATGCCCTCTTGACTCGCACTCCTCTATAATTTTAATTTTTAAAATCTCGGGCTTGGGCAACTCATCTCTAGATTCGATAGCACACCTGAAATTCTCGAAACTACCTGGTAGACTATACAACAGCATAACCGATAATAGGTCATCATGTATTACTACATCCATGTCTGTCAATTTATCTACAGCATCGAAAAATGCATCCATGTGATCTCGAACATTTTCAGGTTCTTTCATTTTGTGCAACATGAGTCTTTTTAATAATGTGGCTTTCTTTGCAGGACCTTTCGAAGCATAAACAGACTCTAATTTCAACCATATATCTCGTGAAGTTGTGCACCCTCTTACATGCCGCAACTCACTTGCACTGATCGAAAGAATTATATCAGCTTTGGCCTTTTCGTCTTCTGCTTCCCATTTCTCTGCCTCGTTTTGCTCATCAGGTCTTTGACACTTTCCGTTGACATACCTCCAAACTCCGTCTTTTATTAAAAAGGCTTGCATTTGCATTCGCCAACTCTCAAAATTTTCTTTCGCCAGCGGCTCGAACTTCATCATTGAATTCATCGTCGCAGCTCTTTTAATATTGGTCTGGGCAAAAATGTTAGCCTGGGCCCATAACCATTGTAGCAGAGCAACAGCACAATGGTTATTTTAATTGAAAATATAAAATCACATCATGTTACTTTATTAGTCAAAGATATCGAAACACACATAGCAAACAAAACCAACAATCTGTCAATACAATATTCTAAGTATAAAATAAGAACATTCTAAGAAACGGCCAGCTTCAATTTATAGTTTATATTCTTTAACAGTGTCTGTTTTAAGAGTGAAAATAAAAAAAAAATGTCCTACTACATATCGTTATATACACGATACCTGTGCCGAAAATGATATTTAAAATTTTTTTGTCTGTCTGTCTGTCTGTCTGTTTGTTCCGGCTAATCTCTGAAATGGCTGGATCGATTTTGACGGGACTTTTTTTTCAGGTAGCTGATATAAGAAGGAGTAACTTAGGCTACATTTATTTTAGAAAAGTTATTTTCTGTCTGTTTGTTCCGGCTAATCTCTGAAATGGCTGGACCGATTTTGACGGGACTTTTTTTGTCAGGTAGCTGATATAATAAGGAGTAACTTAGGCTACATTTATTATAAAAAAGTTCTTTTATTTTAGAAAAATAAAGTTTTTGTTAAATTCCACGCGGACGAAGTCGCGGGCACAGCTAGTTATATTCTAAATTTAAAGGTTCTATGTCTGCTAGAAGTGCCTTAGACTTTTGATGATCGGTCAGTCAGTTAGTGAGTGACAAAATTAAGAAAGTTTGACTAGTTACAATTCTTAAACTAGTGGTTCAAATTGAATGAAATTTTAAACATACCGTGTTTACACAATGCCTGCTTAGTAACGGAAAATTCAGGTTTCTTGCTTCGTTTAACCACAACGAAGTTATGGGGGGTTTAAAATGATCTGAATTGCTTCTAGAAAAGGATGGTACGACTGTGCCACTTTTTAGCTCGACTTGGTGGGGGCATTGCCGTGCCCCCAGATTTAGAATATTTTTTATACGAATCTATTTTATATGTCACTGAAAGTCTATATCTATACTAATATTATAAAGCTGCAGAGTTTGTTTGTTTGTTTGTTTGTTTGAACGTGCTACTCTCGGGAACTACTGGTCCGATTTGAATGATTCTTTCAGTTTTGGGTAGTTCATTTATCGAGGAAGGCTATAGGCTATATATAATCACGCTATGACCTATAGGAGGAAAGCAGTAGTGATATTTCTAGCAAATACGAGGATATTTTGTTCGTTTTTCTTGGTCCGATTGGTCGATATTCTAAACTGATAGTCAGAATTAAACATTTTGACCGCCATTTTTAAACGTGTATGCATCGGGCGGACCCGGGCCCGATCGCTAGTATTACTATAAAATTAATATTTACAATGCTTTTCATATAACAAAAGCAAAATAATTGTAATTGATATCAAATAATTTCGCCGAAAAATTTGTCTAGCGTAAATAAAAGAAACATTGTTAAACAAAAATTATCCCTATTTGGTTGTAAAGAAGGTTCAAACTGGAACGGGCGGGTGTGATCGCCGTCATTCTCGCGCCAAGCGCATAGCAGTAATAATAAGAGCGTGAGCGCCGGTGTGACCGCACAGTTCGAAAATCAATAATAATTATTTTATGTGGAATTTAAACAATAATCTAATGTAATTACTTATCGTTTCCGCTCTGTGTACATACTTCAGGAATACCTAGTCAGTTTAGTTTGGTTGTTATTACAAAATTCAAATTTATTTCACACATTTTTGTTAAATTTACAGTTGTATCGTAAGTCAAAAATCACAAAACAGCAGAACTAAGAATGACATTCTTTTATAGGCGAAAGTCAGTGGTCAAATCACAGGTCAAATGAAGTAGAAACAAATAAATCATCGCTAGGCGCAATGCCTTTGGCGGCATTTATCAAAGGGCGCCTAGGCGATTAGCGCTTCACACTAGTAGAGTGAGTGACCGGCAAAACAATTGGTACCTATCTTGTATTTATACAGATATTATTGTAAATGTTTTTGAGGTTTTCGTAAAGTAATAGTTTAAAGTTCGTGTTTTAACACTTAGATTATAATAGATTTTTTTATCAATACAAAAGTATGATAAACAATATATAGGCACATTGTCAGAATCATACGGATTATAAATATACATAGGTCTACATTAATTTGTTATTACTAATGTTAATAATACCAGTAGATAATATTTAATCGGGGAATGTGCGCCAGTAGCGCAGTGCCGCGGCGTGATGCGGCAACTTTCGTTAACCACGCCCCAAAATGCTGCGAATATTTTTCGAGGTAGGCTCTTAACGCAAACGCCGATCGGCGTGAGCCGCCCCTGAGAGATAAAAAATATAAAACGCCGATCGGCGTTTTCAGCACTTCGTTATGAATTTCGATGGATTCATTTCGAATTCATGAGATTTTTTCAGTAGTACGCTATAGTTGTTGCAATAACGACTGTTGTTAGCAAGGAGCAGAATTAATTTAATTACTTTAACCAGTTTTATATAAGATTCGTGAAGATTTGGTGATAGAAATTTCAGAAAAGGAATATCTGCAGTTTTTGTAATAGATTATGGATTTAAATGGTAAATAAATTATCTTTATTTGATAAGTATTTCTATTGTGCTCTTACAAATTACAAACATCCTGTTAAAAGCATAAAAAAATATATTATTGATAACTTCGAATATTATCAGGGGTTGCAAACCATTTACTTTTTTAATTTCACAATAATTAAATGTCAATACATAGATAATGGATAGATACTTATTATTATTAAAATGATCAAATTTATTTAAATAAAATAAATTTATTTAAAAAAAAGTATCCTCAAATTATTGTTAATTGTCGGTGTTTCTCAAACTCATAAATATCTTCATAAATATTTTCTGTCAATCTTCTTGATAGAAAAAAAATACCTAACTGGGTAAAAGTACCTACTCAGGTATTCACACGCACGGAATAAAATACGAAACACAATTTGAATAATAATTTATTTATTGTGAAGAGGGCTAACATACTAGAACAATTAAGGTCAGTTTGATCATCAAAAATCTGCTTTTATTGATTATGGTTTGGTTTTAGCAAGTATAACAAATAAACGTACGTTTTATGCATATTTTGTGGTAACAATTCTAATTACAATTGAATGTGAAAAGAATTGGCTACGGGAACTATTCCAATCTGCATATTCTAGATTGGTATGCCAACAAAACTCCAATGCCAAGAAAATGCCAAGAAAACTCAGGTGTGTGCGTTCACGTGCAAAAAATCCCCGTTCTCTCCCCTCCCCATTCTTCAGGGTACTCCCCTCTCAATGCGGAATGACCTAAGTATCCTTGGTGTGGATATCCGCTGTGATCTCAATCCAAGGGATCACATCGAGGGCGTAATATCTGCCACATCACGCAGGGTTGGGGTCCTGAACAGGGTGCGTCGGTTCTTCACGCCCGGGCAGCTTTATCGCTTGTATAAAGCGCAGGTCCGGCCGGGTATGGAGTACTGTTTGCACCTCTGGGATGGATCCGCCCAGTACCTGCTCGATGCCTTGGATGGATTGCAGCGGCGGGCCATCCGCATTGTGAATGATGCAGACGTTACGAGCAACTTAGAGTCGCTACAACTCCGGAGGGATGTCGCCTCTCTAAGCGTGTTCTACCGCCTGTATCACGGGGAATGCTCTGAGGAATTGTTCAACTTGATCCCCTCCTCTCATTCTCCATTCCTCACCAGAACCACGCGTGCTGGCTTGCAAGCCATAGCTTGTCGGTCCAAACCATCCCGGCGCGAACCAAACGGTTCTCTGATTCTTTTTTGTGCCGCATCGTCAGGCTGTGGAATTGTTTGCCGTCTCACGTGTTCCCTCCTTCCTACAATCCTGGGTCCTTCCGCCGTAGTGTGAAGAGGCACCTTAGCAGGCCGGCATGGATACTCTGCCTGGGCGGCATTTGCGCTTACCATCAGGTGCAATGTCGCCACTATGCCGGGCAAGAGTAAAAAAAAAAAAAATTTTTGCTCCAGACAACATAGACTTTTTCTTTCCCTAGAAGTTAAAACTATTATATAAAAAAAAAAACATTACAATTTTAGTTATTCAATACTAATATTTATGATGCCCTCTAAAGCATGATAAGCACAAGCCTGGTAATCTTGGGCAACTCGGGCAGCAATAAATTGTGTCAACTCTTTTTTTGTTTTTTTTTTTTACAATTTATGCATTGCTTCCTTTTGGTGCGCCCGGATTCACCAGATGGCAAAATTTGCGGCAAATGAATATTCTGGGAAACCGAAGCAATTACTGGTTTAGGTGGAAGTAATGCCTCTAATACCTTACGTTTAAAATCATACAGTGATAATTTATTTACGTTGTTACAAATGTTATACAATTGATAAGCGTTTATCAAAGACTTTTCAATTATGTGAACAATTACTTTTTTGTACCACTTAAGGGTTTTGTGTTCACAGTTATAATACGACATTAACTGGTCATGTTTGTCTACATGTCTCATATATTTTGTGTATTTTACGATGGCATTTGGTTTTAATGTTGTAATTTCTGGTCGACGCGGATTGCGCACTTGAATCAAATCTGCGTTGTGCTCACTAGACACAAACAGTACTTCCCTATTATTGTGCCATTTACAGACTATTATATAATTTTATTAGGTAATATAATACATTCGCCCTTCATTAATTTGGTTTTTAAAATTGTTGGATTTCCGGCTCTATTTAGTCGTAGAGTGCCGGTACAAAAAGTACCTTTTTCTAAAAGTTGTGTGGCTAATGAGATACTGGCATAAAAGTTGTCAAGTAGAGTGAATGTCCAAGATTCAAATAATCGTTAATCAACAAATTAACCACTTTCATTGAATGTCCACGCCCACCTACAAGTGCGTCTTTTGACCCAGCATATAAATGTATTTTCTGGCATATCCCAAATACATCTGCCAATGTGTAAAATTTTATTCCATATTTGCTAGCTTTGGACTTCATGTACTGACGAAATGAGACTCTGCCTCTCCAAAGCATCAATGATTCGTCAATTGCGAGTTCTCTACTTGGGTAATAAATTTCTTTCATTCTTTGATTTACTGCGTCTATCAAACTTTTAATTTTTTTATAGCTTTCATTTCCTTCTTCAGTTTGGACATTTAAAACTCTAAATGTTTAAAAATCTATCTCTTGACATGTGCTGGCTAAATATGTCAGACCTAAATAAAAAATCCGATTTCCAATAATCAGCTAGCCTGTTAATTTTAATGTCACCCATGTGCAATACTAGACCTATAAATGTTTTCAACTCATCAATGTTCATTGCAGACCAATTCTTCATTCTGCTGAATCTTCTAAGATTAATGTCACTTAACATTTTAGATGCATATCTATTCGAACACGTTAAAATAAGATTCAAAATAGAATCATTTAAAATCAAAAATAGGAAATCTAATGGATCTTTATTGTCCATGTTTACTAATAGTCCAGGGCGTCCTTGGAAGACAATGTTATTATGACGAGGTGGATTTCCACTCATCCAGCCATCCAAGTTTTCACAATCATCTTCGACAATTTCTTCATGATCACTATCATCTTCTATGTCTTCTGCTATGTCATTTTCAAATAACTCGTCAACGTCATTCGCCAATATTCCATACAGTTCGGCTGTTGTAGAATACTGTGATTGATCACAAGCCTGCGCTTCGTAAGTTGGTGAAAACATTGACGATAATACTATTTCCAGAGGTTCATCGTGTCTATGAATCGTGTCAAAATACGTTGAGGGTATGGGTTCCGTACCTGAAACGGACAATATAAACTTGAAAATATCGTATATACTATGAATTAAATATCTGTATCTGTATCAGTCCCACTGCAGGGCACGAGCCTACTCTACAATCGAGAGTACGATTGAGATTGGTTAGGCCATACAGTCCACCACGCTGGCCTAATGTGGGTTGGCGGACTTACATACCATAGAAATTCTTATAAATCGCTACGGTATGCAGGTTTCCTCACGATGTTTTCCTTCACCGTTTTAGTGCGTGGTGATTGACTATCAATACACACAAGACTCCGAAAAGTCAGAGGTGTGTCCTGGGATTCGAACCCGCGACCACCGTGAACATGTTGGCAGCCGCGTCTAGTCCGTTTGCCAACAGGCTACCACGCGCTCCAAAATTAAATATACCATGTGATATTTAATTAATTGGCAATATTTGAACCTCGTATTCTACACATAACACTGTATCGTGCCCAGATATCGTGTAATAATTATGATCGATTTTTCAATTTAAACAAATAACAATACTTGATGTTTATCTGAATGAAATTCCAAATTAATAAACAAGATAGAATAAAACATACTTACCTACACACCCCTTTTTCCCAGAAGGGTCAGGCAGAGGTGCAACCAGGACAACCACGTTTCGACGTGTATTTTCTGTCCCACGATTTGATAGGGGGTGATATAGCCATTTCGGGCACAAATTGCTGACTCCGGGCTGATAACGAATAGAAATATCTAATATCGCTTTGCCCGGCCCGGGATTCGAACCCAAGTCTACGGCTTCGCAATCATACCGCAGTACAACTGCGCCACCAAGACAGTCAAAATAATAAATCAAATCAAATATAAGTTCCGACCGATGTATCTGTTCAATAGTTAGTTGTGCAACTAAAGAGCAGAAATGTTATTTACTGCGAGTGCTGAATTTGAGTCCCAAGCAAGAGAAGCATGATTTTAAAGTAGAATCATAAGCGAAGTAAGGGATTCAAATGCACGAAATTCAAATAATTTTGCTCTCGTGTAACACACATCATTTTTCACATCACTTACTTGGGAAATTAAACAATAACAGAAATAGACTGAAATAACGATTTCATTTAAAATAAATACCTTCGTCGCTAATTTTGCTCATCTTTTACAATTATTTAATTAATTTTATTCGCCACCAGTGAAAAGGAGATCAGTCGATTTGGTCCAACTACGGACAAGAAATTAAGTATGACTAAAAAATCAGGCGTATTTTTTTAGATTCATTTCTCTATTTATTTTTATCCTACACCGTGGGGATCAGATATTGTAAAAAAAAAAGGATATCATAAAATATTCTACCACATTTTGCATTGTTTGCATTAATATCAGAATTGATATCTGTCAAATTCATTCAGTGTTTGTCAAATTCTATTCTTTGTGCTTGGTCGCGAAAGGAATGTGCTTTTGTGATGTTGGTTATTTTGAGTTTATTATTTACGACAACTCTTGGCTACTCTAAAAAGATTATAATTATTATATTCCCAAAAATAGCAGAGCATGCTCAGTGCATCTACGCAATACCTCATTGGATTTGATGACGGAAAGGCTCTATAATATTAATTATATTATTTTAGTTCCAACATGTACAAGACATGTTTACAATTATAAAGAATTCTAAAACATCAATCGATTTTAATGAGATAAATAGTATGTCAGATCACTTAGTGCGTTATTAGTTAGGACAGAACCAACATATGTTTTGTTTATATTCAGATCGACAACTCTCAAAATGGCCACAATGCAATAATACAATATTATTGTAATAGCATTGCAATCAAAAGGACAGTGGGATGCTGTGCACACGTAATGACTATTATGTGGTACCTTGGTTGGGCTAGGTATCAAAATGATATCACACCTATTGCAAAGCACCTCGACAATGTGTTGTTACTACCAGGTACATGAGATATTGTTTAGGAACAAGTTCAATAGAACTTTTTATTATAAAAATGTGTTTCTTATTATCAATGTTTACCGTCATCATTCCTTTTTTAGAATGACCTACCTACTTTTGAAACGGATATTTCTACCCCCAGAAATGTTTTCTTAATCAACTTTATATCGAAAAGTATTTAACGTGTTTATAATAATGTAATACATTTTACAATATTATTAAGCGATATGATTTACATAGTTACAGAAAATATAAAATATTGTCCAAATAAGATATATGTGAAGATAGTAGAATATGGTAGTTTTTGTAAAACTTTAAGAGGATGTATCTTAAATACCCCATATCGTAGCTCAAAAAGACTATATTATATTTAAAGGATATTTAATCTCTATTATTTAATTCTAGGTCTCATTTGTGTCCGTCAAGTTTTCACTACTAGGCCCAATTTCCTTAGGAAATCGACCGATCTCCTTTGTTCGCGCTATTTTATTAAAGTGCGTTCTGAAACAGCATCCGTGATATTTATTTTTCAAATATTCAAACAATAAATAATTACAGGTTAAATATCAGTTTAACTACTATAATAAGTACTTACTTAGGTACTCGCAGTTAAATACAATAATACATTTAAAATTTAATAAATTATATATATAAAAAAAATCATTTTATTAAAATATTTTTCAATTATTCGTTATTGCGCGTTTCCGAACGTGTTATTCTTTGAGGTCGAATTTCAAAATCGGAACTTCAAGATGGAATGTTTTTCACTCGCTTTTTTTAAGAGCGAGAAAGATACAGAGTGCAGTGCAGTCATGAGTGCCGTATGAGTGCAGTTCGAATGTTTCGAATTGTGTTTTTTTATTATTATTTAAATGAATGGCGAGACGAGCTTGCCGTTCGCCTGATGGTAAGAGATTCGGCCGCTTGTGAACAAATCCAAATAACACCTTAAATTACAAAGCAATGCTTGGCATTCCACTGCGCTCGCCATCCTGAGACATAACATGTAAAGTCTCAATATGTCCAGTAGTTACTCTGGCTACAATGTCCTTCCTTCCGAAACACAATAATGCATTTCAACTGCTGTTTGGCGGGAGAAAAGACATTGCGGTGGTACCCACCCAGGCTGCCTCTCACATATGAGAGACCTACCACGAGTTATTCATTGTTGTGTTTAATTCTGGGCTGAAAAAATAATAATTAAAAAGTTACTTTGTGTCACGCAGTGAGCAAAATCGCATTTTGTTAATATAGTAGGTGAACTAAACACTGATAAAGCTACTTATCTTTTAATTAAAATACAATAGTCGTAATAATCTATAGACACTTACCTAATTCTCAATTTGTGTGCCTGATAACGTATGATGCACTCAATCAATCTTTCAAAATACCCAAAGTCGTCGTCTAAGCAAAATCACAGGATCCGGGAACAAAGCAAGGGTCGTCGAAAAATCACATAGAAAATTTAGAGAACGTCTGTTTACCGTTAATGGTGTCAAACAATGCAATTAATCAGACGTTACCTGCGCCCGTGCGCATACAAAATAAAAGGTGTGTTGTGATTGGTTTCTTTGCAGTAATATGAGTATTATTATACAGGGTATATCAAGACTGCTACCGAAAACGAAGCCGGGTGGTAGTCTAAGCGACTTCAGACACAATGCAACAGAAAAAGTTGCAAAAAAAAAGCGACAATTTTTTTTTTATTTTTTTCCTATGGCCATATTTGGGTGGTAAATACATTTTTTCCTAAAATAATAGTGTATACCCTTTTATTTATAAATACTCTAAGGTATAAAAGAGTTTAAATTATTATTTTAGCAAAAACTATGGATTTACCACCCAAAAATGACGATATTTAAAAAATCATAAAAAATAATTGTCGCGTTTCTATGCGAAATTTTTAATTGCATTGTGTTTGTAGCCACTAAAACTACCACCCGGCTTCGTTTTCGGTAGCAGTCTTGAGATACCCGGTATACAGGGTATATCAAGACTGCTACCGAAAACGAAGCCGGGTGGTAGTTTAAGCGACTTCAGACACAATGCAACAGAAAAAGTTGCAAAAAAAAACGACAATTTTTTTTTGTAATTTTTTTCCTATTGCCATATTTTGGTGGTAAATACATTTTTTCCTAAAATAATAGTGTATACCCTTTAATTTATAAATACTCTAAGATATAAGAGAGTTTAAATTATTATTTTAGCAAAAACTATGGATTTACCACCCAAAAATGACGATATTTAAAAAATCATAAAAAATAATTGTCGCGTTTCTATGCGAAATTTTTAATTGCATTGTGTTTGTAGCCACTAAAACTACCACCCGGCTTCGTTTTCGGTAGCAGTCTTGAGATACCCGGTATAACTTCGTTTACGAGTAGTAGATTTTAAGTAAAACATAACGAAGAAGTTTTGGCTATTTGAAAATAATAATATGAATAAATAAATATAATATTGATGTTTTTATAACCAATAGTTGTGAATCCCTGAAAAACGCCGACTGGCGTTTGCCGCACCTGAGTAAGAAAACTCAACTTTTCTAGAACTGAAATATCCAGAAACTATTTGTACCAGGCTTTTCCCTGATAAATTATAAACACATTGGTCTATATTTTATAATTAAAACTTCCAATTTGGGAAAAATATAAAACAACTCTACATTACGCCGATCGGCGTTGTCAGCATCTGAGTAAGAAAAAATAATACGCCGATCGGCGTGCGCCGCATTGAATGGGTTAAGTAAGAATTTTTGTGTACCTTATTGTATAATATTAGTTAAAAAGATGCTGTTCTAAATTATTGTTTCCCAATTGTAATGACCCGTTCATGCCGGGGCAATAAAACTGTATTATTATAGTTAAGTTCTTTAGTGGCGGCAATCCTTTGCAACAAATTTATGTTTTTTTAGACAATAGTACACATGTTTTGTAAACCTTTCTGTTTGGACAATAGCCCAGATGTTTGGGCCGACCTTAATTTTTAGTTGAAAGGATAGACCCTATTTTATGGCTTAAATATATTTTCTGGAAGATTTATCCCCACCGATCCTATGAAAGGGTCGGTTTATTTGGATGAAAGAAGACAGTCTGCCATCTCTCGTCACGAGCACATCTCGCTCCGAATCGCATAGTTATAATCTTACTCTGTCTGTGAATGTATTAAGTGTTAATTTATAAAATATACGATAGTTAATTCCTGAAAGTTAGTGCTTATTCTAATACCTACACTTATAACCACCAAATACTAACGTAAATTTAGTCTTGGGTCATTTAAAATCAAATCTATAATAATGATCGCCGTTGCATACTATAGCGATGCGGCAGCATTTTTGTAGCATGTAAAAATCCGCCAACCCGCACTAACCCAGCGTGCTGGACTATAATATGGTCAATCACAATCAATCGTACTCTCGATTGTAGAGGAGACCCGTGCCTTGCAGTGGGACGTATAACGGGCTGATACAGAACAGTAAGCGCCGTTATCCAGTCCCAAACTATTAGCGCTGAAGCACCACTATGCTTGCTCGGTAATTCTCGACCGAAAATATAGATGGCGTTTTATCCAACGCAGGTGATTATTGTTTATGCGGCGCTAGCAGCGCTTTGTGTATGCCTGAATCCTTGCCTGAATCGATGGAATGACGCATTATAATATGTCTGCCTAAATAACTATTAAGTTAAATCTCCTATAGTAAGCTAGTCGAGTTTAGCAGGTTAAAAGATTTTGAATGTTATCATATTTTGCAAAAGAAATGTCGGTCAAAGTGATACAAGGTGGTTGAAGCAAACCAAGATCCAACTTAAAATCTTCAAGATTGGTGCAATTACAAACAAACGTATGTATCCTATTCTGTAAGAAGAATTAAATAATACATACATCGGACAATACGTATATGGCTTCACCCCTTTAAATTGTACTTTAGATTGCAGAGGGGGCCCGTGCCATGCAGTGGTACGTATACAGACAATAAATGAATCATATAAAATTCATTGTTGTGACGTTAAATAAACTCCGAATATAATGAATTAAATAACACTAGTCTGCAAGAAAATCGTTGTCTTATACCGGGTATCTCAAGACTGCTACCGAAAACGAAGCCGGGTGGTAGTTTTAGTGGCTACAAACACAATGCAATTAAAAATTTCGCCTAGAAACGCGACAATTTTTTTTTATGATTTTTTAAATATCGTCATTTTTGGGTGGTAAATCCATAGTTTTTGCTAAAATAATAATTTAAACTCTTTTATACCTTAGAGTATTTATAAATAAAAGGGTATATACTATTATTTTAGGAAAAAAAATATTTACCACCCAAATATGGCCATAGGAAAAAAATAACAAAAAAAAAATTGTCGCTTTTTTTTGCAACTTTTTCTGTTGCATTGTGTCTGAAGTCGCTTAAACTACCACCCGGCTTCGTTTTCGGTAGCAGTCTTGATATACCCTGTATGCATACCATACGATACCATATTCTACAAAAAGGGAAAAACATTGTATTTTGCGGATCGGTGTAATTGTAATTGTAATTATAGCTTGTTTTATTGTTTTTAATAGCCTGTAACTTCTTACACTGCTAGGCAAAGGCCTCTCCTTTTTTATTCCTTTTGACCCTATCCTCGGAGAACTCTAATTACTTAGTAGAAAATTAACAAGTATCTCATGAAAGTAATTTAGGACTTGAGGGTAGATATATGATGTAGTTGTTAGGTTTTACCGTAGATGGTGCTAGTTTTTAGAAATCTTTATAAAGGTTTAATAATCGTTGGGATGTATTTGAATATGAGCTGTGCGTTTTATTTCAGTTAGGAAATAGTTCACACGGACGAACTCGACGCGGCTTTAGCTATTTTGTCCTTTCAAAGTTCATCACTAAGAGCCTTATAAATGAAATGGAAAGTAGGATGAACGAAGGATTAATTTCACCCCCAAGGCTTTAGAATTGACTTGATTATTTTAAATAGCGAGTTCGCAATACACGTGTATTCTTCAACCTAAAATGACAATCCAGGTATGACAACACACTGATATTAAAAATAAAAAGAATAAACAAAATGATCGATTCGATACTTACGCCTTGCTATGTCAATCCCTTGCTCATGTGAGTTTAATAATCAGGGCCCCTACTTGCTAGCTGGGGTTTTAGGACAAGTAAATGCTCGTTAATTTAAAAAAAGGTGTATGTTATGTTTCGATATATAATATCTATCGACAGGTCTCGCGCTGGCTGTTTGTTTGTTTGTGCCCCTAGTTACCTTACATAATGCTATATGTTGTTGTTTAGAGGTGGGGATAGTGAAGGGTACTTAGGAAAGGGAAAAACGAGCTGGTAGTTTTCCGTGTCTTATACTGAAACATTTATAGACCATTGTACTGTCGTAAATGTTAAATCAGTGAGAGATATTTCATGGAGTTTTCCGTATCCTGGCACAAAAGATTCCTCTTTGTGCTAGAAATATATGTTTTTCATAAAATGTCGAGAGTTCACATTCAATAAGTGTGAGTTGTGACGCAGCGCCTCCCACGCTCACGTGTCGTTTGATGTATGATAAAATATTTCACAGTAGGTAATAAAAAATATCTGAACTCCAAGTTCTTTTTATTTCGTTGTAACTGTAGTGTTTGTGATTTATTTATTTTTTATTTAGGGTATATTAAATCCTCTAACCCGCCAGCGTTACTGATCATGTGGTCTCACGTCGATAATACTCTCAATTGTAGAGAAGGCCCGTGCCACACAGTGGGTCGTATTTACGTTTATATACACTCACAGGCACAATTAACCGTCCACCTATATTTTTCGTCATCCTGTTTGTTTATGTTAACTGTAGCATAACTAATGCTTTGTTTTTTGTTAAGTAGTTACTTTAGCAATAAATTAAGTACTTATACCGTCATTTCAATGCCTAAACTTTTGTCTCCGAAGCGTTTTTGGAATTTAGTCGCTGTTTGACATTTTTGCATTTAGGTTACCTTCTTTACATTTCTTGTTCTTCTCCGCCATAGTGTGCGCATATTGTTTAATTTGAGATTTTAGTGTATGATTATTCTTCGTGCCTTAAAAAAAATGCCAGTTGATGTAACTGGTGCAGTTAGAGCAGTAACTTTAGCTGACGCGGGGTAGAGCCAATGTCGCATTAGTTTTACACTTGTATACCACGAACTACGGTACGGGATGCCATTAAACCCTTTTAGGAGGCTAGTTCATAAACGAGGAGGCCAGGTTAAGGCCGACATTGGTGCACTTCGGCTCTCGATGACCGCTTTATTGTCAGTAATGTGCTAAGAAATCGCTTTTCAACCGGTGCTGAAGCGCGTATACATCTGTTTGAGGTGAGAAAAGTCAATGTAAGTGAACGTACCATTAGAAGAAAACTTGCTGAAAGTAATCTGATGGTTATTTGTCCAGCTCGCGCTCCACAACTATCCACAGCATCGTAGAGCTAGACTTGCCTTTGCACTAAAATATGCTGATTGGACTATGGAGGAATAGAAGGACGTAGTGTCCTCAGATGAGAGTAGAATAGCTTAAAGAGGTCCAGATGGACGTCAACGTGTTTACAGGCGCCAAAATGAATGGCTTGGTCCATGCGCAATAATCGAAACTGTGGGTTATTAGGGAGAGTTCGTAATGGTTTGGGGAGCTATCATTTACGATGCTCGTACCTATCTTGTGGTGTTTGATAGAGGCAGTATGACCACTCAAAGATACGTGGAGGCAGTCTTACAAGGCCACGTCATACCTTTCGCACCATTTATTGGTGAGAACTTTAGAATAATGCACGACAATATCGATACCATACTGCAAGATCCGTCACTCAATGCCTGGATGAGGTCGGGATTCAAGTTTTGTCATGGCCGGCACGCAGTCCTGATTATTACCCAATTGAACACATTTGAGAAAATCTAAAAAGACGTGTCCGAGCAAGAGTATCAGCCGCTGCGACCTTAGAAGAGCTCAAGGCGGCTGTGATAGAGGGGTGAAACAATATCCCTCAGTCGGATATTCAAGACATCATGGATGGATATCCAAACCAGCTACAAGAAGTCATTAGGGCACGAGGTGGTAACACCCATTATTAAAATTAAAATTTAAAAAAAGCGAACGATTTTTTTCAAAATTAAACTCATAACATTTTTACGCAATTTTTTGCATAATCGATTTTTGGGATATTCTTTTTTAATAAACGGGTTTTTAAAGACTTTTATGTTTCTATTTATTCTTAGTGGTTGCTTTTAATATAACTTCCATCAAATGTAGTCTAAATTTGACGACTACTGTATACTGAAAGAAATACAAGGTGGACGGTTAATTGTGCCTTTGAGTGTAGATATAGATTTTATGTAGACCATTCCAAGTAAGTACAAGAGCCGGATTTTGCATGGCGCGAATGTTCAAGGGTATCTGCTAGGAGTAGGGGCCTTTCAATATTTAAAACTGACATTATCTATAATCTATAGGTCGTTTGTTTTTGCTATAAATATAATACATATTGTATTTCAGTGAATATAGCCAAGAAATCAATCAACATTAATATAGACCGTAATTGAAAAAGTGTTCGAAGCTATATCACGTTGAGTACATTTTAGCTACCATCCATTAAGATCAGCGCAGACCGGGCAGAATGGCAAGGGATTACATTTTTTACCAAACTATATTCAAACTTATCTCGTCCGAATACGAGATAAAATTTCTACTTACTTGAGCTCTGACTATTACCCCGCTCCCACTACATGACATTGGCAAAATCACCGATGAAACGGTGGAGCCAAACTACATTTGAAAATAAAAAGAAGAAGAATACGATATAAATTCCAATGTTTAAAATTTATGCCGTGGAATAGAAGGACATTTTGCCATGTCGTCCCGGTGTGCACTGGCCTTTGTCTTCACAATGTTGCTAAATACGCTTGCAACTTGCAACGCCTAATAAGTTTATTATAATGATAATGGCCTATTGTGTGGTATTCACGTTGACAATAGATTAATATTTAGCTAAGGCGGTTCTAATGCGTCACTCGATACCTAATCGGATGGAAATAGTTATCGATACTTTTTTGCTCATTGCTAAAGTATTCCATGCGACTGGAATATTATATTTTATATTATTATATTATACTTTTTTGCAGTGGTAATGCGAACGTCTTTGTGTTGTTGCTCTTGCGATTTTTATCTATATGCTAATGTCCTTACATTTAAAGTGTGATATAATTTATGTCAGTTTTACACGTTACTTTTCATATTTAGATGTCTCTTTCATGTTTACTTCTTTCGGCAATTTTTAACTTCTGATTATTTATTTTCGTAACCCAAGATACTTGTTTCAAGTTTATAGACATGGTTTTTGATAATATCAGACGGAAAGATTATAATGACGTCCGGATCGAAGAATTTGGTCTTTTCCCAGATGCAAAAACTTGTTTAATTCAATCCTATGTATGATTAAATACGTCATAAGTCCCTCAAAAACGTATTAAGTGCATTAATAATATGTCATATTTCCATTTCTTGTTGGTCTCTATACTCAGCCGAAAAATGATGATGAGGTTCTTGCTCGTAAACAGTCACTACTTTTATTACTTTTCCTATTGAAACTGAAGAAAATATTAAGTAAAGTTTCCTGTAAAATATTATATGATTTTAAATCTATTAATATAGACTGTCGTCTTATTCATTTACAGTTTTAAAAACTACTATTGCTTTCATATGTTTTGTTTCTTTCGCACGTCTTTTGAATACATATTGAGCGAAGAAGACAAAACATGATAACAATAGGTTTTAAAACTGTGTATGTAGTTGGTCGTATATTATCCATACTAATCTATATGTATATAAATAAAATTGAAGTGTCTGTTTTAAAAGTGAAAATAAAAAAAATGACCAACTACATATCGTTATATACACGATACCTGTACCGAAAATGATATTTTTTTTTGTCTGTCTGTCTGTCTGTCTGTTTGTTCCGGCTAATCTCTGAAATGGCTGGAACGATTTTGACGGGACTTTTTTTGTCAGGTAGCTGATATAACAAGGAGTAACTTAGGCTACATTTATTTTAGAAAAAATCTTTTATTTTAGAAAAATAAAGTAATGTTGCAATGCCCGCGCGCAGCTCACGCGTATGCCACCACTGGGCCGTCACGTCGGGCGCCTCCCACCACTTCTCCCACCAACGAATCAATAAAACATTTACAAAATATCGTATATATATATATAAAAAAAAAATCAATAAAGCTAATACAAAAAACTGAAAATAAATGTGTAACGGGAGTTTACCGCCGCTCGCTAAGAGATGACGCCACCGTTGATCATTAAAATAAAAATGCATAAACCAAAAAAAAAAACTAAATAAACTAATTCCATTTTTTGTTAAATTCCACGCAGATGAAATCGCGGGCACAGCTAGTACATTATAAAGCTGAAGAGTTTGTTTCTCTGTTTATTACCTCTTTTCATAGGTACTATTGTTTCAATAAAAAAATATTTTTGTGTTGGATAGGTCATTTATCGAGAAATGGTATAGGCTATATATCATCACGCTTTGACCTATAGGAAGGAAGCAGACGTGAAAAATCGAGCAAGTATGAGGAATTTTTATTCGTGTTTCATGGTCCGATTGGTCTCAAAATTGATATCTGAGGGATCCTTTGCTCCGATTTTCTAAATTGATAGTCGGAATTGAACAGTGACCGCTCTTTTGAAAATAGTACCGGCACCGCCTGGCCGGACTCCTAGTTGTTAATAATCAGATAAGAACATAAGTTATTTAGGTATAAATACAAATGATTGATGTATTGCTATACTAACAAATGTAATTACCATTATTTTTTTTTTCTCGCGGGGAAAATCCCTTTACGGACCATCCCACCCCCGAAGGGGCGAGGGTGTGTCGGACTCACCGGCGCCTTCCGAGCCCAGCGAGATGTTGTGCCGCCCGTGGATGTGGACGGGCGGCCGCTGGGTCGGGTCCCTACCACAATACGCGCCGAAATACCGCCTAAAAACCCCGCGTCGGCCACCATCGGTGCACTTGAGAGACGGCCCCGGGATACCGATGAACGGACGCGCCAAGACCGCCTCTTTGTGCACCGCCGCTTAGCGACGCGGCAAATGACGCCTGTTTGCGTCACGTCTCGGGGGCCGCCAAGGTAGGGACGGCGGCCCCGCGTGGCCTCTGCGGCGCCGGGTTAGTTGTTGTCCCGGCGCCTCCTACGTCTCCTGTGGCGACGAGCGGGATCGGTCTGCTCCCGATCCCGCTCAGCGCTCTCCTTCTGCGACATGACACGTTCGCAGAAGGAGAGCATGGCTCGCCACGCCACGAACTCCGGCTGCCGACCATGGCGGCGACCACGGCCGGCAGCGAAAGGTCACTTCCCACGACCGCGACGAGAGCGCTGCGCTCCTCGTCCCAGGCTGGGCACTCCTCCAGCGTGTGCTGGGCCGTGTCCTCACGGCAGTTGCCACAATGGTGGCACACGGCGGACTCCTCCGCTCCGGCCATGCGACACAGGTACGCACCGAAGCAGCCGTGCCCGGTGAGCACCTGCGTCAGCCGGAAAGTCGGCGCGCCGTGGCGCCTGTCCAGGCCACTGCTCGAGGACAGAAATCTAATTACCTTACCCCAACGAATCTAATAATTTCCGTGGAAAATTCTCGGCGTGAGATCAGGGTGCGCGGCAATCGATACAGACCCCAGCAGGTTGCCTAGGTAACCTAAGCGACCCACGCTTGTGAACTGTAATTAATATATTCCCATGACTACACCCCGATCGATAATCATAATAAGCCCATTTAATAAAGCCCATGTTTTTATTTACATTGCCTTGACAGATTCCTTGGCGCAGTTGGTTAGACGCCGCGCCGGCTGTAATTGTGATTGTACTTACTTACTTACTTATTGTGCATTAACCATATAATTTACCATACAGACAAAAAAAAGAAAAACATAATTTAAAACTATGATGCAGTCGTAGCCTCGTCTTGGGGATACGCCTTGTCAAACAGTCTTCGTTGTTGTCTCTTTGTTGTTAATTACTTTCAGTCTCTGCCCGCTGTCTTTTCCCAGCCGGCAGTCTAACGATTCTTTGGTACTCCTCTTATTCTTTACCACATATTGAAAAATCTATTATTTACGGATTTTATCGCGAATTTAGTTTAATTTTTTACATTTTTGACTTCCCGACGTTTCAATTACTTTACAGCTTTCGTGGTCACGGCGGGGTCCGTAAATAATAGTTTTCTTTCAATGTGTAACATTCGCGTAAATCTAAGAAACTTTTACCACATACTTAGCCAGATCGATACTTAAGTAATAGAAAAGTCACCAGCAGTATACGGGGTATCTCAAGACTGCTACCGAAAACGAAGCCGGGTGGTAGTTTTAGTGGCTACAAACACAATGCAATTAAAAATTTCGCATAGAAACGCGACAATTATTTTTTATGATTTTTTAAATATCGTCATTTTTGGGTGGTAAATCCATAGTTTTTGCTAAAATAATAATTTAAACTCTTTTATACCTTAGAGTATTTATAAATAAAAGGGTGTACACTATTATTTCAGGAAAAAAATGTATTTACCACCCAAATATGGCCATAGGAAAAAAATAACAAAAAAAAATTGTCTCTTTTTTTTGCATTTTTTTCTGTTGCATTGTGTCTGAAGTCGCTTAGACTACCACCCGGCTTCGTTTTCGGTAGCAGTCTTGATATACCCTGTATATTATAAGACTGTTTTAGGACTTGCCTTACACAACTCATCGTGGCAGGGTTGTCTAGTTACCAATTTTTTTACTCGGTGAGCATAGTTTCTATAATTGGCGCGTAATTTTAAACAGTTTGCAACCTCTGGCGGGCCAGTAATGTTAGTCCCGCGGGTCGGTTGAGTATAGCTGCCTTAATCCATTTGCGATCGTCTCCGTGGCGCAGTTCTTTGAGAATCGGTTGGTAATCTTGATCCGCACAACGACAAATGTTAGTGGATCTCTCTGATATTAGTTTCAGGTCTGGCTTAGGTGAGGCAAAAGTCTTGTAGTTTATGATTCCCTCGACATAACACATCCTAATGTGTGTCTGGATTCTGGACTATAATTATCGGCTGACTGTTGGGTATATACCGGGTATCTGAAGACTGCTACCGAAAACGAAGCCGGGTGGTAGTTTTAGTGACTACAAGCACATTGAAACTAAAAATTTCGCAAAGAAACGCGACAAATATTTTTTATGATTTTTTAAATATCGTCATTTTTGCGTGGTAAATCCATAGATTTTGCTAAAATAATAATTCAATCACTTTTATACCTTAGATTATTTATAAATAATAGGGTATACACTATTATTTTAGGAAAAAATGAATTTACCACCCAAATATGGTCATAGGAAAAAAATAACAAAAAAAAATGTCGGTTTTCTTTGCAACTTTTTCTGTTGCATTGTGTCTGTACCACCCGGCTTCGTTTTCGGTAGCAGTCTTGATATACCCTGTATATGGAGTTATGGGAATTAAAGTTTTGTTAATTTAGACAGCCTTTAGAATCGTAGATTTCTTTGGAACTGCTATTTTACTCTTAATTATACTATTATACATACATAATATAGAGAGAATAAATTTTTCCTTTAATTTTTCGTAAAGAGGATCAATCACTATTTATTACGTCTTTAAGGACTTCTACATCACATGATTCGGGTTTTTTTGATCTAAATCATATCGCACTAATATCATTAACTTTTGTCAGGTCTTGAGTTATTGAACACGCCAACCCTATCAACTAACCATTATTTCAAATGCCTTTTAATGACCATTTGCGTGTAGGGATAACAGTCCTAACACACATATAAAGCCAAATGTTCACACAATGATGGTGGGTGACAAACACATATCACACAAATTACATGTCATTGAGTCGACTCATCAATTATAAGCGAGGTATTTTGGACCCTTTTAATAAACTGCGTAGTTGTCCAGACAGAGGGGTTAGGGTGCGTCACATAAGCTAGGGTGTTTTGCCGGGGAACCAGGGTAGCAACGGCGCAGGCGCGACGCAATAGTCTAGCCACAGCTCCCAGATCGATATTTTTAATGCTAAGGGCGTAGGGTGCAGATGGCTAAAAGTTTTACAAAGGGCTTGGATTATTATTTGTATTAGGGTTCACAATGAATGCAACTTAACAAAATATTTTATAGAGCTTAATTTTATCAAAGTTTTGTGGAAATCTGGTATGAATGACACGTGTTTCGTACAGGAAACGAAAGGGCAAGTGCAACTTTTAGGTATTCTGTTAATTTAATATAATTTATGATTAAAATGTTAATATTGATATCTATTAGGAAGTAGGAGCACATGTTGATATCGTGTAAATTCGCAAAGTGAGATGAACTTTAATGAAATCGTCGTCTAACTTGTGGGCTAGTTAGTTGAAGCATCTGGGTACATAGCGCGACCGATGCTGATTGAATGAATAGGTTCTCGAGTAGTACGAGAGATGACAACCACAATTTTTGTCTCATAGCAATACGGCCACAACCGCATCAAACTGATAGATTTGATTATTTCGAACTCGAAAATACCAATTTCAGACATTTTTCGCGTAACGTTTAATCGAACTGAATTTTCAAAAATATCAACAAATTTTACCGGACTGTATCATAGCAATCTATCTGATTTTCTGACTGTAGTTATATAATAGCTATAAGATACCGAAAACATATTTTTCATAAGTTAATAGTGTAGCGCGAACCCAAAAAATAATTTAGAAAAATTAAAAATGAGACAAAAAAAAATATGATGATAGCAATCCGTCTGAAAATGTTCTTTACGGGTAAATTACGATTAGTTACTTAATAGGAAAAAAATATTTTCAGAAGGAAATTTGGATGCATCAAATTTTGAGACCATTCTAAATATGTTAAGGAATTTTACCGATCGGTAAGTAATCTGTCTGAAAATTGTTGAACTTGATGAAATGAATTAACCAGATGTAAAAAAAATATATTAGAAGTATTCAGTGTAGCACCTCCTTTATCAGACAACTTTTCGATATCGACCGTGTTGAAGCGTGACTGATTGCAAGTCGGGCAATCACCTTGCTTTTGTCTTGCTAAAATAAAGCGCGGACAACGTATCTATGCTATAAAAACGTCTATAATAATTGATAATTTTGAATTCTTAAAAACCTACTCTTCCATCCCCGAAAACTTCGTCAATGGTAGATGAGCAAACCATGCCTTATCATTAGGAATAGAAGAAAAAAAAAACGTCCGCCAGCCCTCGGACAACCAGCGACACACCCACGTCCCCCTGAGCAACTTATAGTTTGTTGTCACATTAATTTCAACGATTAGGACAGCTGGTGAGTGACTATGTATACTAAGAAAGTGGCAGGAGCATAATATGTATAATACCATTCCCATCGCAGCAGGAACGTAAGAAGCGCTCAGGCATCGGCCAAGCGACTCCAAAACGTTCTTTTCTCTTTTGGGAGTACATGCGACATCTAAAATGTCTGAAAACATTTTTCTTGCAATCCTGCCTTATTTACGAACGATAGAATTTTTTTTTATTCGGATTGCTATAATACAGGTCGGCTAAATTTGTTGACATTTTCAAAAATTCGCTTCAGCTATATACTACGCGCAAAATGTCTGAAAACCAACTTATTCGTCATAAAATTATAAAATCTATGTACATTTCCAATATCAGACGTATTGCTATTATACCGACTGCCTTTTTTTGGACACAGCAGAAATAGCCTCACATGCAATTGCTACACTTTTAGTCGGGTTCAGAATCACATAATCTAACGATTTTATACAGTTTCGACCGTATTGCTATGATACATGGTTTTGGTCGTCATCTCTGGGACTAGAGTAAAGACCACGTATGTACATGCGCAACTGTGTTCTCTAGATATGGCTTGTGTTTATCCTGATGTCAGTATAATTGTGTTTTGATTTATTTTATTTTGGTGGCTCACAGCTCTCCATAGCAAACACACATATTATAATCGAATATATTACAAATTGTATTAAAAAGGTAGTCATATCTACGAGAATTGTTTTTTTTTCGATGATACTTTATTTGGATTCCCTTGCACTACCATTGGCACTGGCATTGCAGTAATTTTGCCAGACCAGTATATGTATAATATAAGGCACATATCGGCTGAGGCAACATTTATTTGCTGTTATTTTGTGGCTGTGGGTTCGGTTTCTAAGTCTACCAATTGTCTCTATGTGTTTGTTTTGCAGTCGTAAATGTTGCGGTCTTACCGCTTACAGGAATATCTTACAATTAACCACACGTAGTTTAATTTTACTGAACAACCTGCTTGGGCTTGTACTTAATATTTATAAGATTATTGAAACAGTTTTTTGTTTGACATCTAGCTAGCGCTTATTGCTTCTTTTAAATTTAATTGTTTTTATCTCAACATAACTAAATAAAAGTGTTTACAATAAAAATAAATTGATTGGTTTAACAATATGTAAGTAAGAAATAAGAAAGTGGCATTGATGTTAGGGACTAGGGTAACACGTGCACGTAAGTGAAGATAATTTAGGCTTTTTTACAGTAAATTTAATAAAAGAAAAGTATAAAGTGTTAGGACCTCATCTAACTACAGGAACTAGTAAAGAGCTGATATCCCTGGCGTAGTAGTTTTCGATTCACGTCGGTTTTCTGTGAGTCAGCGGTATTATCCCGATCGAGCTGACACATTCTTACACCAGGCCAAGGTTACTACAGTGTGACTCTACACTACATAATTTAAATCACCTGCTTCTTTAGCCAAGTTACAAGCGCTTCCAATCTATTCTATTTCTACAACCGTTAACGGCTTGACGTGGATCTTGGATGTTACAGCATGTGTATGAGAGTTAGCCAATGGCGTCGTACAAACATCATCACTTACGTCGAAGAGGTAAGAAGTGTAGAAAGAAAATAGATTGGAAACGCTTGGAACTTGCTAAGGGATCTGGTTATCTATAGTCACTGAGACCTAAAATTTGTAATGTTGCTTTTATATGAGATTTTCCTGCATTGGATCAAAACCCTAAAGAGATTTCATACACACCGCTGCTCCCCATAAAAATATATTGTCTGTATCGGGCAAATACATATTATTGTTCAATTATTTTTTACTAGTACGAGGGCCGCTTCCTACAGGTCGATATGGATATCCCTGAGGGGAGACATATGTTCAGCAGTGGAATTCCTAGAGCTGAAGAGAAAGAGAGAGAGAAAGTACGAGTACATTGTGAATGGGATTAAACGGTTTCAATCTCTGGATTCAAGTTTGCTTCATTGTATATACTAAGTATATATTATATATTTTTCAGAGTAAATCCTATATTTTAATTTCAATAAAATTGTTATTAATTTTAAAAGAATGGTAAAAAACTGTAGGCTTTATGGCACTTGATAACCAAAACCTCTCTTGATATATTTTACATAAGGCGCACAGATTTAAATCAGCTCATTAAAATTATGAAACACGTGCTCATCGGGCGGAGGGCGAGTGTGGGCCGCGAGGGGATGCTGAAACATATTGCCCTGTAGGCCGTTTCACAAAGGGTGGCGTAACTTATTCGTTCCCTAGATCGATCGCTGCACTGGTTTGGGTAGGGAGAACCCTACACCCAGTGGCTGCTATGAAGGGCTTTCCCTCAGTAGTATCGCGCATTGCTCGGTCGTCGGTCCGGGCATAGCTACCGCGTAATTACATTGTTTTTTCTCTGAAGTAGATTTGAGAGGAATAACCATGTATCGTTATCAAAAGGTTATATGACGAAGGCTCATTTTTTTTAGTTTCGTTTTTCTCTCGTGGATGTAGACAGCGGTAACCGTGGCGTGGGATTGGTAAGATTTTTTTTATATTGCTGCGCTGTTGGTACCTAGAATATTATTACTTCTTGATGTCCTACGTGTCGTTTACACTTGTCCTATTTGTAAAACAATATTATGTTTTATCAATAACCAACATCATAATTAAATATTAGGAATTAATAATTACCTACCCATATAAATCATTCATATATGTGTATATTAAAATATTTAAAGTCTTAATTAAAAATTAATAGACACATCAGTTATCTTCACTTCAAGGTGCACATTACATTACATTCTTCATTTACTTTATATTGGATTTTTTCTATTTCGGATTTTAAAATATTTAGGTATATTATGTAGGTATACATATTTAACTTAAAATCATAAAATAGATGAATTGCGAACCTTTGAATTGTATGGTCATTTGTAGCATAACAATACCTTACTTAAGAGGAAAGACTATAGGTATATTTGGTGTATATGTAATATGAAATACATAGCGAAATAGCACATGATGCAACATTAATAATGCTTTTCAAGATGGCCGCTAGGATAATCAAAATGGCCGCCGGCGCATTCAAAATGGCTCCCTGCTTATTTATAAGCTTGTTGACGCTTACGCTACGTTTCGCGCATGCGCAAAATAATACGACGCTAAGACATCCTTATTGTCTGTTACGCAGTAAGGGAGGCTGATGGCTTCATCCTAATAATAATAATTAAATATGAATTTTATGACTAGGCGAAAAACGCATATTTAATTATTATTATTGACTTTTGCGTTTTTTTACTTTCGCAAATATATTTGTACAGCAGATATGTCTATTTTTGCATTGCCCAGATAGCATTGTCCCTGATGTAAAATCAGGAGAGGAATGATAAATTTGTTTGCAAGCGACATAGCGAAATATTCATATATATATGTTTACGGCTGTATTCTTTGTAAATACTTAATGGAAGCAACACCAGAAACACCTTCATAGTCCTCTGAGCTTATTCCAAGCCCAACATTTAGTTCGCCTAATCGGTGTATTGGCAGCTAATTAGTTCAATACATATATGCTTATTTATGGGCTATAAATTCAGGCATTCTCATTTTATATGAAATTTTCCGATAGGAAATATCAGAAGTTGCTCCCGACAGATATTATTGGCAGGTATGGCGATTGGATCGCTCGCAATTGTGTTTAGGAAGAAAATACGCCCGTCGAGTCCTTGGGGTATAATGGCTTGGGGTACTGAATATAAGTTGTGAGCGGATGAGAATATCGTCATGCTGGGCACGGATTTTCAACATAATTTTAGATTGCTCCAACACTTTATTACTTACATTACATTCAAATTAATCCATTCTCATTCAGTTATATTGCTGCTTATGAATTTGGCGCTTTACGCGATGCGCGATATTATCTGGATTCTCTCTCCGTCACTCTTTTCTTCTTCAGTCACATGAAGTTTACTATAATACAGTCCCGCTGTATGTACATATGTAAAAAAAACTATTCGGAGCGACTTGCACCTAGCGACTTCCTGCAGCTTTGTTACCAATATTTTTACACATTAATCGTTTGAACATTAATATAATATGTACATGTCGCGATCATCTTATGTTTTAATATCTGTCGTCACAAGAGAGTCGCTATTTTGACGTAATATTTACTTTTTGTATAGACTGTATATATGTATTATATTTATATATGTTTTCTTCTGTGACATCGGAGTTCCTAAAATAATTAATCGATTTTCATACACTTTGTTTTTGTTGGCAACCATCGTGAATTAGTAATTACAAATCAGCTATAAATAAATTTAAATTTGTAATATTAGTTAATTCATAAAAGATGCATAGGTACATAAAAAATAAAAATATTTTTAGATGCGTTGTCTTACACGCCATTAAAAGATTGTCTCGATACCCTTGAAACTTTTTGTGTTTTACTGCTCCCAAGAGCTCTGGGGTCTTAATTGCTTGGAATTAGAACTATATATAGATTAGAATTAAAGCAATAAGCTCGCTCGCCCCTTTCATATCTTTAATCGATAAGCAAAGTTAGCACTAATTATAACTTTCTATCCGTTTGGAGGTACAGAAGCAAGCTTGTGTATCAACAAATTCAGTACAGGACTTCTTTAAAATTTAGTTTGTAGGGTGTGCGTTTAGATGGCGCTAAAAGTAATTTGACCAAAGATCAATACCTGCTGGGACCCACAAGCGCAGACTCCATTGATGTCCTTTGCGTAGCGAGGCATGCGGCGACCAGACGCCGCGCGTTAAATCTCAATTTAAAAACTTTTATATATTCATATATACTAGTAGTAATGTGTTTTATCATCGACCTGATTATGTGAGTATTAAAATGTTTGATTGTTGATGCCTATTGTACTAAATAAAAAATAAAAGCAATTGGCAAATTAAAACATATAAACAACTGTAGAAAATTTTAAAGCATTTATCCGGTGTTAGGTCGCTCGTATGTGGCCCTGGGTTGGTACTAACACAAAGTCTATTTCTCCCGCCAAACAGTAATGTTAATACACTGTTGTTTTCCGGTTTAAAGTTCTCCTGATTTTTTTGCTTTTGCTCATTTCTATGAGCGGCCGTATTGCACACCATCAGGCAAATGTTATGTACGTCTCGAAAATAATTGAAATACAAAAAAAACAACTGCAGGGTAAATCAAGACTGCTACCGAAAACGAAACCGGGTGGTAGATTTTTTCATTTATTTATTGTGTCTGTAAGTACTTAAACTACCACCCGATTTCGTTGCGGTAGCACTCTTTATATACCTACCCTGTATATCGTTCATTGACCTAAAAATATGGGTTGCCTAAATTATATTATTATATCAACTATAAACCAAAGCAAAACAAGAATATATCTAATAATATCTGTGATTTGTCTAAAATTGTTTTTTAAATTCTATTGTATTCGCACGTCACAAACTACATACAAAAATTATAAAGGGGTTCCCATATGTCCCGTGCGTTAGCATGGTTCTACAATATGTCGACCGTAACGATGCGCGTAGGCCACTCGCAATGTGCCTTGTGTTAAAAAGGCCGATGGTATTCCAAATTCGAGGATGGCATTTATTAAACTGACCATTTGGCGTCCAAAGTTTAGTCGTCATGCTGTTGTTAAAATATCAGGAACGGTTTTTCTCTCTTCACATTTTGCTTTATTGGACATGTAAATCTTATTAGATTACGAGTACAAATGCTTGTTGTTTTTGATACTAATCTATAATTTTATTCTAATACTAGCGGCCCGACCCAGCTTCGCCTGGGTGCATATATTTTTTGATTCCACTCCACACCAAATATATGTTGTTTTTCGTATAAACTCTTGTATAAAAAAAAAAAACCTAAACTTGACGTCTACTGTCCGGCTCAATCCCGTTTCATCCGCCTGTTCAGTCTCTTCCCAATCCATCCCGTCCCTTCTCTTTATTATCCATCCCGTTTTATAACGTGCATTTACATTTCGTCCTAACAAATCTGTCAGCTATCCCACCCCTCTCCCGTACCTATTTTACTTTCCCGTACCTATGTTACTTTATGTCCCTTCTCTCCATATGCATCCATATACATAAACATATAAAGATTGCCTTAAGAATTTTTGACATTAAGAGCGTTTACACCTTGCGCGCAAAGTCAACTATAGGTATTTCTTCGTTAATTTCACGCACACATAAGCGACCAAAGCTGTGTGCGTAGAGCTGCCGCGTCGGTTCGCTATACAGTCAGCGCAACCAACTTTGATCCGTGCGCTTCAAAATTCTAATATTGAATTGAAATGTTACTTATGATTTATATATTGGTAATATTATATCATAAAAATATTTTATTTGTATTATAAGTGGACAAATATTACTGTGCAAGCAATGAACAATACAAATTTAGATACTAATCATATTTTCGTTATTATTGCATTGTTAACTTGCATTCAAATCAGTGTTCAATCAGTAGACACTACGGACGTTTATTAATCATTTCGTGTTCGAACACATGAAAAGAGTTAGGGGCCTTACAATCCCTTACAATTACGAAATATATTTAATTTTATATTACAATACATAACATAATTTAGCCTCGGAATTACATCCCATTATATTATCTGAAACATAATTTATACTCACTACAAAATCATTATAGGTAATAAAAAGAAAAAATATGTTTTACTACCAAAGTACTAAGATGTGGCAATCGCAGTCCGCGCGTGGCTATTTTTACGACGCACGGCAAAAATCGACTGCAGCCAGGCCGGAGCGACGAGCGATACGTCCTCCCTCTAGAAGGCCTTGCGGCGCTCTGATTTGATGCACGGCGGACAGCGTGTTTTATAGTGGTTTTTAAAATATATGTAGAAAACATTAAAACTAATTTTATTGAAATATAAAAATGGCAATTTATTGATAAGATGTTATAATATGCAATTGCTTTAAAAAAATATGTACGATAAGTTGGTGAAAAAAATATGTTCTTGACGAGAGTTTCTGAATAATTTCACATTGTTTAAATTTTTATTTTTCTGGAAATAAACATAAAAAGATTATTTTTCTCAGCAAAATCCCTCCATAAGGGTCTTATTAGTCGGATAATATTTTTATTTTCATCTTATATTTAGTGATTTCGGATATCTTAAGCTTCTAAATTGCCACTTAAAGCCTAAATAACGAAACTAGTGTTCAGTAATCCTTATAGTACTCACAAATTATCCATCAATCTATAATGTTTTCCACCAAAATCCCTAGATGACAACCTTTTCTAAAATTAGTACTAATTATTTTTCCTTGAAATTGTTTATTGGTGGCTATTAACTCATTTGAAAAGTCCTGTTTTTTAGCCAAAAAGCGCGCAAAGGGTATAAACGCTATATTCCTTCTCTTATTTCAGCACCAAAATGCTGTTTTTCCAAAAAATATTGCACGCCATTACTTTTTGTTAGTAATATAGAGATAAAATATAAAAATTCATTGACATAACTTCAGTGGTTTCGATTTTTTATGGTATGAAATGGTAAAAAAAAGTTTGCCCAATTTTAATAAAAATTAAATTCCACCGAATCTTTTTTGACCGTTCCCAACAACATTTTCGATATAATTAAAAAAAGTATACTTACAACAAGTGCGTGGTGGCCTGTTGGTAAACGGACTAGACGCGGCTGCCAACATGTTCACGGTGGTCGCGGGTTCAAATCCCAGGGCACACCTCTGACTTTTCGGAGTCATGTGTGTAATGACAGTCAATCACCACGCACTAAAACGGTGAAGGAAAACATCGTGAGGAAACCTGCATACCATAGCGATTTATAAGAATTTCTATGGTATCTAAGTCCGCCAACCCGCACTAGGCCAGCGTGGTGGACTATATGGCCTTACCACTCTCAATCGTACTTTCGATTGTAGAGTAGGCCCGTACCCGTACACAAAAGCTGCTGTTGGTGTAAGCTCGTGCCACGTGTTGAGTACGTTTGAGGTTATGAAAATCACTTGATTAACTAATCGTGCAAAATACACTCAAAATTGATAATTTTATTATTATCAATAAAAATTTTTTTTTAACTTAAACGGTTTTATATTGCTGATAAATGTACTAAAAGCTAAAAAATAATTTTAAACATATGCATTGATTGAACTAAAATAAAATCGTGGGGCACGTCCAATATTTAAAGTGGTTAAAATTCATTTAAAGTTTATTTCAAGTGAGAGAAGTCTTATTGTGTGAGAGAAACAGGAGACCGGCTTCGTTCTCATCCCTACTCCGTGCTGTTTACTGGGTCAGAAGTGACACCTGTAGACAACTAATTAAATGACGATTGATCAGTTATCGACCGGGGATGAAAAATGATTAAATTACTAAAATGGCTATTAAAAAATAGGGGTTGGTGATAAAAGGGTAAAAATTTAGGGTTGTATGTATTTTAAATGCGACATAATAAAAAAAATAAAGAAATTAAAAAAATGACGAAAAATTAAAGAAAAATGTTAAGGGTGGACAACCCTTATCACTAAAGGGTATGAAAAATCTTCAAAATAATTTAGATTCAGACATTTTTTTATCTACCACCCGGTTCGGAAAGCTGTTTTCACTAGAGAAGAACGGGCAAGAAACTCTAGTCTCAATCCAAGAAATCACATCGAGGGCGTAATATCTGCCACATCACGCAGGGTTAGAGTCCTGAACAGGGTGCGTCGGTTCTTCACGCCCGGTCAGCTTTATCGTTTGTATAAAGCGCAGGTCCGGCCGGGTATGGAGTACTGTTCGCGCCTCTGGGATGGATTCGCCCAGTACCTGCTCGATGCCTTGGATGGATTGCAGCGGCGGGCCATCCGCATTGTGAATGATGCAGACGTTACGAGCAACTTGGAGTCGCTACAACTCCGGAGGGATGTCGCCTCTCTAAACGTGTTCTACCGCCTGTATCACGGTGAATGCTCTGAGGAATTGTTCAACTTGATCCCCTCCTCTCCATTCCTAACCAGAATCACGCGTGCTGGCTTGCGAAGCCATAGCTTGTCGGTCCACACCATCCCGGCGCGAACCAAACGGTTCTCTAATTCTTTTTTGTGCCGCACCGTCAGGCTGTGGAATTGTTTGCCGTCTCACGTGTTCCCTCCTTCCTACAATCCTGGGTCCTTCCGCCGTAGTGTGAAGAGGCACCTTAGCAGGCCGGCATAATTGTTTCCATTGGCATGGGACTGCCGTCCGATGCCAATCGATACTCTGCCCGGGCGGCATTTGAGCTTACCATCAGGTGCAATACCGTCACTATGACCGGCCAGATTAAAAAAAAAGGCCCACGGCCGCGTCTTTCTGTCCTCCTGTCTGTCTGAACACGATAAAATTACAACAATAGAAAGAGTAATTCTTGAGGAAGGTTCAGGTATATAATTTATTATGCTTTTATGTAAACTAGTGGTCGACCAGGGGTCGAAATTCGACCAAATCAAGAAGAGAAAAAGTTTTTACCTGTATGATGATGTTGTTATTCTGATAATTCGTGCATATTTAAATGTACGTATGTCTCAAAACCACTTATTTATCCTGAAGTATATGCAATTACTGAAATCGTAAACTACAATAATTGCTTTGAACCAGCAATAGCAAATTATATTTTTTTGTACCTGATTGTTGTTATTGCAGATTGCTGCTACAGAACTTTATGCATATAATGATAGTCCGTGTACATTTAAATGTATCTTACTGATACACAATTTGTATAAGCGCTCAGTATTTCACGTAGTATTCGTCAAATAAAACTTTTCTGTTTGAGATTGAACTATGTCTATAATAAACAAAAGAAAGAATTTGACCAAAGAGTATATACGTATACAAATATAGATAGACAAACGTATAGATGTATACGTGTACAAATGCGTGTGTCAAATGCATGCTGGTTTGTTTAATGTTTTATTTATTGATTTAATGTACATTTTATGCATTATTATTAAAATCTTTTTTTATATTAAATGAGGCAAATAAAACCTTTTTTTATATGTCTATGTCAGAAGAACAAAATGAAAAAGAAAAGAAACAATTTGACACCAGAGTATGAATGCGTGTACAAATACTTGTGTATGTATGTGTGTGTGAAACGCATGGTAGTGTGTGTAATGTTTTATTTTTTTATTTAATGTACTTTATAAGCATTATTATCGAAAAATATTAGCGTTCTGCACTTCTCCTACACATAAGCTATAAGTGTGCCAAATTTTATGCTCCTGCGTCCACGCAATTTTCGTAAAAAGGGGTCCAAAGTTTCTGCATCACGTATTAATATATAGAAGATTAGTAGAAATACTATAAATGTTGAAGAGGTCGCGAAAAAAAAATCATCTGGGAGCTTTGCACGCAAACGCCGCGTAATCTAGCAAATATATAGTTGAGTAATGTACTAGCGAATATAAAATCTATAAATATGCTATTAAAAGGCAGCGATGACATATCTTTTACCACTAAGTCTCTTACAATAACCACTCTCATGTTCAAATTTTTAATTAAAAATATTAAATATTTTTCAAGGCTATTTTCTTTAGTTCAGTACTAATGCTTAATGAATAACATGTTAGTTTATTCATTTAATGCAAATTGCCCTTTACACTATATCAATCAGATGAATAGTTTTGAAGATATCGTCGGAAGAAGTAATTAGCAGCGATGCTTTTGGACTTTTTACTGAATGTATAATCCTTTTGGCGCGATTGGTAAACACATGAGTGTAACATAATTAGTATGCGAAATAATATGTTTCTGATGTGGACTGTAGTCAAAACAGTATTGCACTCGGGCAGAGCCGGGCCGGTCCGCTAGTAACGAATAAAGTCAAAAAAATAGTGGACTGATTGAAAATGTCATCATTTTAATGGTACTATATCTTGTCAGGTCTTAACAGTCATTTATATAATTTAATTATAGAATTTCGGTGAATTATAAATTAAAAAGATAAATATTTCTTATGCAACTTCAAGTCAGGTTTCTTTGGCAGCTAGAACTTTAGATTATATTTGAACTTCTCAGGCACATTAAACTTGATATCTATCAAAGCCACTGTAATCCAAACATGATAAATTACATCTTTTATAAATCGATGAAGCCTGGCGGCCTCGGTCTCTTGGTCTACATTTAGCAGACGTAATATCCAACGATCAATGGACCGTCCAATTGTGACGGTTACCAGACTAGTATTATGCTAAACCAGTCACTGCTAAGATACAACGAATGAATTACATTGTGTTTCAGACCTTTGTGTAATTATTTAGACCCAGCAAAGCTTTTTATATGTTAATATCTTGTGAACGTTATACACTCTCATCGGATAAAATGAGTCTGATGAGATTATCTCTCTTATGATTCCACTGTTACCATGTGACTTTGTTCATTTATTCGAGAACTGGTTTTATTAACTGAATCCAGAGTTCAGACATGTGCCTCATTCGCCACGGGCTGTTGCAGGTTCTTTATTGACCCTTCACCGATCATGTATACAGTAATTGTATTCCCACAATAACGTTTCACGCATTTTGCGTTAAACATGTTTTTGGTAGACGCTAAATTAGTATATGAAGCTCATATTTTCTTCTAAACCTTAAATAGGTAAGGTGTGTTGGCTGTTTTTAAGGCAGTATTATAATTATTACTTATACTTGTCCTCGTGATACAATGGGCTCTGTGTGATCACCTTTTTAAGTAGGGGCATCTTTGAACCGACCATGTTGGGTTGCAAATAACATTAGCACTCGTACATTAGGCCAATCATTACGTTCCTACTGCTCTGTATGTTTATTGATGATTCAGTAACTTGTATAATGCCTATTTCCCCTCCAAACAGCAGTGAAATGAAATGAAATGAAATGAAAATGAAATGAAATAAGTTTATTGTTGTGTTGCGGTTTGAAAGATAATGTAGCTAGAGTAACTACTGGATATATTGAGACTTAACATCTTATGTCTTAGGATGGCGAGCGCAGAAGGGTGCCACGAATTGCTTAGTAATTCATGGTGCTGTTTGGTTTTACTACTTTCTATGAGCGGTCGTGTCGCTTACCATCGGCGAATGGCATGCCGTCTCGCCATTTAACGCAATAAAAAATATATGTTTGTTTCTGTTTCGATATTACATAAATGGTATCCGGCCAATTATTATTTGGTCTTAGAACATAATTTGAAGTTTCTCCATTTTTAACTATTTTTATCAAAGCGCACAGCAATATGCGAGTATGGATTGACACGGGAATCGAAACAAAATCAACATGAAACATCTGCATTGTTACATGTAATATCGTGCAAGGGCCAGTTTTCAGGATAGTCTCTACAAGTTTTCACCCTTGCGACAGACAGGTGACGTTCCTATATTGTAGCAGGGGTTAACTTCTATCGGTCGATGCCAATAATCAATCGAAAAAATTAGATTGAAGACAATCCGGACTGTTATCTGCTTTTCGATTGGTCTATAACCATGTTGCCAATAAACAAGGCCACAGTCGATTGCGTCTGTTGGTAGATTGAAAACAATTCGTTTCCTCTTGACAGTTTTAGTTTTTTTGACATAAAACCATTGACATAATCATAAAATTAATGTTTTACGCAGAATTTTTCATTGCATATAAATATCCTTTCAGTATTTTGAAAATAAATAATTTGTAAAAATATTTTCAATGTTAGGAAAAATATTAAGTAAGTAAAATAAAATAATTGCAGTAGAAACAGAAACTCATATAAAGTCTGCTATTGATATCAGCATTGTGCCGAGTGCATACAACCATAACGACGACAAAAGTTGATGAAGCCCCATGCCCATGTATAGTTACAACAACATACATAGTTCCTGAAAAAAATAAAAAGTTGCAATCACTCCTCAAATGTATAATAAAGCTGGTTTGGACAGCTTACATTTGAAAGAAAATTCGGCTTCGTCTAAGGTCTTCGTATAATTACTCTTGGTTAGTCTTAAAGAAGACATCATCATCGAGTTTTACCATCGCTATCAGTATCCTAATCGGATAGCTGCGCCACCCCCTCCAAATCACTGCTATAACTCTTACTTTATATATATTTTTTTATAACAATTTCGGCGTTAGGAATAAATAATCCGTGTAAATTGTTAGATTGCAATTTTGGATAGTTTTCAACAATCCATCCAAACGTCAACACAGATAATTGTATATTGGCAGGCCTAAACTGTCATTTCCATACAAAGAGCAATCTCAAAACAGGGATTGGTCCTCCTAAAAGTAGATTGATTTTTTGGATAGTTTTTTCACTACTGAGATTGATTATTGGCAATATAGTATCAGAAAAAAGATTAACCTGTCAATATCAAACGGCAAATTTTGGATTGGGATTGTTTATTGGCAGCGGCTGTTAATGCACAAACAATATATTCCTAAGTCATTGCTCGGTGCATTCACTGATCACTGCTGGAGAACATCTGAGAGAGAACATCATAAGTATCCATCAAAATGTGTGATGCATATACAGATAATGCTATAAACAGCATGCAAGTCTTGGGTCAACTTTTGAACATTTTTATGGAAACTATGGTTATCAGGGCTTTGGCAGAAATAGAGAATCTAGAGTGAGTAAAAGATTATACGACTTTCAACCAAATTTATATACAGTTTTACAACGTATTTTCTTTATCGAATCTTTTGTTCCGTTCACATTATTTTTGAATTCAGTTTGAGCGATGATAATACATTATACTGCTAAAATAGATTAAAAAATTGTCTATGAATAAGGCTGTTAGCCTTATATTTAGTCAAGTGTCAAACTGAAAATATTGTAATATTGTTATTTGAGCCGTTGTGAGGTTCGTTGATGATATTGAAGTAACTGTTTATTTTTTACTGACTTAATTTATTAATTCGATCCTCCATCGATGCGCCACCGATAAAATTACATTGTTGTTTTATATACCTCTATGTATTGTTGAAGTTGACGAGTCTTTATAGGTGTATACAGAATTACAATGTAGAAGTATATTATGTTCCAATGCTGAGCGCGAGGTTCTTTCTGTGCTATTTTCTTTCTTACTTTATTCTTGTTGAAAGTATAAGGTTCCCATCACTATTTACAGACATGAAGAGCTTAGTTTGTCCTTTCCTGGTCGAGATTGTATCATCTATTGTACAAACACCGGTGAAAAAATTCACGGCCATGTGTGATTTTTAATCTTCAGCTTCTTCGCGTGCGGGAGCACGCGAAGCTGAAGATATTTACTATTTATACTGTAACTTTCAAGGTTTTATATCTGTACTCATAATCAAATAATAGTGATTTGCTTCAGGCGATTAAAACAATTGTCTTATTTTTTTATTTGTGTTATTTTTCGTGATTTTGGTAACTGTCAAGAAACATCAAATAGCTAAATCATTTTGCGAAGAATGAATGATTGTTCCAAGTAAAGGTAGCAGGTAGACAATGTTTTTGGTCAATACAAATCTTTATCTGTACGACCAATGGCGGTTGTATTTAAAAGGCGTGGCTTAACATCTAATCAGAGGCGTGCGCTCCTTGTAGGCAGAAATGCAGTGCTTTACTTGCCATTCACAGATATTTTATTATAACGTTCGTACGTTTTAGATGACTTTAATTTATAGTAAATAAATGTATAAACAAAATATAATACCTTAAAAACGCCTAATATTTTATAATTAGCACCTATTTGCAATCACGCAAAAATTATGATTGCCGCGCGAAAAGCAAGCGGCGCTGCAAAGCAAAATAATGTACCTAATCAACCAAGTCATGCCGCCGCGTCCCGCATGACATTTGTTTGCATGTGTGTAGTAATTTTGGTGTCCGTGCACAGCCGCAAACGCACACACCCATGAGTATAGAAAGCCGCGACTCCTGCGGCAGGCCTCGGAAGTTCGGCAGTTGTCGGGAGTAATCGTGAATGTTAGTTGCCTATAATCCTAGTAAAATTAATAGGCGGAAATCTAATAAATCACCTATGCACATTATGCATTTTTGGTTAGTAAGGTTTTATTTGTTTAAATAGCAGAAATATTTTGTGTTTCGCGGGGGCCATTTTGCTTTTTTCATGTGTTTTTGCATTGTTTACTATTTTATAGTAGTATGTTTGTAAATAAAATAGATTTCTTAAACGATTTTTCGTTTTAACATTTGAAAGTGTGTACATTTAACAGTTTATTACTAAGTTTCGATATTAATTGTAGTCATTTGCCTTAACTAGTGTGTTTGTTTATTTTTTCAAATATTATTTGATTGTGAGGTTTGTGTTAAAAATGTATGTTTATCAAATGAATGAATGAGGTGGCCGAAATCTTGCGTTTATTTACATCGGGATATAGTAATCTCAAGTAACCGGAACCTTGAATATGTGAAAATTGAAGCTGACTAGGTGAGTTTTTTTATTTTACTTATTAGAATTTTTTCCGCCGCGACGATCGATCGCTGTTTTTTCTGCGTTGCCGTAGAAGATGGACATGAATAGTAGTACCTACATCTAAGACTTATTATGTTGGCATGGTTTCCGACTTAGAGATCCGTCGCGTGGCTGTGGCTATGCTAAAAAACTATAAAAGGTTTTGTGACCGAGTTCTCCGCCGCATACCCAGTGTCATAATCCTGTGCACGCCGCTGCATCTAATGGGAGTAAGCTTCGCCCTAGCGTTATTTTGGAGTGGGTGTATATTATTATTCCCTCGTTATCTATTATATTGGTGCGACCCATCCGTCCCAATAAACTCTATGATAGCTTAGTTATATTACATGGCCACTCCTCTTAAGGATTACTATGGTAATGTGTTTTTGTCTATTTAGAAGTGGTACAGCCACGTGGTTGTCAGTCAGAACTCAGCATGTTGATTGTCCGGTACGGTACCAGTGTCTCACAAGAAATTGAGGTGATTGCTGCCGGAAGCCCAATACTTTTTTCTCTTTTCATGTCGCTCTTCTTTTTCTTTCACTCACTTCTCCCATTATAATTGCCCCGTAGCACATCAATGATGCAAGCGTTCATGGGCGACAGTGATCACTGACCGTCAGGTGACCTGTTTACATGTTTGCCGGAGTTAGGCAAAAGAAAAACTAATAATATTAGTTTATAAAAGAGTTGCTTATTTTTAATTATTTGTGATAAGATTATTGTATCCCACTCAAATAAATTTACTAGACGCGCCTCAAGACATTCTGCAACCATTATAAAAATATATATATAACTAGCGGCCCGGCCCGGCTTCGCCTGGGTGCAAATATAGATTCCAGTCCATATTTTATTTCAAATCAACATGACAGCCGTTGTCTAAACTGCTTATCCAATTCCAATCCCATCCTGTACCTATTCTTCTGTCCCATTTTATCCAACTTATATTCTATTCTATCCCATCTCTCCAGATTTAAATCATTATTTTGCTACGGAGATATTATAACACTGTTACTACTCCGACTGTCTGTATCTGTATCAGCCCATATACGTCCCACTGCAGGGCACGGGCCTCCTCTACAATCGAGAGTACGATTGAGAGTGGTTAGGCCATATAGTCCACCACGCTGGCCTAGTGCGGGTTGGCGGACTTACATACCATAGAAATTTTATAAATCGCTATGGTATGCAGGTTTCCTCACGATGTTTTCCTTCACCGTTTTAGTGCGTGGTGATTGACTATCAATAGACACATGACTCCGAAAAGTCAGAGGTATGCCCTGGGATTCGAACCCGCGACCACCGTGAACATGTTGGCAGTCGCGTCTAGTCCGTTTACCAACAGGCCACCACGCACTTATTACTCCGACTACATTCATTGAAATCAATTAAAAGATACCATAGCTGACCCGACCACGCTAAGCTATGGCTTAGTTATTATATGATTAATATTAAATTGAATTATTTACCATAGCAAAAAAGCCCGACCCCCCTTTGCCTGGATGCAGATATTTTTTTATTTTACTTCACACCAAATACATGTTATTTTTCGTATAAGCTCTTGTATACCTTAACATGATATAGCTATCGTACTGTCCTGCTCAATTCCGTCCCATCCCGTCTATTCCCCGTCACTTCCCGATACGTCCCGTCCTTTCTCTTCATTATTCTTCCCGTCTTATACCGTGCATTTACATTTCGTCCTATCAAATCTGTCAGCTAACCCAGTCATCTCCCGTACGTCCCACTCTATAATATCCCGTTTCTCCATAGCCAAATAGTGTTCCTTATAATTTTTTGACATTAAACACTTTTAAAGCGATTTTGATTATCCATGCAATATTCCATCCCTTATGGGGGTGAACCCCCACTATGCTGTTTTTTCCATAAATATTACGCCATTACTTTTGTTCGTAATAAAGAAATGAAATATTAATTTTCATACAAATAACTTCAGTGGTTTCGATTTTCTTCGACATAACATTTCAGAATGTATAATATTTCTATCAGTGAATTTTAGCGAAGGAAAAGACACTGTAAAAATTCGTGATAAAAGTAAACATAATAACACATAACACACACACAAACACAAACGTACACTATTAGCACTTTCTCACACTGACACCCACAATTAATGTAATTACAATAATTATATTTAACTGGATTCTCAAGACACAGGCAACGCCTAATTTGAAAACCCCTGCAATATTCTCCATATGTAAAATTGTTATTTTAATAAAGATTTTTCATTTTCAAGTGATATTTTATCTGAAAAGAAGTAAATCTTCTTACGTGTGAATAGTATTTATTTAATTGTCCTATATTTATTTAACTTCATAATACATTCTCTTTTGGTTACACAAAATTAATTTCTGAACGCATGCATTAATATTTGACAACCAATTTAAATGTCAATCCCTTTTCATTAATGTCATTAATTTACATCTTTTAAATCTAAAATACGCCATTAATCGAATATTGTGGATATATGTTGTCGATTCGAAACCTTTATTTAAATACGTTCTTTAATTTGAGAGAAGAGTTTACCGTATCGACGGGATGAACATTAAATGTTTGACAGTTACGAACCCATGAACATTTTGTATGAGAAAATGTTAATAAGCTAATATAAACTCGGGAAACCGAGAACGTGATAAAAAGTATCCTATGTCCTTCTCCTGGTTCTAAGCTACCTCCCCGCCAATTTTCAGCCAAGTCAGTTCAGCCGTTCTTGAGTTATAAGTAGTGTAACTAACACGACTTTCTTTTATATAAAATTAATTGAAAAAACATTTTCCAGTAGACCAAACTGTAAATCTAAACCATTCTCGAATCTCCACGAACACACACAAAAAATTTCATCAAAATTGGTCCAGTCGTTTAGGAGGAGTTCAGTCACATACACACGCACACAAGAAATATATATATTAAGATATAAAAATTATACATTATAATAAATATAAAAATAACTATCCATAATATAAAAAAAAAAAAACTAAGCATTCTACTAATATTATAAATGAGAAACGTTGTGTTGGTTACCTCTTCTATGCTCAAACTGATGGCCCAATATTGATGAAATTTATAATGAAAGTAGCTGTTACTCTGTTTTAACACATAGAATACTTTTTATCACGACTAAATGTATTGTTCTCACTGGATGAGTCAAGAATTCAACTCAAATATATACACCTGGGCGAATCCCGGCCGGACCGCTAGTCATAACATAAAAACCCGTTGAAATTTAAAATAACGGCTATCCATAATGTAACGCCCAAAGAATTGTTACAAATGGCGTGTCTCTATTTGTGATATTACAATACGACCCTTTGTAGGCGGTGCTTACGGTTCGCGTCAGTCATGGCAAAACCCTTAATCGATACATTTTTGGAAGGGATAAATGCACCCCTGCCAAGACTGCTCGCCCTTAGTAGTTGTGCACATCGCTCGTTCGTCGATCCGGGCACAGCTTCTGTGTAATTAAACTGATTTTTTTTCTCTGAAGTAAATTTAAAGGGAACTACCATGTATGACGAAATGTATTTTTTTAAGTTTCGTTTTTATTTTGGGTTTAAATGAAAAAGAATGGGGATTCTGACATAGGATGAGTAAGATTATAATTGATTATATACTGAGAATATTTACTGTCATATTTTTTACAAAGCTGCACTAACTCGAGTGATTTTATTTACATAAATAATAATTTGAAAATTGAACGTATTATTTTAAAATATTTTCTATTCTTTTTCTCCTCTAATATACATTAATTAAAAAACTTTTTATTAAAATTAAAATTTTCTTTCAGTTTTTACCATTTGTCTTTGATAAACGGAGCTTGCCAATTTTATCTTTCATAAATTGTACAATTGTTTTTAGCGTTTATTCGTTGTTATTCAAATGCTGAACTTTCTACCAAACATCCAAAACACTTTATAAATGATGGTGTGTTCAAAATGATCATTTATGCCGGCATTTCAATTTCTTTAGAATTTGCATCCACATTTTTAAAATGGACGCCTTTTAAAACTGGTAACGCATGCTTTTTAAATGGCCGACAAATGCGTCTTCAGTTGTCACGCATGCGCAGTGCAATATGGCGCTACATACTCCATGTCACATTCCTTGGTACATTTCACTCCTTTCTCATCCCCAACTTCTTCCTTTGTAATAAGCGGTTGAAAGTTTATAACGTACTTCGTTTGCCAAGTTGATTCTTCTTCTTTGAGTGCCTCTTTAGTGTTGAAGGCTGGCCGTAAGCGTCTTGTATTCTTCTTTATCATAAGCAAGTTGATTAATTACGTGAATGTTTTTTAAAAACACACGTTTGTTATAATAGTTTCAAATAAAAAACTGATTTTCAATACGACTGGATATGATACCCTGGCATCGTTTGAATGTGGCTATTATTCATAATATGAGAGAGGCAGTAAAAATCTACATGCTATCCATAATGATGATTATTACGAATTTAGAAAGAATATGTTTATCTGCAAAAAATTATATTGATTCATCTGAATGAACTCGAATTTGCAGCTTTTACAATATATTTTTATAACCTCAAATATGTGTTATTATTTCTGCTGCATGTATGGATAAGTTTGCAGGAAGTCGCTGGATGCCGCTTCCAAAAGGTCGATGTGGAGATTCTCGGGGGAGCCCTTGTTCAGAAGTGGCCTGTGGTGTGCCTGAAATGATGATAACTTAAATGATGAATAGTTGTTGAACGTCGTCAATAAAGAAAATTGTTCATTAACGTGTCTTCCATATCTGACGTTTGTAACATTGAAATTTTATTTTTGTTACGCTTTTTTGTGTGTGTTAATATTCTTATGTCATCTCGAACCTTGAGGAATACTGTTATTAGATTGTATTCTTTTGATTTCCCCATGTATAACTAACCTCTTACAGGCACTTATAAATTGAAAGGCCGTTGGGTTGTTATTGAAGTCACCTGTTGCTTGAATAGAATTATAAAGTACTCGCTGTGGTCTTGGCTAGTTTTGCAGACCGGTAAAATTTATATATTTTTCGCAATTTTGAAATCTGTTCTACAGTTTTAATCCTCCAATATAAATTTTTATTAGAATAGTATGATATTATTTCCATTTTCAATTCCAATAGGATTTTTTAAAACCATTAGCATGCACATTTCGGCTATTAAAAATATCAAGAACGTTATAATTTTATTTTTGTAACCTTAGAATTTGTAAACTCTAGCAAATTCAAATTTTTGTTATAGGATTCTATAGTATCTGCTACTGAATTACTGGAAGTATGTGCGGCTAATTTGACTTCTATAACTTGTTTAATGAAGTTAATATGTTGTTTTTTTTTTGTCTATTAGCAAAGTGGAGACCTTACTTTTCTTGTAAAATGTGAAGTGATTCAATAAATCTCCATGAAATTTTCTCATTATTTAGTTTCGCTATTTCTTTTTTTTAACTATTGTATTTCTAATTATGTAATTTGAGCATGAAAGCAAGATCGGGACAAATGACTGTTTCATAGTTATTTACTGAAATTAACGTGTTGAAATTTTCCAAATTATTTAATTTGCAATCCAAGTTTTTCGCCATCGAGAAGTTGAAGGTCACAATGATTAAACTAACATCACGTTGCTCTAATAAAGATAAACACTGTTCCATTACTTTGCTTTTTGTTCCCTGCTGCAGCTGTCTATCAAACAATATTCAATAGGCATTTTCCATGCACAATTTATAATTTACCATGAACACCCATGCGTCTCTAGCCTTACTAAAATTTTGGTCGTCAAAAGCTTCCCGATAGTTCACCAGACCTACACATTTTGTTCCATCCCATTGGACATGCCTCCTTATGGCTATCTCATTCATGAATACTGCACAATATAGTGACTTTATTTTATTTTGTGCTATCAATTTAATACAATCAAATGACTCTGTTGTGAAACCTGGATTTGCATCTACACTTTTGTATCATGTGCTAAGTGTGGATGGATGAGGTTATCGAGTGATGAATTGTTGTCTTAAATACTTATAGGCCCGAGGACTAATAAATTGCAAACAAAGATCGAATTTAGGCAGTGCTCGTGAATAGTTTCTCATACTGGAAGTATAATTCAACATTTTACTAAGAAATCTCTATTGCCATGGTTAATTAATTGCAATAAATCGCTTTATTTTTCACTTATAAGAGATTTTGCTTAAGTTCTGCGATTAAAATCCTTTTAGCCAAAAAGAAGGCAACAAAAATACTATAGTTCTTTCTCGTATCTTCGCTCATCATCGACATAAGTTTTGCTTCTTCTCGTGTGAATGGAACAAAAGATATCAATTTGTCTATATATTGTCTATATTCTTTTTATAGACGAATTGATGTTTATATGTTTTTTTTTTCTTTTTGTTATATTGTTTGGGAGGGGTTTGTGCCACTGTTTACAGATCTGAGTATATGTAGGGCTACTTATTTCATGAATTACCCGGCAAAGTGAGAGCGTTCCGCTATTTGATACGAGAACCCTCCCTTTGCCGGTTTTATGTGTGGGTGTAGGGGGATCTTCTGAAGGGGAAAAACTTCCACGTACTTTGATTTTCACTCTGAGTCAGGCTGCATTAATTGAATGTCACATTAATAAACTGTACTTCACATTGTTATACCATATTTAATTTGTATTTCGTGCCTTAGTGTATATTGTATACGATTTAAACTCAAAACTACCAGTCAATGTCACGTCTGCGTCACGTTGCCGTCCCGTACCGCCCGCATTGTGGCTAAACCTTCGATCAAATATACACTAGATACAACATGAGCGCTTAGAAAATGGCACCAAAAAAGAGTGCTTTAAGCACTCTTTGGCCTTCAGTCACGCAACGACCGTTGCTTCTAAAACGTCGCAGACTTTAGACAATATTATGTGAAAAGCTACTTTAAGCTCCAGGAATAAGGTGGAATTTGTGTTAATATATTTGGAATATGTGATCTTTTTGTTTACTTTTATTCATGTCATGCATCGGTGCCACTTTTTAACAGAACTTTTACAGGGAACTGTGTATCTAGTGTATATTTGATCGAAGGGCTAAACCATTAACTTAATAAAACTAGAAAAAGAATCGCCGTAGGTGTGGTCCTGACGTCATAACATAGATGGCGTTGCCAGCATTTAGAATTGAGATCAATATGCATGGGGTGTGAGGTGAGCGTGCTTGGTTGATTAGAACAAAACCACAAAGGCTTGACTCCTTCTTTTCGGTCGGGCGCGCGTTTGTTGGACGTATTTTTGGCTCAGATTGAAATCAGTTCGTATCGGAATGTAATATTTGATAAATTTTATTAATCCGGTGATTTTGATTTAATTTTGTGATAATTTTATTGGCGTGATAGACCGGTTAATTAAATAAACAATGTCTCTAAAGCTTTAAAGTATGCTGTATCTAATCACATTTTCGAAGGATGCACGGAATTCGGGTTTTCGAAATCTTTTACAAATTAATCGTGTCCTATTTTAGAAATACCTAAATTGTCCTCGTTAAGTATTCTATTCTAAATCTTCCTATATCTACTATTTTGATTTATAAGTACTTATACCAAGTCAATAAATTCAAAAATAAATTCTATAAAGTATCCTTTAAAATTCTAAATCTGTTCATCACAACAAGACTGAATCCGGTGGAACTTGGTTCTAATAGGATAAGACTGTGCATATTTATTCAATATACTCATGTGTGCACAAAGAAAGTAGTTTCGAAAAACTATTTCTTATATAATTAATAATTCTTAGAATTACACTATTTCATACCCACCAGGTCCATTTTGCGAATAAAATTAATAATATTTCCAAGTCGCAATTTGTGTTTAAACAAGAACAACAAATATGAATAATTTTGTTCTTATTTCCTCAATATTTCTAAAATCGAAACCCCTTGATAGTTTGTGTTTGTAGTGCAATGTGCGGGTTCTTGTTCTGGTAAGTGTTATTAATACATGTGTGTTTTAGCGAAATAATATACCAATTAATGGCCAACTATATTAAGTAGTATTTTTCTTGTACTAATATTGTAATACTAGAATTCCCTGTTGAATATACCTAACTGTGATCATCCAATCATATTGTGGGACGGAATACACAAGGGGAAACTTGGGTGTGCTGGTTGCTATTAGCGGAACCTCTGCCTACCCTTTCTGGAAAAAGGGCGTTTATGTAGGTATGTAGATTCTAGCTCAGCGTAGTCATGGTGATATTCTCAGCGTCTAATACATACATCGATCGATAGGCTAGTTTTACATGGCCGCCAATGCATTTTGTGCGCATGTGCAGCGTGCTGGAAAGTTTTCAATTTTTCCCTTAGCGGCCCTACGTCGTATCTAAATATTTTATTGAATTGGATTGTAATACTTATTGTAATTTTTTTTCTATTTAGCAGTTGCCAGTTTTCTGTTCATTGGTATATGTGTGTATCCGTAAAGTTTGGGTGTGTAATGTAATTAAGTCGAAACTGTGGGAGGGGCACTGTGCGAGATGGCCACCAATAGATGCTGTTACATTTCTGGCATAGATCAATACAAGAGATGAAACCGTGCGCAGATGCAATATTCAGAGTGGTCCACGTTCGGTGTTCTTTCGAAATAGTCGGCCATTGCGCTTAAATCCGAATTTTGTGCTCGTGTCTCACTTTAAATCCAAGATCATGCTTAAGTGCTCCTGCTGTAGATACATTCTCCGTATACTACGCGGTCTATTTGGCCGGCGTGAGGAGCTGCCTCCCCCGGTCGTGTCGAGACCCAAGTATTACTCAATATTCTACTTTGATCCAGTAGTCCTTTTATAAACTCGATAACTTTCCAATTTCATTCATTTAGTGAGTGTAGGTAAACTATAAAAACGAGAAAAGAAGAACAGAAAAGTATACTGTACGTTGGTAAGATTTACTCCTTATATTTTAGTTTGTATCTTTGTAATTCATCAAATTGAAATCTGTAATACAGGTTAAATAAAAAAATATGGAATAGTATTCACATATTATGTTATAATTTAATATGTTATGTTATTACATAGACTAAACTAGCGTTTTGTTCTCATATATTTAATGTGTTCCTCAATAACGCATAGACTAGCTCCGCACCATTTAGGAATCGCGAATATGCTTATATATACTTATACATATTATAAAACATGCCAATTTTATATTTAGGCATCGACGTCGAAAAAGCTTGCTTGTATTATGACAGAAAGTTTAATAAAGATGAAGATAATATTTTTATAGCCATTTATTTATATAGAAATGCCACCTTTGTGTGGGTTTCAATGTGCCTTTTCATGTTTGTTTCCAATCCAGTACAGGTATATCTGTAAGTAGATTGTGAACGATAGCATGTTTAGAGCAAATAGCTGTATGTTCTTTCGGTTGCGCAATCACATCCGGCCGTCAAATCTGTTTTTCAGACAAGGCTAATATACGATCAGGTCGTAAAAACGAATGCCCAGTTACAGGATAAAATGTTGCTACCGTCATAATATTATTATGTGCGTTTGTCAGCCATTTCATGGCCATTCCAATGACCATCATATTTTTGTTCTGGCCACCACAAACTCATGTTATTCAAGCAGTGAAAGAGACTACTACAAATTTCATTAGACGCCTTTGTTGATTCATTTTCCTAACCAAACGTAGGTATGTACATTATCTTTATTTAATTGTGTGATAATGATTCTATAACCACAAGGCAATTATAAATACAAAGTTGTCTCGCATAATAAGTAGCCTGGTCGGATATTTTTGGTAATCGAAGATTTTTTTGAATATCATAGCTTAATGTGATCAAATCCTCGCAGTCTTCTTTTAAATCAATAATAAAAAAGTTAATTTTTTTTTTAAGTTAAACGGTTTCATATTGCAGATAAATGTACTAAAAGCTAAACAATAATTTCATGGATACAGTCATGGGTACCAATATGTATACATTGTTATATTTTCAAAATAAAGTACCTCGTAACCTACTCACTTTCTGGAAATATCTATGGTCACATAAGTTCCTAAAAATGCAATATACATTTATGTAAACACCTATGACAAAAGATGTCACTTTTGAAATATAAAAATTTTAAACATATGCATTGATTAAACTAAAATAAAATCGTGGGGCATACGAATACGAATAGCTTAGTTATCTCCGCTAATGTATTATTTTTTATTCGAATATCTTCGAGTACAAGTTTCTCAACCTTTTTGTCGTTTTCATCCTTGGTAGCCGAAACAGGACAATCTGCTCGAGGATAATTTTCAAAACTTCTCTGCCCCTTATAAATTCACATAACCACTTTTGAGTGAGTAGAAAAGAATGGACGCCCACCATCATCATTTAACAACAGAGCGGTGCTCGATTTCGATCAACATTTTCGCGTCAGACGTTTTGTTGCACTCAAAACGTTTGTAAAAAAACCGCTGATGGTATACCGATTTGTTTTTTCTGTTTATCACCTTGGGTAATGTTATAAAATAACCATATACAAAACAACCCTCATCACTAACAAAAAACTTCCAATACCAAGAATATTTTGAACTCCCCTCTTAGAATTAGCAGGTAACTTGAAGTAAAGCCAGTAACTGAGTAAATAGCGTTATTATATTTGTGGACGCATTCTTGAGCTACTATAAACCAAGCTCGTTTTTTATCTTTTTCATTTATTTTGCATTTAAGTTTATTAATTGATGTTTGGTCAGACATTCATTCAGATCATTTGAAAATAGAGTATTGTACAACTGTAAGTATTTGAATAATTCCTGGAAATTGATCCATGGGAAGCAATCCAATATCGTTGGTTTCTGTAACTTAATTTTATAAAAATATCCGTCCTTTGAGTTTTTGATTGGTATTATTTCAAAAGTTTCTTTGGCTGGGTCTATTTGATACGTCAAGCCAAACTTCATGTGATCTCTCGATTTATTCTTAATACAAAATTCACAGCTCTTACAGTCTTAACTATATTTTAGTTAAAGTTTTGGTGGCATCTAACTTACTGGTTTTTGGACTAATTAACTTACTTATTCATGCAATATTAAGATATTTTAATGCTGAAATCCGCTGATAAAATGATTGTTTCCTGATATTTTGCTATTTTTTGTAGTCCACATTCTTTTTCGAAATAAATTCGTCTTTTTTATTTTGTTACCAATTTTTTTTTTATTTTTGTCTGTAACGATATCATCCAATTTGATGAAATTCATGTCTTTTAGTTGTTCATCAACGTTTTCATCTGGTTCCAAAACTGGACCTTCGCTTAGGCAATCTGCTTCCAAATTTTCTTTCCCTGGGGCCTATTTTATTTTAAAATCAAAATCAATTAATAATATGGTAAATCACCCAGTTTTTCATCAGCTCTAGATTTCAGATTAAAGTTTTCTAAAGGTTTACGATCCGTGTAGACCGTAAAAGATTTTCCTAATAACCATTATCTTACCGCTTTTCTTATCGCTGAACAATTTTCTTTTTCTTTTGGGTTTAGTTAAACTTTTTTGAAAACTTAACAACTGGTTTGTCCACTCCATCGGGTTGTACTTGTAATAAAAACCCGTATAAATATTTATTGGTCAATCGTGGTGAACAATTACCAGTTTTGGTTGGTAACTCAATAAACCTTTTATTGAATCAAATGCTTTTCGACATACATCAGACCATTTTTTTATTCTTCCTATGTAAATAGTGCAGTGGATACAGTATTATGGCACTCTTGGGTATATATCCATAATAAAAATTAATCACCCAAAAAAAAATCTTAGGTATTTTTTTTACGTTTTTGAGATTGGAAAATTTCTTACCGATATAAAATTATCCTTTATTCTGTATCAGCCCATCCGACTGTAGGGCACGGGCCTCCTCTACAATCGAGAGTACGATTGAGAGTGTAATATGGCACAAATATTTTACACAATCAGATGCAAAAGAAGATTTTACAAACATTAATCTGAGACATTCGGACTTGATTGCTTCTAGTAAGCTTTTCATATGAAAATATAAGGATATCCTCTATAGTTAACTGTAAAATCGGTGAGTTCATGCTCTCTCAATATATTATTAAAATTCTTTGTAAAATTGTTTAAGCGGTTTTGCACCTAAAGGATAGACAGGTTCATTGAAATGCTCCCCTTGTGTTACAAATCTAGTCTTCTTTCTACTCTCCATTGGTAACGAGAGTTTCTAAAATGCAGAATTTATATCAAGTGTCGGAAAAACTTCCAATTTCTCGTTTTTATCAGTAAGTCATCAATAGGTATAGTTGTGGTATCACAATTTTATTTAAATCTCAAAATCTATACACAATCTAGACTTTTTGTTTTTTAAATGCTAAAATGACAATGTTATACTATTTCTTTACGTATGCAATAACGTAATCGAACCCAAAAATATGCGAGATCAAATTTTCGTATTTTTGTCTGTGCCTTTATGCACGTGTTAGAATTTCGTGGGTATAGACTGTGGGTAGAGGTATATGGAATATAATCATGGGTATTTCAATAGATTTATATTTCTTTGCCATATCACTTAACATAATGGCCAATAACTATTATAATATTACGGAATAATCATAGGTATATTGAATGTTATTTATTATACAGTAATGACATAATTTGGTATAATAATATACTTTAATTCTACTACAGTCGACATTTACAATATTACAGAATATTATCTAATTATTCTGCACAATAGGCAACAAAACATGAAATTATTATAGTTACTTAACTTGCCTGTCCTGGTATTGCTCACTGCCCAATCTCGAAGCTTCTGCTCAGCGCGAAGACTCACAAGTACAATGTGTCTCCATTCCACCGGAGACTGGTATTTATACCAATCCGAGTGTCACAACAAATTAATACTACCTCCACTTCAGGCTTACATGTACAATTTGTGTTTTTATATTATCCTAATGAATTTATTTTCACAATCATTTCAATAAATATTTACAATGTGAAATATATATTTACTATGTTAATAAAGGCTTACCTCAGAAACAGCCAATTTCGCTATTTAGTATGGAGGTAACTGGCATGATGCATTAACACATATCCTCATTTTTATGTTATGATTTATAACACGAAATATAAAAAAGTCAGTCAATACGCGGAATAATAATGTAGGCTTATGTGGACTGGACTCAACAAGTATGCGCACCCAGGCGAAGCTTTGCCGGGCCGATAATATATTAATATTTTCATTCAAGCTAAATTAGAAAATAATGTATCATTTAAAAAATATTTTGAATCCGTGGCTTTAACATTGAGTAACTTTTATTTTCTGTCTAAAACTGTAGACTCGTTCATATTAGGTCTCTATCATTCCATAGACTAAATATGGCGATATAACAATTTAAAATATCTATAATATACAGGGTATATCAAGACTGCTACCGAAAACGAAGCCGGGTGGGGTAGTTTAAGCGACTTCAGACACAATGCAACAGAAAAAGTCGCAAAAAAAAGCGTCAATTTTTTTTCCTATGGCCATATTTGTGTTGTATATTTTTTCCTAAAATAATAGTGTATGTCCTTTTATTTATAACTACTCTAAAGTATAAAAGAGTAAAAATTTAGCAAAAACTATAGATTTACCACCCTAAAATGACGATATTTAAAAAATCATAAAGAATAATTGTCGCGTTTCTATGCGAAATTTTTAATTGCATCTTGTTTGTAGCCACTAAAACTACCACCCGGCTTCGTTTTCGGTAGCAGTCTTGAGATACCCAGTATACTACTCTGTCAAGAAAGTACCGGGAAAAAATCAATAATACACAAAATATTAGTTATTCATCCAAATTTATTTAGTCACCTTCAAAGTATGCTCCCTTAGAAACGATTCGCATACGCCAACGAATAATCCAATAATCAAAACATTTTTTAAAGGCTTCGTCTATCGTCCTCCATTCAGTCCCCAACTATTCCATCCTTCAACATTTTAATCATTTATCTCCCTACTCTTTTACTCTTCAGTACTTTTATTCGTTATCTTTTTCTTAAACAAGTGCCATATCAGTCATTCATCAAAAGTTTCATTCTACTCATCTTTCAACATAATATTCAAATCCTACATTCCGGTCATACTGACATCCGAAGTCAGATCATAATTACAACACTAAACATAAACTTAATATTCAAAACCGTCAAACCCGGTTATCTGCAGCTTGGATGGGGATACACAGGATAAGGTCACGTTACGTAACACCAAGACCTCCACCGAGGTCGCCTCAGCGCATGTGCAGCGATAAAATGTGTCAACACCATGTCACAACCATAATAATTAATTAGCCTTTAATAGAAAATAAATTACATCAAGTGGATATTTTCAATATAAAACAAATTACAGCAGCTCAGGATTCAATTTAAGGGATTAAGGTCAGATGGCGCTAGCTGCATTTCAAATCTAGATCAATACTTACAGGGGCGGGGTACGGACAGACGCATAAGCTGTCTAGATTTTCTTTGTTCAGTAGTGCATCGCGTTTCTAGTGCAACGCATCCTTTAATCCCGCTGTCACCTTACAAAGTCTTGCGGAAACTAGGTCACCATGTGCTGCGGAATGCATGACTTTTTGAAAGTGCTCAACTTTATATTCCGGAGATGCGTTGGCAACGATCCGGTGCCCGAGATCATTGTCACAAGCCCTTCGCTCAACACTTTCAAGCCTAATTTGAATTAATTCTCAGAAAAAGCAACTGTTGTAGTTAGAAAAATTTTAGTTCAATGTTTTTTTTAATGTTTATCTTTATTATTAATCACAATAGACCAGAAATGAAAATGTAACAAGATAGAAGACAATACAACATCCATCATGTGGTAAGATTCATGTAAAGGTTTTATTCTAATATTATGATACTTATTTGACTAAAGTAATATAAACATGATATTGCTATCTAAATTGTTTTTAAATAATGGATAAGTATCGATATTTTTCAAACGCGCTCAATCTTTTATCTTAAGCGCAATAAGTTGCTAAATGCATGCCCGTGTTTTCCAACTGGCAGAATTGCTAATCGCAGGTCGCCGAATTAAAATTTATCTTCCAATATGTGAAAGGGAGCTGCTATTCTATCGCAATGCTGAGCAAAAATATCATCTGCGAGCCATTTATGAGATTTTTATCATTGAGAAACACACAAGTAGTTTAATCAACTTGAGATTTGAGCCACGATATAATTTTGTGAGTCATGTCTAGAATCTAGAACATTAAGGCGATTTTTGGAACTTGGAAAATCATATTAACCTTAGTTACCGCCTATCCTACATAAAGTTGATTCAACAGGTAGTCGACCGCTTGCGGATTATTCTCTTGAATCCTAGATTTGACCCAGACATACAAATAGTTATTTTTCACGTTCCTGTTTTCTTCAGCTATTTTCCACCGAATGTTAATTTAGGTTTTGTTTCACTATTAAGTTATCATTTCATATCTTTCTTAAAATAATATTATGATGCCACATTGTAAGATCTTGAGATTCAGTTACGTTTGCGGGAAATATGTTTTCGATTTTTTCAAATGCAAGTTTGTTTGATGCATCACCTGGCGTCGCAAATTCTCCTAATCATTTCTTGTCTGAAGTCATATGTTTTAATTATGGCCACAAACATTAGGTATGATAGGCAAATTGTTGGCTTAACAGCACGATTGTGTCCTCTGTATACGTCATCGTACGTAGCTCTAATATTGCTTTTATTTTTCAAGCTTTGTACTGCCTAATAGTTTTAGTCATCATTATTATTCAAAGCTGTGAACGCTCCACTGCTGAGTATACGACAATCGCATCTAATGTCGGCGAATTTAACTACGTTGACAATCCATAATGCCACCAGACTTAAATGCTGGATATTACAAGTAGTGAATATAAATCTAATATTTAATTCTATGACCTAAGTTTCATAATATCCTATTTACGCGGAAAGGGTGTCTCGCCTAGACGATATAATTATCGTAAAGGTATAAAAACTTTAATCACTTAAACTTAACACTTGCTTACGATAATAGTTGAGCGGTAATCGCGTGCAATATTGGCATACCATACTCGTGCCTTTTTCTAAATGGACCGTGAACGAAGCTTCAACTCTGTCAACAGATGGGTTATGTGCCGTTTTTCTAAAATCTTATATTCATCTTTTACGCCCATTTTTATATTTTGTTTTATTTTTGATTCCCGTACGACGATATTTGGAACCTTTGGAACCAATTCCTAACAGCAGTATTATCGGACAGATACCGTCTAACGACCATCAATAAACAAGCGTATTCCCACCTTAAAGATCCACAACGTATTCCTGTACCTTAGTGTGTTGCAGATGGGCGGCGGTGATTACTTACCTTCATGTGAAACATATGATCGTTTGCTCTTTGTAACATAAACTGTCAATATTATACTTTTAAATCTATACTACTATATAAAACTGAAGAGTTTATTTGTTTGTTGTCTCTAATCTCAGGAAATTCTGTCTGGAATTGAATTTTTTTCTTTGATACGTCGTCTAACGAGGATTGCTATAGGCTATATAATATCACGACATGACCTATATATAGGAGGGAGCAGTAATGAAAAATCTAGCAAATACGAGCAAATCTTATTCGGTCTTCGTGGTCTGATAGGTTGCTGGTCATTTTGAAAAGTGTATATGCGGATCATACACAAAACAAGGAAATCATTTTTATAAATAAAACATGGTCGGCATTTTTACAAAATCATCTCATTTATTATGATATAATCGGAACAATAAAATGAAAACATAAAACAAGATCGTTTATCCGATTAAATAGTTACAAAAAGACGTTATAAGATGTTTTCATAACAGAAATTGACTATTTGTTTCTTCGGTGGTGCAATTGAGTTGTCTGAAGATTAAGAGAAGGTTTCCTGTTATATTTGTTCTGTCCCTCTTTTTATTTTCTTTCTCACGTCTGACTTTAGACTTTCCACGCCATATTATTCTTATTTGTCGTTCCGCTCTGGGCTTAAAGTCTTTCATGGTCTTTATCACACCTTATTCTTTTTTACCATAATATATTTCCTTGTCTATTTGGGGTTTCGAGAGCAACAACGTAAAATTTATCTATAGCTCTGCGCATACTTTTATTTTTTTGATCGCACCTTATTTTTTCTACGCTGCGCTCAGTCATCGAATCCAACATGGCAGATGGCAACCATGTAGTGAGGCCAGTGTAAAAAGTATTTTGTGAAATAGTATTGAATTCTGGGCAATTTTCCGGTTGTATTTTAGGTAAACAGGAAAGTTGTGAGAAACATCTATCAAAATGTGCCAAGTGCGCTTACGAACAGGCTACAGATGTCCCTCCTCAAATGTCTCCTATTTGAGGATGTTTTGTTGTTATATTAATGATGGCTGAAGATAATTCATTATTTGGTATATGTCTTAATAGTAATACTTGTAAGTCATTTATCAAAACTAAGTCAGAGTATCGATCCAGAAATTTGAGCTTAATGTTCATTCTGAACAGGAGTATGTGTATGATACATGCACTCGGGCAGAGCCGGGCCGGAAGGCTACTTAATGCAATTATTCATTTAAAAAAATCAAGATTTAGGAGCCCTTACATAGGGTGTTAGTGTCTTCGTCAGGCTAGGAGTTTTGTTTGACCCTGATTAGCATAGATTGACACCAAAGTTGCAAGAACGCTTATATATTATGGTTTATGTTGACATTAATACCCTGCTGAAGTAACTTTCTTTGTGTTTGTTAATTTTCGAGACGCGAATAAAATGGATGTCATTTATTCATTTGCTCATCTCTAACTCATTAACAGTTATTTTTACTTTTGTTTGGGTCTTTTACAAAAAGAAAATCCCATCAAAAACATCCTGTAAAAAATTTCCAAGTCTCGCAGCTCAGGTTTTCTACCGCAAAAAGTTGTGAGATGCATGTAATACCAAGTCGATTAATTTATTTAGTCCTTAAGGGACCTTCTATATAAAGTTATTACGTTAGTTATTACCATATCAATATTAAAAATTCTTTACGTTTTAAATAAATGGATCGACTTGGCCATCGCATGAAAACATAATGTATCGTACAATTTATACATAATGCTGCTAATTTAATAATTTCTTCATTCTAACATTTATTTACACTGAATAACATTTTTATTACTACACCACGTTGCAATATCATTCACGTCTGCTGCAATAGCTGAGCGTTTGCGGGTTCAATAATAGCACGAGTAGCTATATTGTATTTAAATTCGGATTAAATTGATAAATATTAAATATAATATAATATATTGCGAAGATCTTGAGGAACTTCAGATTGCACATAACAAGTTATGGAGTCGAACACGCTCACAGCAAAGTTTTGTGTGCATTTTAGTAAATAATGGTATATTCCAAAGCTTTCTAAGCATTTGTAACTGTAAAACGTGGCTAACCGTAGTCTTCCTGACATCTGTCGACTTCGAGGCTTACTTTGGACACAAATGACCTTAGGCTAGTATTACCAGCGTGTCTGTGGCGAAAAGCGGCTTTATCCACAGTTTCTTTAGCCCATAACGTGCTTTTAATACGCTTTTATTAGATTCAGACGTATGTTAGTATGTAACGGAATCTTTGAAGTCGATTTTCGAGCACTTCAAAACGTCGGATTTACTCGAAATTTTAGTTATTTAAAAATGGTGTATAAAATACATACATCTTCTAATCTCAAACTCATAATCCATTATTTTTTCTGTTTAGTTGGATCGTTTAAAAAAGTTTTCAAAGCGTGGTTTTTACTTTTTTTTAACTATAATTTTTTTGCTCACGCTTGTATTTTTTTAACTCAATTTGTGTCTTTAACTGGCAACTTGTCATTGGCTTTATGTTACTTATCCTATTATCTGGTTCTATTGTTCTTCTCTTCTCTTCGAAAGAAAGTTTGTTTTTAGAAAAAGTTTTGAATAAATAAATATTTAGCGGAACGCATGTAAAAACGTGGTCCTGTACGTAAGTAATTATTTACCTGTTAATATTTAACGTCTTGTTAAGATCCTTTTTATATCTATATGGGTACTATACCAGCGACATTTTTATGGAAATTTTCGTTACATGAATAATGATTACATAAATATTTTTGTTAATAGCAACGATACTTTGCGCGCGGATCCTGACTTTACGATAGCGAATTTTGTCCTTTTACTTTAAAAGCATGCTATAGTCAACAAAATTTCGGATGATATGCATCCAGCCCAATTAAAAGATCCATGGATGTGGAAACAAAAGAATATTTGTTAGTTTTTTAAGGCAAGTTCTAAAATCTCACCCTAATGTTGTTATTTGATACAAGTTGTTGAACGTCATTAAGTCCACTAAGTGATATCATAATTTTCTCTGAAATTTAATAGGTGACACTAAACATAATTATGTTTATTATATAGATCGTAGAAGTCCATAATTTTTTAGTTTAAGGTGACCCATTTGTCCTCTCAATCGCTTTCTTATTGCAAGATACGATTGGACGGGATTTATCGGAATACGGGTGTTATTACTTATGTTTGTATGACCCACAAATTTCTGGTTCTGGGTTTTTGTTTGTGTCTCGTAGTTTCTTACACCCACGACGCAAGACTTAATTGATCTTAATGTGAGGTCAGGACTATGTATGTGACTATTGTGTGGGTGTATTTATTTATACTCCTTTTTAATCCTCCACCATCATTCTTATAGACTTTGGCATGTAGCCGATCCGTGCAATAGAGTAGAGTATATTACGTGAATCAATAAACTCGCTGTCGAATATATCTGCATTAAACAAGTCTCAGTAAAAAACAATAACCGTGTAGTCACTGAGATGCATTTTATAAATGTAGTATAGTGACTAGCTCGGCCCCGTCCGGGTGCAGATACACTTTATTGAAAATATTCCTTCACTTATGGGTTCAGGAATATTACAGGATTCTAATAATGAAAGTTTTTTTCAAATTCGTCCAAAGTTTCAGAGCCTATTTATTCAATGCACAAAATCAAATATTTCCTCTTTATAATAATTGTTCAGATATCATTGTTCTAACAATAATCTGTATCTCTTTAATATAATATGATGATGTGGTTTTTTGAATTGTTACTTTATTAAACTTTGTCTGAATTCTAAAGTATGAGTTCACTATATCCATTTTTCTTACATAGATTCCATGATTGCGCACCCAAGTAAACTTAAGTTACATTCGATTGTTTCTTTTTTTTCGATAATTTAAGTCACACAATATATTTTTAAGTCCATCACCTATTTCTCAGTGGCCTACCAATGAGGAATAGGTGATGGTTCAGAATGTTTCTGTTTAATGTAACTACAGCCGCTAGAATTTGGTTGCGATGGTGATACATGCCTACTAGAAAGATAGTTTATGTAAACAATTATTAAACATATTTTTTTAGTAATGGGTAGGGTTATATGGGTCTTTTTTAATGTGTTTTCAGTTTCATTACCAATATAAAACTTTCATAAACTTGGAATTTAGAGAAAGAAAACTAAAAATTGATGTCGGTTTACGCCGCGATGTATTTAAACTGCAGAGGTTTTATGAATGCGGCGTTGGCGGGGTTGAGTTAACATGAAATGGACTGATGTAGAAAGGACTACTTATTATTTTATTTTACTTTAATTAAAACGGTATATACCAATTACATTAAATAAATTCTTAAGCCTAATTATATGTTGCAATTAAATTTATACAAATCAATAGAATATTAACAGTATTTAAAAACAAAGCAATGCAGTAATAAAAATATATAGACGATAGTAAATAGATCGCAAAAAAACAAAAATATTTATATATGCTTATAGGGAAGTGGAAGGGAATAAAACAATTAGTCACAGCTAAAAGGTTGGAGCGTTAGATTATTATATTTTAATCCTTGGTATAAACTTGAGTCATTCCGTGGCATCGTAGCGTTATTTAGCACTTATATAAGCGGACATAACTGTGCCAAATGGCAGGAGATACTGTCTGCGATGCGACGCATAAACCCTCTTATTTTTCGTTCGCGTGTTACCGTATGATGTGTGAGTTGTGTGATGTATTGTTTTTTACGATAAATCTGTTTTTGTTTTCTCTCTTTCTACATGTATGACATAGTGCTTATCATTAGGTGCAGTCCAACCATAACTAATTTAAAAAAAAAGTATCATCATTTTTTACTTGCATATGTGGAGCAGAGAAGTGAAATGACATCATTTGAGCAATCAATAAAACCCGCAGAGATTATCCACGCGCATGTGCGTTGAGCAACCACAACCTAGTCATCACCCAACCAAAATGTTTCAAAATTTTTGCTTTACCTGAATCAATTAATAATTCATGTCTTAAAGGTGCGCAGGAGCCTTATTTAATTGAAGCGTGCGGACAGGGCTTGACCTGGGAAAATAAAATGCATTTGACCCGGTTACATTGGAAACCTCGATCGATACAGAGGAGGGAGGGGGCCGGGTCGCAACGGATGCACTACTTACCACGGCGGGTAGGTTCAGTCATCGCGCGGGCTACCCGCACTGCACACCTACAACTTTTTGTGTAATTGGAACACTGCCGATTCAAATAATAATCGTTGTTGAATTGACCATCATGTGTATTGTATTTGAGTTTGTAATGCGGCTGACGGGTAGGTTCTTTGCGCGTCGACCGCGTGCACCAGAACCCCCCCGAGAAGGAGTCGCTCCGGCCCAATCTTATTTTGCTTTTGGCCACTCTGGTCAATATTAATACAAGTTGATGCTTATCTTTTATTTGTTGGGATATTTTATTTTTGTATTGGACAAATATTTTTTGTGAATGTGAATGGGGATATCAAGGGTTGTGCGACTGATTTTGGTAAGACATAGTTGTAAATATAGTAGATATAGGATACAATAGATGTTTAAGAAATAGCGTTTTATTTTCTATGATGGTTGACAAGCCGTGCATATTTTGTATACTAAATCCTATGAAATTCATTCCAAAAGAGAAACACATAGTATATAAGTTCTCAATTTTGGGCCAATATTTTATGAAGACTACACAAAATCTTGAAAACTTCTATGTTCAAGTATTTAAATGTTCATCTTGATAAGAAACCGATATTCAATGCCTGTGAATACCATTGAAACTGTTTATGAGAAAGAATCAGTTACGTCATACACAAACTTCAGGTCCAATCGGATATTGAAGCCCAAGAAATGTATTCAATAAAGTATGAACTTCCATATTTGAACGGATTATGATCTTTAGGACAAAATGGCTGCCACTGATTTTATACCAACATCGCGTTGGCTTGTAGAATGCATGACTCGTTTAGCATAAATTATACAATATGAATAAGTAGGACGTAAGTCATCTTTTAACTTATATAATCACCTGAAATTTGAACAATATGGCGCCTATTGTCAGAATTCAAAGGGCAGAGATCATTGCACACGCGCGCAGCTGACATTTCAACTGCCAGTCTATCTTGTATTATGGTTGCCATTATTATTCAATTCTCATTTTGTATAATACTACCTAGTACTAACTAATAATTCGTATGTGAGGAAACATTGTTCTTTAACTATTTAAAACAATAAAGTGGAAAATTATTGCCAAGATGGCGGCAGATGTCAGTTGTTCTCAAGTGCTAACCGCAAAAGGTCGTTGCACATGCGCATTGCAACTGACTTCTCTATTTTTCAGGGCTGCCATGTTTCTTTTTATTTTTTCGTACTGTTATTACACGGTTATATTATTATAAGCGAATAATTAATTATCGATTATTTTTTATTTCAAATATGTTATCCAACTTATGATACTTTATTGAAGTTCACCATACTGTCCTTACATTTAGACTAAGCTATATTTAATGTACTGATTTTTTGCTAAATAAACTTCAAACAATCTAACTATAAAATATCGTCCAACTTAGCCACCATAGCGACTGGATATTCAGGGTAATTTATTATTCATGTGACCCGGTCACAATATCCTTGAATCTTGGCTACGTAAAGCTCGACTAAGATTATGAAGACATGTTTAGCAACTTGAATTTTTTGGTTTTTCTTGTTAAAAATGTACATATTATAATTTATTTAATAAAGAATTTATGCTATTTTTGTCTCAAATTGCACATTGCGAAATTACTATCTTGCGATGACCAGTGAATATGATATTTAGTGCGTCACTCTTAGTTTTATGTTCTTTCCATCTCTCTCTATTCATCTGTAGGAAGTCCACCATCGACTATAGACCTGCCCCAAGGAAAATATGTGTGAATTCACATACCATAACAACTTGGTTAATGCAATTTTAGTTTTTGCATATCCCAAATGTATTTGATAAAATTTTACGAACGTCTACTTGACTGAATTTAGTATTTTTTTATAATTCAGTCAGGAGTAAGCAAATAATTATTTTATGTATCTAGAGAACATTGTAAGGACCTTAAAACAATCTACATGAGGATATAAAGAAATTATTTTTAACAATATCGCTAAAATGACTATTTGTATAATCAAATATAATAAACCGCGAGACTACAAAAGTAACATTCTGAAACTGGGAATTCACAGCACAAGCGCCCTAGTTACATTTGAAGCCTAGATCAATACAGTGGGGGGCGCGGAGCGGGTGCTCAGATATACAGACTCCCTCGGCGGCTTTGTTCAGTAAACGCGCGCGATACCTGCACATTGCACTCTTTATACTTCCGATACATTTATTATTTGACTTTAACCACTTTAATTAGAGTCTTATATCTTTGCAATATGACTCGTGGCAATCAAAGAGACATGGCCCGCGCCAAGAATCAAAAGAAACAACAAGAGATGCAACGCATGGCCAATGCTAGCAAGAGGTCTGGGATGTCTCTTTCCCAGAGGAAGCAAAGAGACGCTGAACTAATGCGCGAGAAGCAACGTAAGAAAGACGAAGAAGCGGCTGCTAAGAGCGACCAGAATGTGAAAAATAACTGAGATTCGGATGATAGTGATGACTGTTGCACATACATGCAATGGAGCAACAGTAACATTAACATACAATATAATTAAATTTAAAGCCTAATAACAATAAGTGCGTAGTAAGTTTAGCTCAGTGTTATCAGTGTTGTGATTCAATTAGTATATGACTATTGTTAATGGCAGTTTTAAACTTTTGTCTCAGCTTACGTGCAATTTATCACTCGTAAGTAATTTTCACCTTAATCGATGAATTGCGATATGTACGCTCTGCGGATTTGCGGATTAATTCTTATCGTTATTATTGATTTTGGTTACTTAGGTTTTTCGTTTTGTCATGTCTCATTGGCCAAATAAACCGAAAATGTTTATATTATAAGTAAAAAAATTACCGCCATTACGCGTGTCTGTTCTAATCGTTTAGATATATATTCAACATGTCATATTAAAACAGACCATTATTAAATGGTGTCAATATCGAGAGCCAATCGATATAGTCCTGAAAAGCAATGTGGCCGACAGAAGCTACGCGCATGTGCATTGTGCAGAGGCGTGCACCCCGACCCCCTTGACTTTTGACTGGACTTGATATCCATCACTTAATTCATTATTATCTTAAAGCGCTTATTATTATTCATTCTCACACGATCTCGTGTGTACTGTACACGTACCTCCTACACACACGTATCCTAACCCTCTTTAGCCGCAAGAATTCCACTGATTTTTCTGCTGGTTTGGCTTATAATATCATTTTACTTATATCTTTGCGACTTGTATCTTTTATTTGTTGAATCGGAACAAATAAATGTTTAAATGTATCCTTCCTTGATTTAATGGTTTATTTTTAATATTCTACATGTATTTTGTGTTGCGATTCTCTAACCAAGCTACGCAATGAGATTGACATTCGCTTACGACGGATTATTTAATTCCAGTATTATATATTAAAATAAGAATTTAAATGTCCAAATAAATCTATATATTGAAAATAATCGGTGTACTATACTCTTCATAGAATCTGCACTTAGCGAACACTAAATCCTTGATAAAATTACAAAATGGCGAATGTTTGATTGAGCTTATACATATTGTGAACCCACTTACTTTATTTCCAAATTTCCAAAATGCCCAATAACCCTGCGTCTTCCTATCCTTTTTCCTTCCCATTCCCCTCCCGAAATATGAACCAAGCGTTATGGATGTTTATGGGAGGCAGTGATCACTTACCATCAGGTTACCTGTATTCTTGTTGCCGGATCTATTCAATAAAATAATGAATTTTAGATTAAAACGTCACGAAAGTTCATGTTTGGGAAATTTACGATGTTTCGTTTCGGAAAAGATTCAATAACTTTAAATATATTATTATAGGATACCTAATAGGCATTAACCTCGCACTTTAAAGTAAACATTTTAACGCACTCGCATTGAAATGATGTTCATTCATGAATAATATAACAAATCTATTTTCTATTGGTGAGTGGCGGAATTTGGAAAAGAAAATAAAATTTTTGAAAATATTAATTAAACGCTTTGTTCGAGATATGTTCTCCTAATATAAATAACAAGCATTTATACTCGTAATCTTATAGGATTAACTTTTCCCAAAATGGGGAGAGATAGCTGTTTGTAATGTTTTGACAGGTCAGGGATGCTCCTATCTAGTGGTCATGGCCTGTCCTAGAATAGGTGCTACGAGTACGCGACCTCGGCCCCCGAGCTACTGCAGTCACTACAAACATTCCCTTCCATGACTGCAGTATCCACTCCTACAGGCCATACTCTCCTTTCCCATTATATTCTCTACTCACAAACCCTATTTCCTTTCCCCCGTTGATGATGGGCAGCAGCGTCATCAGCGCGAGTCCCCTCCTGCGCTCGCCAACCTGCCTGCCAAGCGTGGCGAGTATTGGCAAATACCCCTCAATGGCGACACAAAAATTGACCAGGCCCCCAGTCCCCGGCAGCCCCACTATTCCTGGCGATGGTAGCAGCCATGGTTACGGTGGGGCAGGGGGTGCTAAGAATCCCCGGGTTGGCCCCGGCTACCACCCCCGACGACGACTGGCCCTGGTAACACACAACATACGCACTTTGATTTGATTTTTTGATTGATTTTGAAAGATTTTGAAAATTTTTTTGATTGATTTTTACAGATGAGAAGATTGTCGAACTAGAAGAAGAATTGAGCGGGTTACACTGGGATATTCTGGGGTTATCGGAAGTCCGAAGAATCGGGGAGGATACGATAACCCTGAAGTCTGGTAACCTACTCTTCTACTGGAGGGACGACCAACAGTCCCGAGGAGGTGTCGGATTTCTCGTCCACAGGTCTCTCATCAACAACTTCGTATCCATCGAAAGTGTGTCGAGCAGGGTAGTATATTTTATACTCAGAATATCAAAAAGATATTCGTTGAAGGTCATACAGGTATACGCGCCGACCTCGACACACCCAGATGAAGAAGTAGAGGAGATGTATGAGGACATAAGTCGGGCCATACATACTTCCAAAACCTACTTCAATGTTGTTATGGGGGACTTCAACGCAAAGTTGGGCAAGAGAAGCGATGCAGAGTTGAAAGTGGGGCAATTTGGACATGGGCAACGGAACCTCAGGGGTCAGAGGCTGGCCGACTTTCTGGAAAAAGAGGGACTCTTCGCGATGAACTCTTTTTTCCAGAAGCTGCCTCACAGGAAATGGACCTGGCTGAGTCCTGACGGTTCTACGAGAAATGAGATAGATTTCATCTTGACGACGAATGGACGGATGTTCAGTGATGTCTCTGTGATCAACAGGGTGAAAACCGATAGTGATCACCGAATGGTTAGGGGCACATTGAATATCAACGCCCAATTAGAAAGGCGCCGCTTGATGAAGTCTACGCTCCGACCTACTCGCGCCCATATCCAAAACCCCGAGAGCTTTCAACTCGAGTTGACAAATCGCTTTGATTGTCTCAAAGAAAACCTTGCAGTGGACGAGTTAAACAGCGGTTTGGTAGAAGCTGTCTATACGGTGAGATCTAAGTATTTTATACCTCGCTGTAGAGATAGACCACAAAAACTCTCGATCCACACTCTTGATCTCATGGCCGAACGTCGATCTTTGACGCTGCAGTCTTCCGTTGATGCCGAAGCATATCGGCGGCTCAATAGACAGATCTGGAAGTCCTTGCGACACGATGTCCGTGCTCACAATACTGTGAGCATTAAGGAGACAATTGAGCGGAACGGAGGTTCCAAAGTGTTTGGAAGAGACTTGTCTATTGGGCAAAGCCAGTTGTCTAGGCTGAAAACGGACGATGGTCGCGTGGTATCGACGAGGATAGAGGTATTAAGAGAGACCGAGAGGTTCTACGGACAGCTTTACACCTCGGTTGCCGAACCTACTGTTAGCTCGGCCGAAGACCCGAGAGCCGAGTTAATCCGACACTTTAGCGACGATATCCCGGACATCAGCATGGCCCTCAAACAACTTAAAAACAACAAGGCGCCGGGTGAGGATGGAATCACTTCAGAGCTTTTGAAAGCGGGCGGAACGCCGATACTAAAAGTCCTTCAGAGGCTCTTCAATTCCGTTCTCCTCGAGGGCTCAACGCCGGAGGCATGGAGCAGGAGCGTGGTGGTACTGTTCTTCAAAAAGGTGATAACACTTTGCTGAAGAATTACAGGCCCATCTCGCTCCTGAGCCATGTCTATATGTTGTTTTCGAGGGTCATCACAAATCGTCTCGAAGGCAGGTTTGATGACTTCCAGCCTCCCGAACAAGCCGGTTTTCGAAAAGGCTTTAGTACCATAGACCATATTCATACGCTACGGCAGGTTATACAAAAAACCGAGGAGTATAACTTGCCACTTTGTTTAGCGTTTGTGGACTATGAGAAAGCCTTTTATTCGATCGAGACCTGGGCTGTGCTACAGTGTCTTCAGCGGTGCCACATAGACTATCGGTATATCGAAGTGTTGAGGTGTTTATACAACAACGCCACCATCTCGGTCCGAGTACAGGATCAGAGCACGAAGGCTATTCCACTACAGAGAGGCGTGAGACAGGGAGATGTCATATCTCCGAAACTGTTCACTGCCGCACTGGAAAATGCCTTCAAGCTCTAGCAGTGGAAAGGATTCAGCATCAACATCAACGGCGAGTATATTACTCACCTTCGATTTGCCGACGATATTGTAGTCTTGGCAGAATCGCTGGAAGACCTTAGCACTATGCTCGAAGACCTTAATCGAGTCTTCCAACAGGTGGGTCTTAAAATGAACATGGATAAAACAAAGATCATGTCGAATATCCATGTTGTGCCCACCCCTATTAGAGTTGGGGGCTCGACTCTCGAAGTTGTAGACGAATATGTCTATTTAGGACAAGTGGTCCGGTTAGGCAGGTCCAACTTCGAGAGAGAGGTCAATCGGCGAATCCAACTCGGTTGGGCAGCGTTCGGGAAACTTCGCGACGTTTTCTCGTCCAAAATACCTCAGTGCCTAAAATCGAAAGTCTTCGATAGTTGTGTGTTACCAGTGATGACATACGGCACCGAGACGTGGCCTCTCACTGTGGGCCTCATTAAAAGGCTCAAAGTCACTCAACGAGCCATGGAGCGGGCTATGCTCGGTGTTTCCCTACGAGATCGAATCAGAAATGAGGAGATCCGTAGGAGAACCAAGGTTACCGACATAGCCCATAGGATTGGCAAGTTGAAGTGGCAGTGGGCCGGGCACATAGCTCGTAGAACCGATGGCCGTTGGGGCCGAAAGGTTCTTGAGTGGAGGCCACGTACAGGCAAGCGAAAGGTCGGACGCCCGCCTACAAGGTGGACGGACGATCTGACTAAGGTTGCAGGAAGTCGCTGGATGCAGGCCGCTTCCAACAGGTCATTGTGGAGATCCTTGGGGGAGGCCTATGTTCAGCAGTGGACTTCCTGTGGCTGATATGATGATGATGATGATGATGATGATGAATGTTTTGACAAAAGCATTACAACAACGCATTCGGACGCCAGCAGATCGTAGATGATCTGATAGAACTTTATAGTAACGGGACTCGACTCATTAATCATATTAAATCAAACCACGAACATGAAATTATATTTTTTTATTTATTACTAGTTCGAACAGGCAAAATACTTCGCAGTTGCTCTTTTTAAAGTTATCACACAATTATAACTCTATAATCATAACATTTGTAAGCCTCCGTGGCGTAGTTCGTTAGACTTCACCTGTGAAACGTGAAGCTGCGGGTTCGATTAACGCACCGCAACTAATTTTGTGTGATCCACGAAATCCCTCATTTCCCCTATTAGGGGTAGGCCAAGATGCTATCAGGACACCCACTTTACTTTGTGACACTCAAGTCACATCTAGTGTGTTCTGTCTTCGATCAAATATACACAACATGAGCATACATAGATACAACATGAGCGCTTAGAAAATGGCACTAAAAAAGAGTGCTTTAAGCACTCTTTCGCCTTCAGTCACGCACTGACCGTTGCTTCTAAAACGTCACAGAACTTTAGCCAATATTATGTGGAAAGCTACTTTAAGCTCCAGGGATAAGGTGGAATTTGTGTTAAGAGCGTTTATACTCTTTGCGCGCTTTTTAGCTAAAAAACAGGACTTTTCAAATGAGTTAGTAGCCACCAATAAACAATTTCAAGGAAAAATAATTAGTACTAATTTTAGAAAAGGTTGTCATCTAGGGATTTTGGTGGAAAACATTACACTGGTCAACACAAGTCTTGTTTCCTTTATTTTTTTTTCTGTTATTGGATATTTCTATGGCCCTGAGTATGAAAAAAATACTGGAAGATTGCTAACAGCTTCAGTTTTTGAAATATAGAGTTTTATTATTTTGATAAAAAAGTAAAGAAAATTAATAAATGATGTTAACAAAATTTCTATTGAACACTATCAAATGATCTTTTATACGATTTTCTTGAATGAACGACTTTAGGTAGATCACGTTCCAAACTCCAGCAGTAGTCTGCCATCATATGTGGGTCCTACCGCCCCTGATACCGCTCTTCCATTGTTCGAAGATCCTGATGGAATCTTTCACCCTGCTCCTCACTAAAATCACCTAGATTTTGTGGAAATCGGTCTAAATGTGAGTGCAGGAAGTGGATTTTTATGCTCATGTTGCACCCTAACTCTTGCAAGTTCGATAGCATGGACTCAACAAGCTCGACGTGGTCGTCAGATTTCTTTTTGCCTAGGAAATTACTCATAACCAAAACGAATGACTTCCAAGCTTTGGATTCGACTTCAGTCATTGATTTGACAAAATTAGGATCTTTCACGAGTTGCCTAATCTGTGGCCCATCAAAAATACCAGCTTTTAATTTTTCTGTACTTAATCCTGAATCAAAGTCTTCACTTGATGTATTTCGTTCGGGTTCACAGAGATTTGGATCATCATAAGATTTAGATGTGCTGGGCTATACCTCTCGTGGTTTTAATTGATGTCATTGAGCAGAAGGTAAGTTAGGATATGACCACTTATTTCGGTTTCCAGGGTTAACTCCGTTTATTTTCACTACGCAGAAGTAGCAATCGTCATGATGATTTCGAGGTTCCCGCCAAATCATGGGTGTTACGAACATTACTGCATCTCTTTTTCCACTGGACCATAACCGTAGACATACCACACATTTCTGGCATACAATATGAGGAACCCATGGCTTGTCCTGATTACACAATTTTATTTTAAAGTATTGATGATACGCAGTTTTTACAAAGTCCGATATAGGTTTTCGATATTTTGCAAATACATATTCACCACAAATGTAGCAAAAAGAATCAGGATTAAGTACACAACACCTTCTTGACGAAGCCATATCGAAAACAACAACAAAATATATTTCAATGTCCAATAAAAAACGCAACTATAAGTAAAAATAGTAATGGAGGGTAGTTAGCTGTAACTCAAAAACAAAAGCTGTGAGAGAAAAACTGTTACCATATTTAAAAAATACGCGTTAGTTTGAGCTAGAAACAAAAAAAAAATTAAAGGAAACAAACAATTTTATTTTTTTTGTTGACCAGTGTTATAGATTGATGGATAATTTGTGAGTACTATAAGGATTACTGAACACTAGTTTCGTTATTTAGGCTTTAAGTGGCAATTTAGAAGCTTAAGATATCCGAAATCACTAAATATAAGATATTTGCTGTTGGAATGTGTGATATTCAAGGATAAAATAGATTTGATTATCACCAAGCTGAGACTCAATCGTTTGGATGTAGGCACAATGCAAACCATACTAAGTAATCCTGCATCAGAGGAAGCTTGCATGTTATATGATCTATTTATTCGTAAAGACAATTGTTAATTTATGCACTAATTTTTTGTTCCCTAGCCATTAAGTTTTTTTTGTATTGTAGCATTACCTAGCATAAGGTTACAATGGGGCTGGCATGCCTAATTAAGGTAAAAGTCCCTAAAAATAAATGAAAAAAAAATATAAGATGAAAATAAAAATATTATCCGACTAATAAGACCCTTATGGAGGGATTTTGCTAAGAAAAATAATATTTTTATGTTTAGTTCCTGAAAAATAAAATTTAAACAATGCGAAATTATTCAGAAACTCTCGTCAAGAACATATTTTTTTTCACCAACTTATCGTACATAATTTTTTATAGCAATTGCATATTATAATAGAAGAACATCTTATCAATAAATTGCCATTTTTATATTTCAATAAAATTAGTTTTCATGTTTTCTACATATATTTTAAAAACCACTATAAAACACGCTGTCCGCCGTGCATCAAATCAGACCGCCGTAAGGCCTTCTAGAGGGAGGTCGTATCGCTCGTCGCTCCGGCCTGGCTGCAGTCGATTTTTGCCGTGCATCGTAAAAATAGCCACGCGCGGACTGCGATTGCCACATCTTAGTACTTTGGTAGTAAAATGTGAGATATGGAACGTAAATGATATTTTGTGGTGGCGGGTAACAAAATAATAAATCAGTTGTGTCGCAGACTTGGTCTTATTATTTGCGCTCATTACTAAATTCTTCTAATATCTTACTGGCGACGAGGAAAATTGCAAAATAATACTGTTAAAGTCATTATATAATTAATTACTATACATTTAAGTATAATTCATAATGCCTATCGGAAAAATTGAACAATTTGATCTCGCAAGCAAAAAGTGGTCGGCGTATGTTAGGCGCATCGAACAGTATATGGCGTTAAATCAAATTAAAAGTGAACACGAAGTAGCTACATTAGTGGTGCTAGTTGGTGAAGCCACGTATGACTTGATGTGCGATTTATGTGCGCCTGAAAATCCGGAAACCAGAACCTTTAAGGATTTAGTGAAGATAGTCGGCGACCATCTCGAACCAAAGCGTTCGGAAATTGCTGAACGTCATGTTTTCCGTTTGAGACGTCAGAACATGGGTGAAAGTCTCTCTGAGTACTTACAAGCGTTAAAGCATTTAGCGAGTATATGTGACTTTAAGAATTCTCTGGAAGAAAATTTGAGAGACCAATTCGTATCGGGATTGGCAAGTGAAGAAATGCGATCTCGTCTGTTCGCTGAACCGAAATTGACCTACAAGAAAGCGGTTGAATTGGCGTTGGCGCTAGAAGCGGCTGACCGGCACGCGCAGGCAAGCGGCTCCGGGTATGCGCGGGACAGGACAGCGGAAGCGGCGGCGACGGTGTCTGCCGACGACGCGCGCGCCGAGCCCGTGTACCGCGTATCGGCCGCGCCGGGCGCAGCGGCCGCTAAAGCCCTGGTCTGTCGAAGCTACGCACAACGTTGCGTTGCGCGGAATGCGGTGTCAAACTCGGTTTTGTATGAAAAACATTGACATTGACATGACGTTTCGCCGCAGTATGCGTCAGCCCGCGTCTGCGGTGAGGGGTCAACCGAGTGACGGGTAGACTGGTCTTTTGTGCTGTCACAGTATGCGTCAGTGTAGAGCGGAAAGTGCGGTGAAGCGCGGGGCGGATACACCGCACAACGTGCCGTCATTCTCGTCATTTCGTCGCGGTAAGCGTATTTGCGCAATGTATTTATTTGAGGACAATATTTTTATCAATTTTCGTTTGGTTTAAACTTTTGTTTAGGCTGTGGCGCGTATATCGACTATGTGCTGCCGCACATTACGTTCAATACTGTTCACGTACGTTCCCAATGACAATGGTATAATATTACACCACGTAGGAATAACATTTTAAAGCCTTGGTTTGGTAAAAGATACAATTAAAAAGTAAAAATAATTGATATTTAATAAGTACAAGATTATAAACTGGAGTCAATTACATTTATTTTATTGTTATAAAAATGGAGAACGGAATTGTATGTTCATTGTTCTAAGTACCTAGTACCCCATGCTTTTAAACAAAATATAGCAACTGAATTAGTTCGCAACTGATCAGGGTACAATTGGAGACGATTTATTAGTGGGTATCTATATACATTCAGTCTTTATTCCTATTCACAGGGCACTTTATCAGCTATCATTGCAGAGCACTGGTCTCCTTTACAATCGAGAATACGATTGAGAGTGGTTAGGCCATATTACAGTCCACCACGCTAGCTGACCTTATCCCTTTATATAGTATATATGCATAGAAAGAAATACAAACAATAAACCTAATAAGAACATCAATCGTTTAAGTGCATGCACTTTTTATATGAGCCCGAAAAAGTAGCTACAAAGAATCTTATTATGAGTTTTGTATCAGCCCATATACATACATTCGTTGTATAATGGTTGTATATTATCGTCGTAGTTATTTACAAAATCCACCTGCAAGATATAATAAACTATCGCTGTTCGACACAATTAGCACCACTCTCCTAGCACCTGGAGTGCATCAGCATGTGATAACATGGAGCAATCTTAAATATGTAGTTCCTCAACGTAGTATCAAGTTCTGTGTTTTCCCTTTTTTTCCATTCCCATTCCATTAAAACCCCCTCTATATATATTGTAATTTGTGCTACTTGCACCTACGCATATATATTTTTAGCTCTGTGTTATAAATTCTGTTAAATACTAAAATAAAATTATTATTGTAAAAAGTGCCCATCAGTATTGTTCCAGGTTTTGCTCGTGATAATTTTATAGGAAAATAATTTAATCGTTATGGAATTTAGCTTTTACCCAATTACGGTACGATCGATAACGATAATTTAAGAAAGGATATCTACATAAATCCAGTGAAATTTAATTTGATCTGACAATAAATTGATTAAGCGAAAAAAGATGTATTCAGCAGATGCGTATTTCATTAGAATGATACGAACCACTTTTATCACGTATTAATATTGCGAAAATTGTCTCGTAAACATAAATACCCAGTTTATTTAAAATGACGCACAAACTTTTTTTTAAGAAATTATATATATTTTCGAACATAAATGATTGTTATTTGTTGTCATGGAAATTCAAGTAAACTTCAATGCGAAATTGCCATAGTAACGTTTGTTGTCAATGAACGGTTCTCCCATTGGTCAACGGTTTTACGCACAGAGTAAAACCTATATGTGAACCACCTTTTTTGTTGTTATTTGAACTACGTTGCATGACGTCATGACGTTGCTGCTTACCGCAGTGCCGCGCGTATCCTTCGACAGACCAGGCCTTAAGCCGTGTTGGCGTTGTGGACGCGCTCATCGGCCGGACATTTGTCGTTTCAGAAACTATTCGTGTGATTTGTGCGGGCAAAAAGGCCATATAAAAGTGATGTGTAAACGGGGTTCTGTGCAGGAAAACCGTGAGGCGCGGAAGTGGCATAAGAAAACTCGTGGCGGACATAATTATATTGATAGCGATGATTAATCTGTATGTGATTTTTATAGTCTAAATGTTTGCGGTAGCAACGATCGACCGTTTCAAGTATTAGCTCAGGTTAGCGGGTGCAAAATTATGTTTGAATTGGATACGGGAAGTAAGTTATCCACTATTAATATGTCTGATTACCAAAATAAATTTTCTCAATTGCCAATTTTGTCAAACAATGTTAGTTTACGTTCTTATACTGGAACATTAATTGAACCGATAGGATATATAATTATGGACGTGGTTGTTGGCAAACACTCTGCAAATGAGCTTAATTTACATGTTATTAAGAATGGAGGCCCTCCCTTATTGGGAAGGACGTGGTTAAGAAAATTAAAAATAAATAATGTTCAAATAAGCGAGCATTTCGTTTTTAAAATGAATGAGTCTAATTTTGTGGAAAAATTACAAGGCGAATTTCCAACAGTGTTTGCCCGCGGCCTAGGAACTTGCACTAAGAAATTGTCTCTTAAGTTACGTGATACTACTCCGATATTTATTAAAGCGCGACCTTTACCTCTGGCCCTGCGTAAGCCGGTGGAATTAGAGTTACAACGGTTGGAGGCAAAGGTACCATACGAAAAGTAGAGTATTCCGACTATGGAACACCGATTGTACCAGTTATTAAGAAATCTGGGGGTATTCGTATATGTGGTGACTATAAGATAACTGTCAACCCGTTGTTAATCCGCGAGTCGTACCCGCTGCCTCGAATCGAAGAACTGTTCGCCGCTTTAAGTGGTGGCGAAAAATATTCTAAAATTGACCTCACGAACGCTTATCAACAATTATTTCTGGACGAGTCTTCCCAAGCGTGTACCGCAATTACAACCCATGTCGGGACCTTTGTATACGCGCGCACGCCCTTTGGAATGACTTGTATTCCTGAAAAAATTCCAAAAAATTATGGAATACACTTTAAACGGATTAAAAGGAGTAGCGGTGTTTATGGATGATATCGCTATAAGTGGTAAAAATAATGCGGAACATATGTCTAACCTGCGAGCGTTGTTGAAAATATTAAGTGAGGTCGGTTTAAGAATAAAGTTAGAAAAGTGCTCATTTATGCAGAATAGTATTAATTATGTTGGTTTTATAATTGATAAACACGGCTTGCATCCAGACCCCAACAAAGTAAAAGCCATTGTGGATGCACCTTCGCCCACAGATGTCACCCAGTTGCGATCTTTTTTAGGAATAATTAATTATTCAAAATTTATTCGCAATTTAAGTTCAATGTTATATCCGTTTTATAAATTGTTACGCAAAAATGTTGTATGGAACTGGTCTGTTGAGTGTGAAGAAGCTTTTAAAAATGTTAAAATGGCTATTTCGAGCAACGACGTACTTGTACACTATGATCACAACCTCCCGCTGGTATTGGCGGTAGACAGTAGTTCGCACGGCATCGGCAGCGTGCTGTCGCACCGGTATGCCGACGGTAGTGAGCGGCCTATTAGTTTTGCATCGCGTACTTTGAATGCGGCCGAGCGGTCATATAGTCAGCTTGATAAGGAAGCATTAGCAATTATTAATGGAGTTATTAAACATCATCAATATTTGTATGGCCGTCATTTCATCATCAAAACAGATCATAAACCACTAACATTCATATTTGGACCCAAGTTCGGTCTGCCACAGATGGCTGCCAGCCGTTTACAAAGATACGCGACGAAACTTGCCGCTTACGATTTCGAGATTGAATTTATAAAATCAAAAGATAATTGTAACGCGGATGCTCTGTCTCGGCTGCCACTGCCTATGCCGCGCGCGCACGAACGTGATGACGTAACTGGACTTACAGGGCTGAACTCGGTGTCATTTTTAAATTTTGTTGAAGAAATGTTCCCAATAAGTGCTAAGCAGGTAGCTTTGGAAACTAGTAGGGATAACGTGCTAAAAATGGTTACCGAATATATTTTAACTGGCCTTTAAAAATACAATCTGAAGAACTAAAGCCATATTACCATCGAAAAGATAAACTCACTATCGAAAAAGGTTGTATTTTATACAACTCTCGTGTTATTATTCCATTAGTCTTGAGGAAGCAAATACTGAATGAGCTTCATGTAGGTCATTTGAAATTGAGAAAATAACTCGAGAATGTAGTGCATGTATTCAACAGCGTGACGCTCCAGCTAGAACTTTACTACACCGCTGGGTTTATCCATCGCGACCATGGCAGAGAATTCATGTTGACTTTGCCGAACTGCATCGTAGACATTATTTAGTGACAGTCGACGCACATAGTAAATGGATAGAGGTACAGAAAATGGAGTGCGTGGTGGCCTGTTGGTAAACGGATTAGACGCGGCTGCCAACATGTTCACGGTGGTCGCGGGTTCGAATCCCAGGGCACACCTCTGACTTTTCGGAGTCATGTGTGTATTGACAGTCAATCACCACGCACTAAAACGGTGAAGGAAAACATCGTGAGGAAACCTGCATACCATAGCGATTTATAAGAATTTCTATGGTATGTAAGTCCGCCAACCCGCACTAGGCCAGCGTGGTGGACTATATGGCCTAACCACTCTCAATCGTACTCTCGATTGTAGAGTAGGCCCGTGCCCTGCAGTGGGACGTATATGGGCTGATACAGTACAGTACAGAAAATGGATAGTACTAATGCCAGTGCAACAATTTTAAAATTACGGGAACTATTTGCACGTTTCGGGTTGGCAGCTCAATTAGTTAGCGATGGGGGGCCGCCTTTTGGATCTACAGAGTTTACAGAATTCATGCGTAAAAATCTTATAGTTCATACAATTACGAGTCCTTATAGACCAGCTGGCAATGGGGCTGCTGAGAACGCCGTTAAGTCAGTAAAACGAGCTATGAAAAAGGCGGCACATGAAAAGATGGATATTGATACTGCACTGACGCGATTTCTGTTTCAATATCGTAACTGTCAACATGCTACAACTGGTGTGGCGCCAGCCGTCGCCATGTTAGGTAGACCTCTTCGGAGTAGATTGGATGTATTGCATCCAAGGGAAATGACTTTAAGAACTGTCGAGGCAACAGCTGAGAAAGCTGGCAGTTATAGGCCCGGTTCAGAGAGACAAATTTCAGTGGGAGATAGGGTACTGGCGCGTGACTACAGATCGCACCAGGATAAGTGGGCGGTGGGCTGTGTAACTGCACGTGAGGCGCCGCTTACTTACTATGTGCGCCTTTCTGATGGTAAACTCTGGAAACGTCATATTGACCAAATATTGCCAAGTAACAAAGCGGACAGTCGGGGTAGCCTGCGAAACTCTTTAATTGACTATGATCGTCAAATCACCGAAACTGATATCACACCTCGTACGGATGCAAATGAAGTTAAAGAATCGCCCGATAGTACCTCAATATCGACCCAAAATGACACGTTAAGTCCAGCCCTGTGTCCAAGTACGATAAATAGCAACACTTCACCTCAAATAAAACTACGGCCAATACGTGCTTGCAGATTTAAAGGAAAATATAGCAAATAATAATAAACATAATATCTATACAGAGAGGTTCCTATAGTTTTGTACTCGTTATATTTATGTATTGTCACACATGAGTATGTTAGTATTTTCTATTAGTAGAATTATAAAAAATGTTATAGGTAGTATTATATTTGTTAAAATTACTTTAGTCTAAGAAGGGAGATGTGAGATATGGAACGTAAATGATATTTTGTGGTGGCGGGTAACAAAATAATAAATCAGTTGTGTCGCAGACTCGGTCTTATTATTTGCGCTCATTACTAAATTCTTCTAATATCTTACTTAAAACATACCGGGTATCTCAAGACTGCTACCGAAAACGAAGCCGGGTGGTAGTTTTAGTGGCTACAAACACAATGCAACTAAAATTTTCGCATAGAAACGTGGCAATTATTTTTTATGATTTTTTAAATATCGTCATTTTTGGGTGGTAAATCCATAGTTTTTGCTAAAATAATAATTTAAACTCTCTTATATCTTAGAGTATTTATAAATTAAAGGGTATACACTATTATTTTAGGAAAAAAAATTATTTACCACCAAAATATGGCAATAGGAAAAAAATTTCAAAAAAAAAATTGTCGCTTATTTTTGCAACTTTTTCTGTTGCATTGTGTCTGAAGTCGCTTAAACTACCACCCGGCTTCGTTTTCGGTAGCAGTCTTGATATACCCTGTATTTTTTCTTTTTATTACCTACAATGATTTTGTAGTGAGTATAAATTATGTTTCAGATAATATAATGGGATGTAATTCTGAGGCTAAATTATGTTATGTATTGTAATATAAAATTAAATATATTGCGTAATTGTAAGGGGTTGTAAGGCCCCTAACTCTTTTCTTGTGTTCGAACACGAAATGATTAATAAACGTCCGTAGTGTCTACTGATTTGAATGCAAGAGGGGGGCAGTTTTGAACATTTTTCATACTTTATTCCATAACTTCTGAACTTATTTAATTTACTTAGATTTTTCGTCGTAAATAGCGGTCATGATTATCAGGCAACAAAATAATTATGTCCTCCTTAATCATTCAAAAAGGAGTAATGAGATATTTAAAGTTTTGTACAGGCTTGTAAATGTTCAAAGCTGCCCCGTGATTGGGGCAGCTTTGAACACACCTGGGGCAGTTTTGAATCAGTATTTTTAAATGAAAGAAACTATATTTTTCTACATGTATTTGGTAAATAATTAATGAACCAACCTTTTTTAATGAAAGGTATCATTTGAAATTAAATTAAAAACGCAGAAGATTTTAAATATTAAATCACTTACAAAAGCTAACAATGTGCGATATAAGAATCAACTTAGTACTAATACAATTTATCAAATAAAACATTGCATACTTTCCTATCAACATAATAATATTTTAATATAAATCTACTTAAGCGATACCTATACTAATTCAATATCACTTTAAAAAGGAGATCTGAAATTACTGGCTTATAGGAACCACTTAAAACAAAAAAAGAAAAATATGAATTACCAAAAATGCGTAAAGCTATTAGCCTAAATTCCCCCCTCTAATCATATTCTCATGATACCGAGCTCGAGGAAATATAAAAACGGGAGGAAGAAAGTTGCCTATCGCATTTCCTATGCCACACATCGTTATTAATTGCCCACGCTCTGCTGACACACTTTGGCCAACTTGTTTGGTTCCAGTTTGTACTATGACATTTGGTGCTTGAACTACCGTCATTATATTGGTTTCATCCAGGTTATAGATACGGTCAGGTGTAAAATTATACTTTTTCAAAACCTTTTCATAATTATCATAGAATTGGTTAACGTTATGTCTGTTGAAGCTGGTAGAACGCGACAAACTTGTATTTTCTGGTTTGCGAAGGAAAAGTTCCTTATGTCGCTTCATGAAGCCTTTAAGCCATTCAGTGCCAGCTTGTCTATTTTTATTCCATAAAGGAGGGCATTTATTTAGTGCTGTAGCATACTCATATGCTAGTACCTGAGCTTGTTTGTATGTCAGACCGTAATGCATTTTAGAACTTTTTATCAGATAAGCTTTTAGTAGTTTTTCTTCATCATTCGTAAATACTTGCGCAACTGTATATTTTGTCGAATAATCTGCGCTTTTAGGTATTATTTCTTCTTTATACTTTTTTATTCTGTAATGTAAAGTATTAGGTTTGACATTGTATACATCAGCAGCCTGTCTTAATTTCATATGCCCTCTTATTACTTGAATGATAGCATTCTCAATATCCTCTTCATTCACTTCACGTTCTCTTTTTTTTTATAATTTCTAACCATACTGACCTAGAACAAATAAAAAAAGCAATAACTAAACGAATTTAATATTAATATTATTATGACGGGGCACCTTTGAACAAATATTTCAAATCTGCCCCAACTACTTTGTTCAAACCTGCCCCAAGGAGGTCTTTCCAAGAATAACGTAAATTTAACAACGGAGCTTACTTCTATGTTGTATTTTTTTTATTAAATCTTCATTGAAAATACAGGGAGCGCAAATAAATGGCGCACTTGCTCAGTTGTGTACAAGGGCATAATATTAATATCGTAATAAAAAAATAATATTTGGAAAATACCTATCCGTTTTGAAGTTATGACCGTTTAAAGTTTTAAGTTTAATCACCACTTTTTCGCATAAAATCAGTTGGAATGGATGAAGAACAAGATTTAAACACATACGTATTTTTTCGTTTCGTCGTTAATTGAACGGTTAACGAAATATACCACGAAAACCATTTTTAACAGCATCAAAACTTTCTTAAACTTCGCTTTAACAGCTGTTTATACATGAGTAAGGTCATGAACTCTTAGCTGTATAATTTATCCTTCTCTAACTTCAAAAAAGGATATTTTTTGTTTCATTTCAAATAAATCAATCAGTAAAACAGGGACGTACTTAGATTTAAGCGTCAATAAATTAACAACATAATAACTTTAGGTGCAGTTGCATCGTGAATGGATTGACTATTTTGTTTGTCATTATTTTCCTTAGTGTCACAAATCCAAACTGAAAGATACCAAGAAATCACACTGGTCATAGCTTAAATCATGTAAGATTGCGAATTTAATTATAATTAGAAAAGTTTTGGTAATACCTACATAACATTTAAATTTTCTAAACAATTTAGATTCATTGAAAAAATAATCTGATGACACTGATTAATAAAAAATAATATTTTTAAAATGATAGCCCAATTCGGCCCTATTAGTCAAAGGAAGCCGCCGGTCATAGTGTACTTTGTCGGATCCAACGCGGCTCGATTATTCTTCCTTTGAGGTCGCCGCCGCCGTTTGTTTTGTTTGTGAATTTCTTTGTCGGTAACTTTTAGCATTTTGCAAAAGAAGACCGACATCTTGAGGTGTGTTCACACTACACACTTGATATAACTTAATTGGATTAAGTACTCCGATATAAAAGTTACGTTAAAAAAAAGATCTTATTGGACTGATACTGATACTTGCTCAAGAGCTTATAATGTTATTTAAATATGTCATCAGCCGATCCAGTCAATTACAAATTGCCTATTTACTTTGCTTATTATTGTATTTAACATTATTTTAATGTATTTTGAAAATAATGTTACTTTAAAGTGATAAAATTTCTTCTTAATTCTTATACCTAGACTCCTAGAGAAATGTCGTCTACCATTATAGCATAGAATTTGCATATGAGACTTATTTGAGATAAAATTAGTGAAATCAATAAACACTAACTACTAATTTACTGCACTGGAGACCCCGTGCCCTGCAGTGGCACGTATATGGTCTGATACAGTAGTAATACTAATTGTTCAGATGAATTATTATGAACTCAAATAGGAAAGCTTTGTATCTAATGTGAACAGGCCTCTTTCAAGAATCAAAATAATAATTTATTTTTTATTAGTTGAATTCGGATTGCGATCGCGTGTGCATGTATTAGTCGTGTGCATATTATTGTAAATTCGTTTTCAGTTATTTTGAGTAAATTTTATTAATTTCACTATGCTTTGAACATTACCCAATTTGATAGCTTTTGATGTAACTTGTGTTATGTGAAATGTAAAAGAAAAAGTGATTTGTGCTACCAAACTGTGACAGTGTTTTCGTGCGGGTTTTGGCGGATCCTGCGCTTCCAGCTTTGCCTATCAAAGTCATTACGGTTTACATTACAAGGTCAGTTAACTATTTTGGTGGTCATTAATGACAACTACCAGCCCATATGAGTCACCGACGGCCTCCGTGGCGCAGTTGGTAAGAACCGCCTGTGAAATGAGAGACCGCGGGTTCGGTTCCCGCCCCGAGACAAATAATTTCCGTGAACCATAATTATTTTTCTAATACCCGCGACACAAGATTTGTATCTTAGTGTGGGGTTAGTACCCATGTATGTGACTGTTGGCAGTATTAATTTGATATCTTTTTTATGTACGCTGAGCGTGATGTACACAATCGACTTATAAGTAAACTAGCTTTTGCCCGCGACTTCGTCTGCGTGTTTATGTTATCATAACGGACTTAAAAGCAATACATTATATGAAAATGTCATCCCTTCACCCCCTTAGTGCTATTTTTCTAATAGAGTTCACGCCATTATTTTTCGTTTTAAATAAGTCGTGAAATACGAATTTTGATATCAATAACTTCAGTGTTTCGATTTTGCTTACAACACTTCAACCCCTATTTTAACTCATTTAGGGTTAATTATAGGAAAAAAATATGCAGTTTCTCTTGTTCCTAGATGAGTAACCTAATTGTCAAGTTTAATATTTGCAGTTTAACGATTACAATTTTCCATACAACAGTTTTAACTCTTTTCACTCCCTTAGGGGTTGAATTTCCAAAAATATATTTCTTAGTGCTACTCTACATAATAATAAGAACACTTGTGCAAAATTTCATCTTTTTAACTCCAGTAGTTCCGGCTGTGCGTTGATCCGATAGTTCGGTTCTACAAAAATTCAACCCTTATTTATACCCATTTAGGGTTAATTTTAGAAAAATTAAGTACGCAGTTATATTTGTTTTTGATTGACTAACTAAATTGCAAAGTTTGAGAATTGTAGCTTTAACGGTTTCGATTTTCCATACAACCGTTTTTTACCCTTTTCACCCCCTTAGGGGTTGAATTTCCAAAAATCCCTTCTTAGTGCTACCCTACGTCATAATAGGAACTCCTGTGTAAAATTTCACATTTGTAGCTCCAGTAGTTTCGGCTGTGCGTTGATTAGATAGTCATAAAATCACCCTACTCTCGCAACACTTCAACCCTTATTTTAACCCCTTTAGGATTAATTTTAGAAAAACTAAGTATGCAGTTATATTTGTCTTTGATTGGCTAACGAAACTGCAAAATTTGACAATTGTAACTCTAACGGTTTCGATTTTCCATACAACAGTTTTTAACCCTTTTCACTCCCTTAGGGGTTGAATTTCCAAAAATCCCTTCTTAGTGCTACCCTACGTCATAATAGGAACCTCTGTGCAAAATTTCACGTTCCTAGCTCCAGTAGTTTCGGCTGTGCGTTGATACGTCAGTCAGTCAATCAGTCAGTCAGTCAGTCAGTCAGGTTCCTCTTTTATATATACAGATAATGAGCTCTGCTTATTTATTGTTGAATGTCTACCATTCAGTTGTAAGGTTCAATCACTTTAGCTTAACATGTTAAGGGGTAGCATGTGTAACGTTAGTTTTTTTTTTCTCGGCATCTTTCTTAATATTCGCTAGCGCCATACAAATCCGTCTTAATTAAGATTCCTTCACCATATACTATAATGTATATTGGCAGGTGCGCCGTTTTCTTGTCCACCCTGTATATGTGCTATCAAATAGAGAAAAAAACACTTACCGCTTTCTTAAATTACGTCCAGGAAAACCTTAAAAGTAAAATTAAAAATGAATACAACAGACCGGTGAAAACAAACAAATGCTTTTACTGGTTACTCATATGTCAAATATTTGAAATGACAAGTGACAGCTATGCGCATCAGCGTTGCCAATACAAATTACGATTTTTACCAATATAGCCTAAAATAGTAATTTGTAAAGTCATTTGTTCTAAGCTGCCCCTGTTCAAAACTGCCCCCCTCTCCCCTAATAATAACGAAAATATGATTAGTATCTAAATTTGTATAGTTCATTGCTTGCACAGTAATATTTGTCTACTTATAATGCAAATAAAATATTTTTATGATATAATATTACCAATATATAAATCATAAGTTACATTTCAATTCAATATTAGAATTTTGAAGCGCACGGATCAAAGTTGGTTGCGCTGACTGTATAGCGAGCCGACGCGGCAGCTCTACGCACACAGCTTTGGTCGCTTATGTGTGCGTGAAATTAACGAAGAAATACCTATAGTTGACTTTGCGCGCAAGGTGTACACGCTCTTAATATATTTGGAATATGTGATCTTTTTGTTTACTTTTTTTGTTTCAATGCATCGGTGCCACTTTTTAACGGAACATTTACAGGGAACTGTGTATCTAGTGTATATTTGATCGAAGTGTTCCGTCCTACGTTAAGTAGGGCGATTCACGTAATAAAATAAGTTCAGCTGCAGTGCAGTTGCGATTAAGTTTCGATCAAAACAGCCCTCTTCGTATTCTCGTAATACGCTCGCGTCAAGTTCGCGTCAGAGCGGGGGCACAAGATGCGTTGCGGCGGCGGCAGTGCGGCGCCGGAGCGGTGTCGCTGCGTCGTCTTAAGCCCTGGTCTGTCGAAGCTACGCACAGCGTTGCGTTGCGCGGAATGCGGTGTCAAACTCGGTTTTGTATGAAAAACATTGACATTGGTATGACGTTTCGCCGCAGTATGCGTCAGCCAGCGTCTGCGGTGAGGGGTCAACCGGGTAGACTGGTCTTTTGTGCTGTCACAGTATGCGTCGGTGTAGAGGGGCAAGTGCGGTGAAGCGCGGGGCGGATACACCGCACAACGTGCCGTCATTCTCGTCATTTCGTCGCGGTAAGCGTATTTGCGCAATGAATTTATTTGAGGACAATATTTTTATCAATTTTCGTTTGGTTTAAACTTTCGTTTGGGCTGTGGCGCGTATATCGACTATGTGCTGCCGCACAATACGTTCAAAACAGTTAAAGCATGTTCCCAATGACAATGGCGCAATATTTCACCACGTAGGAATAAAATTTTAATACCTTGCTTTGGTAAAAGATACAATTAAAAAGTAAAAATAATTAATATTAAATAAGTAAAAGATTATAAACTGGAGTCAATTACATTTATTTTATTGTTATAAAAATGGCGAACGGAATTGTATTTTAATTGTTCTAAGTACCTAGTACCCCATGCTTTTTAACAAAATATAGCAACGGATTTAGTTCCCAACTGATCACGGTACAATTGGAGACGATTTATTTGTAGGTATGTTTATTTGTAGGTAACTGGTGGTAGGTCTCTCATATGTGAGAGGCTGCCTGGGTGGGTACCACCGCAATGTCTATTTCTCCCGTCAAACAGCAGTTTAAATGCACTGTTGTGTTTCGGATTGAAGGACATTGTAGCTAGAGTAACTACTGGACATATTGAGACTTAACATCTTGTGTCTCAGGATGGCGAGCGCAGTGGAATGCCAAGCATTGCTTTGTAAATCAAGGTGTTGTTTGGTTTTGCTACTGTTCATGAGCGGTCGCATCGCTTACCATCAGGCGAACGGCATGCTCGTCTCGCCATTCAACGAAATAAAAAAAAAAAAAAAAAAAGGTATCTATATACAATCAGTTATTATCCCTATTCGCAGGGCACTTTATCAGCCCATATACGTCCCACTGCAGAGCACTGGTCTCCTCTACAATCGAGAATACGATTAAGAGTGGTTAGGCCATACTATAGTCCACCACGCTAGCCGGCTTTATCCCTATAGGTGCATAGAAAGAAATATAAACAACAAACCCAATAAAAACATCAATCGTTTAAGTGCACCCGCTTTTTATATGAGCCCGAAAAAATAGCTACAAAGAATCTTATGATGAGTTTTGTATCAGCATATATACATACAGACGTTGTATAATGGTTGTATATTATCGTCGTAGTTATTTACAAAATCCACCTCCAATATATAATAAACTATCGCCGTTCGACACAAGTAGCACCACTCTCCTAGCACCTGGAGTGCATCATGTGACGACATGGTGCAATCTTAAATATGTAATTCCTCAACTTAGTATCAAGTTCTGTGTTTTCCCCTTTTTTCTATTCCCATTCCATTAAAACCCCCTCTATATATATTGTACTTTGTGCTACTTACACCTACGCATATATATTTTGAGCTCTGTGTTATGAATTCTGTTAAATACTAAAATAAAATTGTCCATCAGTATTGTTCCAGGTTTTGCTTGTGACAATTTTATAGGAAAATAATTTAATCGTTATGGAATTTACTTTTACCCTAGTACGGTACGATCGATAACGATAATGTAAGAAAGGATATCTACATAAATCCAGTGAAATTTAATTTGATCTGACAATAAGTTGTTTAGCAGAAAAAGGATGTATTCAGCACACGTGTATTTCATTAGAATGATACGAACCACTTTTATCACGTATCAATATTGCGAAAATTATCTCGTAAACATATATACCCAGTTTATATAAAATGACGCACAAACATTTTTTAATGAAATTATATATATTTTCGAACATAAATTATTGTTATTTGTTGTCATGGAAATTCAAGTAAACTTCAATGCGAAATTGTCATAGTAACGTTGGTTGTCAATGAACGGTTCTCCCATTGGTCAACGGTTTTACGCACAGAGTAAAACCTATATGTGGACCACCTTTTTTGTTGTTATGTGAACTACGTTGCATGACGTCATTACGTTGCCGCTTACCGCAGTGCCGCGCGTATCCTTCGACAGACCAGGCCTTTACATAGAAAGAACATCGGTCACGTCCATACATTTTGGGACCTGACAAAGAAATATATGGTACACAGCTGGGATATAGTTTATTGTGTTGTATAGTGCATTTGGAGTGATGTCCAGTTACAAAAAGATTTCTGCAAAGCCGGAGATTTTAGAATATTTCATATATTTGTAACTTTTTTAGGCTACGAATAAACTAATAAAAAATAGCACATTATAATGTCATTGTCATTGTCAAATAAACCTAATGTAGGGTGGTCTTATGGTTATGGAAGAAAAGTGTACTAAATCATAATAATGGCTTAGTAATTACTATGCTATATAATTTCCCTTGTCATAAAACCAATTAGCCGTTGAATATGGTAATGAGAGAAAATATAGTATTTTGCTGTCATTATTTCGCAGAATTTTACCAGAATTTATTAGTGACTGTTTTTTGAAAAATCCTCCTAGTATATGTTAGTATAGAAATATAATAAGCAGTGGTCACAAAAATAAAACACAAAATAAAATAAAACACAGAAAACATTTTTTAAATGTATTATTTCTCATCTTCTCTTATTACAATAGAATCTAAAAACTCTGCAGGGGCAGCAACATCAAAGTCATTACGTGGGCATAGCAACATTACTATGCGACGTCGTACTACACAGTTAATAACAATACTTAGTTATTCCGTCTCTCCTTGATTTGGAAGTTTTGCATCATTGTTTTTCATCAAAACACACACACTTTTCCTGTGGGAACTCCAGGATACTTAACCATATTGACTAAATGGTAAATAGGATTGTAGATTCATGGCTAAATAAAAACTTCGATTAGTGGGTAGACCCACTCACTGATTACAGCAATGAGTATAATAAGATGGGTATTGCATTGAACACAATGCAAAAATTGTTGAGGAGCACACTGTTGCTCCGAGTTCATGTTGGAAATATGGTAATTATTCACACTTTAAACCAAATCACAAAGCATTATCGTTATACAATGGTTAATCTTACAAAGTGGTCAGAAATACAAGGGTATATCGGAGTCCGTGATTAAAGCCAAGTCACAAATATAAACAGAGAAATAACAGTAGTCGTTGGAAATAAAAAGAAAGCAAAATGACAGCGCAAAGAAAAATCATGTGTTATAGAAAATACCTACACTTTATTTTTAATTTAGTACTACCTTCAACGTTGTAGTTAAAACCTTATTTTAAAACAAAGTATGACTGATGGAACGCACTCATATGCGTTCAATATTATTGAAAACACTTAAAGTTTTTCTTTTTTATCCGGGTTTTTTAAAATAAATTGAAATATGCATTTTGACTCTAATAAATTATAAAAATTTTTGATGTACCATTCATAACTGGTCCCGTTCATGGTCCATTTTCGCCGATGTTCTTTCTGTGGCATGTCATACGATGCGCTCCGGCGCCGCACCGGACTTGCAACCACCAAGACGAGGTAGGGTAGTGAATGCGTTGCGACGTCGGAGCGGCACCACTCAGTTGTTTTGCGTCACAAGGAAGGACACACGTTCGCTCGTTTCGAATTTTTTTTCTAAGTATTTTTGTTTATTGTGATTGAGGTTTTAAAAAATGAGTACCAACCTAGATTTTATTGATATAGACTACCTAATTACATTAGTCCAAGAACGGGAAATCCTTTGGGATAAGTCCAATGAAGACTTTAAAAATAAAACAATGAAAATAAAAGCATGAGAGCAAATTGCAAATTTTCATTAACAGACTGTCCAACGCTGCTACGGTGCCGCTGCGACATAACAACGTTACGGCGCCGCACCGCTCGTGTGCCCACTGACACGTTGAAATCTTTGCGGTGCGGCGCCGCAACGCATCGTGTGCCCCCGCTCTCACGCGAGCGTTTTATAGTATTCTACTAATGCGCGTATATATCAATGTAAAACAAATTTCATACGTCTGACGTACAGTTGACGCGCAGTTAAACATTTACAAGAATACCATTTTGTACCAAAACGTAAACGTAATTGTAACCGCACCGCAACTTGATCGGGGCGTCAAAAAGTTACGTGAATCGCCCTACTGATAGAAGGCGAGCATATATCCGTATTAGGCAAAATCTCCTGACTCTTCGCTGACCATGAAACAGAATTTCAACATCACTAACTGACCCGGGAGTGGACTCGAGGAACAAATAATACTAACGTCTTCAAATGGTAATGATAGTCAAGCTAATATCTACATCAGTGCGAATAATATGGAATAGTCAATATTATCTAGTTTTTAACCCCGATTAAAGTGGGGATTTCTTTTGGCAATAATTTATTTATTTATCTATACCAAAATACCAATAAAGCTCTAATCTCAGGAACTCCTAGTTCTAATTGAAAAAAATATATTTGTGTTATACAAGGTATATCAAGACTGCTACCGAAAACGAAGCCGGGTGGTAGTTTAAGCGACTTTAGACACAATGCAACAGAAAATGCTGGAAAAAAAAGCGTCAATTTTTTTTTTGGTTATTTTTTTCTTAGGTTCGTATTTGGGCGGTAAATGTATATTTCCCTAATATAATAGTGAATATCCTTTTATTTATAAATACTCTAAGGTATAAAAGGGTTTAAATTATTATTTTAGCAATAACTATGGATTTAGCACCCAAAAATGATGATATTTAAAAAATCATTAAAAATAATTGTCGCGTTTCTTTGCGAAATTTTTGGTTGCATTGTATTTGTAATCACTAAAACTACCACCCAGCTTCGTTTTCGGTAGCAGTCTTGATATACCCGGTATAGGTCATTTATCGAGGAATGCTATAGGCTATATATTATCACGCTATGACATATAAGAAGGAAGCAGAAGTTAAATACAGTCGACTCTCGTTAATCCCAAACTCGAGTGACTCTTAAAATATTACGAAATATCGAGTGTTTGAAATATGAAATGGTTCGAAAATTACGACAGTATAAAACTTCGAATTATTAAGTGTTGATCAACTATTATTCAATCAATAGCAAATGTCAAACATTTATACTTTCTTTTTCTCTCTCTGCAACTTTAAATTGTCGAGTGGTGGAAGCCGTTGAGTTCGAATTACCATATGTGTATAAAAATGTATTGATTTAGTTCGAAATATAAAGAGATTTTGTAGGGAACTCGTGATAACTTTGAATTATACTGGGTGGAATCGCTTATCGTCCGGAAAATTTCATAGTGTATTGTGTATGTGAAATTAACGTTGTATACAAGATTTATCATTAAAAACTACAGACTATCCCATAAACAATATCAGTACAAGATATCCCCAAAACACATATTATCTAAATCACCCTACACTTAAAAGTGCAACGACACAGACGCGCGCGTGTATGAGTCACGCCACGCCACAGCTGACTAGCGAGCAGCGACCTTGAACTTACTTTGCGCCTATTTGTGGCGGTTGCAATACGCCAACTTAGATATAGCTTTTAAAGCGGTTGCAATACGCCAACTTATATTTAGCTTTTAAAATAACACGCTTATTAGTTGTAATTTGAACATTATTTAAACACGCATTTCATTTTAAAATATGACTGCAGATGTTTAACCATAAAACATCTGCGAGTCGTTTTATTTAAGTAAGAATTTTTGTGTACCTTATTGTATAATATTAGTTAAAAAGATGCTGTTCTAAATTATTGTTTCCTAATTGTAATGACCCGTTCATGCCGGGGCAATAAAACTGTATTATTATAATTAAGTTCTTTAGTGGCGGTAATCCTTTGCAACAAATTTATGTTTTTTAGACAATAGTACACATGTTTGGGTAAACCTTTCTGTTTGGACAATAGCCCAGATGTTTGGGCCGACCTTAATTTTTAGTTGAAAGGACAGACCCTATTTTATGGCTTAAATATATTTTCTGTAAGAGTTATCCCCACAGATCCTCATTCGGGTAGTCCTATAAAAGGGTCGGTTTATTTGGATGAAGAAGACAGTCTGCCATCTCTCGTCACGAGCACATCTCGATCCGAGTCGCATAATTATAATTTTACTCTGTCTGTGAATGTATTAAGTGTTAATTTACAAAATATACAATAGTTAGTTCCTGGAAGTGAGTGCTTATTCTAATACCTACACTTATAACCACCAAATATTTATCGGTATTATTACTCTAAATATTTATTATCATATAACATTTTAATTTATTTAGAATTTTAGTATGTTAGGATCATTTAAGTAAATGTAGTTGTCGCTAAGTTGTTCAAACATATTATTTTTATAATGTACCTACTATCATAGAAAAAGCTGCATATGTTTTTATATAAACCTTTTAATAAAGTCGAGAATAGACGACTTCGCTGTGGAGGGTCACGGATTCTTGCATGATTAGGAAGTCTGAACTTACCATGATCGAGTAGCCTCGGATAAGTCTCTACAATAGTTCTTGTACTGGGAACTCGTGGATTCATCATTCATGATACCAATCCTACGCAAAGACTGCAGATGTTCTGGATCTGCATACATCCTTCTTGCATGACCCAAGTTTTCATTGGATCGGACATAGCATGTCATCATTGCCACATACTCACTAACTAACTAACCAATAACCAAAATAATTTCGTACAACGTCACTCGATACCGAATTTCGCACGACTGAGGAAGTCGGAACATCCCTGGAAAGCGTCGGGGCGCGGGAGCGGGCGGCGCGGCGCGGCGGCACGCTTTGTACTTGCGCTTGCGGCGGCGCGGCGATGAGGGCGGCTTGATCAAAGGATTATACTACGTGTAACAGGATTAATTCACAACCTCAGACACCCCAACTTTAAAATATTATTGCAATCATAGTTTATGCTTTGAAATCGTACTACCATAATTACAAAATCTTTTGTTTATGAAATTAGTTATACCAAATGTAGGCACTTAACATAGTTACCTCACGAGTTACAAATAAGAGAGTACTACTACACACGCTCGCGGACACGCACACATTTACACAAGACCTATTCACACGAGTACCTAACGCTGCGATGCGCCGCGCCGCGCCGCGCCGGCAGAAACAGCTGACAATAAACGAAATACAAATTACGTACGTAACTGATTACTGGGTGGTTTGGTAAACAAATTATAATTAACTTAAACTGTAAGCATAACATTTGTGTTTTAGCTATAAAATCTAAATATTTTACTTACTAGATATAATACGTACGAACTCAACGTAAGACAATATTTTGCATGAATCGGCTATAAAATATTATTAATTTCACTTCCACTAAACTTCGTTCCTACAGGCGGGCAGGATACGGGCGTCATTTATTTTGCATTACTAATGAATAAGATAATCAGATAACGCAATTACTAACAACGAAGACTAGATTGGGAATCACAACACAAAAAATACAACAAAATTAACTTACGTGTTACATGGCACTCATGTGGCGATTTCTTTTTAAAATATGTTCGAAATGTCCACCACCTTGATACACTTTGATGCACATTTGCGTAATTGTTCACGTAATTTATGTAAAACTTCAGTGTCACTCTTCACTTTTAGGAAGGCTGCCACTATTCTACTTTTTAGTAGTCTAGTTATACCAAAGATTTATTACGTCCCCACAAAAAAAGTCAAGAGGCGTCAAGTCGGGTGACCTATGTGATGTAGACTGGAGTCGAAATGACTCCAGTATACATCAGAAACACGTTATTTCGCGTACTAACTATTTTACACTCATGTGTTTTCCAAACGCGCCAAAAGGAGTATACATTCTGCCCCGTGACCACGAAAGCTGTAAAGTTTACGATTACTTTCGTAAACTTTACAGCTGTCGGGAAGTCTAAAATGTATAAATTAAACCAAATCCGCGATAAACTCCGTAAATAATAGTTTTATTTCAATGAGTATACATTCAGTAAAAAGTTTAAAATGCTTCGCTGCTAATTACATATAACGACGATATTTCGAAAGTATTCATCTGATTGATATAGTGTGAAGGGCAACTTTAATCAGTACGAAATCCCTAAGCTTAACTTAACTTTAATTTAATTTTAACTTTAGTTCAGTATTAACACTTATTCATTTGGATAAGTATTAATACTGAACTAAATAAAATAGCTTTGAAAATAACGTAATGTTTTAATTTTAACATAAAGGTGATTATTGTAAGCCAACGAGAGATAGAGATATGCTACCCCCGACTTTTTTGTAGCATTTTAATAGATTTTGAATTCGCAATAAATTATTCAACTATATCTTTGCTAGTTTAATTTGTGTAATTCAATTGTAATTGTGTAATTGGATTGATGGCTACTTCTATCCCGCAAAATCGTGTTCTTTCGTATATTTATATACCGGGTATATCAAGAGTGCTACTGAAAATGAATCCGGGTGGTAGTTTTAGTGACTACAAACACAACGCAACTAAAAATTTCGCTAATAAACGCGACAATTTTATTTTTTTAAATATCGTTGAATTTGGGTGGTAAATCTATAGTTTTTGCTAAAATAATTATTTAAGGCCTTGCATACTATAGCATCTTTAAAAATAAAAAGGTGTAGGGGAGATGTAGGTAATGGGGATCACTTAAGCGAGAATGTAAAAAAAAACCATATCTATTAATCAACTATTTATTGCTCTGTTCTCTTATAAACTTTACTTTCTTAACTATCATTTGAGATCAACTTTCATCAATTTGGTTTATTAATATAAGCACAATAAAAAATTAAAAAAAGTTAAGTTCGATCACCATTGTCAACATCGGTTGGCAATTGTGATCAACATGTGGGTAATGGTGATCAACACTTATCGCACACATAATTGTACGCAGAGTCCCAACCAGTACAGTCGGCATGAGCCCAAAGCCCACAAGAAGTGCACCGGTACCATGTTTCATTGTCTCGTCCGAATTCACCACATACTAGACACAAGTCACCTGCATCTCCTGCATCGTCATTATCGTCATCCTGGCATAACTCGTCCGTTTTCACGTCTGACGTCGAAATATCATTGGAGTCCTGCAGAATTTTCTTCTTAACCTTGTCACGACTGACCTTCTGTGGCTTGTTCTTCTTTCCTACTCCTTTTCCTTTGTTTTTTGCCTTCCTTTTATTTTCTTTTTCAACAAGGGCGTCTTTGATTGGTGTAGACGTTAAAATCGTTGCGTGCTGTTTTTTTCTTGGTTGTCTTGTCTTTACAGCAGTTACTTTTCTAGGCATCTGAATGAAGTTTTGAATACTTGGCAGATTCTTAGATGATGTTGGTATTTCAAATTGAGCCAAACATGCACTTGCTGGTTCAAAAGTAGTGAGATTTAACGTGGATGTACTTGGAGTAATAATATTTTGTTCTAGCTCGATAGTAGTTATTAGGGATGATACAGTATCAACAGCACTAGCAGAAGTCGATTTTGAAATAGAGTCAACAAAATCTTGAACAGCAGTAGGCTCTAATTGAAGAATTTCAGCTGCCATAAAGTCTTCGTCTGAAAAAACATTGGGATTTATTGGAAATATACCCGTTGCTTTGAATCCAGCTTCGCCCTTGCTCATGGAGGCAACATTGGAGAATGCTTTTTTGACCAACGAAGCAACATCATAGGGTGTTATTCTTTGTAAAAGTTGGCTCTTCATGAATAAATCGCATTCTCTTCTATATGCAGCTTTGAATGGACCAAAAAAAGACACATCTAATGGCTGCATACGATGAGATGTGTGGGGCGGTAGAGATAACATATGAATATAGTTTTTCTTACAATACTCGTAGATGACCAGAGAAATGTGGCTCGCATGATTGTCCAATACTAATAGAATCGGTTCTTCTGCAGAAGGTTTGGCATAACGGGTAAAGTGCTGGAGCCATTCAATGAAAAGTTCTTCATTTATCCATCCATTTTCTGAACATTTATAGATTGCTCCTGTTGGCCCATCCTTTTCAAGAGTCGGGGTCATCCTCTTGCGGGGGAAAATAAACATTGGCGGAATATATCCCCCTGCAGCACTCATGGCGCAGACCAGAGTGATATTCTTACCCCTTTCCAAAGTTGTAATGGACCCTACTCTTTTTTGGCCCGTTGCAGCTAATATTTTTCCTGGATCTTGGACGGTAGAAATACCGGTTTCATCACAATTGTATATGTTTTTTGGTAAAAAATTGTATTTTTCCATTAGTTCTTCTAGCAGCTTGTAAAACCGTTGAACTTCAGTTTTGTTGAAAGCTGTAACCCTGTTGATGCTAGTGGCTTCGGGCTTCCGCACAGAAATGTTATTCCTGGTAACAAATCCATCGAACCAAACTCGTCCAGCCAATCTTGAACTCGTATTAAAATTGTGTTTCAGCTTGAGGGCTTCAGCGTATTCAAATGCCGCTCTTTTTATTTGGTTTGCGGTGCACCCGTAAAATATGTTAGCCATTTTCTTGATTATGTCAGCTAATGTGTGTGTGTCAGACATAGTTTTATTCGCTGACGACACCTCTATAATATTTAAAGTTAATCGGAAAGACGATAATCTAGATACACCTAACAATATTCTTAATTTAATTTCGGATTGGTTTTCTGCTAATAATCTACTATTAAATGCTAGTAAGACTAAATGCGTCCGTTTTGCTTTACCGAACGTGGCAAGCGTAAACACGCGTATCGAATTAAATTCAGAAATTCTAAATTTAGCTAATTCCACAATTTTTTAGGGATCACTCTAGATAAAAAATTACAATGGGGTCCACAAATTGAGAGATTATCAGCTAAACTTAGCAGCGCAGCGTTCGCGGTCCGAAAAATAAGACAACTAACTGACGTTGCAACGGCTAGATTGGTATATTTTGCTTATTTTCATAGTATAATGTCATACGGCATTATTTTATGGGGATCAGCGGCTGATATCGAATCGATATTCATCTTACAAAAAAGAGCAGTCCGTGCTATTTATAATCTAGGAAGCCGCGATTCTTTGCGATCTGTTTTTAAAGAAAGCAATATACTAACCGTGTCATCTGAATACATCTTTCAGAATATAATGCACGTTCGTAAAAATATTAATAAGTTTTATAAGGTCAGTGACACCCACACCATTAATACGCGGAATAAAAATAAACTAGCAATACCCTCGTTTAGACTAGAAAAGTCAAAAAAATCTTTCTTGGGTAGTTGTATTAAATTTTATAATAAACTTCCCAATAGGATAACGCAGCTACCGGACAAACTATTTAGGGTCCATATTAAAAACAAACTTATGACTAGGGGTTATTATAATATTAAGGAATATATTGAGGATAAAAAAGCCTGGGATTAGGTGTTCTCTTGCACATTGCGACCTCCTGGGGCCCTGAACTATTCGCTTATTACACCACCTAATTTAAATAATTAAAAATATCTAAAATTGTGAACTCAAAAATTAAGCTATATACAATCAAATAAATCAATTAAATTATATGACGACCGATCGAAAAAATCATATAAAAATAATAATTAATATGGCAAATCCTTGTAAGACAAGTCACAAATACTTATTTTAGTAAATTGACCAAAACCAAGCCCACTGAGTTTGACTCGCTGGATCTACTCAGAAATGGGTCGCGCCGCGTAGTATCCAGTGGTAAAGTAAAGCCCGCTGAGTTTGTTCGCCGGGTCTTCTCAGTCAGGGCCGCGTTGGATCCGGCAGTAAGCCTAAACATACGGGACGTATCGGAAATACTTATGGTCGTTGTCTTAAGTTGGACCCAAAACAAGCCCACTGAGTCTTAGTCGCTGGATATACTCAGGACTGGGTCGCGTCGCGTAGTTCCAGTGGTAGTGTAAGCCCACTGAGTTTGTTTCGCCGGGTCTTCTCAGGAAGGGCCGCGTTGGATCCGGTGGTAACTATAAACCGCTACGCACCGTTGTAATATTTATGGTCCACAAATAATATAATTTAATTTGACTAACGTAAATAATGTATTTCTTTGACAAATAAATTACTATAAAGTAAAAACTAATACTTTAAATAAAATATGAATAAAAACTAAATAAATTAAAAAAACTAATCATAAATTATAAATAAAAATAAAATTAATTTAAAAATAAATAAAATTAATAAATAAATTGATAAAAGCAAGAAATTAAAATAAGTAATAATAAGCATAGGAAATATATTGTAAATAGAGATTAAGTTCTATGTGTATTGACTTGTCATAAGAGCTCCTTAATTGCCTACGTGATCAATAAATACATTTCATTTCAATACATTTCATTTCATTTCATTTCATTAATTCTTTCTCCATCTCAGAAGTGAAGACCGTATTACGTCCGAGACGAGGTGCCTTAATTGTATTTTTTTTGTACCTTTTGTGAAGACTGGCAAATGGAATGTTCATGGTCTTCGCGGCTTTCCTTATTGAATAATTCTGTTCATCAATGAGCTTTATAGCCTTTTCCAGGTGGTCTATAGTCCAGCTGGCTTTATTAGTCTTTCTAGAACGAACTTTCGGCATCTACAAACAAACAATAAACAATAATACTATTGAGGCAAGATAATGTGGGCAATGGGGATCACTATGTAGGTAATTGGGATCACCCGACTCCAATAGCCTACATGGGCAAAGAGACGAAAAAAATAATCCTGACGAGAAATTTTAAGTTATAATAACAATGTGACTGCTGAGTTGCAATCTACAATGATACGCTTATTACGTATTACAAGTACAGAAATAAATATTAGTTATTTAGTGACTTACCTTCAGATTTATGAACTCGAAAAATTAGATGAAAATGGCGCGAAAGCTTTACACACCCATTACTCTCAAGCGCGTTGCGCGAACTGAGCCGGTCACCGGTCGCGCACGGGAATGACGTAATGCTAGCGTGTAGGTATAGTAGCATCTCTTAGTCGCGTTCGGTTTTTGTTATTTTGAAGTGATCACCATTGCCAACTGACTCCCATTGCCTACATCTCCCCTACACCATTATTTAAGAAAAAAACTATGTATTTACAATCCTAATACGATGGTAAAATAAGGTTGCACGTATAATAACTAAAATTAATCCTTTTTTTACACGCTTTATATTAGCTTCACTTGTATGTTTGTTTGTATGTTTGTAACCGACTCCTTAAGACGCGATTTTGACCCACTTTATTAACACAAAGTATTTGTTTCTATGTATTCCGACACGGCCATCCTGTTCAATCATCTGCCTTAGATGATTCGTCTTCTGGTGAGATCCATGGCTTCATTAAATCAGCTGAGTATTAACCGGGCCTTCGCTGTTACCAATTTTCCTTACAGCATAGCGATCGTTTCTGTTGGCTTTTACAACTTCATAAGGTCCTAGATATTTTGGAAGTTAATTTGCTTCCTTGTGCAAATTGCGTCGTCTTGATAGCAACCAAGTCTCCAAGTCTCGAATACCATCAATAACGTATTCCATTAGAGCAGCGTCTTCAACCTTGCCATGAAGCGCTAATTCTTTCATAGAGAGGAAGTATTGTTGGGGTAGGTTTCAGCATTCTTCATCTTACGAGATGTAAATTTGTTGTGTACTACTGTGCTATTAATCTTGGGTCCAAATTCTTTCTTAAATGCCTCTTTCAAACTTGTATAATCCTTAACTCTTCCCAACGACCGTATAAACAGCTTCGCAGTTCCGTCTAAAAGCCTTTTCGCATAAATCAGTTTTTCATCCTTAGTCCACTTCATAATCTCAACAGTATCTTCAAATTCTTCAATAAATGTTTCTGTAGCGCAGATGTTATCTCCAGTAAAAGTTGTCATCGACTTTTCTAAATCCAGGAATGAAATTTTTACGTCATGCTTTTGTTCTTCACCTTCACTTGCGTCTTTATCATCTTACTTTGGCGTCATCTTAGCTGTAGAACTAGTATAACTCTTTACAATAATATTGCTTCTTAAGTTGCGTCTTACTCACTCGTCCTACCAAATGATGGTTCGTTTGGGTTCATTTAGTCTTCCGTCTTCTAGAACAAATATTCAATCCATATAAAAACTGTCATTTGCAGTGTTGTCAAATTGACTTGGATTCTTCGAATCTTCGATAGACGACTAGATAGTCGTGGCAGATTTTTTCAGTATCCCGGACGAGCCCCCAAAAGTTGTACGGATATTAACAGCCACAAGCATCCAACATCAGTTTATTTCGAAATACTCTAATTTTAGAGATGCATTCATACAAAGCAAAAATCATTTTGTCTTCCATCATCGAACAATCTAATGACAATCTACTTTTTTACATCTAATCAAATGAAAAAGGTTGCACGTATAATAAGCAAAATTAAAACTTTTTTAAACATACAAAGTATTTGCTTCTATTTATTCCGACATAAATATACGAAAACAATAATATATGTATAAGTATAATATGTCTGATGAGGGCTGGACTCAAATAGTATCCTGAATTCTGCATCCAGAAACCAGGTGGCGTTGCTATTTTTTACATTTTATTTATTTTATTTATTTATTTAACAAAAGTTATATACATAGGAACTATTATAGTGTCCTGCAAAACTGTACATACAGTTTGACTGCAAGATCGGTGTTTACATATCTAATTACATACTTAAACTCAAACATTAGGGCAAGTTGGCTAAATAATGCCTTTTGAGTTTATATTTAAATATGGTTTCAACGGACTCCTGCCTTATGTCCTCGGGCAGACTGTTGAGAGTGTAGGGTATGCGTTTTTTTAAAGTTCTATCTCCATAAATATTGTTGACTCTAGGCACAACATATTTGCCCGAGGTCATAGACCTCGTATTATAATTATTACACACAGATACTAGAGAACTATGCTCCTGTCTGCCATGGCTGTTAACAAGAAGTATCAATTTATGTTTCAGCCTGATTGGTAACAACTTACAAATTTTAAAAAGTTTATATGGATTATTTTTATATTTATTTCTAATTTTATTATCTACAAGTAATTTTATAAATCTCATTTGAACGTTCTCTAATTTATTAATATGCGTTTTATATGTAAGTCCGTAACAGTCAAGAGCATAGTCCAATATAGATTCTACTAAAGCCGAATATAATAATTTCAGGGTTCCTTTAGGAATCCTATAACTAAGGTGATAAAATTGACATAATATTACTTTAAGCTTTTTACAAATAAAATTAACATGTTCCACCCAAGAGAAATGCTCGTCAACTATGACTCCTAAATAAGTTACACACTTTACTCTCTCAATTGGCTTACAACTACAATCGACACGATTATTATGAAAACATTTATAACTATGTGTATATACTGGTATGCAAAAATCATTTATGGGTATGTAGGGTGAATGTATCATTAACAATTTAGTTTTATCAGGATTCAATACTATGCCATTGTCATGCGACCACTTGACTATGGAATCCACATCCTGTTGAACTAGGCGACATGTTTCGGCTAGGTCTGTGCCAGCGAGCAGTATGCAGAGATCATCTGCAAACATGTGTGCCGAGCAATGGCGCAAAACTCCACATATACTGTTAACGTGCATAAGATAACATACCGGGCCACACCCGGAGCCTTGCGGCACGCCACATCTGACATTTTTTTGTTCACAAAATGCGTCGCCAACTTTGACTCGATAGGATCGCGATGTGAGGTAGTCTCTAAACCACTGATTTAGTGGCTTCCCCACTCCGCAATCTTCTATTGCGATTAACAAGGTGTCTATATCAAGTGTATCAAAGGCTTTTTTGTAATCAAAAAATATGGCTAGAACAAATTTTTTATCGCCTAAATACGTGTTGACTTCATTAGTGAAGTTTCTTAATAGGGTGTTAGTGCTCTTCCCTTTTTGGAAGCCATGCTGTGGTTTGCATAACACCTCGTTAGTTTGCAAGTAATTTCCAAGTTGATTTACTATACATTTTTCAATAATTTTGTCGATACTCGACAATATAGCTATGGGCCTATAATTTGAATAAGATGTACGATCGCCTTTTTTGTAAATTGGACGAATAATAGCCTCTTTTAATATCTCAGGGAATTTGTGTCGTTCGACAGACATATTTACAAGTTTTGCTAACAGTGGGCTTAATTTATCACTGATTATTTTTATATCGTTCATTCGTATACTATCGCATCCAGGTGACTTTTTTATATTCATATTTTTAATAACCTTTTTAACATCTGTTGCACATAATTGTTGCCATCTCATAGTCTTATCTATTTTTTGCACGTAAGTATCTCTTTTTAGCCATTTGTCATTACATACATGTTTAACTTTTTCAATTTCTGCATCGAAGGTAGTCGCAAACTGGTCAGCAATAAACTGAGCATTTCCCTGTACATTCATATTAGATAAAATAATATCATCTACAGACTTTTTATCTTTACCTAACATTATATTAATTTTCTCCCAAATTTTTCTTATGCTATTATTACAGTCTAAAATGCTTTGCTTATCATAATCGTTACTACTTTTATTTATCACCTTATTACATTTATTTCTATATTTTGTATACTCTAGTCGTTTAACCATATTCTTTGTATCATTGCACCAAGCCGTAAATAGTCTATCTCTCTCTTTTATCATATTTTTTAATTTATTTGTTACCCATATTTTATTACGTCTAGAATTGCCTCGTACAATTATATTTTTATAACAATCCTTATATATATTGTTAAACAATAACTTAAGTGAATTATATAAATCAATTGGACACTCAATAGACATTAATGTATCAAAGTCAGTAAGTAATAGTCGTTCTCTGACCATACGGTTATTAAGCACACGACGTATTGTGCGAGGCGACTGTAAGCTACAAGAATCGCGCGAACCAAGGTCACAACGGTTGATATCGGGGTAGTGAGTGCGGTTCCATTGCACCGCCGCTGTCACGAAAAAGTGATCAGATATTTTATGTTGCACAACTGCAGATTTAATAGAGGATAACGACGGTGCACGGACGTATACATGGTCTATGCAAGATTCTGTGACTACGTCTTTAACAATTTCTTTCCTTGTTATTTTATTAATACATTTAATTAGTCCAAATTCCGCCAGCGTGTTCTCATACTCAACTACGTGAGAATCGTTCATATTCAAGAGGTTTATGTTTATATCTCCGCACAATATGATTTTATGATGTTTAGGTAAACTTTCAAGTATATTACGCAACTCAGTTAGAAATTGTTTTAATTTATCCTGTTTATTTATCCTTGGCGGTCTGTATATAGACAATAAATACACCGGATCACTACCGTCACCCTCTAAAACAATGGACACACACTCACCTGCACGCATGTTGCGTGTATGTACTGTTTCATTAAGTCGAGTCGCACGGTCAGAGCGTGTATAGACTAGTACCCCTCCCCCGGTTCTCTCGGCTCGTGTGTAGCTATATATGTTAAATCCTTTAATCTGAAATAATTTTAATATTGAATAGTTTATATTAGGTTCTGTTATCACAATAATGTCTATATATTTTAATGTATCATGTAATGTTACCATTAAATCATTAGTTCTTTCTTAAAGATCTGATGTTTATGTGCACTAAACATAAATCATTCTGTTTATTTAATGACGACATCCATTTATTTATACTATCAACTTCCACTGTATTGACAATATTGTCTTCATTTATAGAAACAATATCATTTAATGGTGTGAATGTGAAAAAGTGAGTAAACAATATTATCAAATAAGTTTATAATTTTATGCTAACAATAGATCAAACATAGGAAATATGGAAGTTCATGTCTTAACTTTGGCCAAGGCGCCGATGTCGTTTTCAGATTTCACCCAAACCGATTTGTTACCATCGCTTTTTTTGACTAATATTTTTCCATTTGACACCCATATATATTTGTACATATTGTGCAGCTCCTTCTTGGTATTCCATAATAGTGTCCGTGTGTCTTTTGTTAGATCTTCGTTAATTTAAATTTTGCTGGTACTCTGGCCGCCGGTGATCTTATCACTCGTTACTTCAACTAGTTTTCGGCGATGCATCAACCATGCGTCTCGCGATGCCACACCTGAGGTCTTAAATCCCACGGTGAGAGAGCCAGGCTTGTTTCCTTGTTTTCGCGGCTGATTCCTCCGTATCCATTCAATGTCATCACAATTTGCGTTAATTATTTTTCCAATACTATTTACGATTTCTTTCAGGTTCTCGTTAGCCATCTGTTCAACACCCAGAATCTCAATATTGTGTTTGCGAGTGGATTGCTCGTACTCATGTAGCCTTTGTTCCATTGCTGCGTTACATTTCTCCAAGTATACGCATTTATTGTTTGTGTTCTCTACAGTCTTTTCCAGTTTATGGATTTTTTCCTTAGTTTTTTCGTGTTCAGCCAATAGACTGTCATATTTATCTGAGAGCAAATTCATACTACTTTTAATGGCTTCAAGTTGTTGTTTCAGCCCTGGTATAACTCTGACGTTTATTTGTATTTCCTTTAATATTTTGTCATAACTTCTTCCATCATCTTCCTGATCCTCATTATCCGACTCGTCCTCCTCGCAATTGTTACAGTAAATGCGTTTTTTTCCCAGCTTTTAAATCATCAGCCAAACCTTTCACACAGTTTCTGTGAAAAGTTCCCTGACACTGGCCTTGGCATATGAAGTGAGATCCTTTCCTGGATAACACTTTTTTGCACTTTTGACATTCCATTATTATTAGGATGGAACTCGGATTTGAAATATTTCTGTGCGGTCTATTTAAATAATATTAAACCGATTATAATATTGCGCACGCACTGCAGCCACTTATCTGATTACTTCGTCGATCAATCGTAGCACAGGTGAGCAAATAAGCAGCGTCGTAGCCTTTATGCCCATATAAGGTACTAGTTGATTTGTAGCAGATGTGGAGTTTCGTAGCAGATAGAAAACGATAAGTAATTACGAAGAGATATCGATCTAATATTGATGACATTGCGCATCCTTTTTCGATTTACAGATAGATAATATAGCCACATGTGAAATACTCCCAAGTATCAGTTACTATATGGATGGATCTTGGAAATACTAATTTACGCCGCTACATACACATATTGGCTTAATATTCTTGGCCATAAAATTTCACTGGCGCGATCAGCAGTTCATACGCTTCTTTGTTATTTTTTATGAGCTAGACATATAATATTCAGCCAAGTATTTATTCTACAATTTGTGATTAATTCCATCATTTTGCTTGTTATAAATGCGTTGATTCCGACTCTTAATCAATACAATCTTGCAAATCAAAATGGCGGCGTAAATGTTATTGCGCGCATGTGCATTGATAAGGACGCCCACCCAATGGGGCCTTTCCTCATCCCACCTGTTGCACGGCAACCTCATAAAAAAAAAAAAAAAAATATCTTTATTACTTTTACAAACATTTCATCTTATTGTCTAGGTGTGGTAGTCTCCTTTTAGGCATATAAATGCCTGTGTTAGGAGCCTACGCTCTTCCATAACTTGATACAGATATATAAAAGTAATCGCGCAAGGTATTGTGCAAACGCGCGAATGCTCTTGTAAGTGAGCACGCGCGAATGTGTATGCGTGTGTGTATGTGTGGGTGTGTATTGTGTGTATATGTGTGTGTGTGTGTGTGTGTGTGTGTGTGTGTGTGTGTGTGTGTGTGTGTGTGCGTGTGTGTGTGTGTATGTGTGTGTGCGTGTGCGTGTGCGTGTGTGTGAATTCATGTTATTAAAATAAACTCATATTTTATAGGATGGACTCGGTCTCTTTATAATTTAATTGTTTTAGCCAAGTAGTTAAATCACATTTACAGTCACGGTAAGTTTTAATATATAGATTTATCTCTTTGTTTATTTTATTATAAAGTTGCGCCGAACGTTTTTTAAACTGGATGTTGGCGAAAGCGGTTTTAGTTTTAGGGACAGGTACAACGTCCGGTTTCCTTCTTCTTTTTGAGGAGTCAACAGGACTGAAGGTAAGTGACTTATGAAGTTTCAGAATAGTTTGTAGTATGTATAGTTTTCGAACTGACATTAGGTCACTGATTTGATATAAGTTTTCCGTAGGATAAAGGCGCTTCTTAAAGTACATGATTTTAAGCAAACCTCTTTGGGCCCGCTCAACTTCCAGGAATCGCGTTTTTAACGCTCCCCCCCATACCGGTATACAATATATTATAACGGATTGGACTAATGCAATATATATCCTATTTAGGAGGGTATTTGGGCTAGATTTATTCTGCGGTACGACATGTCTAAGTGTAGAGAACATCCAATTGAATTTTCTTATTCTCATTGAAACCAGCTCAACTTGAGGGTACCAGGATAACCTCTGGTCAATTATAACGCCTAGATATTTCGTTTGATTGACTTTTGTTAAAATGGGACAGGTGCATTGGTTTTCAGTGGCGCAAGTTTGGTAATGTATTTTGACATTAAAGTCTGTATCAGGTTGAGTGCGGTTGTTTATGCTGAAACTAATGTAGTTTGTTTTATTTATGTTTAAAGTGAGGAGGTTATTTGTAAGCCACTTTGCAACCTGGGTCATACCATTTTCGGCACTGCTTTTAATAGCTTTCCAAGATGAGCCATAAAACACGATGGCAGTGTCATCGGCATAGGAAAAGATTTTTGCATGTGGAATAGCCATGTTGCATAGATCGTTAATATAGATTAAAAATAATGTCGGCCCAAGGATGCTGCCCTGGGGAACCCCAAAAGTAATCTCTACTTCATCACTTACATGCTCACTTATTTTTACTTTCTGAGTTCTACTTGAAAGATAGTCTTTGAAGATATCTAATTGAATATCTCTAATTCCAATTTTCTGTAACTTGTGTTGGAGAATGGGCACACAAACAGTATCAAAGGCTTTCTTTAGATCTAAAAAGATAGTTAGGCATTTATGACCCTTGTCAAGTTGTTCGGTAATTGTAGAACTTAGGGATATTACCGCGTCCTCTGTAGAAACACCTTGTCTGAAGCCAAACTGGTAAGGTGACAATAAATTATGTTTATTAATATATTTTAAGAGTCTAGAATTTAATAGTTTTTCTAATATTTTAGATAAAGCCGGTAGAACCGATATAGGCCTATAGTTGTTTATGTCTTCCTTAGCCCCACCCTTAAACACGGGGGTAATTAAAGATTTTTTTAACGAATTGGGAAAGACACCTACTTTAAAACACAGGTTCGCCAAATGGACTATAATTGGGGTAACTTCATGTTTTATGTATTTTAGGTATTTAGTAGAGATGTTGTCCCAACCCGGGGCACTGTCTACTTTTAGGCTGTTTATGATGTCATTTATTTCATTGGGATCAGTATCTAGAAGAAGAAGTATAAAGATATACATATTTTTATACTTATCAGTTATCACTTACACCTATTTAATAACGAAATAAGATTTATTAATATTATTTTTCCGCAATGTCTTCAAATAGATTTTCAGAATAATCACAATTTTCTTCATGCATACATGCATATTTCTATACCAAAAATGCATCAAAATTGATTCACCGTTGTAGGCGCAAAAAGTGACAGATTATTTAAATATTACTACATAAATATTAATGTAATATAGCCAGTTAAATTAGTACTGTGATTGATGATCCATTTCGCTAGTTCCAAATGTGTACATTTCGAGAACTAATCAATACGTCTTACAATAAGCAAGCACTTGCCTCCATTTTGATAACAAAATCGCTGTGTATGTGCAACGGCGCGGCGTAACAGCTTGCGCGCATGTGCATTGATAAGGGCGCCCACCCTGTAGGACCCCTCCTTATCCCCACCTGTTACACGACTCGCCCCGTTGCTTGATATATAAATATTTTTAAACTGGTTATCATTTTGTTTAATTAATTCTAAAGCACATAGGAGTTTCAATATTTTCCAAAATATGTCGCATGCACGTGAATTTGTCAACTGTTTTTTTTTTCATGACCTGCGTGAATTATCTCTTCAATAAACATAGGCCTGTATTTTTAAATAGAAAGTAAAAAATATACAGAACAAAATATTAGTAGCCATATTATCAATGTGTTTTTGCACTTGTCCTCAATCAAACATTCAGTCATGCTTTTTAAACGCAATGGTGATTCTAGACATTATTCGCGCTATTACGACTCGTTTTGAGCTAATATCCATTTAGTTCAATTATAGTGGGGTCCTAATGGATTTCGCTGTAAAATGGGTGTGCCTCGGCCCGGGAGGTCTAGGTGCATTGGTACCGGTTGTCCTTTAAACTATGATCGATACGCGGGAGGAATGGGGGCGGGTGCACGGATGCAGACTTCCTAGGCGTTCGGCATTCAGTCGTCTGCCGCGCTATCTAGCCACCGCGTCTGCAGTCGTCTTCATTACGACTTAAGCAACCACACCCAGAGCCATCATGTGCTGCATTTACGATTACATTGTCAACATTGCTGCCAGCCTTTTCGGCGGTTGCGCTCGCTGCACTGAGCCTGCTCCGGATGTGGTCGTGGTCCGACCTTCGACATACCCCTTCGAATATTCCAGAGTGAATTAAAAAATGCAATTTAATTTTTATTTTAAAAATTTATTTATTATTATTTTAACATTTATAATTAGTTACTTTTAAGTGACTCTATTAGTATGTTTTATTATTTAAACATAAAACGAGAGTTCCGGAAGATTGTGACGCCAGCTTGAAGCGGTAAGACTGACGAAATAAACTTAATTTAAATGTCTTATTATATCACGAATTATAATTGCAACAGGCTACATTATTACTCTTATGTACCGAGGCGGAATTTTAAATATAGATCTATTTACATTAACGTAGGATGCATACTTTCCTGAGCAGAAGCCTTCCGCAATATGAATTGAATTTGAAATTGAAATTATTGCATTTTGAGTTCATAATGTATACAATATGTCTTTTTATTGATATAACTATACGGAAGACATACAATTACTGTAGACAATTTTAGTTTTTCCCTATTTCGGATCTTTGCTACTAACTAGTGGTTGGACGAGTACCCTCTTATAGTATCTAAGAGTTAAATTACATGCATTAATTTTACAACCAGAAAATTATTCATCGAAACATTTTTTTAATACTCGTTATTTATCAACTAGTATCTATCTACATTGTCAAAATTTTACCATTTGCAGAAATATACACATGGCATGGTCTACATTTTTTATAATATTACATTTATACTCGTAGAAAATTATTTACCTAGTGATAATTATAAGTTATGACTATTATTTTCTTCTACGTCCGTATAGCATAATATCGGTACCATTTAAAAACATAATATCAATGTTTTTAAATGGTACCGATTTTTAAAACTGGGGCACCTATTTTTAATGTCCCTATTTCTTACATATTTAAGATGTATACTCACACTCAGCACATCGTAAACTCGGTGTTTTTAAATTATGTGTGGTGTCGTTGCCTATTCCCGCTGTCCGGTCCGCTAATGTCGCTTGTGCTACCGCCTAGACAGCTCTCATCTTGAATTCTATTACCAGTTTAAACATATCTTGTACCTTGCCCCCACTCCTGATCGCTTGAATTTGCGGTTCTCTTTCCCTGTTTTCTCCAAATTTTATTATAAATTAATTGCAGAAAATCCACAGTATGTAGGCATTTTTTGAAAGTTTGCCGCGTATTCTGCAATTGTTTCCTCATTTTGTTGGAATCTGTATTGTCCGCTAGTAAACTTGGTTTTGGTTGCTAATGATCTTTCCTTATCGCAACTAAGTTGTTAAATGAATTAGATGATAATTTCTCGGGCGTGCATAGATTTACTAATACTTTATATGCCTTGCTACCCATGGCTGATATCAATGATGGCACATGCATCACCGGCTTAACTTCGTTAGCAATAAAATATTGTTCTAATCTATCAATGTATAAGTCCCAGTCACCTTTGCCAAATTCAAAACTAAGAATTCTTCCAATAGTAATGTTTTAACTTGTTTTATTTAATTTTTCTTCTCGTCGCCAATGTAATATATTTTGCTTGCGTCGTTATTTATTACCTACATACAAACTGTTTTCAATGGTTACTAAATCGACTGGATCACTGATTTGATTACTTTCAACTTCCCGAACAAGCCGTCTTCCGAAAAGGCTATAGTATCAATTATCATGGAAACCAGAAGTTCCGGCAAGTTAAACAAAATTCCGGAGGGTATAAGTTACCACTTTGCTTAGCGTTTGTGGAATAGTGCGAAACCTTCGATTCTAGGCTATGCTGCCGCCTCTCCAGCTGTGGCACATTCAATATCAGTATATCGAAGTGTGAAGTATTTGCACAAAAATGCTGCTAGGTCGGTCCGAGTACAAAACCAGAGCACGAAGGCTATTCCACTACTGACAGGGATATATAATATCTCCTAAACTGTTTTATTTTATTTTATTTTACAATTTTAGGATACCTACAGACATAAATATTTAAATCTTAAGTGTGTTACAAATTTGCCGATAACAAGCTTCCACATATACAGTATCTACATAATGTGCACCGATTTTTAAATGCTAGCTAATATAAGTTATTTTGATTTAAGGAATGAACTACTTTTTCTATGACACATATAGAGATATTAATTTAATTATTGACAAAGAAAAGAAAACAAAACAAAGTAACAATCAAACATTACAATATAATATAATGTTTAAATATACATTTTTGAGCTACACAAGGCACAGTGCCAGTGTTACTGGCACTACGCTGGAAGATGTCTTCATGCTCGTTCAAATGATTTGGCATCTCCACCGAATATATACTATATTACCTTCGATTTGCCAACGATATAGTTTTAGCAAAATCGATGGAAAGCCTACTTCATCTACTCAAGGACTTAATGACGAGTGGAGTCATATAATAGGTCCCATTTAAATGTAATAAGGATTTGATCCGTGGTGCTTTACAGCTGGCTTCTCCGGCTGTAAAAGTCTTTTTGCGAGGTTATTTACCTCTTTATTTCATTGTTTTGTCACCCGCTTTGCACGGAGGGAAGTGAATAATAATTTATTTCCAACTCCTCCTATTAATTTAACTGTGTGTGAGTGTGAGGGCGGGACAGTCTCCTAAAAAAACCGTCGAATCCTACTAGGATCTATCACGTCTTCTCGTCAGATATTCCTCAATGCCTAAACTCGCGAGTACTCTTTAATTGTTGTAAGTCTCCAGTGATGATATAGTTCACCGAAACGTGGCCTGTCACTATGCCTCATACGAAGCCTCAATGCCACTTAACGCCCTATGGAGAGGGTTATTTCTCTACGAGATCGAATAAGGAATTAGGATATCCGTAAGAAAACAAAGGTTACCGACGTAGCCCAAATGCTTAGTAAGTTGAAGTGGCAGTGGGTCGGGCAAATAGCGCGAAATACTGATAGCCGATGGAGCTGAAATATTTTTGGAGTGGCGGCCATGTATAGGCAAGAGAATTGTCGGACGTCGGCCTGCAAGATTGACGGTCGACCTAGTTAGGGTTGCATTAAGTCTTTGTTACGCAGGTCGCTGCCAACAGATCGATGCAGAGATCACTGGTGGAGGCCATATTATCAATTGATGTTGAGAAAAGCTCCAAAATAAAAGCCCATACGCGATAGTATCACTAGCAGAAGCAGTAGTTCCTGCGTAAATAATGCGCTGTAAATAATGTAACGATTGGGCAATATACAAATTTTAAAAGTGTTTTGTTTTGTTACAGGTGTCTCAGAACGGACAGTCCTAAACATAGTCCGGGAGGCTCGTCTGGTGGAACAGGGTCTTCTGGATCCGGAAACTCTCAAGAAAGCTCCAAAAAAACGAGTTCGAACTAAGGGTAAGATCGAAGTAGACGAATTCGACTTACAAGTGATCAGGCGAAAAATACACGAATTCTATGCTTTCAAAAAAGAAGTGCCAACTATCAATAAATTACTGCAAATTCTAAAAGAGGAGATTAACTTCAAAGGCTCTCGGGAGACACTGCGTAAAATTTTGCGGAAGAATGGATTTCAATTCAGGAAGACGAAAAACAACAAAGAGAAGGAACCAACTCAGGAACCGACGTCATCAGTACCAGCGATGGTCCCGCCCTACATCCACACCATGTTCAGTCACAAAAACATAGAATCGTAGACTCCTGACATAGTATTTTAGGGTATTTTAATAGACCTTAGGAATTTCAAAGAACATGCGGGCTACGTCTCGAGTCTACGATGCGACGTCTACGTCTGAGGGCTGAACTTAATCTCCTTTAATTGTTTGGTGTCATTTTTAATATCTGCCAATGTATATTAAATTTTCTTAAAAAAGGGTAAATAAAGGTAAGATAACTTCTTAGAAATTTGATAATGTCCAGGACATGTTTTGTATACTTATTTCTAAAATAACTTTGATAGGATATCATAAAAGTGATAAAAATCGAAGACATTTAGATTTGACCAGGGGTCAAACACATAGCAAGACTGATGATTGAACCCAAGGTTTGCGTCCATTCTTTACCCCCTTACATCTATTAATTTGAGAAAATTATACAATCCTCAAAATAAAATAAATTTTAAAAATATATTTTATTAAACTATACACTAATATCTTTCTCGAATATTAATATTACACACTTCCTACATTTGCGAACAAAACTACATTTGTTGAAATCTATAATTCTCTGTCTAGCCACTATATTCTACAGTTACAAGTTCTTACAACAAAATTCTCTTATACTAAAAATATCGTTTTGTCAAACTATTCCTTCCATGCTATAAACGAAAGCCACTTTAGTATTCAAAACTTTATCACATGACTATTTTACATTATTCCTTGATTCCTTTTATCTTCTTTCTGAATCGAACTATTTTGTTAATTTCTTCACGATTTTAATCTATTCTCTCTATTGCTGCTGTTTCTATTGCCTTCAGTTTATAATTAACCTGTGTACGTCGTATGTATGACGTGTTGGTTTTTCAAATCTTTTAGTTCAGTTCCTAACTCCATTCAGTCACCCGGATCCTCCTACGTACTTAAGTTTAATTTCTTAACACGCTCCTATATAGTTGTACGAGTGCTAAGAGTTGAGCCTGGGTCTCATCAAGTTGGTGAAACATTGGCAGAATGATCTATACAAAACGCTCTGAAAGTATATAGCCCTCTGATCGTATACATAATCCCGAAATTGTTCAAAAATACTGTTGACCTCTTAATGTATAAATAATTAAGATTTTCAAAATTAGTATACTATGATTTAGATTATTAATGATTTTATACTGTCAATGTATTGTAATTATTTAATGTAAGATTTTAGTTACATATAATCATGATTGTATCTTAATGACATATATTTTAATGTCTCGTTTTATATCCTGATGATTTATTATAATTGGGTTGGTTAGCTTTTTGGCTTTACTCATGGACATTTTGTTGAAACAGTAAACGAGAGTGAGTCAACAGTATGGGTGAATCAGTTCGAATCTCCGAACCCCAAATTCCGGACAGGATGAACAAAAATATAATGCATCATCGATAATAGTGTCACCTGATACACACTTGCAAATCGTCCTACTTCTTCGCAGTGTATGGTCACCCCATCTAGACCAGCAAAAACAGGTTCATAAGACTTTGCGGAAAAGAGATTCGTCCGGATTATTCGATTGAATTTAAGTTTTATATTTATTTGAGGGTAAACTTTAAGCCCTTGGGGAATATGTTTACCATATTCTCCTCTAGATATAAGAGGCAACCAATTCCCAATTCATTAAAGGATGTATTGCATGGCATTAAGCAAAATATTTTTTTATTATTTGCGATCATTATTGTGATTCATTGGTATTGTAATAAGATTTTAAATTAAAATGTTTGTGGATTACAGATTTAATGTACTAATGTATTAATTTTCGAAATGTGATGCATGCATATGTGTACTTAGCAATTGTGGGAATGGATTCTTCAAAATTTCGTAAAAAAAATATCATTTAATTAAATATGAACTGCATTTTTTCTGGTACTTTTTGAACCCACTAACAAACTACATACTTCACAATAAAGCACTCAAATAATTTATCCTCTAAAGTAATACTAAAAAGATGATAATGAGGTTCTATAGATGGTACGTATTGGTGTGCCATTTTTATAAGTTACATCAACTAAGTTCATTCACATAAATGAGCAGTAACTGTCAAATAAAAACTTTTACTAATCAATAAAATTTACTTGTGTTCAGAAGTACAGTAACAACAAAGAGTAAAGATTGTGTTTCTAGAAAGTATGTCTTTAAACTAAAATTATAAAAATAACAGATACAGATTATTAAAAATATCAGACCAGTCATTTTGTATTGATGTAATTTATAAAAATGGTACTATTGTGAAATCATGTTGATATATTTTAGTTGCCAAGTATTAACCATACATATATGTATGTGATTTCAGGGTGGAGGAACCTCTGAGTGAAGAAAGCAATTCAAAAGCAACCAGAGGAGGCATTCAAAGATGCAAGAACAAAATCAATCGGGAGTAGTAAAAATAAATAAATTTAAATATATTATATAATGACAGTTGTGTAATAAAGCATATTATAAAATTTCAGAATACTTAGAAGATAGTAAGGCGTGGGAATAAAACATAATATAAGTCCCCGAACCGGATGGGTGTGTACTCTGTTAAATATAATTGAAATAATTATCCCACTTGATTCACCATAGTTGTAGGTAATTTGACTACGTCATGCTCGCTTAAAGTCGTCATGCTCGTCTGTGCTTGCGGCGGCGTCGTGTGCCGGGTCGGTCACTTCACTATAACACGGTTGAGGAGACCGATGGCTGGCACATGGGTTATACTCGTGAACGGGTGCTGCTTGTGTAGACTGGTCTGCTCAATTTGCTTATAATGATAATATTAAATTACTTTGTTTTTTTTTTTTAATTTTTTTTTTGCCTTTCTTTGCTTTTGCTGAACAGTGTATACCGATTCAGGGCGACCACACTTAACTCAGCCGTACAATATAATTATTATTATGAATAATTTATGAACTGCTCTGAATTTCAACTCCTGTATGATCACTGTATTGTAAACTTATTTTGAAAAGAGCAACGCTAGAGTTTCTTGCCCGTTCTTCTCTGGCGAAAACAGCCTTGTGAACTGGGTGGTAGTGGAAAAAAAAGTGACTGAATCTAAATAGTGTATGACATTTTATGGATTCAATAAATATTTTCATTTCATTTCATTTCAGTATCAAAACAAGTCCAGTGTGGCAAATAGGAAATGAAGACTTCCATTTTGCTTCTTAGCATCAAAACTTGTTTGATGTCCTTATTTATTTATCATCTGCATCTGGGTATTAGAAACTGCGAGAGACTTTTCAGTCTCACAGCCACCCAGACCCGAAACAAATACTGATCACACAAATATTTATCTTGGCGATTGCACCCACCGCCTCTCGTTTCACACTGGCAACTGGCGTCTAACCAACTACGCCACGGAGGCTGGCAATCATCGGATCACGCTGATGTTCAATTAATATAAATAAATCTGTGGTAGCTTACTGTTAAAAATTGTTATTAATGCCATGCCATTCTTGAATAATACAATATCATTCTAGAGAGTTACAGACAGCAACAGAGAAACTATTCGAAGCCATAAGAGACACTTAATACCTTTGACATAATAGTAAGCGGACAAACTAGGATAATTATTGTACCAAGTTATTAAGTGCAAATTTATGATGGAGAATTGTAATCCAATCAATTTTGATGATATCGCGTCCCCGTATGGCGGAACGGGGAATTCTCACTAGGTCTCCATAAGGGGAATCTGGTGGGTAGGAGGTTAATGTAATACCTCCCGCGAGCCAAACCGTGGAAACATTACCACCTTATCCATCATGAATTTATAAAACTGACTACCAACATGTGCGTGCTATGCACTTGATTGGAAAAGAGGAAAGGCATCTTTGTGCAAAAGATAAACAAAACAACCATTTTGAAATCAAATGGCTTCCAGACGAAAACCTGGTTTATATTAGATTACCTGATGAATCCTGTTTAATATGTCATCAAAATTTATCAAGTGACTTTATACTGTGCCACGCAAACAAAAGGTCAAAAACAGTATCCAGCAATAGAAAAAAAACGATGTGATGTATAATGAGGTGGTGAAACGGAGAGTCTGTGTTAACGATGACTTAAACGATCCATCAACCCGTCCACAGAATTAAGTGGCATCGACAAAAATTGCAAACATTCTCACTGCAATCATTAAGAGACGATCAAGTTGCAGTAGCGAAGATTTATTTCGGTATAAAAACGCATCCAGTTTCGGGCAAGGAAGATGTGACAGGAAACACAATAAAGGCAAGCTTCATCTTGGACCCGAATCCCAAATCTCTACTACTTTTTGGATAATGGTATGTACTGATTTTGTTGTAAATATTCGAGTATAGTAAATAACCGAGTGTTAGTGTTACTATGAATCTAATCTTCTACTTGTACTGCTGTTTTAAAAATTTTAATATTACGTGCCATTTTAAAAATAATAATTAAGAAACAATCTGGTGTTATCTTATAACTTTTAGTTTAAAGTAGTCTATTTTTACCACTTTTAAAAGAAATAATGTAATCTGTAACTCTTACAAACCTGTATTTTCAATTATTCTACTAATATGCAATATTATATTTTTCAGGTTAATCAAATTGGAAGACCATAAGTACACTCCGTTTCATTGAAAATATGAATCTTGCTGATATAAAGAAGAAAATACAAAGCCGTCGGTCTTTCTCATCACTCATAATTTTTGACTGGCTATGGAGAACAGCTGACAAATTTAACAAACAACTGTGACGCAAGAAGCTATAACTCCGAAGACTTTGGTATTCAGGTAATTATGGTTTTTAATTATAACCGGCTAATAACAAGCAAATGGGTGGTGTCGTAAACAAGGGTCAGGTCAAAAGAGGGATTGACGAGAATTCATAAAAAGGTTAATGAAGGTGGATGAAAAGAAAGCTGGAATTCATAGTCTGCCTACCCCTATGGGATGCAGACGTGACGATTGTGTATATAGCAAACAAACAAACGGAGCATCGGACGTCCGTCTACTAAGTCGAAAGACAATTTACTTAGGGTTGCAAGAAGCCGCTGAACCCAGAGGGCCATGTCAAGACTCTTGACTGTTTCTAAGTTTATCAACTTATTTTATGTACTGACTAACTGGTCAATCTGACGTTGCTCCTTTTGGAAATACATGTAGATTATTATACATCATATTAATATATTTTTAGATTCCTGTATTATGACCTAGGTATCCAACAAATTTTCATTTATTTGTTATTTAATAACGACATTATTTTTTCAGGGCTTGCTCGCTCATCCTTCGAAGGCGCTGCTGTTCACTTGAAAACAACCAACGCAGATTAAAACTAATAACTACATGAAGATAAACGAATAATTAGACAGTTCAGAAGCTTGTAAGCGCTATTAATTGTTAAAAACAAATAACAAAATAATAGACATTTGATTTGTACACTATACTTAAGGAAAAATCGCCTTCGGTGAATTGTTGTACCTATATAAATGTAATATGTATATTTTTAATCAAGACCAAGAACGCGTGGCAGCCCGACTGTTGACATTTCATAAAGACTGAATTTTATATATGTTATTAATGCAATAGTTGCAACAAATATTTCCTTAGTATTTAGACACTTCGGATAGTTCGTTCATCTTACCAGATACATTGAAATAGACTACAAGCCCGTGGCAAAAAGTGATGGGTCAAATGAACCACAAGGAGACCTATTTAGTAAGATACAGGGGCTTAAAATAATAATATTTAGCACTATGCCGTCACTTGTAAGCTGTCCGTCTAGATGCAGATGAGACTTCAAAAGTACAGGGAGAGGGTGTATATTTTGGTCATATATTTTTGTACGGCATTTCTACCATCGATAGATCCATGAAAAATAATAAGAAAACACGTAGTGCCGTACAAAAATAGTGCGCCACAAATTCAGCAGAATGTTAGATATTCCGGCAAATTTCTTGGTAAATTTGGTCATTTGATTTTATACGGCATCGTTTCCATACAATTTCAATACCTCTTCTAATCCATTATTCCGCAACGCCGTACAAAAAACATGCGACAAGGAAGAAAAATCGGCGGTTGTAACCCACTTCCCTTCAGTGGTCAGGGGGGTGATTTGACGCAACATGAAATTAATTTATTTTGAAAGTATTTTAGGCATAGATAACATTTTTTCACATGCCGTAAATTTTTTTTGGTCCAAACTTCTGTAGGGCGAAAAACACTCTCGAAAAATCCACGTAACTATAAGTTGATATTTAGTATGAAAATTTTTGGACGGCATTTAGATTATTTATTTGTTTTTATTGCAATAGTCCATAAAAAGTCAATTCCATACAAATCTCAATGTTCATATTGATAAAAAGTTGTGATATGGAATATATTGTTAAGTGGTCGCCATGAAAAATTTAATGAAAAGTTATTAAACTCGTACTCCGTATCAGCCCATATACGAGTACCTCCCACTGCAGGGCACGAGCCTACTGTAGAATAGGTCCGTGCCCCGTAATCGTAATCTCGATTGTAGAATCTAGAGTGCGATTGAGAGTGATTAGGCCGTATAGTCCACTATGCTGACCTAGTACGTGTTGGTACTCGTACTATTGCTATAATTTTAAGAATAGTTTATTTGTTCACTACTTTTATTATACATACTTTGTAAAAGAAATAAGATGTTACGTATTTTGTTTCATTGTTTTATGTCACTAAGGAGACTACCCTAATCATTTATTATTATTTATTGAAATTGTGCAATATGGTGTCCAGACATTGCCTAGCAAATTACACCTCCTCAAATTCTCACAAAATATATCACGCAAATTGTGTCGTATTATCTTGATAAAAAAGTACATTTTAGAATGTCACAGAAATGAGATCATGAATTTGTCTAACTTTTAAAATTTTTCGATAACTATATGTACAAAAAAAAACGGAGTAAAATATTTAAAAATAACAACATTCTTTGGGATTTTTGATTATCAGTATCAGCCCATATTCGTTCCCCCCGGCAGGGCACGGGCCTCCTCTACAATCGAGAAAATGATTGAGAGTGATTAGGCCATATAGTCAACCACGCTGGCTTAGTGTGTGTTGGAAGACTTACATACCATAGAAATTCTTATAAATCGCTATAGTATGCAGGTTTCTTCGTGATGTTTTCCTTCACCGTTTTAGTGCGTGGTGATTGACTATCAATACACACATGACTCCGAAAAAGCAGAGGTGTGCTATGGGATTCGAACCCGCGACTTTTACGATAATATGTGTAAATATCATAAAAATCGATCGTATTTTAGACTTTATTTCCCGTTAAAGGGCATAAATATCAAAGTTAGGGCAGTTGACGGTTCCTATTTGTTTTTCATTTTTGTATATATATCAATAAACATCAGAAAATAAGATAATTAAAAATATATATGTCCATGTATAAAGTATATTACATCGAAAATTATTCATGAATATGAATACTGAGATCGATAGTTTTAAATTTTTGGATATAATATACCCTCAGTTTCGCTTTAAATAGACGGCATAATGATTAATACATATTAACACTTGTTCTCTTCGAAAATATGTTAATGCCGTACAGTATCAGATGACCATAAATTTACCCCTGAAATGGTAGTGTCATTTTAGTCAGCAAAAAGTTATTATCTACATTAAAATGTACGGCATCATTTTTTCTCGATTCATTTACCTAGGTTCTATTTAAATCAACAATAATAAAGTTTGAAAGTTGCTATATTTTTTGACGGCATGTTTTTAAATAGTTCTTTTGAGTGCTACATAATGTTATGAAACCGATGTCGTACTTTTTCAAATCACCTCCCGGACCACTGAAGGGGAGTGGGTTGCAACCGCCGATTTTTTTCCCTTGTCGCATGGTTTTTGTACGGCGTTGCGGAATAATGGATTAGAAGAGGTATTGAAATTGTATGGAAACGATGCCGTATAAAATCAAATGACCAAATTTACCAACTGAAAATTTCCGGAATATCTAACGTTCTGCTGAATTTGTGGCGCACTATTTTTGTACGGCACTACGTGTTTTCTTATTATTTTTCATGGATCTATCGATGGTAGAAATGCCGTACAAAAATATATGACCAAAATATAGACCCTCTCCCTGTACTTTTGAAGTCTCATCTGCATCCAGACGGACAGCTTACAAATGACGGCATAGTGCTAAATATTATTATTTTAAGCCCAAGTAAGATACAGTACTAAATAGGTCTCCTCGTGGTTCATTTGACCCATCACTTTTTGCCACGGGCTTGTAGTCTAAAACTGATAACTTCCAAAGCAACCACGATCAGTTTTCACAATAGCTGATCGTGTAATGCCTATGTTAGAGGCAGGCACAGACAAACCTTTCAGCTTTATAAAATAACGAAAGTCTGACGGCCACGGGCTCTAATCAAATTGTATATTCAAATCCGTATAAAATTGCCAAATTGTTACAAATCGTGAAAACTATTATAATCAAAGATCTGTTTCGTTTACAAAAACATGCCCCCGGACGGCAGGGAATATTGCGAGGGGAACAATAGTCCTGGGACTTCGGTTAACACGGAAAGCACTACTGGAAGAAATGTTACACTTTGGCTAAGGAGAGCCGTAGTTTTAAGTAATCGTTGAGTGTCAAAAAATGCTAAAATCCAAAAAAAATATAGGTGTCGTGTTTAAATGTCTAACGTCTATCAATGTGTTTTAATTGTTATATTTCTTTATGGGTGTTGTGTGTAAGTGACTATCAATGTCAATCAGTGTCTATATACTAGATGTAAGCGAAGCTGCAGAACATCTTGCAAGCTCCTGGACAGTTCTGAACATTTGGCTCCCTCGATGGACTTGGCTTGTTCGGTACTTCCAGTTTTTTTTTTTGTTTTATTGACATGTCAGTACTGATTTAGGCACGTGCTGCATTTGTCAGTACTTGCATGCCTTGGACTGCAGGGAATATTGCGTGGGTAACAACAGTCCCGGGAAATGGATAATACATTATTTCGTAACAGACTTTGGATATAATCAGTAGTTGACAGATAGGTTCCCCGGACAGCAGGGAATATTGTGGGTGAAACATTAGTCCTGGAGATATGGCTGCTAAGAACAGGAAGAGCGGAAAGAATATAATGCCTCGGGCAAAACATATGCAGTTTATGTTACATTTTATTTATTAGCTTACAAATTATAAAGTAAATGTTGTGTTTAGACTGTAGATGTGTTTGTGTTTGAGTGTCTATCAATGTCAATCAGTGTCTATGTACTAGATGTAAGTGGAGCTGCAGAAGATCTCGCAAGCTCATGGAATGCTCTGAACACCTGGGTTCCTTATGAAGGACCTGGCTTGTTCGATGCTGCCAATATTATTTATGTTCATATGATCTGTCTGTGTCAGTAATGACGTGAGCACATGTTCTGTCTGTGTCAGTACTGACGTGGGCACTTTTTCTGTCTGTGTCAGTACTGACGTGGGCACATGTTCTGTCTGTGCCAGTACTGACGTGGGCACATGTTCTGCCTGTGTCAGCACTGACGTGGGTACATGTTCTGTCTGTGTCAGTACTGACGTGGGCACATATTCTGTCTGTGTCAGTACTGACGTGGGCACATGTTCTGTCTGTGTCAGTACTGACGTGGAAACATGTTCTGACTGTGACAGTTACTGCATGCCCTGGACTGCAGGGAATATTGCGTGTGTAACAACAGTCCCGGGTGGGAGAAGGATTCTTTAACAGTGGGCGTGCGATAAGATAGGAATGAACTTAAGCCGTAACTTAGTTCTCACAAGGCTAGCCTGGACAGGAGGGGTTATAATGCGGGAATAAAGAGTATGATATAAAGTAAAGATATGAGAGGATATATTTGGGGCAAATGCCATTGTTGTTAAATTTTTACATATAAACTTATTATTAATAGATGTTGTGGTTTGATGTCCAAGTGATCAAGTGTCTAAAGTTGTAATCGGATGTATAAGTACTAGATGTAAGTTATATCTTCTGAGAGCACCCTTGTATATCTCGTCTCATTGTTCCCATATTATGTCTTCAAACTCAATATTCACAGCTATTTATTAAATTAAAATTGTGCATTTTTTTGTATTATTTACACCCATAATCGAAATATATCAATTACATCAATAATTGTATGTATATACACAACACAAGATGGACCCAAAAATGGTACGTGTTCAAACATTGGTATATCCCATTATTTTCAAATATTAAATGTTTATTTGTAATTTCAGATTGTGAGAGTCACTGAAATGTGTGATATTTAAAATCTGCTAATAGAATAGGCTTATATACCGGGTATCTCAAGACTGCTACCGAAAACGAAGCCGGGTGGTAGTTTTAGTGGCTACAAACACAATGCAATTAAAAATTTCGCTTAGAAACGCGACAATAATTTTTTATGATTTTTTAAATATCGTCATTTTTGGGTGGTAAATCCATAGATTTTGCTAAAATAATAATTTAAACTCTCTAATATCTTAGAGTATTTATAAATTAAAGGGTATACACTATTATTTTAGGAAAAAATGTATTTACCACCAAAATATGGCAATAGGAAAAAAATTACAAAAAAAATTGACGCTTTTTTTTGCAACTTTTTCTGTTGCATTGTGTTTGAAGTCGCTTAAACTACCACCCGGCTTCGTTTTCGGTAGCAGTCTTATATATATATATATATACAGGGTATATCAAGACTGCTACCGAAAACGAAGCCGGGTGGTAGTTTTAGTGGCTACTAACACAATGCAATAAAAAATTTCGCATAGAAACGCCAAACGACAGTTATTTTTTATGATTTTTAAATATCGTCATTTTGGGGTGGTAAATCCATAGTTTTTGCTAAAATAATAATGTATAGCCACAGGAAAAAAATAACAAAAAAAAATTGACCCTTTTTTTGAAACTTTTTTGCATTGTGTCTGAAGTCGCATAAACTACCACCCGGCTTCGTTTTCGGTAGCAGTCTTGATATATCCTGTATATATATAAATATAAATAAATATATAGCTTTTCTTGAAAGACTGATTAGAAATTTAAATGAATAAAACTTAGTTGCGGGAGACATTTAAAGATTTTTAAGAAAAGGTATGAGCACTTACCTCCGTACGAGTAACAACAAGCAAAGCTATATATCTTTGTGATACTTTGACTCTCTAAAATTTAGTCTTGAACTGAAAAATTTGCTGGCAAGTAGCCGAAGTCACTATGGCAAAAACAAAAGCTGTTATTAGCAAAGCACCGAAGTACTCAAAACCAGTTTACGAACATTTTGTCACGTCTCCTTGTGGCGGACGGTAAATCTCACATGTTTAGTAGAACATTCTGTCCTGTATCTCGCCGTAACAGCCACTCGCAACGCCACAATCGACGTTTTCGTTGTTCAAGCTCTCATTGCTTTTAAACAGAAAACAGCAAGAACTGCAGCTACCACAATAATAGTTGTTCTACTTCGATTTATCTCAGCTGCAATAGCTTTTGTACTCGAGCGTTAATAGTAGGCACTGCAGAAGTTATGAATACTCGTGTCGTTATATTATCGATAAAATGTGCAGCACATCACTATTGAATATGTCGTAACTAAATTGTGTCAGCGCTTTGGCCGTTTGTAACATATAACATAACTGCACTAGATTAGTGGTGTCAAAGGCGAATCCAGCTTTTACGCCAGGGGGGGGGGGGGGGGTCATATAGTTAGTAGAATACTGGGTCCGATTTCAATACTCCAATTCATAAAAAGACTATTTAAAGTTTATTACAGGCGTGATTTATGAACACACACATACTTTTTTACTTTATTTGTCGACATACAAAGAATTAAATGTGCTCATGGGCGTAGCCAGCCACGGGCTCAGGGTGAGGCAGAAGTCTGAAATAATATTGAAGTAGCAAACTATACTCGTTGTCTCACCCCGATTATTTTTTTCATACAAAAAGGTTACATCCTATAACACCATGTATCTACAGGGTATAAAAGGTGTGCTACCGAAAACGAAGCTGGGTGGCAGTTTAATTGACTTTATAAACAATGCAACTAACAATTTTGAAAAAAAAAAAACCTTTACCAATTACCGCCTAACCCAACGATATTTAAAAAACCACAAAAAAATTGTCGCATTTTTTGCGACAAATTTAGTTGCATTGTGTTAACAGAAAACAGCAACAAAGGCGACCGTGAAATTACACGAGTTATCATGGAAATACATATTTTGGTGGAATTAAATGTCTCTGCGTGCAGCGAATACTCAACATCCATACTGAACTGAATGAATTACTAGTATGTCAAGCATTATTGCGATGCACCACCAATGACCAATTATATACTACATTTCTCGTACATACTATATAATATTCCTCATCTAAGTTTTGGTTTTGCCTGTAAACTTCAATGTGGATTTCTGCAGAGGCTATGGCAATTTGAGTTGATTTAAAATTAAAAAATAAACAATTTTACTATGCCTAAATGACGAGGCTGTACGGGCCACAACCCTTTGCCTTTTATTACAAGATAAAATAAAGAAAAAAATATTTTGACATTTCGATTTGTTTTTGACATTTTTGATGTGTAGCCAACGTAGTGTCACAGAATACTAACAGAAGTCAAGCTTGTGTATGTACTTCACTTTTGTTGCCACACTCACACTACGCTCGGCGTTCGCGCAAGGGCTGTTAACTCTGGCTTATGCGAAAACACGTATCGTGTTAATAACACTCGTATCGTTTGATTGAAGTTTTAAAATCAAATATATAAAACACAATAATACAATAAATGAATTTTAATTTTATTTATGAACTCGCTGAGAATTTGTATGTCATTATTCTAAGTTTTTTTTTTATTGTTTTTGTATAATATATGCTTATTTTAATCTGTTAGTTTAGTATTCTGTGGTAGTGTTTTATAAGGATGTGGGAAATGCAATAAAGTATCGATATATATCGTATCGATGTTTTTTGAAAATATCAATACAACGTGTAACAGGATTAATTCACAACCTCAGACACCCCAACTTTAAAATATTATTGCAATCATAGTTTATGCTTTGAAATCGTACTATCATAATTACAAAATCTTTTATTTATGAAATTAGTTATACCAAATGTAGGCACTTAACATGGTCACCTTACGAGTTACAAATAAGAGTGTACTACTACACACGCTCGCCGGACACGCACACATGTACACAAGACACATTCACACGAGTACCTAACGCCGGTCGCCGACCGCTGCGCCGCGCCGGCAGAAACAGCTGACAATAAACGAAATACAAATTACGTACGTAACTGATTACTGGGTGGTTTGGTAAACAAATTATTATTTATTTAATCTGTAAGCATAACATTTGTGTTTTAACTATAAAATCTAAATATTTTACTTACTAGATATAATGCGTACGAACCCAACATAAGACAATATTTTGCATGAATCGGCTATAAAATATTATTAATTTCACTTCCGCTAAACTTAGTTCCTACAGGCGGGCAGGATACGGGCGTCATTTATTTTGCATTATTATTGAATAAGATAATAATATAACGCAATATCTAACAACGAATACTAGATTGGGAATCACAACACAAAAAAATACAACAAAATTAACTTACGTGTTACATGGCACTAATGAGGCGATTTCTTTTTAAAATATGTTCGACATGTCCACCACCTTGATACACTTTGATGCACATTTGCGTAATTGTTCACGTAATTTATGTAAAACTTCAGTGTCACTCTTCACTTTTAGGAATTTGCTCCACATTATCCTCCTCATCCTGGATCCTCCACATTAGTACTTTCACTGAAGGATACCAGAGATTTATTACGTCCCCACAAAAAAAGTCAAGAGGCGTCAAGTCAAGTCAGGTGACCTAGGAGGCCATTGCACAGGTTCGCCGCGACCTATCCAGCGCTCTCCGAACTCAGCATCGAGATACCGTCAGACATGCCAATGATACATTATCACCACACAGTGCCAAAGTTCTCATCATTTCAGTGTATTTGAATATTCGAATACCGAAAAGACATCGCGCGCGAAAGTTATCGAAATACATATCTACTTAACACTTAAACACAAGTAGACACAGATAACTGCGGTGCACGACTAGATTTTTTTCACATATTCGGTGCCCATTTAGGGATTGCAATAACAGGATATCCGACACACCGGGATTCCGCATACATTGTAGCAAAATTACAAACCGAATTTAATCACCATTTTAACGTTCCCCGAAATTATTTTTCATAGAAATACCTATTTGTTGTTTCTTTTCATATTGATTTTGTTACAATTTAATTTGTTTCATTTAAGTGCATGTATTGCGCGGGATTTGGAATTTGGATCGCCCGGTCTTGCAAATACCGGGAGTAATTTTTTTCGCGGCGCATCCCTATACCGCCGCGCGCGCCATCGTTTGTCGGATGGATCAAATTGCATTAAACAATAGCTGCATCCTGCTCTATCTAGTTGTAGTTAAATGTGCGGAAAAGAGAATATGATAGTTATTTATTTTGGTAGCTTATTACGTTTATTCAGGCCTATCGTTGTGTGCGTTTGATTAATGATAGATTGCTTAAATAAACTTTATGACTATCGAAATAAAGTTCATTTTTGTTCATTATTTAGTTTATTAAAGTATTCGTTTAGTGATTCATTTAAAAATGATCTTATGTGCTGGAGTTACGTTTCAATTTCGTTTGTTCGGAGTACTAAACGAAGGAGTGTCTGTAATTTACTTGGTCTTAACTAATTATTTTGAAAAAAAATACCTACCAAAAAAAATGTTGATATCGGTTCAGTAGCTGATTCTGAACGTACTACTTTCCGCTTTTACATTTAAATCTGTTACATGTTGTATATCGGTATGATTTGACAGAGAATATTCGTGCTCAAAAATTAATTTATTTGGTCTAATCTAATTCAATCATCTTACATTTCTAGATAAATACTAATTAATAGACATAATTTTTAATCAATCAAACAACCATTCAAAAATGTTTAATCTTAAAACTTACAAATGCTTATTGGTCTGAAAAAAAATATCGATATTTATACCTTTTCGATACTTAGAATTTTATATCGATACATCGATATATCCATAGATTTAGTATAAAACATAGATCGGCAATGTGAAAGAGATAGAATAATTTAACTCGTATGTTAAAGCGAGATGCATGATGCGACCATACGTTTAAGGTGAAAACACATTGTAGGTTTTCGTCTTACGCATAGTAAAGAAGCGGCCATAAATACTAGAGCAACGCGTCTTACAGCGATCTGTAGGGCGATTCACGTATTATAAAAAGTTTAGCTGCAGTGCAGTTGCGGTTAAGTTTCGATCAAAACAGCCCTTTTCGTATTCTCGTAATTTTGACAACCGCTGTCAAATACGCTCGCGTCAAGTTCGCGTCACGCAAACGATATAAGCGTATTCTACTGCTGCGCGTATATGTCAATGTCAAACAAATTTCATACGTCTGACATACAGTTGACGCGCAGCTCACGCGCAGTTCACGTGCAGCTAAACACTTACAAGAATACCATTTTGTACCAAAGCGTAAACTTAATTGTATCCGCACCGCAACTTGATCGGCGCGTCAAAAAGTTACGTGAATCGCACTACTGGCCGACAGCTATATCAATATCGATATGATAGTATCGAAAGTGCTTGACCATTATATGTCAAGCACACATGTAAACTTCACGCACACAATCGTAAATCAGTTTTGGTCGCGCTTAAAATGACACATTGCCGATATATGTTTTATACTACATCTATGGATATATCGAACTATTAAATATCGCTCAAAAATATCGATATATTGAAAAAATAATATCGATATATCGATGTATCGAAATTTTTTCAACAAGCCTAGTGTTTTAAATTCTCTTTGGTATAGCCGCGTTGAGGAAGTGTCGTGATATGATGCGTTTTTAAAATTGGCGTGAATTTCAAATGGGTAAATCATGATAATTTAATTTTAATACATTCGTATTGGATTAACCTAGTAAATTACGGTAGGGTAAATATTGTGCAGGGTCGCGCATCATACAGTAAGTAAGTAAGCTGACTTTGGATATTGGTTGATGTTCTTATTTATTTAAACGTCTGTAACTGTCGTTATGAACGATTGGTTTATTTGTTAATTTCGTTACATAGTTATTTTAAGCTTAGGAACATTTTTAAAATAACAAATTGACAGGGCGTTGGCGACATGCCGAAGAGGAAAGCTGGCATACTTTTACATGATCCCAAATGACTTGTGATTCTGTTTCAAATTTCTGCTTGCATACATAATAATATAGATAGAGGATATAGAGGACAAAGGCGTATCTTTTGCCCCCTTGGGTTGTGTAAAGACAAACACTTTTGCGTCTTGATGTTTTATTATTACATAATATAAACTCATTTATTACTCATATTTTATGGGCATTTTCGTTTATAATGTACTATATAGTTCAATGTAGTAAATTGTGCCTTTTTAAATAAAACTAATTGAAAATTGATCACACCATACCTTAGGTCATAAACTTTGACTTGCTTAAACCTTTTGACAAGTTTTTTTCACTTCAATTGCCCAAATACTTATAAATATATATTCAAAAGTGATTTTTTAAATATACTTTTTTCATAGCAGTATACTTAAATTGGTATCATAGAGATAATTATAATGCCTATTATTTATTAACTTTTATAATTGCAACATAAATACAATAAAATTAAGTATATTTTATTTCATTACTAATAATTTTTCTGGGTATTAAACTATGCTTAAATCAAATATAAATAATATAATTATTTGTTATCCTTGTAATCTGTGAGCTTAATTAGAAAACTTTTTATTACTCTTTAATTTAAATGTAACATGTATAGAGCACGCCTAAGAAAACCAATCAACTAATTAATTTATGAGCATACCATCATGATTTACTATACATCCAGTGAGATTCATTGTGTAACCGCTGAATAAACTTACTATATACACTCACTGCTGACCACAGTCTCCTGTTGAAACAATGGATGCCTGCAATAAAATTATTGGAATTAAGTCTAACGAGCAAGTGTGCTTTGTTTAATAAATAGACTCTCTTGTCCGTGATTATATACTATCAATTGCATTGTAAAATTATAAAGTCCATTGTCTAAAATTATAAAGTCCATTGTCTAAAATTATAAAGTCCATTGTCTAAAATTATAAAGTCCATTGTCTAAAGTGCCCTTCTTATTATTTCAGACTTCTCACATCATTTTTCTGGTGTAAAAGTTTACTGCCACTTCTCAGGCTACGCATCAGCAAAAAAGTCAGACTGTGGCATAACACAGTTCAGTTCCAAGCGATTGTTTTCAAAATGTAATTGATATTACAATATATTGATAACTAATCAAATCATTGTCTTTACAGGGTGCTGAACAATGACCACCACAATGTTCCCAGGCTCAATTGCATCATTTCACGTACTATACCAAACATTCATCAAGGAATTGCAAATGATGCAGAATGTTAAAAGAGAACAAGAAAAATATTACTCCAGGAAGGAATTCACAGAACTGGAACTCGAACTGACTTGACATTAAAAGATAAGTCACTCTGGCTTATAAATGGATACATGTTATCAAGCAAAGGATTAGTACCATCAACATCTACATATCAATATCTTGAATCAAGAACCCTTGAATGCATCTAGGTGGATATAAAAAAAAGTTGAAGTGAGTTATTGAATCAATTTACATTACATATAAATGTAAGAACATCCTTAATGTCACATTTTTTTTATAATTCTTGCTAGTAAGATCAATTTTGTCCAACCTAGAACACTTGATCAGAATACCATAACATACAGTAACACACCCAAAGATACTGATTTGTCTCTGCTGATGTCATTCTAAGAAGGGATCTTCAAGCTATCGAGTGTTATAATGTAAGAATAGGACATCAATAATCAAATTTTTTAAAATATTACTAAATAAAAACATAGATCTATACTAATATTATAAAGCTGCAGAGTTCGTTTGTTTGAACGCGCTAATCTCTGGAACTACTGGTCCGATTTGAAAACTAATGATTCTTTCAGTGTTGGGTAGTACATTTATCGGGGAATGCTATAGGCTATATATCATCACGCTATGACCTATAGGAGGAAAGCAGTAGTGATATTTCTAGCAAATACGAGGAAATTTTGTTCGTTTTTCGTGGCCCGATTGGTCGATATTATAAACTGATAGTCAGAATTAAATATATTAATATTTTGACCGCCATTTTAAAACGTGTATGCACCCGGGCGGAGCCGGGCCCGACCGCTAGTTTAAAATATAAATTAAATGCTGTCTACACCTTGTAACATGAATAAATATTTATTTATATATTTGGATTAAAATGAGCTATTTTGATTGGAAGAGCACTAAGTACGACAATAAAAAAAATTGTTCCATTTTTTACATTACAGAATAATTAGTTACTGCTAGTAACCATCATCTTCACATGAGTGAATTCATAAGATTGAAAAGTTGAAATTTTTGCAAAGGATTTCTTCCCAGAACTTAGTTGAGCACTCAGAATGATTTTTTTAAAATCTCATCTCCTGTGGTAGTTAACTAGGGGATGAAAATTTGCGTGATTATTAATATTTAAATATTCGTATTAAAAATATTGAAATTAATGTGTTTCAGCATCTCGTCATCTCATCAGGAGGGAACCTAGAAGAAGGAAGGAACAAAAGAAGAAGGCAACAAACAACATCATACTGAAGAAAAAAGATGATAACAAACATATTACCAACACAAATATAAGCTATTAGAATATATTCTTGGCACTAGACTATTTTCTAGAAATATACCACTATTCTAAGCTGAAAGCAAGCAGCAAATATTGTCTCAACTGATTTAAATATTCTGACATGATTTTAAGACAAGACAAATCATTTGAACAGGTAATGTTGAACTATATGGCTAAAAGGTATAAGTACAATCTAGAAAACAAATGGCAGTGAATTTTCGAGAGCTAAAAAATATTAAGGAAATTCCACATTATACTGAGACCATTAAATATATACCTGTAATCTGTATATTGAATATGTAAATGGTGGCGAATCTGGAACCAAATAGATGGCATGATGAGATAAAGAAAACTACTGTGTGAACATTTTGCAAAGAGAAGATTCATTATTACTCCAATTCATATAAGTATTACAAAAGTATAAAAAATACACTGAGCATAATTAAGACAGTTCTACTTTATTGGTACTGCACTGTTAAGTTTTACATTCCTGGTAAATGAAGTAAAAAATAAAGTGGAACCGCATTTCTACAATATAATCAAAAAAGTAAGACAATGTGTGAAGACAGTTTCATATGGATGGAAGTGAGAACTCTATAAAGTCATTAAGCATTTGTAATGAGGATATTAAACATATTAAATTGGATATACCTAGTCAGGTCATAAGTTTTGTCACATGATAATATAAAATAATTGAAACAAGTTTATTCATTATGTTACCATTTATATACCAAAATGAACTTAACAAAACATAGATTCTTATGACACTAAAGTTTATTCAAAATGACCTCCGTGATTTTGAATACAGGCCGTCAATCTGCGCGGCCAGTTTTCTATCGCAGCACGAACGAGGTAAATGTCAATATCGGCTGCTGCCTTAATCAAGGATGTCTTGAGTGACTCCAAATTGGGATGAGGCTTTGAGCACGCCTTTTCCTCCAAGTGTTGCCATATCTTGTAATCTAACGGATTCAAATCCGGACTGGAGGAGGGCCAGTCTTCGTGCCGGATGAAGTCGATTTCACGCGCCGCCAGCCAGTCTTGTGTGCTCTTCGCTCTATGAGCTGGCGCCGAATCTTGTTGGAATACCCAGTGCCTGTTATTGAACATGGTATGAGAATCCATAAGGTTCGTCAGGACTGTATTTTGATACACAACTGCATTCGTTTTTACACCTTTCTCACAAAAATATACCTCTGTTAAGCCCCAATAAGAAACTCCCAACCATAACATGAGCGAGGATGGAAAATGACCTCGTTGGACACGCGGAATACGGTTGCTCGCTTCTTCACTACTGTGTGCGTACACCTTAGGTATCATTTTGTTTGTTTTAGCTCTCTTCTGTGGTAAAAAAAATTTCATCTGAAAAAAGAATTTCCCGATTTTTTTTCCCGCGTATCGCTTCAACAAAGCGCGGCATCTCTTCAGTCTCAGGTCCATTAGACGAGCATTCAAACGATGTCCTGTTTTTCTTCGATATGCCCGAAGCCCTAAGTCTTTATTTAACACCCTTTTCACCGTGGTTCTGCTTAACTCCATCTGAAGGGCCAACAGTTTCTGCTTACATTTGGGATTTCTTTGAATTCGCGCCTTCACAGCTTTTATCACTGCTGGAGTCCTAACAGACCGAGGGCGACCACTTCTTAACCTGTCATCTACATTAGAGTCTTCATAGTATCGTTTGATGGTACGATAAACGAATCTTTTGGTTATATTCAAATTTTTCAGTATGTCAAATATTTGAATTGGCGCGTAACCGCAACGATGCAGCGCAATAACTGCAACACGGTCTTCTTTAAGCGTCCACTCCATATTTAAAAATGAGTAAAATTCTAAAAAGATACATTTTAATTTTCATGAACAATTCGAAATTCGAATTCAATAAACTTTTTTGTGGCCAGCATTCTAAAAGAAAAGTTTTTACTGTGTGACAATACTTATGACCTGACCAAGTACATTTTGATGTAGTGTGTGTAACGTTGCATACCTATTATGTTATGTATTGTACTGTTATTAGAGTAGTATTAAATCATGTCTAAAGGAAAGCGAACGTCTTTTTATTTATAAAGCCACGTCAACATTATTACATGGCGACCCTGCCATTTACCGGCGGTCTGGCTGTTTTCGATCGCGCACGCAAGCATTGAGGTGCAAATTGAAATCAAAATTTCAAATATGTGTCGATCCACAATTGAAAAAGACGAGGTGATCAATAACAATTTCGGTGGATCAATGACTACAGTGGATCAAATTAAGACCCAACTCTCCGTAATTAACGTTATGATAATCATAATCTGCACTATCGTTGGCGTTGCGGCATGCTACGGCGTGTATAAATTATACAAGCGCTGCCATTCCAATTGGATGAGAAACGAGATGCTGGTGCAGAATTTACGCCGATCTTGCATGAGACGTCCAGCTGGTCCAGAGCCTCGAGTCTACTACCAGTGCCGCCACCAAGAGCCAAGAGTTACCATGGATGGTGAAAAGTGATTGTGAGTGCGTGAAAGTGTTAGAGTAAATTTTGTGTTATTATTTTTATATTCCTCGTGTTTTTTTTTTTTTTTATTGTAATAAGGTGTGGTAGGATATATGTAGATGAATAATATTAATGGCTGACGAATTAAAAACATTGTACGAGAAATTGAAACGTATTAGAGAAAATTTAGTAAAATTAAGTTATGCAAAACGGACAAAATTTATTTTAAAAAGTAAGTTAGAGGAAGCGAATAGTATACGTAAAGATTTTGATAAGTGCTTAGATATATTAGTGTCGCAAATAGAATGTAAACAAATTAAGGGCAAAATATTAGCCGAAATTCAGTCTTATTGCGATTTAATTAAAGAGTTATACGCGCAAATAGACGAATTTTGCTCTAAGGACTATAGTCTACAAATTGGTTCCGAGTGCACTGTTGAGAGTATTGCAGGAATAGCAGACAACATGGAGACATTCGACTTCAAAACCGCAGCGTCTATACTTCCAGTTATGACGGGTGAAGAAGATGTCACCAAGAATTTAATGGACGCTATCGAATTATACAACTTGGCGCTCAATGAACAAGGTAAGAGTATGCTAATAAAGTTTGTTCTTAAAACTCGTTTGAATCGAAGTGCCAAATTACGACTTTCCAACTCTTATAGTTCTTGCGAAGCTTTACTTCATGATATGCAAAATCATTTGCTGACAAAAAGTCTAGTACCTCGATTCATAATGAGTTAATTAAAATCAGACAAAATGGCATCACTTTAGAAAATTATGGCAAAAAAATTGAAGAATTATTAGTCGATTTGACGATTTCACAAGCCGACGGCGATGAAAGTTCACATCAAATTTTGCGCCCTATTAACGAAAAAATTGCCATCAAAAGTTTCACAGATGGCTTGAGAAATCGCCAACTTCGTACAATTCTGTCCGCGCGTAATTATAATACTTTAAAGGATACAATAAGAGCTGCGAAGGATGAGGAGGCGTCATGTAGCCGACAACAAGACACGGAAGAATCCATTTATGTTGGAAATCGTGGGCAGCCGAGGTCTACATATTATGGTCGTAAGTTTAACAACACATATGGAAAGTACCGAGGTAATGCAACAACGCACCAACAACCAAGACCTATGAATAACTCCAAGTCATTACAGATGCAGAAAGGCTTCTTCGGACGAGGAGGTCATCAGCATCGCGGTGGAAGTCGTGCCAGAGGGGGTACGTACACTAGTCGTTTTTACTTTCGCGGAAAAAATCACGAAGTAAATTCAATGAATCGAACCCCATATCAAAATGATGGTGTAACGCAAAATACCTATAACGCTCAAAACGACGCTAATGCCACTTCCAAGGAATTTTTTCGTTTCTAACAATAATAACATATTTAGTTGCCAGCTTAGCAATTCGATTGAAGCACCGCTAGGCAACACGATGCATAGATGGTTGATAGATACCGGAGCGTCTTTATGTGTAATTAAATATGAAACCTTATGTGCGTCAAACATTCCAATGAATAATGAACATATCTATATTAACGGAATTGGAGGCAAATTGAAATCTGAGGGCTTTGTTTACTTAACTTTGCTAATAAACGGGTTAGAATTTAGAAATAAATTTTATGTTATAAAAAAGTTGCCAGTAGCAACTTCTGGTATTTTAGGTATAGATTTTCTTCGAAAATTCAAGTGCAATATTAACTTTGAATTAAATAACATTACATTACACAGTTTTTGTAACTCGGTTACATTGCCGCTGCAAATGGGTAGTTTAGGCAATAATAACTATCTAAGTATACCTCCACGATGCGAGATGATATTTCATATTGATTATAATACAAGAGAAGACTGTGTGATTTTTCCGAAAGAACTGTGCGAGGGTGTTTTTCTGTCAGGTGGAATTGTAAAAGCATCTGTAAATGGTAAAATACCAATTCAAATATTAAATACACGGGAGGACCAAATAGGTCTCAGCTATTTTAGACCAGAAATAGATGTGTTGTCCAACTATTCAATATGTAAGTTTGAGAAAGATGATATTAATGGCGAGCGTATTCACAAAATGTTTTCTTTACTAGATTTAAAACATTTAAATGAGGAGGAAAGGACATCAGTAATGAAAATTTGTGCGAAATTCGTCGATGTGTTTTTGTTACCGGGCGATAAACTAACGACTTGCAATTTATATGAGCATACTATTCAATTAAAACCCAATTGTGAACCTGTTTATACCAAGCAATACCGCTTGCCTTATTCTCAAAGAAACGAAATAGAAAACCAAGTAAAAAATATGTTAGACAATGGAATCATTGAGCCAGCCTGTAGTGAGTGGTCGAGTCCCATTCTGCTTGTACCTAAGAAGGCAGAGGCGGATTGTGATAGAAAGTGGCGTCTAGTTATTGACTTTAGAAAATTAAATGATCGTGTCGTTGATGACAAATTCCCTTTGCCGAACATCGCTGACATATTAGACTCTCTATCAGGAGCAATGTATTTCTCTCACTTAGATTTGAATCAGGCATTTTATCAGTTAAATCTCAATCCTTCTAGTCGACAATATACAGCTTTCACTACTCAATCGGGGCAATATCAATTGACTAGAATGCCAATGGGATTGAAAACGAGCCCTAGCTCATTTTCTCGAGCTATTACAATTGCAATGGCGGGACTTAATTACGATAAAGCTTTGGCTTATCAAGATGATCTTGTTTGTATCGGACGAAATTTAGAAAGCCACAATAAAAATTTAATAGATATATTATACCGTTTAAGAAAAGTCAATTTAAAACTTAATCCGAAAAAATGTAATTTTTTGCAAAAAGAGCTTCTCTATCTAGGCCACGTTGTATCTGCCGAGGGAATAAAACCTGATCCTAAAAAAGTATACGTTTTAGAAAATTACACCGTCCCCCAAAATGCCAATGATGTCAGGCGGTTAGTTGCCTTTGCGAATTATTATCGCAAATTTATTCCAAATTTTTCGGAAATCACATGGCCACTTAATAATTTATGTCGCAAAAACGTTATATTTAATTGGGATGATAAATGTGAGGAATCTTTTAAAAAAATTAAACAGTCATTAACTACACCGCCTTTACTTCAATATCCTAATTTCGACGAAAATAATAAATTTATATTAAAGACGGATGCATCAGGTTTTGCTATAGGCTCAGTATTATGTAACCAAGATGGGCGACCAGTGGCTTATGCTAGTCGTACATTAAATAAAGCCGAAAGAAACTACTCTACTATCGAAAAGGAATTACTTTCGATAGTATGGTCTGTAAAGTACTTTCGACCTTATTTATATGGACGCGAGTTCATTATAGAAACGGATCATAAGCCTCTTGTTTATTTATTTAACATGTCTAATTCTTCAAGTAGATTAATGAAATTTCGGTTGGTACTTGAGGAATATAATTTTGTGGTTGAATATGTGAAGGGAGCTGACAATGTAGCTGCAGATGCCTTGTCACGCATCCGGATATCAAGTCAGGAATTGAAAGACATGTCCAATAATATTATTTCAGTTCTAACGAGAGCTCAAAGAGCCCGTTTGAATGATCGTATTTTGAAGGAAAACAGTGACAAATCTTTGGTCGATAGGGTTACCACAAACGATTGGATTGATCACCCAAAAGTTGTAGGTATCCTTAAACAACCAAAGGATTGTACCGAGTTATTGTTCGTTGAGAAGCCGGAGTGGAAAAAAATAGTTAAACAGAATACAAAAAAATCAAAACTATTTTATTTTGATTATTTAAAGTCGATTTTATATGTCAATCCATTTATCCGATCATATTGTGCACGAGTTGACTTTGTGAGGGAATTGGATTCATATTGTAAAGAAAAGAAAATAGATAATCTTTATATCGTACGAAATAATAGCAATATAAAATTAATAGAAGAGTTAACTCGAACAATTTACGAAATAGCAAAGTGGTCTGGACCACGCATACATATTTTAAATGGTGTTCAAAGAATATTGGAACACGAAACCAAACGTATAATATTAAATGACTATCATATTTTGCCAACAAGCGGACATGCCGGCATACGCCGCATGGTAAATAATATTAAGAAAAAATTTTATTGGCCAAATCTTGAGAAAGATGTGACAGACTTCGTTAGTCGATGTGATAAATGTTTAAGGAACAAACATTTTAATAAATATATCAAAGAACCAATGGTTCTCACTGATACAGGAACGTCAGCTTTTGATACAATTTATTTAGATTTAGTGGGGCCCCTATGTAAGGATAGCGATAATAATTTGTATATACTCACACTACAGTGTGACTTAAGTAAATATGTCGAAGCGTATCCACTAAGAAATAAGGATACAGTTTCGGTGGCATCAGCGTTCGTTAACCATTTTATTTTGCGTTACGGCATTCCTAAGAAAATTATATCTGATCGAGGAACAGAATTCGTGTCTACTGTAATGAAACAGGTATGTCAAACTCTCAAAATCCAACAGATAACTTCTACAGCCTATCATCACCAGTCCATAGGATCTTTAGAGAACAGCCACAAGAACTTGATGTCATATCTTCGGATTCAAACAGGTAATGAGCCTCATAATTGGAGCACTTGGTTACCTTACTGGTGTTTCGCTTATAATACAACAGTGCATACGGAAACAAAATTCACACCTATTGAACTGGTTTTTGGAAAACCATGTCGTCTACCTAGCAATTTAAGCTGTGATGTTGCACCTTTGTATAATAGTTATGACTATCCGCAACAACTTAGATACAGACTTCAGAAAACACAATTTGATGCAAGAAATAACTTAATAACAAGTAAACAAAATAGAAAAATAAAATATGACTGTAATTCGAATTCAATAAAATATAACGTAGGTAATAAGATACTTCTAAAAAATGAGCAATGTATGAGTAAATTGGATCCAATTTATATAGGACCTTTTACGGTTATTAAGGATTGTGAACCGAACGTAGAAATAGATTATAAAGGTAGAAAAATGTTAGTTCATAAGAATCGTACTAGACCGTATGTTAAACAATAAAACTATATGTACACTTTTATATAGTGTTTATGTAATAAAAAAAAATGAAACAAAAAAAAACATTATTGATATATTTTTTTTATTTTTTATCGATGGGCATGTAGTGTGTGTAACGTTGCATACCTATTATGTTATGTATTGTACTGTTATTAGAGTAGTATTAAATCATGTCTAAAGGAAAGCGAACGTCTTTTTATTTATAAAGCCACGTCAACATTATTACAGGATGTAATTAGGATTCTGGCTTGACATGACAATTTATGAACATTTTTTTTTTAATTCTAAAGAAACTAAAGTTTTAATTTGATATATAAAAGAATGTTATGGATTTATTCTTGAAAACACATACACATAAATGCCAATATATTTGAGCATACTGGAATGAAATTACTAAATGATTACAGCATGAAGGCTAGTGACTTTTCTTATAAATAGTTGAATCTATAAACTAATAAAACCTGCCAAATATACAAACAACTGAAGCATTCACAGAACATAATTATTATGATAACATGGTATGGTTAAAATTAAAAGATCACAGTACACCTATATAAAAACTTCAACTTGGGAAAGGAAACCACAGAAAATATGTGTTACAGAAGGCCTGCTACATTCATAAACAGGGGTAAGTTTTTTTAAATATTAATCAACATTTAATTAAGTTTTACACAATCACATGTAGCGATATATATTATTTAGTTAATTTAATATGAAAATTGTAATTACTTTATAATTTTCCTTCATAAGAAGTTATAACCCATGTTATTACTTTTCAAAAATAATCTCATTGACTGATTCAAAATTGATATATCACTTAGATATAATAGAAGTGCTAGCACAAATTATAATAGAAATAGTTAACACATCCTGTCTAGACTCTTAAACAATACACAATTTATTTTGATAAAACCTTTCAAGTAGTAACTAATACTTTAAATAAAATACGAATAAAAGCTAAATGAACAAATAAAATTAATTATAAATAAAAAATAAAATAATAATGAAACTAAGTAACTCAGTAAGAAATTAATATAAGTAAATTATACTAAGTATAGAAAATATTTTTTATATAGAGATTAAGTTCTATGTGTATTGACTTGTCATAAGAAATCTTTAATTGCCTACATGACCAATAAATACATTTCATTTCATGAACGCATTTTATTTCTATTCTCTGGATTCATAATATGTATACAATAGGGTTAAATAGTTTTATGTATATTATTTGACCTATCTTATATGTATATTTGCAAATAAAATAATTTAATTAAAAATTAAAAGACCGACTTCAGTGTGCACTACAAAGTAATAAATAATATATATTTCATTGTGCTAGTACACATTGATAAATTTTCTTATTGACTAGACTAGCCAACAAATCTTAAATACGTAATATTTTGAAGGCGGGTCGCCAAGTGCCAAACGAGAACAAATTTAAGTAATGTAACACAGTTGAATATTACCTACTTGTAGATGTATCGTTGGCGCTCAGTTAGGTGCATATGTAAACTAGAAACAAATTAATTTTACATATTGATCCTACGTATACATTTGTTGAAATTTTGATAGAATTAATATGTGTCATATGTGTGGTCTAATTTTAATTTATTGCATACGATCAAAGATATAGTGGTCAAGGGTTTCAACTCCAGGGACTCCATTGACTTTTGGAGTCACTTGCATATTTTTATGTGTATACAATTACTTTAACAGTGATAGGAATCATAGTGAGGAAAGTATAAGAAAGGGAAGGGTTGTTATGTTTGTATGTTTCGCTCGATTGTAGATAAGTCCGATGCTGATATATTAAGGACGGGCGATTTTTCTATTAGTTATCAGGACAGGGACTGGAATTTGCACCAGATATGACTATAGACTCTCGCCCCCAATCACACCGAGGGACAAAACATGCAAGGCGTAACGTGGGTGTCCTGGTTGATACCAGGAGAATCTCTGCATACCCCATCTGGCAAAATGGCGTGAGTTTATATAGATTAAGACAAATTAATATTGCGTGTAAAATTGCGTATTTTTCGCTAGGATGTTTTACACAAATTAAATTTAAGTGTAGGTCGTCGTGTTCGTCATTTGGCGACCCGCCTTCAAAATATTACGTATTTAAGATTTGTTGGCTAGTCTAGTCAATAAGAAAATTAATCAATGTGTACTAGCACAATGAAATATATATTATTTATTACTTTGTAGTGCACACTGAAGTCGGTTTTTTAATTTTTAATTAAATTATTTTATTTATTCTATTTTAGTTTTCATAAGCATTGCAATGATGCCAAAGGTAATCATATAATGAAAACTAGAATCAATGTATATAAAAAATGAACCATTGTGATCCTTTATAATTTCAGAAACGAAAATTAATATTTTATGATTTTTAAGGAAGCTACACTGTCATTTCGTTTTTATGATAAAGAAAATACTAAAATCAGCTCAACCTGCTTGATATATTGAGTACACTTATGCGTGGTAATTATTCGTTACCCCCTCACCTCTACACCTTCTTCACTTCCTATTTTTAATAAAACACATATACTTAACCTAATGGACGAAAAATCATTGCGTTTCTGCAATGTTTTGTGGAGGTCTGCTCTCCAGATATGTACCTTTACCTTACTTACCTTACCTTTTGGTCTAACCTATTATACCGGGTATCTCAAGACTGCTACCGAAAACGAAGCCGGGTGGTAGTTTTAGTGACTACAAACACAATGCAACCAAAAATTTCGAAAAGAAACGCAACAATTATTTTTTATGATTTTTTAAATATCGTCATTTTTGGGTGGTAAATCCATAGTTTTTTCTAAAATAATAATTTAAACACTTTTATACCTTAGATTATTTATAAATAAAAGGGTATACACTATTATTTTAGGAAAAAATGTATTTACCACCCAAATATGGACATAGGAAAAAAAATTTTAAAAAAAATTGACTCTTTTTTTTTGCAACTTTTTCTGTTGCATTGTGTCTGAAGTCGCTTAAACTACCACCCGGCTTCGTTTTCGGTAGCAGTCTTGATATACCCTGTATAATACTCTTTGACAAAAAAGTTATTTTTAAGTCGGTTAAGAACTGCCGGAGATATTGAGTATTAACAATTGTACCTATTTTCTACCCCCCTCACTCCCTCACCCCCACCCTTTTCCCATTTTCACCCACCCTTTGTAATAATATATTTATACTTAATCTAACGCAAAAAGAATTAATGCTGAACCGTTTAATTTTAAGGAGTTCTGGTCAGCAGATCCTAAGATATTCATCAGGTCTTCACCAATTTTATATGGGACCAACCCTGTATATCATGCTTTCCGACAAAATCGGTTCACAATTGCGGGCGTAATCGCGTAACAAACATACAAAAAAAAAAACAGTCGAATTGATTACCTCCTCTTTTGAAGTCGGTCAAGAAGAATACCCATTCAGTCTCCTTCTTCTTCTTCTACCTGGCGTTATCCCGGCCGGTGCCGGAGTCCGCCTTTCGGCAAATTCTCCTCGATTTCGCCCGATTGAGGATGCCGAAGCCTCAATGGTAAGACCATTGACCTTCATATCTTTCTTGACGACATCTAGCCAGCGCTTCTTTGGTCTACCCTCGGTTGAGGTCCGGGAATATTGAGGCTCAGGCACACATTACCGACGTACTCCTGTAGTTTCCTTAGGACGTGACCATACCATCTCAAGCGGAATTCCTGGAGTTTATCAGCCACATAGCGGACACCAAGACTGCCACGGATGTGCTCGTTACGGATTCTGTCCAAACGCGTAACGTTGCACATCCACCGCAGCATCTTCATCTCCGCGACGTGGACCTCCTGGACGTGCCGCTTGAGGGCAGGCCACGTCTCAGAACCATACAGGAGCACTGGCCGCACGATGCTTTTATAGATGAGACCCTTGAGCCTCATCGGCATCCTGCGGTCGCAGAGTATGCTCGAGATCTCCCTCCATTTAGACCAAGCAGCACCTATACGGCCTTTGACGTCAAGGTCGATGTCACCGGACTCATGCAGTACGGACCCAGGGTATTGAACTTGTCCGTCTTCACGGCAAGTTCGTTCCCTATCTCGATGCTTTGGGGGTCCATACTCCCGCAAGCCATGTACTCGGTTACCCATTCATAGTATCGGTAAAAAATATCGTTGATCCCGATATTGATACTGCTTAAAACTAATTATGCAATTTTTATGCTATGGCCTAAACCATTTTCCTGTTTTATCCCGGGCGATAGATATGAAAAAAAATAAGAGATTATCATTAAACGAGGTGACAAATTTTACATTTTGTTCACAAAGTCCCATACAAAAAAATAAACTTCAAGTTTATTTCTCCAAGAACTCCGGCCCTGGATCTAAATTATGTTTATATTTATTGAAAATATATATTTTTCCCTACAGAAAAAAGTAGGTTTCATCGAGGGACAACAATCTTCACACCGATTCTAAGTTTCATAGTACAATGGTTTCATAAAACAAATTAAAGTTATCACCCAGGTAAGTAAGTATGATAATTCAATAAACTACCGAAAACGCATAACTCCGATTGATCTATAATTTATTTCAATCGATCATAATGAAAATTGACACAAAAGCCATTTTGAATATAAAAACTATAGATTAGTTTTATTTCTCTCTTTTTAATAGAATTTTGAAGGTAATTAAACTCTTATAAATATCTTTCTTTATGTGTTCACTTATTTCTTTTTATTTAAGAACCTTATGAATATGAAATGCGTTTTTTTTATTGTACAGCCAATATATAAATTATTACTATTTCTGTCATTATTTATCACAAAAACATTCTTTTATTTGCGGATTAAAATGTTGGAGGAACCCATAGTAAAAAAATACTATGTTGTGTAGAAAAACGTTAAAAGCGGCTAAACCGACAAAAGAAGCGCGATGAAATTATCAAGAAGACAGAAAAAAAAATCCAACTGGGATTTAGTCGCCTATGAACCGAAAATGAACCTTCTCGAATCTACGAATATGGTGGAGGACTCAGTGACAATAGAGAGTCCTTGTGAGTGTTCTGAACAGGATCATGAAACAGCGACTTTACTGAGTGCCGAGGAATGAGAGGCCAAACCTGAAATACAATTCCTACACCAAAACATATTCCACCTTAGAGTAGAATACCAGAGAGATATTGACTTATGCCAAATATTACAAATGAAGTACAAGTACTTTGATTATGATTTTTCTATTTCAAGTGACCATACGAAGACAGGAAACGATATTTTTCTCAATAAATGTTTTTTCGGAAACATAAGTGGTGGTAATATTAAACGTGGGTGACTCATGTATTCACCATCGACTGGAAGGAGTATACTATATAGGAGTATAGGAGTATACTCGTACTGTTTTCCACGTGTTCTATTAGGTGAAGTTATAAACAAATCGCAATATGAAACAGGATTTTCTGATTAGAAAAATCCATCGCAAAGAACTATACAGTGAAAATAGTGCACCGAGAATGTATACGACACTGATTAGTAGACGACGTAGTCATGGCCGAATGGACACCTCTTTGGAAATTGCATTCAACAAATAATGAGAATACTGGATGAAGGATTTACAAAGACTGGTATCAGACATCAAATTTTAATCAACCTGTGGAGTACCATTTCATGGCAATGATGAAATTATTTGTTCTCAACATAATGGCAGCGAGTTCGGAATTTTAGAATTACTTGCAGGGTACGATCTGTTTCTTAGTTAACCTTTGGCCAAATATGGCAGTGTAGGAAAAGGAACACAGATTGTGTACTTGTCTTCAACGATTTGTGAGTAACTTATTAAAATATATTTTTTCGTCATCAACTCATCGCTGGGCAATTATGCTAGAAAATCTCAAAAAAAGACGAATGCCAACTATTCTCGTCTTTAGTTCTGAAAATAGTTTTCGATACGAAGTGGTGTGCAATAGCCGATACGACTAACGCTTTGTTAAAAGGTGATAAGAGTTTTTAGAAAGTCTATTGCTTACGATAAGACTCAGACATCGCAAACGATTTACGAGGATATAGATATCTAAACGATTCTAACAAAAAAAAAGAAAATGCTGTGATGGAAATATGTAATAAATAGTAAATGTAGGCTGCCATACTTAATCGAATCAATAGAGACAGTATATCTTTAGAAAAACCAACTACTGACAATAGGACGGCCCTCGATCTTTTAAAATAGCTTTTAGAATTTTTCTTTCACATAGATAATTATTTGACGATTACGAGATATAGGCAAGTGAGAAAACTGATACCGAAGACAGAGGTGAAAATCATCGAGTGCGAAGGATTATTACAACTGATTTTTAAAAATATGGCGCCATCAACATTCTCCAATGTCATGATTGCCTTACAGATACATAGAAGTCTGATGATATCAAAAACAACATTACTCAAAATTAAAATTAATAAATCTACATCATCACCCTCCCTGAGTGGGTACCACCACAATGTCTGTTTCTTCCGTCAAACAGCAGTTTAAATGCACTGTTGTGTTTCGGATTGAAGGACCTTGTAGCCAGAGTAACTACTGGACATATTGAAACTTAACATTTTATGTCTCAGGATGGCGAGCGCAGTGGAATGCCAAGCAGTGCTTTGTAATTCGAGGTGTTGTTTGGTTTTGCTACTGTTCATGAGCGGTCGCATCGCCATTTAATGGAATAAAAAAAAACGCAAAATCGATTAAATTTGCCATTTAACACAAAATATTAAATGCCTACTTGAAATAACCTCATCGGGTTTCATTTCTCTTTCCTACTCTATCATAAGATCTGGATCATCACTTATCTTTGACTATAATCTAACCATTAAGATCGTCGGCGTGATCATGTGATATAATATTGTAGCATCAAGTCTAGGTTGTTGCAATATCGCATACTAGCTAGCGGTCCACCCCGGCATAACACCGATGGACATTCATAGCTTATATTATTTAGAGCTAAAGTAGTATTGCCACGGTGTGATATGTTGTGTCGGTCCTGTAATTTTGAGTTTATTGGTTAAATACACGACAAAGACAAAAATACAAATTGTTTACATTGATATTAAAAGAGTAGATGTCTACACATCTACATGTAACTAGAAGAAATTGAAGTAATAGTAAAGGAGTCGATCTAACCGACTCGACTTATATGTATAAAATAGAATAAAATAAAATAATTAAATAGTAAGAAAAGCTTAGGGGCCCTAATAGGCTTAATCCGGCCGCAGGGCCGCTTTTTAACCTGCAGTGTTATTTGTTTGCATATTCAGTTCCCAATTTGTTTATATACTATTCCATTCCAGATTCGTTTGGCCTCTATAGTAGATGCAATAATCAATAAAATAATTTAACTATAGTTTTTTTCTGTTATAAGAATTATTATCTTTATTTTATTTGTACTAAATTAGCTGTCATAATTTATTCGGGAATTTTATTGTGTTTGCTAGCAATGACGAATGTCACTCACACTCCAATGTAGATGCACTGGGGCATCGCTCCACGTAAGCATATCCATACATATCCATATATATTTCTGTCTATGAGTTCAACAAATAATATGCAAAAGCTAGGACAAATAAGACATCTATTCCATCTATAGGGAGTCGAAAAGGGTTGAATTGCTTTGAGAAAAGGATGGCAATGGCCGTGCCGCTTTATAGTTTGACATCGCCGTGCCCCCAGATATCAAAACATCGGCACAAATGTATCAAGATACCATTCTTAAGAAGGTAGTTAAACACATTGACAACATCTTGTTAAATAATCAATAATGGTTGTTTCAGTAAGACTCGGCGTCGGGTCATAAAGCTCATTTCATCCATCCATCCATCCATCAGCCAAAGGAAGTCCACTGCTGAACATAGGCCTCCCCCAATGATTTCCACAGAGACCTGTTGGAGGCTGCCTGCATCCAGCGACGTCCCGCGACCATTACCAGGTCGTCGGACCATCTTGTAGGTGGACGTCCTGCGCTGCGCTTTTCGCTACGTGGCCTCCATTCGAGCACTTTCCGACCTCATCGGTCATCAGATCTCCGCGCTATGTGCCCTGCCCATTGCCACTTCAACTTGCTAATCCGGTGGGCTATGTCGGTTATTTTAGTTCTCCTACGGATCTCCACATTTCTGATTCGATCTCGTAGGGAAACCCCGAGCATAGCCCTCTCCATAGCTCGTTGAGTGACTTTGAGCTTCCTAATAAGGCTCATAGTGAGAGGCCACGTCTCGGTGCCGTAAGTCATCACTGGCAACACACAACTATCGAAGACTTTCGATTTAAGAGCGTATACACCTTGCGCGCAAAGTCAACTATAGGTATTTCTTCGTTAATTTCACGCACACATAAGCGACCAAAGCTGTGTGCGTAGAGCTGCCGCGTCGGCTCGCTATACAATCGGCTCAAACAACTTTGATCCGTGCGCTTCAAATATTCAATTGAAATGTAACTGTAATATAATATCATAAAAATATTTTATTTGCATTATAAGTAGACAAATATTACTGTGCAAGCAAAGAATAATTACTAATCATATTTTCGTTATTATTACATTGTTAAGTTGCATTCAAATCAGTGTTCAATCAGTATACACTACGGACGTTTTATTAATCATTTCGTGTTCGAACACATAAATAGTGTTAGGGGCCTTACAACCCCTTACAATTACGAAATATATTTAATTTTATATTACAATACATAACATAATTTAGCTTCGGAATTACATCCCATTATATTACCTGAAACATACTTTATACTCACTACAAAATCATTGTAGGTAATAAAAATAATTAAATATTTTACTACCAAAGTACTAAGATGTGGTAATCGCATTCCGCGCGTGGCTATTTTTACTACGCGCGGCATAATCGACTGCAGCCAGGCCGGAGCGACGAGCGATACGTCCTCCCTCTAGAAGGCCTTGCGGCGGTCTAATTTGATCCACGTCGGACAGCGTGTTTTATAGTGGTTTTTAAAATATTTGTAGAAAACATGAAAACTAATTTTGTTGAAATATAAAAATGGTAATTTATTGATAAGATGTTCTTCTATTGTAATATGCAATTGCTATAAAAAATTATGTACGATAAGTTGGTGAAAAAAAATATGTTCTTGACGAGAGTTTCTGAATAATTTCGCATTGTTTAAATTTTTATTTTTCAGGAACTAAACACAAAAAGATTATTTTTCTCAGCAAAATCCCTCCATAAGGGTCTTATTAGTCTGATAATATTTTTATTTTCATCTTATATTTAGTGGTTTCGGATATCTTAAGCTTCTAAATTGCCATTTAAAGCCTAAATAACGAAACTTGTGTTCAGTAATCCGTATAGTACTCACAAATTATCCATCAATCTATAATGTTTTCTACCAAAATCCTTAGATGACAACCTTTTCTAAAATTAGTAATAATTATTTTTCCTTTAAATTGTTTATTGGTGGCTATTAACTCATTTGAAAAGTCCTGTTTTTAAGCCAAAAAGCGCGTGCAGGGTATAAACGCTCTTAAGGCACTGAGGTATTTTGGACGAGAAGACGTCGCGAAGTTTCCCAAACGCTGCCCAACCGAGTTGGATTCGACGATTGACCTCTCTCTCGAAGTTGGACGTGCCTAACCGGACCACTTGTCCTAAATAGACATATTCGTCAACAACTTCAAGAATCGAGCCCCAACACCGATGGGGGTGGGCACAACATGGACATTCGACATGATCTACGTTTTGTCCATGTTCATTTTAAGACCCACCTATTGGGAGACTCAATTGAGGTCTTCGAGCATAGTGCTAAGGTCTTCCAGCGATTCTGCCAAGACTACAATATCGTCGGCAAACCGAAGGTGAGTGATATACTCGCCGTTGATGTTGATGCCGAATCCTTTCCATTGCAAGAGCTTGAAGGCATTTTCCAGCGCGGCAGTGAACAGTTTCGGAGATATGACATCTCCCTGTCTCACGCCTCTTTGTAGTGGAATAGCCTTCGTACTCTGGTCTTGTACTCTGACCGACATGGTGGCATTGTTGTATATACACTTCAACACTTCGATGTACCGATAGTCGATATGGCACCGCTGGAGAGACTGTAGCACAGCCCAAGTCTCGATCGAATCAAAGGCTTTCTCATAGTCCACAAACGCTAAACAAAGCGGCAAGTTATATTCCTCGGTTTTTTGTATAACTTGCCGAAGCGTATGGATGTGGTCTATGGTACTCAAGCCTTTTCAGAAACCGGCTTGTTCGGGAGGCTGGAAGTCATCAAACCTGCGTTCGAGACGATTTGTGATGACCCTCGAAAACAACTTATAGACATGGCTCAGGAGCGAGATGGGCCTGTAATTCTTTAGCAAAGTGTTATCACCTTTTTTGAAGAACAGTACCACCACGCTCCTGCTCCATGCCTCTGGCGTTGAGCCCTCGAGGAGAACGGAATTGAAGAGCCTCTGAAGGACTTTCAGTATCGGCGTTCCACCCGCTTTCAGAAGCTCTGAAGTTATTCCGTCCTCGCCCCGCGCCTTGTTGTTTTTAAGTTGCTTCAGGGTCATCTCAATCTCACACAGGCTAATGTCCGGGATATCATCGCTAAAGTGTCGGATCAACTCGGCTCTCGGGTCTTCGGCCGAGCTAACAGCAGGTTGGGCAACCGAGGTGTAAAGCTGTCCGTAGAACCTCTCGATCTCCCTTAGGCTGCGGGCACGAAACTAGCGATGGCGGAGCGGTGGCGAGGCGATGCGGCGGCGGAGCGGGGCGATGAAGAGTAGTATTTCGCGTGGGCACGAAACATGACGGTCGATCAGTCGCTTATATACCAAGAGCCCGTAGCCGCCAGACCTTCGTTATTTTATAAAAGCTGAAAGTTTGTCTGCGCATGCCTCTAACATAGGCATCACACGATCACCTATTATGAAGTTCCGATCGTGGTTGCTTTGGAAGTTATGAGCTTTAATGTTTCTGGCAAGATGAAAGAACCATCAAAAGTGTCTGAATACCAAGGAAATATTTGTTTGTAGTTGCCTTAATAATATATATAAAATTCGGCTTTTATAATATAACTTCGGCAAAATTACATGTTATTAAATATTACGCTATTTTCAAACTTTAACATAATTTAATTTTGTCAGCGTTGTAGTATAAAAGCTGAATGTTATATATGTTGTTAAAGCAACTATAAAAATATATTTCCTTAGTATTCAGATACTTTTGATGGTTCTTTCATCTTACCAGAAACATTAAAGCTCATAACTTCCAAAGCAACCACGATCGGAACTTCATAATAGCTGATCGTGTGATGCTTATGTCAGAGGCATGCGCCCACAAACTTTCAGCTTTTATAAAATAACGAAGGTCTGGCGGCCACGGGCTCTTGGTCTATTAGTTATGTGGCGGTAGCAATACGCCAACTTAGATTTAGCTTATAAATTAACACGCTTATTATTTGTAATTTTATCATTATTTAAACACGCATTTCATTTTAAGATATGACTGCAGATGTTAGACCATAAAACATCTGCGAGTCGTTTTATTACAGTAAGAATTTTTGTGTACCTTATTGTATAATATTAGTTAAAAAGATGCTGTGCTAAATTATTGTTTCCTAATTGTAATGGCCCGTTCATACCGAGGCAATAAAACTGTATTATTATAGTTAAGTTCTTTAGTGGCGGCAATCCTTTGCAACAAATTTATGTTTTTTAGACAATAGTACACATGTTTTGTAAACCTTTCGGTTTGGACAATAGCCCAGATGTTTGGGCCGACCTTAATTTTTAGTTGAAAGGATAGACCCTATTTTATGGCTTAAATATATTTTCTGGAAGATTTATCCCCACCGATCCTCATTCGGGTAGTCCTATAAAAGGGTCGGTTTATTTGGATGAAAGAAGACAGTCTGCCATCTCTCGTCACGAGCACATCTCGCTCCGAGTCGCATAATTATAATTATACTCCGTCTGTGAATGTATTCAGTGTTAATTTACAAAATATACAATAGTTAGTTCCTGGAAGTGAGTGCTTATTCTAATACCTACACTTATAACCACCAAAGTGGTGACCCCGAATCAAAAAGAGTGATTTGAGTGTAGTGTATTAAAGTTAAATTGTAGTACGCGACTTTTCCGTGGAAGAGACATTGTTTTTGAATAACACATCAGAAAAAGTGAGCAGTATAATGAACACCGGACGCGTTAGCGAACAATCTGCTCCGGAGGTTGCGTCGTGTTCTCCATTTATACCAGAGTGCAAATCGAATGACTTAGAAGTTTGGTTCGCCATAGCAGAAGCTGCGTTTGCTGCCGCCCGCATCAACTCGGAGAAATCAAAATACGCACTGATAATACAGAAGATACCAACTAGCATCATAGACACAATGCGTGATGTCATCTTAAGCCCGCCCGATGACGCTCCGTATACAACGTTCAAGGCGATTTTGATAAAGCGTTGTGGTACATCGGAAAGTCAGCGAACACGTCAGCTGCTGGAACGCGAGGAACTTGGAGATGATAAGCCGTCACAGTTTCTTCGACGTCTACGAAACCTAGCTGGTGAGAATATGTCGGAATCTACTGTCCGTACACTTTGGCAAGGACGATTGCCAACGGTCTTACAGCCCATCCTAGCAACTGTTAAGGACCAACCGTTGGAGAAAGCTGCGGAAGTTGCAGATGCAGCTTTAGAATACTTGCCAATGCGTTCAGCTATTGCAGAGGCCGGAATTCGTCCTACTTCCACCAAACAAGAGGAATCGGTATCGGAAGACATGAAAAAGATGTACGTCAGTTTAAAGGACGAGATTGCTTTGCTACGTCGAGAAATCAACGATCCCACTTCACGTGTGCGAGTGCGAGATAGAAACAGATCACGATCTCGCTCACGTTCCAGAAGCCGTGGTCCACGTCCACGTGATTTGTGTTGGTATCACTGGCGGTTTGATACGAAGGCAACAAAATGTGTTTCACCATGCAGCAAGGCTACGGGAAACGCTCCGGGCAGTCGTTAATGACGGCAAACGACCCCTGCCCTAAGAAATCACGCCGTTTATTCGTCTGTGATCGAGCCAGCAAAATCCAATTCCTCGTGGACACCGGAGCTGACATCTGCGTGTTTCCTCGTCATCGTATCCAAGGCCCGCATAAAAAGTCCAACTACGAGCTTTCTGCGGCCAACGGGACAGTGATCGCTACATATGGAATTGCTAATTTAATGTTGGACCTTGGCCTAAGACGAGATTTTACTTGGAGGTTCATAATAGCCGATGTCTCCAAGCCAATCTTAGGTGCTGATTTTTTGGCATATTATGGACTCCTACCAGATCTGCAACGTAGACGTTTGATAGACTCCTCCACCCTGCTTACCTACAAAGCGGAGATAACAGAGTGTCAGGAACCAAGCATCAAAGTCATTAATGGCTCATCACCATACCATGAGCTTCTGCAGGAGTTCCCAGATATTATTCGTCCGGATGGCGCACCTAAAACAGTAAGCCACAGCACAAACCACCACATCATTACGACTCCAGGCCCACAAACCCCGTCGTCTTGCTCCAGACAAGTTGGCCGCCGCTAAAAGAGAATTCGAGGCGTTGTTGCGACTAGGATTGTGTCGACCATCAAAAAGTTCATGGGCTTCTCCACTACACATGGTTCCCAAGAAAGGAGATGAGTGGAGACCATGTGGAGACTATCGGGCACTCAATAGTCGGACAGAACCCGATAAATACCCAGTACGTCACATCCAGGATTTTGCACAAGGACTGCACGGGAAGAACATTTTCTCCACTCTTGACTTAGTAAGAGCATTCCATCAAATACCAGTCGCAGAGGAAGACATACCTAAGACAGCCATCATTACTCCATTCGGACTCTTCGAGTTTATGTACATGACTTTTGGATTACGTAACGCAGCCCAAAACCTTTCAGCGCTTCATGGACGAAGTGCTACTGGGATTGGACTTTTGTTACGTGTACATTGATGATATTTTAATTGCATCATCATCACATGAAGGGCACCTTAAGCATTTGAAAATTGTTTTTAATCGTCTTAAGAAATATGGCGTCGTCATCAACCCCAGCAAGTGCATCTTTGGTCAAAAAGAAGTTCGTTTCCTGGGATATATGGTAACTGCAACTGGTACTCGACCATTTCCAGACAGAGTTGTCGATATACAACGGTTTAAATTACCAGACACAGTCAAAAAGCTACGTGGATTTCTCGGTATGATCAATTTCTACCGTAGGTTCATACCAGGTGCAGCCGCAACTCAAGCACCGCTTAACGACCTACTCCAGGGGAACCTTAAAGGAAATGCTCCTGTGCCCTGGAAACCAGCTACTACAAAGGCTTTCGACGCGTGCAAGGAGAGTCTCGCGGAGGCTACCTTGCTTGCTCATCCTAAACCCGACGCACAGTTAGCATTAATGTGTGATGCATCGGACTACGCCGTCGGCGCAGCGCTGCAGCAGTTTGTGGATAATCATTGGCAACCACTGGGCTTCTTCTCGAAGAAATTGAGCCCCACCGAGCAGAAATATGCAGCTTATGACCGCGAACTCCTAGCTATATATCTTGCTGTTAAACACTTCAGACACATGATAGAAGCGAAAAAGTTCACTATTTATACTGATCATAAGCCCATTACCTTCGCATTTCGGAAGAAATCAGACCAATGCTCACCACGCCAATTCCGACACTTAGATTTCATCAGCCAGTTTTCAACGGATATTCGTCACATTGCTGGAAAAGATAACCCTGTCGCTGATGCATCGTCTCGCGTAGAAGAGCTCGAAACAACTCTAGACTTCAAGGCACTCGCTGACTCACAGGCGGACGACGAAGACTTTCGAAAATTGCTAAAAGAAAATACGTCTTTGCAATTGAAACGTATACTGATTCCAGGCACGGACATCCCCGTAACCTGTGACTTATCAACACAAACTGTTCGACCATTCATCACCACGCCGTTTAGGAGAATTGCATTCAACACCGTCCATCGACTTTCGCATCCCGGAATCAATGCTACGGTCAAACTTATGACCCAGCGTTATATTTGGCCGTCAATAAACTCCGATTGCAGAAAATGGGCTCGCAGCTGCATCGATTGTCAACGTGCGAAGATCTCCAGACATGTATCTGCCCCTGTTGGATCATTTGCTCCACCGACATCCAGATTTGAGCATATCCATATAGACATAATCGTAATGTCTATATCTTAAGGTTACAGGTACTGTCTCACAATGATAGATCGTTTTACTCGTTGGCCAGAAGCAGTACCACTCCAAGACCAGGAAGCAACAACGGTGGCTAAAGCGTTCTACAACCATTGGATCTCACGCTTTGGCACACCATTAAGGATCACATCCGACCGTGGTAGACAGTTTGAGTCGCACCTATTCAAGCACCTCAATCAATTGTCAGGCACGACACATTTCAAGACTACGGCTTATCATCCGGCGTCCAACGGTATGATGGAACGTTTTCATCGTCAGCTGAAGGCGGCTATAAAATGTCATCAGGATACACGGTGGACTGAAATTCTTCCTACCGTGCTGCTGGGTATCCGAGCTGCTTGGAAGGAAGATTTAGAGGCTACTGTCGCCGAGATGGTATATGGTCAGCCACTGCGGATTCCAGGAGAGTTTTTGGTGCAACAGACGACAATCACCGACAGTAACAGGGCAACGGACTTTGTGAAACAGCTACGGCAACACTTCCAAGAGCTGCGACCGACTTCAGTATCTCGGCATGGCGAGAAAAGAATGTTCATTTTTAAAGACCTCAGCACCACTGACCAAGTCTTCGTGCGCCGCGAGGGTCCAAAAGTGCCCCTGCAGAGTCCTTACGAGGGCCCTTTCAAGGTTGTCATGCGAGGGGAGAAGACGTTTGTTGTTAATGTCCGCGGTCGTGACGTTACAATTTCCATTGACCGTCTTAAAACAGCCTATGTGTTAGCTGACCCTGAAAACACTTCAGGTGACGTAGAACATCAAGCACCAAGGCAACGGACAACTCAAAACACTGAAGATGTACATCGTGAAACAGATGCACACCAGCGAACAAGGTCTGGAAGGCGCGTCCGCTTCCCGGACTATTTCCAAAGTGGATTTTCGTGAACTGTCATTCACTGGTAGGGGGGTGCTGTGGCGGTAGCAATACGCCAACTTAGATTTAGCTTATAAATTAACACGCTTATTATTTGTAATTTTAACATTATTTAAACACGCATTTCATTTTAAGATATGACTGCAGATGTTAGACCATAAAACATCTGCGAGTCGTTTTATTACAGTAAGAATTTTTGTGTACCTTATTGTATAATATTAGTTAAAAAGATGCTGTGCTAAATTATTGTTTCCTAATTGTAATGGCCCGTTCATACCGGGGCAATAAAACTGTATTATTATAGTTAAGTTCTTTAGTGGCGGCAATCCTTTGCAACAAATTTATGTTTTTTAGACAATAGTACACATGTTTTGTAAACCTTTCGGTTTGGACAATAGCCCAGATGTTTGTGCCGACCTTAATTTTTAGTTGAAAGGATAGACCCTATTTTATGGCTTAAATATATTTTCTGGAAGATTTATCCCCACCGATCCTCATTCGGGTAGTCCTATAAAAGGGTCGGTTTATTTGGATGAAAGAAGATAGTCTGCCATCTCTCGTCACGAGCACATCTCGCTCCGGGTCGCATAATTATAATTATACTCCGTCTGTGAATGTATTAAGTGTTAATTTACAAAATATACAATAGTTAGTTCCTGGAAGTGAGTGCTTATTCTAATACCTACACTTATAACCACCAAAGTTATGACAGGGAAATATAGATCAAGTCGGCATTGCTGCAGATACTACACATCATATATTTGTTACATTTCTATCTACTGTTTCAGAATAATGTAAAATAAAATATAAAAACAAAATATGATAATGTATGTTTAACTACTTATAAATTTTTAATTATTTCTAAGGTTACAATATTAGATAGATTTTAAAAACAACAGTACCTATAATTGATGTATTCTACTAGAATATCTGCATCAGTCCATATACGTCCCACTGCAGGGTACGGGCTGTTGGACAGTACGATTGAGAGTGGTTAAGTATATTCCACCACGCTATTAGATTATACTTTTGTTTAAAAAATATGGTTAATTTTAACATATATTTACAATTCCCAATGTATGTAAATAAACGAAAACTTCGATTTTTACCTATTTGTCCGTAACATTAATCTTATTCGTCGCACCCGCGCCGCTGTCGCCCTCCTGCCGCCTGTGCAACGCTCGATCGCCCCGCCCCGCTGTCGCGCGTTTCGTGCGCATCACCTATACTTTCCATGCTTTTGAATGCATCGCCGCCGCTCCGCCGCCGCATCGCCTCGCCACCGCTCCGCCATCGCTAGTTTCGTGCCCGCAGCCTTAATACCTCTGCCCGCGTCGATACCACGCGGCCGTCTTCCGTCTTCAGCCTAGACAACTGGCTTTGCCTAATAGACAAGTCTCTTGCAAATACTTTGGAGCCTCCGTTCCGCTCAATTGTCTCCTTAATGCTCACAGTATTGTGAGCACGGACACCGTGTCGCAAGGACTTCCAGATCTGTCTATTGAGCCGCCGATATGCTTCGGCGTCAGCGGAAGACTGCAGCGCTAAAGATCGACGTTCGGCCATGAGGTCAAGAGTGTGGATCGAGAGTTTTTGTGGTCTATCTCTACGGCGAAGTTTAAAATACTTAGATCCCACCTTATGGACAGCTTCTACCAAACGGCTGTTTAGCTCGTCCACTGCAAGGTTTTCTTCTAGACAATCAAAGCGATTTGTCAGCTCGAGTTGAAAGCTCTCGGGGTTTTGGATATGTGCGCGAGTAGGTCCAAGCGTAGATTTCATCAAGCGACGCCGTTCCGATTGGACATTGATATTCAGTGTGCCCCTAACCATTCGGTGATCACTGCCGGTTTTCACCCTGTTGATCACAGAGACATCTCTGAATATCGTCTATTCGTCGTCAAGATGAAATATATCTCGTTTCTCGTAGAACCATCAGGACTCAGCCAGGTCCATTTCCTGTGAGGCGGCTCATTTCACTCAATCTCAATTACTGGTCGTAGGTTTCTCATATGTGAGAAGTTGCCTGGGTAGGTACCACCGCAATGTCTATTTCTCCCGCGACACAGCAGTGTAAATGCACTGATTTGTTTCGGATTGAAGGAAATTGTAGCCAGAGTAACTACTGGACATATTGAGACTTAACATCTTATGTCTCAGGATGGCGAGCGCAGTGAAATGCATTGCTTTGTAATTCAAAGCGTTGTTTGGATTTGCTACTGTTCATGAGCGGTCGTATCGTTTACCATCAGGCGAACAGCATGCTCGTCTCGCAATTCATTGCAATAAAAAAAAAGCCTTATGAGAAGCGAACGTTCTGAACTACATCAGAGCTGGAGACTGGCCGTCATCTAGTCCTGATCATAATCCACTAGATTATGATTTATTATCAGTTTTACACAGTAAAGCTTGCTCTAATACCCACCATAATTTGGAGTCCCTAAAACAATTTATACGATTGGAAGTGAAAAAATTCCCATAAAAAGAATACGTGCTGTTATTATTGACCTCAACGTTAAAGGACTATTACAGCCAGTGGAGAACACTTCGAATAAGCTTTATATATTTTTCATGGTGTTATATTAATGTATGAAACTAACACAATGTAATGGTAATAAATGTTATCTATACATATAAATAAAATTGAAGTGTCTGTTTTAAGAGTGAAAATAAAAAAAAAATTCCTACTACGTATCGTTATATACACGATACCTACTCCGAAAATGATCATTAAATATTTTTTTGTCTGTCTGTCTTTCTGTTCCGGCTAATCTCTGAAATGGCTGGACCGATTTTGACGGGACTTTTTTTGTCAGGTAGCTGACATAACAACTTAGGCTACATTTATTTTAGAAAAAATCTTTTATTTTAGAAAAATAAAGTAGTACTGTCCAGTACCGCGCGCAGCTCACGCGCATGCCACCACTGGACCGTTACGTCGGGCGCCTCCCACCAACGAATCAATATCACATTTACAAAATATTGTATACTAGCGGCCCGACCCAGCTTCGCCTGGGTGCATATATTTCTTGATTCCACTCCACACCAAATACATGTTGTTTTTCGTATAAACTCTTGTATACCTAAACTTGACGTAGCTATCCTACTGTCTGGCACAATCCCGTCTCATCCGCCTGTTCAGTCTCTTCCCAATCCGTCCCATCCCTTCTCTTTATTATCCATCCCGTTTTATAACGTGCATTTACATTTCGTCCTAACAAATCTGTCATCTATCCCAGCCCTCTTCCGTACCTTCCATTCTATTTTACTTTATGTCCCTTCTCTCCATATACATCCATATACATATACATATAAAGATTGCCTTATGAATTTTTGACATTAAAAACTTTTGCGTTTTTTATTGTCCATCCAATATTCCTTCCCTTTTTTCAGCACCAAAATGCTGTTTTTCCAAAAAATATTGCAAGCCATTACTTTTTGTTAGTAATAAAGAGTTGAAATATAAAATTTCATAGACATAACTTCAGTGGTTTCGATTTTCTTAGACATAACATTTCAACCCTTTTTTACCCCCTTTAGGTATAACATAACCTATCTCACTCCGATACGATGTACATTTCTCTCAGTGAATTATAGCAAAGGAATGGCCACTGTAAAAATTCGTGATAAAAATGGCATTCGATCTTGAAAAGGAGTAAGTATAACTTCTTATGCTGCATTTACACGCTTGGCCAACCTTAGCCAGCCTCGACCAACGGCAGCGTGGTAAACGGAGTGTTTGGCTCGGCTGGCATTATGTTTTTCATAGTTAATAGCTTGGAATTGGTAGACGTTGGCCCAGCCTCAGCCAACATGTAAAATATCTACCATTACGTGTGAACATTATTTATTTCATTGTCCTATATTAATGTAGCTTGATATATTCTCCTTAGTTTATACAAAATAAATTTCTGAACGCATGCATAAACAATTACAATCAAATAAAATGTCAATCCATTTTCACTACTGTCTATATTTTACATCTTTAAAATCTAAAATACGCCATTAATCGAATATTGTGTTGTCGATTCGACACCTTTATTTAAATACGTTCTTTAATTTGAGGGAAGAGTTTACCATATCGACAGGGTGAAAATTAAATGTTTGACAGTTACAAGCCCATGAACATTTTGTATGGGAAAATCACGCACACTGTTTTGATAGATATGATTGAATTTGAACTTTGTTTAGCGGTAATAAAGTGCAAATTGACTCTTTGACGTTAGGAACATACCTACATTGTTTAAACAACAGTGAGTGCTTGTAATTTAATATGAACTTTATACAATAGCAATAAAGCTCAAATTGACTTTACGTTTTAGTTAGAAAACGTTTGTATGGGAAAAAGAAAAGGGCTGTTTTTAGGGTTTTTCCGGCAATTATTCGATTTTTCTCGCCGTAAGAACCATCCTTGGACTTCCACAAACATTTTAAAAGAAGAATTATCGAAATCGGTTCAGCCGTTCATACGTGATGCCGTGACAACGCGAAACGGGTTTCATTTTTATATATATAGATAAAGAAATTTTTCTATAAAGCTAATACCACGGTGGTTAAACTTAGAACAAACAACGACGAATTATAATCATCGTTTTTACTAACTTAACACCAGAGGGCGAAAAAATCGTTGGTTTGTACGGGTTTCTCCATTTTACGTAGATTGTATTTTACGCGGATATTATAGGCCCTAAATTACTTTTAACAGCATTGATTAGCTTATTTGTGATGAGTTAATTTTAAAACAATTATTAAATTTATTAAAATGCATACACATGCGGAAATGAGAATTGTTATGTTCACATTTCTATACAGAATAATTTATTTCAAATAGACAAAATTCAAATCGATTCTGTTAGATCTTATTCAGGTCCAAACCTCCCTAAATCTTTTCTTTTCGTATATAAAAGTAATGAAAGTAAGTACCACAGAACAAAGAGGTCCAAAGAAAGAGCCTGAAAATTACTCATATACTTATCCTGTTTTTTCCAATGGGCCAAATCATGGGAGAGAATGAGACAAATAGTATGTGCTAAGGACGGCTCATGTTCACTCATGAAACGTCAAATTGCTATGTTGGGTATGATTACGCAGCCGAATTAAAAAGTGAATTTATGTCAAATTTACAAACCGGCAACGCGCCAACACAATTTAGTTACGTTATACTTTCGTGCGCGCTTGACATAGTCGTCTCCCGATTTTTTTAAATATTTTGTGTTATTTTAATAATTAAACAGTGCCTGTGTACTTTATAATCAAGCCAAGCGAAATACCAATGTCTTGCATTATTGCAGGATGCAGATCGCGTTCTTCGCGCACTCCAAAACAAGCTGAAATCATCAGCTTCCATTTGTGAGTAGACAATAAACAAATAATATTTGCTAAAAACTTATACAGGGTTGCAAAATATCTAATTAAACTTAAACTTTATTATGTTGGTGTCATATTCTAATAACCCGCAGGCCATTCGATTCAGTAATTTTTAAATATTGTTCATTTTTACCAATTTGGTAGTCATGTTCAATAGTGATGTGGTGCACATTTTATCGATAATATAAATAATGTATATTTTAGTTTACTAGCCATGTTACATAAGTTGGCTTGTACTTTAAATACTTACCTGGTAGTGTAGTTGTAAAAAGCGCTCGGCCACTGCGCGAGACCTGTGGTCTAAAATGCCATATGATATAATCTTAGTGTATCATATTATAATTATTTTTCAATGCAGATTCCCTACAAATGAAGCTATGAAGCAAAAGTGGATTGATGCTGTCGCACGAACAGATTTAGAATTGAAAAAACAGCACCGTATTTGCTCAAAACATTTCACCAGTGATTGTTTTATTAATAAAAATCATAAATGGCGTAGACTAAAATATAATGCTGTCCCGTCATTAAATCTCCATTCAGAAATGGTAAAATTATATTATGTATTTCATACGTTGGATTACTTAAAATAAATGCACATATCATAATTATATTACACGTATAATTGATTAGTTTTGTCGTTACCTGTTTGGGCGCCTGTAACGCATCAGTGTGGAGGATAATTAATCTTCTTGGTGCACTATTTCTGCTGGCGTTCCTCAGGGCGGCGTGCTATACCCACAATATTTATAAACTCCATCACAGATAATTTTCGCTCTTTCTACCACCTTTATGCAGATGATCTCCAAATATATTCCCAAGCACACAGCGACACAGTAAAAAAAGGCGTTGTTTTCGACACATCTCTTTCTTGGGGTCCAAAACGTTCTGGCCACGGGCATTTGGTATATGTTAGATGTTAGAGACTCGGTTGTAATATTCAATTCTGTTTCAGGATGTTATTCCGACGACATCAACTAGCTTCGATCCAGTACCGTCATCCAATTCAATCAGTGTGCTGTCAGTTCAACAAATTGATTTGACGAATCGGGTTTCACAATTAGAAAAAGATAATGAAAGGCTTAAAAAACTCGCAAGGCAACGTTTGTTAAAGGTAAATTCTTTACGACAAAAAACTAAACGTCTGCAAAAAAGTAATACTAATTTGAATACACGTTTAATAAATTTACTAAAAAATGAGAAAATTGAAACAGAAAATTTGATGTTATTGGAATCTGTTAAGAATAATTCTGTAATAAAGGGGTATTTATCAAAACTAATGGGTGACAATACACGCAAATTCAGCATAGAGCTTAAGAAATTTGCAGTCACGTTAAATTATATTTCGCCCCGTGCCTATACTTTCTTACGCGGCGAATTTATGAACGTTCTACCTCACCCAAAAACTATTGGAAAATGGTATCAGGCTATCGACTGTAATCCAGGATTTACACTCGAAGCCTTTGCCGCAATCAAGGAACGATTAAAAATGAAAAGTGGGAAACCTTTATATTGTGCATTGTCATTAGATGAAATGGCTCTGCGCAAGTTGGTTGAGTGGGACGGAACTAACTATTTCGGATTTGTTAATATCGGCTGTGATCTTAATTCCCATGATATTCCATTAGCAAAAGAGGCCTTAGTGTTTATTGTAACAGCCGTTAACGACACATGGAAAATACCTGTTGGATACTTTCTTATCAACTCAATTACCGCCCAACAAAAAGCAATGCTCGTACAGCAATGTCTATCGTTATTATCTAAAACCGGGGCAGATGTTATAACTCTTACTTTTGACGGGGCTGCTACCAATAAAGCTATGTCAACTCATCTAGGATGTAATTCATTAGATTATTCTTTTACTCATAATTATCATAAAATATGTCTCTGGCCTGATCCATGTCATAACATAAAGTTAGTAAGAAACACATTTGGTGATAAAAAAAACTTTATAGATCATCAAGGCAATCACATATCTTGGTTTTATGTTGAACTTTTACATCAAATTCAAAACAATGAAGGATTACATTTAGGAACTAAAATAAAAAAAGACCACATTGAATACGTGAAACAGAAAATGAAGGTACGGTTAGCGACACAACTTCTAAGTTCCAGTGTTGCAGATGCATTAGAATTTTGTAAAGATATTGGGATCCCTGAATTTTCGGAATGTTATGGTACTATTCAATTTATTAAAATATTCAATAATTTATTCGACATAATGAATAGCAGAAATGTGAGAGCCAAAGGATGGAAACGAGCACTGGACAAATTTAACATGCAGGAAACGCAGATATTTTTTGAAACCGCTGAAACATACATCAAAAATTTAAAATTTCCTGACGGCACTTTTGTTATCAAATCAAACAGATCGACTGGGTTTCGTGGTTTCATTATCTGCATGAAATCACTTAAGTCATTATACGATAAATTGATTGCACAGGAAAACAGTACTTTAAATTACATATGTACTTACAAATTTAGTCAAGACCACATTGAACTATTTTTCGGAGCTATCAGAGCGAAATGTGGTTTTAATAATAACCCATCAGCTCGTATATTTCGCGCGGCTTATAAAAGATTGTTAGTGCATGCCCAATTGAAAGATGGTTCAACCGGTAATTGTTTACCTTTAGAAACAATTAATATTCTTAATGTCTCTGCAATAAATTCAACAACTGGAAACAGCAGACTCGTCGAAAATCCTGACGATATCATGATGAACCTGGATTCAGACGATCATGACTATATATTCCCAACCATGACCGAGTACGCTCATCATGTTGTTGAATACATAGCAGGTTTTGTTGTACGAAAAATTAAAAAACGATTACATTGTGAAACATGTATACTGAGTTTAGAAAGTACAGCAAATAAAAACAAATTTTCATTGCTTACTCACAAAAATAGGGGAGGTTTAATTCAACCTTCTGAAGGAGTATCTAAAGTATGTTCAGCAGCTGAAAAAATATTGCGGGAATACCAAAATTACGTAGGGTCAAAATGCATTGGACAACCAAAAAATGTTCTAAAGATGATAAATAAACTTTCAGGAATTTTGCTACCTTCCCCAATTTTTAGTAACTTAATCGAACATTCTTTAGACAATTATTTTTTAGATGACCACAGAAATTTATTAATAAAATTGATAGCAAAAGAATTTTTAAAAATACGCATTCATTACATAACAAAAAATATTTCCGCTCCTGCAGAAAAAGTCAGGACATTTCTTAACAAAACCATAATTTTTAAGGGACAGTAATATTTTTTTAGATAGTGTATTCGACTGATTTTCGTAAATGGTTTCAAACAAAATATTACACACCTAGCCCCAAACCCCCCCCCCCCCCAACTTCATCTGCGTACATAATATGTTAAATGTAGACATAAATTACAACCTTATACTTAACCTCTATTATTTGCATTGCGGTGGTACCTACCCAAGTGGCCTCTCACATGTGAAGGACCTACCACCAGTATATAGTCACAATTTGTTTAGTTTTGTGCAATCTTTGCTTTTGTTATTTATGTATAATGCATTTCAAATAAGAATTGGAATGACCTAGCGCCATATTGTTTCATAATAGATGTTAAATCACACAATTTAGGCAGGGTGAGCAAAACAAGACTTCTTAAAATAATATTTTTGTTGAATAAAAATAATATTTTTAATATTTGATATTTCATAAAAAAAATAATGAATGAATTATGTCGTCTTATAGTTACTTTCTGGCGAATTATTACCCACGGAGTAAAAAAATATATTAAAAAGTTGTTTTTTTTTTAACTAATTATAACTAAACAATTTTGTTTATTTGTTTGTTTCAAAAGATTGAGCTAATTTATGTTTAGGAAAACGACTATGTGCAAAAAAAATATATGCGTAAATATTTTTTTGGTGCTAACCATACTTTTCATGTGATATTTAACAGTTAATTAGCATTATACCTATTTAATTTTACTTTATTTATGCTTAGAAGTGATATTTTTTGTTGTTGTTTAACATTATTTTTTGTTGTTGTTGTTGATTTTTTTATTTGTATAATCGTAGTAGTAAATATAGCATCACCCAATCAGAACATGTCAATTTATAGGTTGACAAAAAAGTGTAAAAACGGAGCAAACCCTTTATTTTGTCTGGCAGCACTATCATATATGTCACATTTGTAAATTTTGATTTTATTTCTCATTGAAATTTTCGCTTTTACTCGAAGTTTTTCCATTAAGAACGTTTTTTAATTCTTTCTATTTCTAATAATTATTGTTTAATTTATACTAATGATCAAAATTTGAATACCAACTGCCAAGGGATGCCGTATAAAAGGCTCAGTGGCCTCTCCATTATGTTTCTAATTTTTTTGCTAAGATATAAAATATTTTCAAAGAATAAATATAAGTCGTTTTAAATATTTCAATTATTTGTTTATCATACAAAGGTATTTCTCAGAAATGCCTTTGTAACCATGAAACCATGCGCCCCACAGGACGTTTGCTGGCAGTTATTTTGTAGTACTGTTATCGGATATACTTGTTAAGTATATCTGGGCGAATAAATGCGATTTTCTTTATAAATTTAAATTCTATTTTTTCTGGCCTTATTGTATTCGTTATTATGAGTCGCTGTGATCATCTTATTAATAATATAATGTAATACCTTGTTATATGTCAGTAAAATATTAAACACAAATAGAAAAATATTGAATATGTTTTAATTTTTTTCGTTAAGATTGTAGGAAGTTACTGGATTTAGATCACTTCCAATAGTTCAATGTTGAGAGCCTTGGGGGAGGCCTATGTTTAGCAGTGGACTTTCTATGGCCGAAGAGAGGGAAAGAGAGAGACATAATAATATCCCAAATCAGCATAAAAGTAGGCCGTATAGTTTTACCAATCCAATAGACTGCATATTATATTCTTTATTTATCTTTCAATACTTTTTTTTATCATCCTCATAATTTTAAAAATAACATTAATTTTCATACATTTCCTTAACGACCTAATCGCATTTGTTTAACGTGATTAGCTTTTCTCATTTGCCTGGACGACTCTTTTCTCTGCATTAATTTATTAGTGGAAACTACTGGATTCTGTACAACATTTATATGTAATCTATATGTTTACTTTACTGTTTGTTTTCCAAATAATAATAAATAAACAAATTAATTAATTGTTTCAAAACATTCCTTCTAGCTACCCAACAACCCACACTAGGCCAGCGTGGTGGACTATATGACCTAACCATTCTCAATCGTATTCTCGATTGTAGAGTAGGCCCGTGCCCTGCAGTGGGACGTATATGGGCTAATACAGAATACAGAATTCCTTCTAGACACTACCTTCCTTTCCCCAAATTTATGATCAGGAGATGGTTCTCCATACATTTATACACTTGATTTAATAGCATATCGAGAACTCGCATTTTTTTGTCAATTTTACAATTTTCGTCAGAAGTACCCACTAACATGTGAAATGGTACCCTACATAATGAATAGCGAAATGACAGAAATCCGTTATTAAATATTAAGTGTCAATAAAGAAGTTCCCACCTTACTCTTCACAAATTTCGATTTCATCATGTTCCTTGCAAAAATTGACTCTATAGAGGCTTTGCGTACTAGCAGAGTAACGCAATCAAACATGTATTGTTTTTTCTACATTTACATGATTCATGTATGAATATCTACCGATGTGTTTTATATCAAATTAAAGTTTATTTTATCATGCCTACGAATTTGCTATAAATAAAGTTTATCTATCGATATCGATAACTATCAGACGAGATCACAGCACAATTATTTCTTGTTGTCAAAATTAGAGTGTACGTTGAAATGTCATTATCGTTTCTTCTATGGACCTCATTGTTCTGTGGTAAGTACTGGATTGTTTTTCATACTTAACGCCAGAGGGCGCCTTGAATTGATTGAGTGACGTCTCTATCTTAGTATGTAAAATGTACTCTGTGGCTAGTACAAAAAACTGAAAATAAATGTGTTACGGGAGTTTACCGCCGCTCGTTAAGAGATGGCGCCACCGTAGAATTAGATCGCGGTATGGTTTCGTTACAAAGGTTGATAATTAAAAATTCGCGGGCACAGCTAGCGTACAATAAAAACTTGATTTTCTTTGCAACAATAGTTATGCAAATTTTATATACAAAGGTATAAGCCGGGGGTGATACAAGGCCTAATATTATATTTAGAGCAGCTGTACAATTTCTAATGTGTTCAGCTACTGCTGCACTAAAAATATGATTATTATTATTTGGATTATTCAAGCTCTCTAGCTTATATTATATTAGTAAGTTGTATTCGTTCATACAATTCAATGTTCTCATTTTAACTCTTCTAGAATTTCTGTTACTTGCTGTACCTATTGGTACTTGATCTTATTAGATCTGCTATTTGTTTTGATAAATAATATTTTAACAATATATAAGCCATCGCATTTCGAAGACTTGAGTAATTTCTAATACCCCGATATTTAAGTCGAAGCTGAGCATGAATGTGATTTAATTCGTATTTTTTTTTACAGACCTCAGACCTCTCAGTATGCTCATAGGCCTTGTTGAAGCACACTATGAAGGATTTAAATTACTTCAATACGGATAGGATTACCTACTTAATTTTGTATGGGGCAAATGAATTTATCAATATCAGTTGCATCGTGAATGGTTTGACTATTTTGTTTGTCATTATTTTCCTTAGTGTCACAAATCCAAACTGAAAGATACCAAGAAATCACACTGGTCATCGCTTAAATCATGTAAGATTGCGAATTTAATTATAATTAGGAAAGTTTTGGTAATACCTACATAACATTTAAATTTTCTAAATAATTTAGATTCATTGAAAAAATAATCTGATGACGCTGATTAATAAAAAATAATATTTTTAAAATGATGGCACAATTCGGCCCTATTAGTCAAAGGAAGCCGCCGGTCATAGTGTACTTTGTCGGATCCAACGCGGCTCGATTATTCTTCCTTTGAGGTCGCCGCCGCCGTTTGTGAGTGCGTGCCGCAAGGCGGCAATTTCTTTGTCGGTAACTTTTACCATTTTGCAAAAGAAGCCCGACATCTTGAGGTGTGTTCACACTACACACTTGTAATAACTTAATTGGATTAAGTACTCCGATATAAACGTTACGTTAAAAAAAAAGATCTTATTGGACTGATACTGATACTTGCTCAAGAGCTTATAATATTCTATGTATTTTGAAAATAATGTTACTTTAAAGTGATAAAATTTCTTCTAAATTCTTATACCTAGAGAAATGTCGTCTACCATTATAGCATAGAATTTGCATATGAGACTTATTTGAGATAAAATTAGTGAAATCAATAAACAATAAGTACTAATTTACTGCACTGGAGACCCCGTGCCCTGCAGTGGCACGTATATGGGCTGATACAGTAGTAATACTAATTGTTCAGATGAATTATTATGAACTCAAATAGGAAGGCTTTGTATCTAATGTGAACAGGCCTTTATCTTTCAAGAATCAAAATAGTAATTTATTTTTTATTAGTTGAATTCGGATTGCGATCTCGTGTGCATGTATTAGTCGTGTGCATATTATTGTAAATTCGTTTTTATTTTTTTTTATAATGGCCTGGCATAGTGGCAGCATTGCACCTGATGGAAAGTGCCAATGCCGCCCAGGCAGAGTATCCATTGGCATCGGACGGCAGTCCCATGCCAATGGAAACAATTATGCCGGCCTGCTTAGGTGCCTCTTCACACCACGACGGAAGGACCCAGGATTGTAGGAAGGAGGGAACACGTGCGCCGGCAAACAATTCCACAGCCTGACGGTGCGGCACAGAAACGAATTTGAGAACCGTTTGGTTCGCACCGGGATGGTGTAGACCGTCAAGCTATGGCTTCGCAAGCCAGCACGCGTGGTTCTGGTTAGGAATGGAGAGGAGGGGAGCAAGTTGAACAATTCCTCAGAGCACTCACCGTGATACAGGCGGTAGAACACGTTTAGAGAGGCGACATCTCTCCGGAGTTGTAGCGACTCCAAGTTGCTCGTAACGTCTGCATCATTCACAATGCGGATGGCCCGCCGCTGCAATCCATCCAAGGCATCGAGCAGGTACTGGGCGGATCCATCCCAAAGGTGCGAGCAGTACTCCATACCCGGCCGGACCTGCGCTTTATATAAGCGGCAAAGCTGACCGGGCGTGAAAAACCGACGCACCCTGTTCAGGACTCCAACCCTGCGTGATGTGGCAGATATTACGCCCTCGATGTGATTCCTTGGATCGAGATCACAGCGGATATCCGCACCAAGGATACACAGGTCATTCCGCACTGAGAGGGGAGTACCCTGAAGAATGGGGAGGGGAGAGAACGGGGATTTTTTGCACGTGAACGCACACACCTGGGTTTTCTTGGCATTGAACTCAACCATATTCCTGGAACCCCATGTAGAAATGAGATCCAAGGTCCGGTTGAGCTCAATGACAAGATCTTCGCGTCCCTTCACAGTTTCGACACGGCAACCTGGAGGCCCGCAGTGGTATCGCCCATGAACCGTGCTGTCATCTGCATAGCAATGAATGTTGCCAAGCGACAACAAGTCATTGATATGCAGAATAAACAAGGTGGGCGACAGCACCGAGCCCTGAGGAACTCCGGCATTTACCGACATGAGCGCCGAAGCGTATCCGTCTACGACTACACGTATTCTATGCCCATGCAGAAAGCCGGAAATCCACGAACACAGGTTGCCGGGTAGACCGTATGCCGGAAGCTTGGACAGAAGACCACGGTGCCAGACCCTATCAAACACCTTGGCAATGTCGAGGCTCACAGCAAGAGCCTCGCCACGCCGGTCTATCGCCTCACCCCAGCGATGCAGTTATTTTCAGTTATTCATCGTTTTCAGTTATTTTGAGTAAACTTTATTAATTTAACTATGCTTTGAACATTACCCAATTTGATAGCTTTTGATGTAACTTGTGTTATGTGAAATGTAAAAGAAAAAGTGATTTGTGCTACCAAACTGTGACAGTGTTTTCGTGCGGGTTTTGGCGGATCCTGCGCTTCCAGCTTTGCCTATCAAGGTCATTATGGTTTACATTACAAAGTCAGTTAACTATTTTGGTGGTCATTAATGACAACTAACCAGCCCATATGAGTCACCGACGGCCTCCGTGGCGCAGTTGGTAAGAACCGCCTGTGAAATGAGAGACCGCGGGTTCGGTTCCCGCCCCGAGACAAATAATTTCCGTGAACCATAATTATTTTTCTAATACCCGCGACACAAGATTTGTATCTTAGTGTGGGGTTAGTACCCATGTATGTGACTGTTGGCAGTATTAATTTAATATCTTTTTTATGTACCCTGAGCGTGATGTACACAATCGCACGACTTATAAGTAAATAATGAGCTCTGCTTATTTATTGTTGAATGACTACCGTTCAGTTGTAAGGTTCAATCACTTTAGCTTAACATGTTAAGGGGTAGCATGTGTAACGTTAGTTTTTTTTTTCTCGGCATCTTTCTTAATATTCGCTAGCGCCATACAAATCCGTCTTAATTAAGATTCCTTCACCATATACTATAATGTATATTGGCAGGTGCGCCGTTTTCTTGTCCACCCTGTATAGTATTTTATTTTATATAGTGTATATGTGTATGTGTATATTTATATGTATATATACACTTATTTGCAAAAAAAAAAACGGGCGGTTTTGATTTTAATTCTTCTTTAAAAAAATACGGTGCCAAAAATGATTTCAATCATTTGTACATGTTACTGGCCGGTTTTAAAAATGCCGTGGTGTTTCAAACAGTACGTTCTAAATTCAAATTTTCGTTTGATGCTCGTTTTTACAGAAAACCACTTTTTATCCTACATTTTTGGTGTGAAGTTCCAAAAGATATCGGTTTTCATAACTTTTAGTCAATTTTTATGAATTAATTTCATATTCTTAATTGTCAAAGCTTCATTTATTGCTGTTTAGCTGTCTCAATAATGTTAGAGAAAGTGGTAAAAGCTACCAAAATTATTGCGCTGCTCGACGAGGGTTGCAGCCAATGCTTCGTGGCTCAGAGGCTAAGTGTGAGTCGCTCGACGGTTCAAAGGACCTGGCAGCGGTATCAAGACACCGGTTCCGTCGAGAGAAGGCCTGGTTCTGGAAGAAAACCATGTACCCAACCACGGGATGATCGTTTTCTTGTGAGTCGCGCATTGAGAAATCGCAAGTCTTCGTATGTGGACCTTAAGAACAACCTCGAAGAAGTAAGAAATGTGCATATTAGTCTATGGACGGTCAGGAGGAGGCTTCTCGCGGCCAATATACGCAGTCATCGCCCGGCCCGCGGCCCTAAGTTACTCCGTGAGCACAGAGTTGCCAGGCTTAGGTTTGCTCGAAATTGTGAGTCATAGACTCAAGAAGACTGGAATAGGGTATTGTTCTCCGATGAAGCCAGGATATCTCTGTTCGGTGAAGATCGACGTCGGCGAGTGCTACGAAGACGAGGAGAACGCTTTGCAGAGGCTTGTTTTGAAGAAATCACACCTTATGGTGGGGGCTCTGTTATGTTTTGGACAGGAATAAATTCAATGGATCGTACAGAGTTAGTCTTCATTGAAAACGGCTCACTGACTGGACATCGATACATAACGGAAGTTCTAATTCCTCATGCACAACCCGCATTGGCCGCTTTAGGCGAAGACTCAATTTTTATGGACGACAACGCTCGCGCACACCGGTCTGGCGATGTGGAAGCGTATGTGCAAGAGGTCGGCATTCGTCGTTTGGATTGGCCAGCTCGAAGTCCCGACCTCAATAAATAATAATAATAATAATATTTTTTACCATCGTTACAACAAGTCAAAATCTATCATAGGTATAATTGTTTATTTTAGCATTTCTTGGCGACGTAGTTATCCCAGGATAGGGAATATGCATGAGACTGCAACATAAGTAAAAGTATTTTTATTGTAATCGTTATTAATATAGATATATACAGTAAAATTATTTTTTAAATTCATCAACTATAAATTGGTAAGATAAATACAACATGACCTTTCAAATTAGCCGTGCGTTTTGCTTGAAAAAGAAAGTGACGGCAAAGTACACGAACTTATGAAGTTTTAGCTTGTTGGGTGTATCGTTATACATACGTTGGTTTATGAGTTATTTTGTGTTTTCTTTACATTATTAAAACAAATAGATTATTTTTGAAGAAATAGAAATCTATAGCAATTTATCAAAGAAACTGAATCCAAACACTACGTTGCTGATATCGTGTACTCTGACGTCACAGCAAGTTCGCGCCAAATGGTACGAAAATTAAATACTACGGATAGCAGTTTTGACTATTTTTTTGTACTGTTTTGATTGGTATTTTCAAAGACTTATATTTTTTAGTTCTAATTCCTCATGCACAACTCGCATTGGCCGTTTTAGGCGAAGACTCAATTTTTATGGACGACAACGCTCGCGCACACCGGTCTGGCGATGTGGAAGCGTATGTGCAAGAGGTCGGCATTCGTCGTTTGGATTGGCCAGCTCGAAGTCCCGACCTCAATCCTATAGAGCATGTCTGGGACGCTCTGAAACGACGCGTGCGATCAGTACAACCGGCTCCGCAGACCATCAGAGAGCTAAAGAATGTGATTACCGCGGAGTGGGAACGTATTCCGCAAGCAAGTATCCGGGATATCCTCGCTAGCATACCCAGACGAATTCAAGCTGTGATTTCAGCTAGGTCACACTCGACACTAAACATTTATCTGCTTTTACTTTATTAAAGAAAAATATATTCGTACTAACTTATATTTTTGTAGAGCATCAAACGAAGAAATCGCTGGAAGACCTTAGCACTATGCTCGAAGACCTTAATCGAGTCTCCCAACAGGTGAGTCTTAAAATGAACATGGATAAAACGAAGATCATGTCGAATATCCATGTTGTGCCCACCCCCATTGGAGTTGGGGGCTCGACTCTCGAAGTTGTAGACGAATATGTCTATTTAGGACAAGTGGTCCGGTTAGGCAGGTCCAACTTCGAGAGAGAGGTCAATCGGCGAATCCAACTCGGTTGGGCAGCGTTCGGGAAACTTCGCGACGTCTTCTCGTCCAAAATACCTCAGTGCCTAAAATCGAAAGTCTTCGATAGTTAAATAATAAATAAATAAATAACACCCAACAGTCACATACATAGTCCTGACCCCACACTAAGATCGAGTCTTGTGTCGTGAGTATCAGGAACTACGAGAGACTTTTCGGTCTCACAAACACCCAGACCCGGAAGAAATATTTGTGGGCCGCACAAACATTTCTCTCGGTGCGGGGATCGAACCCGCGGCCTCTCGTTTCACAGGCGGCGTCTAACCAACTGCGCCACGGAGGCTGTCGAAGTTGTGTGTTACCAGTGATGACATACGGCACCGAGACGTGGCCTCTCACTGTGGGCATCATTAAAAGGCTCAAAGTCACTCAACGAGCCATGGAGCGGGCTATGCTCGGTGTTTCCCTACGAGATCGAATCAGAAATGAGGAGATCCGTAGGAGAACCAAGGTTACCGACATAGCCCATAGGATTGGCAAGTTGAAGTGGCAGTGGGCCGGGCACATAGCTCGTAGAACCGATGGCCGTTGGGGCCGAAAGGTTCTCGAGTGGAGGCCACGTACAGGCAAGCGAAGTGTCAGACGCCCGCCTACAAGGTGGACGGACGATCTGACTAAGGTCGCAGGAAGTCGCTGGATGCAGGTCGCTTCCAACAGGTCATTGTGGAGATCATTGGGGGAGGTCTATGTTCAGCAGTGGACTTCCTGTGGCTGATATGATGAAAATGATGATGATGGTATTTTTTCCGGTAATGTAATAACATACAGAATAATAAAAAAATCGCATGCATATTCCCTATTACAGAATATAATAGATGGCACAATATTCACGCCCATCTTATTTGATACTCAAAAATAAATAGGTAATTTAATTTGTGGTTCATGCTACGGTTTAGAAATGAACATGAAGCAGTGTTTCAACTAAAATTTGGATTGAATTCTAGCAGATTTTGTATCTAGATTTAGTGAATTTAAGAAAGTGAGACTTGCCCAACGAACAACCAAGGAAAAAAGGGGCGCCTTCGACGCACCTTTACACCTGGCACCCGTGGACGGTCGCCCAACCGTGCCCTACCCTAAAACCTCTACTGCCGACACCAATAAATATGTAATAATCTGTTTAAAGGTCCAATTTAAAGTGTAGACTGTAGAGTCTATCATACCTGCGAAATGTTCTATAAATGATTTATTTTGATTGAGTAATGACGATACGGAAACAAACAACGCAAAGCTCGGCAGAGGAAGTGATGAAGGGTTTAATGTGGGGCAATTTGTATATGGACAGCGGAACAGCAAGGGCCAGAGGCTGGCCGACTTTCTGCAGAAAGAGGGACTCTTAGCGATGATTTATTTTCAGAAGTCGCATAAGAAATTGGTCAGGATGAGCCCTGACGGTTCCACGAGAAACGAGATATACTTCAGCCAATCGACGAAAAGACAGATATTTAGTGATGTATCTGTGAAACGCAGTAAAAATAGGCAGCGATCACCAAATCGTTAGAGGCACATTGAATATCAATGTCAAATTAGAAAGATCTCGCTTGATGAAGTCTATGCTCCGTCCCACTCGTGCATACACAACCCCGAAAACTTTCAACTCGAGTTGGCAAATTGTTTCACCTGCTTGGAGAATTGTGTTACAGTTGACGAGATAAATGACGGATTGGTAGAAGCTGTCCAGGCGGTAGGGTCTAAACACTTAAACCTGGCCGTAGAGATAGAACACAAAAACTCTCGGTTCAGACTTTCGATCTTATGGCTAAACGTCGATCTATGACGACGCTGCAGTCTTCCGATGATGCTCAGGCATACCAGCGGCTCAATAGACAAATATCACAGTCTTTGCGACACGACGTCTGCGCTCACAGCACTGAGAGTATCCAACGGATGATTGAGCGGAATAAGGGCTCCAAAGTGTTCGCAATGGACCTGTCTATTGGCCAAAGTCATATGTCTAAGCTGAAGACGGATGGCGGTGGCGTAGTGTCGACCAAGCCAGAGATTCTCAGGGAAATCGAGTGGTTCTACGGACAGCTTTACAGGTCGGTTATCAAACCCGTCATAAGCTCAGCCCTCGTATCTCCAGCTGAGTTGACCCCACACTACAGCGACCACATTCCGGACATCAGTTTATGTGAGATTCGGATGGCCCTTGAACAACTTAAAAATAACAAGGCGCCGGCGAGGACGGAAATACAACAGAGGTTCTGAAATGAAATGAAATTTATTTATTGGTAAAGTAGGCAATTTAAAAGCTCTTATGACAAGTCAATACACATAGAACTTAATCTCTATAAACAATATACAGGGTAACTCAAGACTGCTACTGAAAACGAAGCCGGGTGGTAGTTTTAGTGACTACAAACACAATGCAATTAAAAATTTCGCAAAGAAACGCGACAATTATTTTTTATGATTTTTTAAATATCGTCATTTTTGGGTGGTAAATCCATAGTTTTTGCTAAAATAATAATTTAAACTCTTGTATGCCTTAGATTAATTATAAATAAAAGGGTTTACACTATTATTTTAGGAAAAAATGTATTTACCACCCAAATATGGTAATAGGAAAAAAATAACAAAATAAAAATTGTCGCTTTTTTTTGCAACTTTTTCTGTTGCATTGTGTCTGAAGTCGCTTAAACTACCACCCGGCTTCGTTTTCGGTAGCAGTCTTGATATACCCTGTATTTCCTATACTTAGTATTACTTATTTTAATTTCTTGGTTTAATTTATTTATTTATGTAATTTATTTATTTTAAATTGTTTTTATTTAGAATTAGTTTTATTTATTTGTTTACTTTTTATTCTTATTTTATTTAAAGTATTAGTTATGACTTTATGGTAATTTATTTTTCAAAGAAATACAATATGTACGTTAGTCAAATTAAATTAAATTAAATTAATTAGTGGACCATGAATATTATTACAAAGGTGCGTAGCGGTTTATTGTTACCACCGGATCTAACGCGGCCCTTCTTGAGAAGACCCGGCGAAACAAACTCAGTGGGTTTACGCTACCACTGGAACTACGCGACGTGACTCAGTCCTGAGTATATCCAGCGAATAAGACTCAGTGGGCTTGTTTTGGGTCCAACTTAAGACAACGACCATAAGTATTTCCGAAACGTCCCGTATGTTTAGGCTTACTGCCGGATCCAACGCGGCCCTGACTGAGATGACCTGGCGAACAAACTCAGCGGGCTTTACTTTACCACTGGATACTACGCGGCGCGACCCATTTCTGAGTAGATCCAGCGAGTCAAACTCAGTGGGCTTGGTTTTGGTCAATTTACTAAAATAAATATTTGTGACTTGTCTTACAAAGATTTGCCATATTATTATTTTTATTTGTTTTCTCGATCGGTCGTCATATGATTTTAATTGGCATTAATTATTCATTATATATTTAGTTATAATTTAATTGATTATTTTAATTGTATATTGATTAATTTTTAAAGCGGAAGCAAGCGGGCGGATCGCGGATACTGGAAGTCTCGGAGGCTCTTTAATTCCATCCTACTCAAGGGCACAACGCTAGAGGCATGGAGCAAGCGTGAGGTAGTACTGTTCTTCAAAAAGGATGATAACACCTTATTGAAGAATTACAGGCCCATCATAGATGGGCTGATTACCACAGGGTAATGTAGCCTTTTCGGAAACCAGCTTGTTCGGGAGGCTCGAAGTTATCAAATCGGTGCGTTAAAAAGGTTACCGACATAGCTCATAGAATTAGCAAGTTGAAGTGGCAGTGGGCCGGACACATGGCGCGTAGAACCGATGACCGTTGGGGTCGAAATGTTCTAGAGGGAGGCCACGTAGGGGCAAGCGAAATGTCGAACGCCCGCCAAGAAGGTGACGGACGACCTGAGTTGCTGGAAGTCGCTGGATGCAGGCCGCTTCCAACAGGTCAATGTGGAGATTCTTGGTGGAGGCCTATTTTCAGCAGTGGAATTCCTGTGGCTGAGATGATGAATGACGATAAATAATGTAGTGTTTCGCAGTTAAATCTATCGCGAATAGAGAAATTATATTAAGGTCAGCCAATAAAAGTGAAGTTATAATTATCATTTCATTATTTAATATCTGAGAGGTATAGGATATTTTTGCTAGGCAATTTATGAAAGTAGTGAGCATTAGTTTATTTCATCGACATACTATAGAGCTGTTTCATACGCAATTAATTTAACTTCTTATTAACTCTGGTTGATGATAGCTGCTTTATAATTCAGTAATAAGTTGCAATGTTTACAAACGCCTGTGAAATTATACTAAAATATGTTATTTGAATAAAGATGTTACATATTTAATCGTAACTTAATTTTAAGCTGAAAGTACTGTGATACTATTTTAATTTGGAATAATATGCGTACCTGAAGACAACAAACGATATAGATTTTTTTTAAATGCGTATATCTAACAAGGCCTGGTTTTTATTAGGTTACATACGTAAAGTATATATTATGTATGTTTACTACAGAAAAGATAATTTAACTAATAAAGTCAGTTGTGGCGCTTGTTTTTATTAATCCCCGTAGAAAAGCTTGCCTGCTTGGAACCTTACAAGATTGCGAAAGCGATGGTTTTCCTATCAAATAAAATATTTATTTACCAAATGCTTTGCGCAATTATGCGATCATTTGCGATAAATCGGCGGTAAACTTTAGGTACAAGTGGTGGAAATCGTATATAGATTTTTCGGAATTTCTCGTCTTTTTAATTGCTTTTAAACACCGTTCATTATATCGTTGGTGTTTATGTAATCTATGCTACATTTTATTATAATTTCCATCATTATTGCTTTATACAAATACTGAATTCATCTGGTTGTTATACTGCGATCTCCTGTCATTAACCCACTCTTTAATTTTTTCTCTATTTCAATACAGCAAAATCAACATATTTTTCCATCTAGATTGACTTACAAAAAAATATCAACATGTATACAATCTGCTCAGAAACAGCGTAAAAGTACATTTCAATCAAAATTACTTTTAACCAATAAATAACAAAAGTTAGATGGAATATCTAAAACGAAGCGGCATGCCCTGATTATGACAATTAATTAATTCTATTTATGTAGGTAATAGTCATATTACTACTACCTGATTCGGATGAGGGCTGTTGGGGTTTTTATTTTTTATATTTCATGTTTAATTGAGTATGATTTAAAGCTTTATTCCAAATAAAAAAATACACAATCATTGATAAATTATTATCATACAAGAGAGTGTTGCAAAATAAATTCAAGTGTTCGGGATTCTACATCGTCGATTGTAAGCACAAAAGTTCTAAGTGTTTTGGAGATAAATGTGTGTTTGATTCGAATTATTAATTCTCAATATCATTAAAATTTCTTAATCATTAATATGTGTAAGTCCTTTTTAAGTTATTGCTTTATGGATAAGAAAATGGCTGAAAAAATATTTGACTACATTTTATAGTATCATTAGATATGACACAAAGAAGTGAACCCTTTCTTTGGGATAACTTAATCTCAACGTGGATTTTAATTTTGTCTGAGTTATATATTTCACGTATTATCGAAGTGTTCTTATGCGCAAAAGTCTATTCAATATGAAATGTTTTATTATTTTGATCACATGCTTTGCATTTATAATAAGACTTATCAATATCAGGACTAATCTACATACATTAGAGCTAAGTCAACATGAATTCTTAACATTAACATTGGAATCATTCAAAAGTTTTATTAAGATTCATTTTGTATCTATTTAATATTCGATGATAATGCATAACATTTTTCAAATCACATCAGAGAATCGTAATTACTATCTAGACTATAACTATAATTTGTATTTAGCTTCTTAAAATTATTTAAAAAATATATAGACTATATCACAAAATGCACCACAAGGCTGCAGCTACGGCCACTTCCAGGGTCGTGTGGGCGTGCGACAATCGACACGCCTATATACCGGGTATCTCAAGACTGCTACTGAAAACGAAGCCGGGTGGTAGTTTTAGTGGCTACAAACACAACGCAATTAAAAATTTCGCATAGAAACGCGACAATTATTTTTTATGATTTTTTAAATATCGTCATTTTTGGGTGGTAAATCCATAGTTTTTGCTAAAATAATAATTTAAACTCTCTTATATCTTAGAGTATTTATAAATTAAAGGGTATACACAATTATTTTAGGAAAAAAGGTATTTACCACCAAAATAGAGCAATAGGAAAAAAATTACAAAAAAAAATTGTCGCTTTTTTTTGCAACTTTTTCTCTTGCATTGTGTCTGAAGTCGCTTAAACTACCACCCGGCTTCGTTTTCGGTAGCAGTCTTGATATACCCTGTATGTATATAGTATATATTACACACCACACTCATAGTCGCGAACGACTTAGTAGTCATCTAGATCATATTGGCTATCCAGCTCTTCCTCCTCCAGCTGCATGGACTGGAAGTCCACCTTGTACCTCAGCAGCCCACCGATACCTCCGAACCCCCGGAGGAATTGGCTGCCCTCTTGGCTTTTGTCTGTGATGATCTCAAGCGTCGTGCCAAAAGACTTGTAATTATTGGCAAGCCACTCCAGAAGCGGCTGGCACTCCACCAACTCCAATTCTTGACCGTTCTCTGTGTCCGTGAAATGAGATTTGTCCTTCTCCTCTTCTTTTGTTAGGTGCAGTATTGTCTGCTGAGTTGTGGCGTGAGAATTCAGTACATAACGCTGAATATCCAAATTCTCCCAGCAGATCACAGTCTCGACAGCGCCGAGCTCTAGAGCTTGCAGGGTGTCTTCCACGCCGAAACAATATTTGCCAGTGTCCTGTGAAATCTCATCAAAGTATTTCGCAATAAGTTTCTTTTCTTGTATAAACTTTACGTTTTGCAGAGACTCCGCGGCCAGCTCAATGGCCTGATTGAATCCATTTTCTCCACCATACGAGACGTCTACCAACTTCACGATCTTTGTTTGCAAGCGCGGATCAAACATGTCTGACTGGGACAGCTCGGACTTAAAATCAGCTGACCCGGCAAGAATTATGCCAGCCACATTAGGCTTTTCGGCCAAAATGAATAAGTGAGCGGCGACTTCTGCTACTTTCCGAACATAATTGTGTCGTTTCTCCATACGGAGGCGCGCGAACCGCAAAGCTGACTGTCCTCCGCGCCCGTGTTTTTTCGGTAAATCCACCGAAAATTTGTGGAGCACTTCCCTGCAGTTACCCTGTAGTGTTGCGAAAAGCGCGCCATTGCCATCCATGACGATAAATGCAAATTTTTTATCATCCGAAAGTAAAGCAGATAGCGCTTCAGTATGGAATTTGTTATCACACAAATATAGGGATGTATTGATCGGCTTGAACGGCTCAAAGTCAATGTTAACCTTTTTCTCCTTGCCCTCGTCCGTGACGATGGTGCCGCAATAAATCACGAGTCCGTTGGATGGCACTTTAGTGTACAGTTTGATGCGGTGTTGCACTGAGGTAATTGCTCCCAGGACTGAAACGCGGTTCACACGCGACTTGATGTTAGACGCTGTCCCAAATTCATCTGCCAACATCTTTGAAACTCTAGAGATCTGATCCTTGGGCGGAATTATAAGCGATATCATCGAGGTACCATTACCTCGAGCCAACTCGAGGCTCTTTATCAACTTTTTTATTTTCCATATTTCAACATTTCGGTCTGCCGTCGTTTCCTCTGCCATTTTGTTTCGTTGTTTAAACTAGTACGCAGTATTGAAATAAGTTTGAGATAAGGAATACGCCCTTAACTCGAGTCTAGACCGTTCAGGACAGAAGAGATACCGGATAACGCCGAGATTTATTTACTTTACATTGACGTCGGCAGCTCTTGTGCGAGGATTTTTTGCTTTTTTCTTGTTTCGACAGCCCCTAAAATAAGAGCGAATTTAATATCAATAAAGTTACGGAGATTTGTGATGTGCGAAAATCCTAGATCGATATACGATATAAGGAGACTTTTAACTAATTAAAAAAAAATAACAAATATTTTACTACTAACTTGTCACAATTGTAAATTATTCTTTATTTATGAAATACTTTGACCTGACTGACTTCAAGTCTAAACCAAATGCGCGCGAACAACACGTATTCGTGAAAAGCTCGAACCGAATATGTAGTGACGGAAAACAGTCTTTGGGCGAACAGCAACAGGCATCATCAATTTATTTTATAGAACGGGTATGCAATTCCACTTTACTTGTTTACTTTACATTTGTAAACAAGAAACAAAGATCACTATAAAATAACATTATATAACATACAAAAATTCAAACACATAATTTCACTTACTTGAGAAATAAGAAGAATTGCAGTTGTATGACCCCTACGACCTTTTCAAATTCCTTAATGAATCCTTTACTGATCAACATAGGAATCTTTTTTTACTTTTTATGACCTAGTATCAGAACAACATCTGATCCTGGCTGATGGCCGTCTGGAGAGTGTATGTATCGCTAGTGCCCGGGTCGCCGATGCATAAATCAATACGCTGCACTTTAAAATGGCGGGCGGGGCGCGCCTGTGCAGTGATGCAGGGCCGCTAGCTTGCTGCCCGGGCTATCACCCACCCCTCACATTCGTAAAGTTAGTCACGTTGCACGCACTATTCTCAGTCACATAATTTATTCTGAGCTACTGGTTTAAACAAAAACTGTTATAATAATGAGTTGGGAAAGCGGTAAAGATATTTCCGTGGTTAATAAATTTTAACGTGAGTGTAATTTTTGTGACTTATGGTTATTTCACATATGTTCGCAGATGTGCAGTCTCCAGAAGCTTTCTTTGTGGATATTTTTCAAGCGTACGACGAGGAGGAAGAAGAAGAATCAGTTTTTGACTTCGATTTATCTGATGATGAAACAGGCGACGAAGATGATTCTTTTACGTCGTATGGTGGAAATTTCCTAGAGTCAAGCGAGGATGAAGAGTCACAAGCGAACCCTAACCCGGAACAAGACCCAAGCCCGCCCGTAACCAGCACTACTCAGGAAACCGATGCTACAACATCGCAAAAAGCGAAGCAGTTCGAAGTGAATGTCATATTTGATGATTTTGGAGGAATGTGCATTGAAATTGACAAGGAATTTGTCCCAACAAGGACTGTAGAAACGCAGACAACAATTGCAGGCCCCGACGCGGATTTATTCGCCAAAAAATTTATGAAAAAAATGCTTTCCAGAAAATGAGATGTAGTTCCAGGGGCTGGACCATCCGGCTCTTCTGGAAGCATTGCTCCAAGGCTCATGTATGAACCTACGGCACCCCCGCTCGAGGATCTAGAGGACTAATGTGTAACGTGTTTGTGGTCTCAACGTTATTGGTTTCGCGCTATATTTATGTAACTAAAAAGGACGTGCTTATGATGAAACTGCAGAAGACCTTAAAAACTGCAGTGCGAAGAGGGTTTCCGAAATAGTCGCCGATAGCATCTCTTTACAGTGCCCCTCTCCTATTTTATCTATTTGATGACACATCTTTGTAATAGATTCATATTAATATTATTAAAGATCTTATGCGAATACTGTATGTGTAATACATTTTAATAAATTTGACGTATTTAATAATTATTTATGTATTGGAGGATGTTTTCATTTATTTGTACTCTTGCATCCGTTTCTCTTGCGAACAATTGAAAATTATGCAATGCGATGTTTCTTATTATTTACTATACTATGCGAAGTTTTCATTTTTATAAAATATTTTTCAATGCTTACAAATAACTGAAAACTCCTCAGTAGTGAGTGTTGTTTAAATATTTTGCTGTAATGTTCACTCTTTGCTACTTCTAAGATATTGTATTCAATGAAATCTCTGTGTCTCTTAATGTGTAACTTTTTATTATTCTAAGTGTGAGTAACCACTAGTAGATTAGATCTTCTTGTTACATAACTGTTCGAATTTATATAACAACTTAAGATTACTGTTTTGGTAATATTTTCTAAACTTTTTATACCATATATTTTAAAATGCTCAAAATTTCTCTTTGACTACAGGACTCATGTTTGTGATTTTTTTATAAAACACAAAAGAAAAAATATTTTTTTGATATTCATATTTTGTGGATGAAAGGTTCTTTTGACATGTCTATATTAAATTATAATGTATTAAATTACCTTCTTATACATGTAAGTTATCCTACAATTAAATATTAAAGTTGCGTAGACTGAACCAGTCGTTTTTATGAAAATAATTCTTTACAAAGACCTAGTACTGACGGGAGACTGTCCCCTTGCATACTAATAAAAATAAAGTTGGGGTGAGAGAAAGGGTAGCTCACTGCCAAGGTCCTGATATTGACCTTCGGTTTTGTTAGCATTCGTCGTGTGGTGCTACAGAATAATGGGTTAAAAATATATTTAAAGAAATGAATCTAAATTCTGTATAAAGTGTCTTCATTTATTTTAAACGATCCTAGCATACAACAAAGATATGGAGTCTTTTACATAAATGTCGATTTAACATCTGATGTAATTTTAGGGCACCATGTCTTTTTGTAAATAAACATTGAATTTTTTGCGCATTGCGAGCGAGTATTCTAATTGTTCTACCCATATATGGAGGTAAAATGAGCAACAGGTAAAATCACATCGTAAAAATTACCATAAATCGGACGATGCGGTACGGTCCCAAGGGTCAAAGATCGATACTGGGGCGGAGTCAAGGCGACCCAGGTCACGTTTTGTTTTTTTATTGGAGATTCGCACATGCGCCAAATGCAGTCGTCCCAGATATTTTGCAACGCTTAGATGATATTCGGTACGTTTTATACATCTATTTGAATGCGGCGTCACGCATGCGTTATGTTGTTGAAAGGTGAACGACTCTATACGACGCAGTGCAGCATGACGCATGCTTCCTAGATAGTCATCCGGAGGTCGACGGTTCTAGACTTCCCAGCAATGCGGCGTTGCACATGCGTAGTACTATCGGGGAGTCCTTAGCAACCTTATGTACATTTACTTCATAGCGGGGTTGCACATGCGCCGGTCGGTATAACATTTCCACGAACCGATCCTTAGGGTGGTTTTGCACTGCGTCCAAAAATTATACGAGAAAATACGATTCCAAAATTATTTTTATTTAATTGCTTGGTTGGTTCAGCAATGTTTTATTTGCGATAATTTGAGGAATACTGGCAAATCATGGTGTAATATTAATTTGATTTACGATTTTAACATAGATAAGTATTTATCACCCAATTAATTTAAATGTTTATCATATGCAGTATGTTTTAATAGTCCCTTTACCTAACGTTGTTTTTATTCTCCGATTTGATAGATATAAATCAAGCATCGTTCAATTGGTTGTTTGCTTTCCGATTCGATTTGGATGCAGTGCGCCACATCATTACGCATTTTGTTGAGAGTGGTTGTAGACGCAGGACGTATTGAATCTTTGATTGAAAATGTTCTTAAAATATTGCATTATTCTTAATAAAGAGTGTAGTTTGTAAAATAAATATGCAATTTGTGTGTATTATTGTGTGCCAGTGAATACACAGTGATTGGAAATTTTGAGGATTGCTAATTACGGTAAAATATTTTATTTATTATACCTATTATATATATTTTTTTCAAAATTGTACAAACAATAGGCTAGTGTCATATTTTTTTTTGTTTATATCGAAAGATTACGTTACGCATAGTCATAATCAGGAATATTTATTAAAATCCCCTAAGTAATAAGCAAGTTACAAATATATAAAACTTGATAGTGGGAGTAATAGAAAAGGATACATCATGCACGGCGTGACGTCATCTTCCATAAGATGCACTCGTACGAAAGGGACAAGGAGTGTCCCCAACGCACTATTAAAAAAAACAAAAATATCTGTTATTCTACATCCAATTTTGATGCTGTTTTAAAATTCATTATTTTGCAAGCGATACTTTATAGAAACCATTACATACTGCTCAAAATCAAATCTTATAGACAACCCTATTACATAAATCTAATAAATGACTGAATTGCTTGTTGAATGTGACGATAATATTATGTATTTTAAAGTAAAAGTTTAAGTTAGATCATAGGGGCAATATCTAGCTGTCTTTGCTGTTCGCCCGCGTGTTGACTGGAAAGACGTCACAGTATAATAAACTCATTTGCAAAAAAAACGGGCACCTAAGCAATGAACCATGTCAAATGTTACTATTGGTTTGTTTGATAATCATAGGTAGTTTTACTTTCACAATTTTGTAAATTAATAAGCAAATAATCGTTTTCGCCAGTATTATCATAAAATTTTGATAAAATTTATGGGTTTTAATGCTAAAGTTCACTAGTAGTGTATGCTCGCTAGTAGTGAGCATACACTACTAGTGAACTTTCTTCTTTTTTCGCGCGATTTCTCAATGCGCGACTCACAAGAAAACGATCATCCCGTGGTTGGGTACATGGTTTTCTTCCAGAACCAGGCTCAATCCTATAGAGCATGTCTGGGACGTTCTGAAACGACGCGTGAGATCAGTACAACCGGCTCCGCAGACCATCAGAGAGCTGAAGAATGTGATTACCGCCGGAGTGGGAACGTATTCCGCAAGCAAGTATCCGGGATATCCTCGCTAGCATACCCAGACAAATTCAAGCTGTGATTTCAGCTAGAGGGGGTCACACTCGATACTAAACATTTATCTGCTTTTACTTTATTAAAGAAAAAACAAACAAAAATCTTTGTTAACTTTTACTTCACGAGCATATGCACTACTAGCGAGCATACACTACTAGTGAACTTTAGCATTAAAACCCATAAATTTTATCAAAATTTTATGATAATACTGGCGAAAACGATTATTTGCTTATTAATTTACAAAATTGTGAAAGTAAAACTACCTATAATTATCAAACAAACTAATAGTAACATTTGAAATGGTTCATTGCTTAGGTGCCCGTTTTTTTTTGCAAATGAGTTTATATCATGCAAGTTCATACATTATTTTTGTGTATGTATTGTGAAAATTAAATTGTAGTTTAAAAAAACATTTTTTTTAGTTGGATCGTATATAGAGGCTTGTATTTTAGTTTTTTAAAACTATAATTTAAATGCTTGCACTAAAAACATCCAGCTACGGATGTATTTTTAGAGGAAGACAGCGGCGTGCAAATTAACCACTTTTAATTATTTATTTTCATAATCGTTTTTTTTTTATTAGTGTATTGTCATCGGTCCTGGCTAAGTATGCAATATTTCGGGTCTATGCGACGTTTTGAAGTGCTCGAAAATCGACTTCAAAGATTCCGTTACATACTAACATACGTCTGAAGCTAATAAAAGCGAATTAATATTAGGAGCAATGGTTTTCTCTTCGCATTTCATTAATACTATTAGATTTAAAAAAAAATCTTATCGTTTATAATATGAAAACATGCAACATCTTAAAAATGCGTTAAATATATATATATATATATATATATATATATATATACTAGCGGCCCGACCCGGCTTCGCCTGGGTGCAGATACTTTTTTATTTTACTCCACACCAAATACGTGTTATTTTTCGTATAAGCTCTTGTATACCTAAACATGAATTAGCTATCCTACTGTCCTGCTCAATTCCGTCCCATCCCGTCTGTTCATTCACTTCCCGATACGTCGCGTCCTTTCTCTTAATTAACCATCCCGTCCGTTATACCGTCCGTTATACCGTGCATTTACATTTCGTCCTATTAAATCTGTCAGCTATCCCAGTCTTCTCCCCTACCTCCCACTCTATTATATCCAGTTTCTCTCTACTTTCTAAACACTTTATCGATTTGATTATCCATGCAATATCCCATCCCTTATTTCACCCCCACTATGCTGTTTTTCCAAAAATATTACGCCATTACTCTTGTTAGTAATAAAGAGATGAAATATTAATTTTCGTAGAAATGCACTCACACACACACAATTAACGTAGAAACAATTATATTTAACTGGTTTTTCAAGACACAGGCAACGCCTAATTTGAGAATCCCTGCAATATTCTCCATAATTATATAATTTTTTTATTTTATTCAGTTCAGTTCAGTTTTTATTTTTATGTGTTATTTTATTAAAGATTTTTCATTTTCAAGTGAAATTCTATCTTGAAAAGAAGTAAAACTTAATACATGTGAATATTATTTATTTAATTGTCCTATATTTATGTAGCATCATAATATACTCTTTAGTTTACAATAAATTCCTGAACGTATGCATAAATATTTGACAATCAATTTAAATGTCAACCACTTTTCATTACTGTCATTAATTTACATCTTTAAAATCTAAAATACGCCATAAATCGAATATTGTGGCTATGTGTTGTCGATTCGAAACCTTTATTTAAATACGTTATTTAATTTTAGGGAAGAGTTTACCGTATCGACGCTATGAACATTAAATCTTTGACAGTTACAAACCCATGAACATTTTGTATGGCAAAATGTTTTTACCTTTTTTTTATACTTTCGTCAATTCAAACGAGATAAAAATTATCCCACCTTTAAGTTGGAACAAATAACACATATCTACAAAATTTCATTATAATCAGTTGAGTGGTTTAGGAGTCCATCGCGGACAAACAACGTGACACGTGAATTATATATATTAAGAAGATATACAGGGTATCTCAAGACTGCTACCGAAAACGAAGCCGGGTGGTAGTTTTAGTGACTTCAGACACATTGCAACAGAAAATGTTGAAAAAAAACGCGACGAATTTTTTTTTTATTTTTTCCTATGGTCGTATTTGGATGGTAAATAATTTTTTTCCTAAAATAATAGTGTATACCCTCTTATTTATTAGTACTCTAAGGTATAAAAGAGTTAAATTATTATTTTAGCAAAAACTATGGATTTACCACCCAAAAATTAAGATAATTAAAAAATCATAAAAAAAATTGTCGCGTTTTTTTGCGAAAATTTTAGTTGCATTGTGTTTGTAGTCACTAAAACTACCACCCAGCTTCGTTTTCGGTAGCAGTCTTGATATACCCGGTATATACAGGGTGTTAATTATAGGGCAGAAATAAAACTAGGCGTTAAAATAATTGCAAACTGAACGCGAGCGCACCCACAACAACATGGCCACCGGCCGAGAAGGAAGCGGAAGGGGCGGGGCGCTCCAATGCGGTGTTGCCAGTTTTATTATATTTTTCGCAGTTTACATACTAAACTTATAACTAAGCAGTATATAAAAAATACATATTATATGAATGTGTAGTGCGTCGCTCACATACTGCCTCCTTAGTGCTAAATTATTTAGTACTACAATCCCTCGGTGACAATAAAGCGACGCGCGTTACGGGCCGGCGCAACACACCAGTCCGCGTACGTATGTCTACCACGCGTACCCGTCCGTCTGAGCCCGGTACGATCGCAGTCACTATTCCGTGACGCCAAACACCTCGTGGTAAATTAGGTTCAACTAAATCACATAATCTCCTACCTGTAACGAATCTGATTCGCTGTGCCACTTGTGTCTCGGCAGTAAAGTAGGTAAATATTCCTTTAGCCACCTAGACCAAAACATGTCAGTTAGCCTTTGTGCGATTCGCCATCGCTTTCTTAGATCTGAATCGTCATATTTACTAAAAGGTAGACTACTCGAATTAGCTCCTAACAAAAAATGATTGGGAGTGAGAGCCTCTGGAAAGTTAGGGTCTACAGAAACGTAAGTTATAGGTCTGCTATTAACTAACATTTCCACCTCTGCCATTAATGTTGCTAAAGTGTCAGGGTGTGGCGCCCTTTCTTTTAAAATTATTCGCAAAGAGGACTTTACTGTTTTGATCATCCGCTCCAGGAACCTCCCATCTCAGGAGCACCTGGCGGGATAAACCTCCATTCTACTCCACGGCTAATGCCGTCTTCATAAAGTGCGTCGGTCTTTAAATCTGCTAAACTTCGCTTAAGTTCTAAATCAGCTCCTCTTAAATTAGTTCCATTATCAGAATAAATGACACTAGGCAAGCCTCGGCGGGCTGCCATACGCCTGAGTCCCATGATAGTGGAATCAGTAGACAAATCTTCTGTTAATTCTATATGAATCGCTCTAACTGTCAAGCAAGTGAATAACATACCATAACGTTTATGTCGTCTGCGACCTATCGTGACCTCTAGTGGTCCAAAAAAATCTATACCAGTATAACTGAAGGGACGTCTATTATGCTGTAATCGTGCAGCTGGTAAGTCAGCCATACGCTGCGGCTGTGGAACAGCGCGCCTGTGACGACAAAACAGACAATGCGATGCTACTGATCGCACAGTAGGTCTTAATTTTATTACCCAATACGATTGTCTCAATTCATTGACTACAAGTTCGTTAGCGCCATGAAGAGCTCTTTTGTGATAATATTCTACTAATAAGCGAGTTATTCTATGTTTACCGTCCAAAATGGCAGGTCTGCAGGTCGGATATTCTACCCCCGCAACTTTGTCTATACGACCACTAACTCGTAAAATACCTAATTCATCTACATACGGAGACAACTGTAATAAACGACTATTACGTGGCAATGGTTTATTTTGTGATATGCAAGACAATTCTACGTTAAATGAATCTTGTTGTGACTTTTTTATTAAGTAACCTTCGGCTTCTTTAATCAGAGTAAGATCAAGACGTGCAACTTTTCGCTGACATTTTCGAATAAAAAGAAGTACTCGGGCCGTGGCGCGCAACAATGTAGTCCAACTCGAAATGTTATCTTCATTAGGCAAAGATAACACCCAGTCGCTAGTGACCACCATGTGCACACATCGTTGTTCACACATACTATCTTCCGATAGTTTGGTAAACTGATGATCTTTCGGCCAGTCCTCCTCAGGACGACGTAAAAACGATGGTCCTTGAAACCATATGTCTGAATACGAAAGAGGAGAAGCATCTTCTCTTGTGGCTACATCCGCTGCATTATGTACTGACGGGACATGTCGCCATTCACATACTTTGGATAACTCGTCAATTTCTCCTAAACGCTGGGCACATAAGGTTTATAATCACGTGGGTCACTGCGGATCCACTGCAATACAGTACTGGAATCACACCAAAAATAACGTTTAGTAGGTTGCAAATGTTTGTGTTCTTTCAGTACGTTACTGGCAAGTCTAGCACTTAGCAGTGCACCCTGCAATTCTAATCGCGGGTACCGATATAGGGCGTAGAGGACTTACTCTACTCTTACCAGCAACAAAACTAACTAACACGTGTCCATCAGATCGTACAAATCGCCAATATATAACTGCTGCGTAGGCCTTGATAGACGCATCACAAAATATGTGTATCTGTTTATCTACTATATCATTATAATCGGAAGTACTTGCAACTGTATGCTCGGTCGAGTAGCATGGCGACCACTCACCTGCATTAAGATAACATCGTGGAATACTCAGAAAACTTAATTTTTGTAAATCATCTAACCAGTTCACCCATTTAATATGATCATCATTTTGGATGCGGCAATTCCATTCAACTCCGCTTCGGTGAACATTTGAAATATTATTTTACCTTTTATTATAAATGGAGATAAATATCCATGCAAATCATAGACTGACATTATTATACTAAGCATTTTCGCTTTAGTAGGAGGCTCAGAACCATTTAAAATACTAATAGGCACACGGTCAACACAAACTTTAAATCCAAACGAATCTGTATTAGGATGCCACATCAACCCTAGCGTGCGCTCAGTAGTTTGCGTAGCTCCGAGTTTAAATTCAAGCGCAGTAGGCGCGAGCAAATCGGGCGCAACAGTTCGTAATACATTTTTACTATTACTCGACCATCGAGTCATTTCGAAACCACCTTTTTTATGTATCATAGTTATATCTTTAATCAGTTGTATCGCCTTAAGTTCCGACTCACATGAATGCAGGCAATCATCCATATAATGATTGTTTACAATCACGTCAACCGCTTCCGGATACAAACCCTGCCATTTAAGCGCATTTCTATTCCGTATATATTGCGCAATGAACATGTGGCCCCAAAGATAAGACTTTGCATAACACAAACTTTTATAGGCGCGTTCACGTGTTCTTGCCATAAAAATCGCAACACATGTTGATCTTCAGGACGTATTTTTATTCTAAGGAACATATCTTTAATATCCCCAATTAAAACATATTTATGTTCGCGAAAACGTAACATAATCCCTAATAGTGAATTATATAAGTCAGGACCCGTCAACAAATAATCATTAAGACTAACATTATTCACTTTGCCTGCACCGTCAAAAACCAAACGTAATTTGCCGGGCTTATTCGGGTTTTGCACTCCGAAGTGCGACAGGTACCATATGTGACTAGGCGAAAAGTTATTGACCTCGAGTTCTCGCGCGTAGCCGTTTTGAAATAATTTTTCTATTTCTTTTCTATACCTATCCGCGTAATCGCTGTCTGTCTGAAACTTTCTTACCAACCCTTGTAAGCGAGACCGTGCGTAATTATAACTATCGGGCATAGTGAATTCGTCCTTGACAAAGGGTAAACCGACCTCCCATTGATTACCTACAAGTCGCGATGTTTCATCTAATATGCGAACAGCTCTCAAATGAGCCGTATTTTTACGACGTAAGGTCGATATTCCAATGGAATCTAAATCGAAAGACATCTTTACTAATTTATTTAATTGTTCAATACTACTACTACTAGTACTTACCTGCGACTCTGAGTGTGTGAGATGAAAAACATTACCATCCACGGAAGAATGAGTGCGATCGTAACAACCGTGAATTGACCAACCTAATCGACATCTTGTTGCATATGGCTCATATTTATTGTCACTGTGCAATATTTCTAACGGCGCTATAAGAAAATAATTATCTTCGCCAATAAGTATGCGAGGCACCACACATTCTTTACAAACATCGTTTTTAAACACTTAATAAATGTTTACATTTTATGTTATTTACAAATGAAAGTTTTGCACAGGTAACTTTAATTTATCTATTTGACGTAAATATATATTGTACGTAATTTTATTACTACCACATATTGCAACAGACACTTTCGGCGCGTCCTGTTGTAACACCTCCATGCCGAATGCGTCTAACAATTTTACACAATTAGACTGATAAGTCTGTAATCCTAATTGGTTTACCAAACATTTATCTATCATAGATATCGAAGCACCATCGTCTAATAAAGCGTGAGTGTTTACAATACCGTTAGGTCCCTTTAGTTGCACTTTAACTATTTTTTACGGCGACATCGCAGACAGGAGCGGCGGCGACGGCGGCGGCGGCGGCGCTGCCGCTGCGACGCGTCTCGGGCTCCGCGTAGGGCTGGGGCGCGGGCGCAGTGAGCACATGCGCCACGGTGGACGCCTCGTCGTCCGGGCCGGCTGGATTGTTGTTCTCGTACTCTCGTTGCGGTGTACTTGACGTAGTAGAATGCGTTGTCGTACTGAAATGCAGCAATTTATGGTGCGCGCGGCCACAATTATTAATATCGCACACTGGTGCGGGCATATATTATTTTCGTGTCGATTTGACAGACAACAAAAACAAATATTATTGCTTTTAGCATATCTCCAACGATCCTTTCTCATAGCGCGTTTGAATAAACGACAATCGGGTAATAAGTGAGCAGCTTTTTTGCAATAATTACATATTTTGTTCACACTGATAATAGATGTAGTAGCAAGTGCAGCGTGTTTGTTATAATGATTACTTTGACGATATTTATCGTAATATGTGACTTTCTTTGTAGGCTGTATATATGGTTAAGACTTTTTTTGTTCACAGGGATGTGTTATACCTATGATGGATATCTTTTCTGTTTCCAGCTTGAGAAATGATGCCAATAATTGCAGTTTAGGTTCATGGATATCTAGATTTCTGTAGGCATAGTCCATCCATCGGCTTAGTAAGGCACTAGGAAATTTTGATGTAATTGTTGACAACAGTTCAGGGCTTCTTAGATAGTCACTTTGGTCAATTGCACGCAAGGCAGCTACACAGTTGTTCACTTTTATAGCAAAACTGGTAAAATCTTTTTGATAATTGAGTGATAATGAAGGTAACTTACGCATCTGCATAGTCAAGTGTTGTACCACTATATCCGAGCGACCAAACATCAGTTCTAAGGCTTCCATTACTTCTTTAGGCGGCGTGTTTCCGATAAGTAAATCAGTGACTGCTTCTTTGGCCTCACCTTTCAGTGCCCGTCGCAATCGCCACAAATTCTCTGCATCAGTAAACTCACACATTTTCGTTGATTCCTGATACGCACTTTTAAAGTGTAGCCACTCAATGCAATCGCCGCTGAAAGTTGGTAGTTCTCTCTGCGTAGAAATTCGAGTCAACAGGCGATCGTCTTGTCTTGGAGGTGATGTCATTAATTCCTTTAGTGTGTCTGCTAAATGCATAAAACTGTCGACAGGCGGTCCGAGGTTCTGTGTTTGGCTTGTATTGTACACATTTGCTGCCAACAAAGGTTCCGGTGCCGTCACGGCTGCTGCACCTGGATCAATCGAATCCATGGGCTGTGCATTTTTTCGCATCCACTCCTCCACTGCCTCCTGTGATCGTGGCCTGTCTGTGTGGTTACATCTGGAGCGAGCATCGTCTTCATCCTGGTCATTCACCATGGCCAAGTCCACCTGAAGCTGTTTGTTAATCAGCTCCAGTTGTATTTCGGCCCTCGCTTTGGCGGCTTCAAGTTCTAGCTGTGCACGCCGAGCATGGGATGATGTTGTGCATCTCGATGTCATAGTTTGTGGACGAGATGGGCTCCTCTTCGGTTGGTGTGGGGTCATACGAATGTTCTGCACACTACTAGAACGCACGGCACCGTCGTGCTTGGGTGAAGTCGCGAGCACGTGTTGTGATGCGGAATCTAATTTATGATTTAATCTATTACGATCTTTTAATGACAATTTTTTATCCACTTGCGGTGAGAAAAACATTTTAATAGTGAACTAGATCAGATTTGGCGCGAAGGACCAGCTTGTATGTTAATTATAGGGCAGAAATAAAACTAGGCGTTAAAATAATTGCAAACTGAACGCGAGCGCACCCACAACAACATGGCCACCGGCCGAGAAGGAAGCGGAAGGGGCGGGGCGCTCCAATGCGGTGTTGCCAGTTTTATTATATTTTTCGCAGTTTACATATTAAACTTATAACTAAGCAGTATATAAAAATACATATTATATGAATGTGTAGTGCGTCGCTCACACAGGGTATATCAAGACTGCTACCGAAAACGAAGCCGGGTGGTAGTTTAAGCGACTTCAAACACAATGCAACAGAAAAAGTTGCAAAAAAAAGCGACAATTTTTTTTTTGTAATTTTTTTCCTATTGCCATATTTTGGTGGTAAATACATTTTTTCCTAAAATAATAGTGTATACCCTTTAATTTATAAATACTCTAAGATATAAGAGGTTTAAATTATTATTTTAGCAAAATCTATGGATTTACCACCCAAAAATGACGATATTTAAAAAATCATAAAAATAATTGTCGCGTTTCTAAGCGAAATTTTTAATTGCATTGTGTTTGTAGCCACTAAAACTACCACCCGGCTTCGTTTTCGGTAGCAGTCTTGAGATACCCGGTATATATATATATATTAATTTTAATTATCGTTCCACTTTTCGCCATACTGCAATAGAGTTTAGATGAATTATAACTCGTTAATTTACTAAGTATAACATCTAAGAACCAATAATATCACACGCTCATATTATTCTCATCTTGATTTATAGATATTAATGAAAATAATATTATGTTATATTATCACTTTTTATTAAATCACTTTTACAATTGCGTAAAAACAGAATTAAACTAAAACAGGGAATTTTTAAAATTAAAATACAATAGTTCGTTTTTCAGTTGTCAATATGAATATTTATTTTAGTTATTTAAGGTTATCTAAGAAGTTATTTAAGAATGAGTCTACGTGGGTTTTATGTAACATGGTTGGTTTCCAGTTTTCATCATTAACTCTTTGATTTAAATGATGTAAGGTTTTAAGAATTAGTTGGGACGAGTTCTTGAGGTTTATGTTTTCTTACAATTTTCTGCCCCCTTTGCCAAGTTACAAGCGCTTCCAATCTCTTTCTACAATCGTTAACGCTTTTACGCATAACTTAACGGGCACTACGCCTATTTTAACAGGTCGCCTTCGATATCCTTATATGAGTTCAAAATTCCTCTTCCTGTGGCTGATTCTAATCTGATTATTATTTCATACTTATTTATAAACACAAATGCAACGAAAAAAATTGTGGGTTCTAAGTCATGTACTTGCCGTACATGACTTAGAACCCTTTGGCATACTTTTTTTGTTGTTTTTGTTTATGTAGTGTACAATTAATTTACCACTACTAGTTACTACTTTAGAATAAATTATTCATTAAAAAAAACGCTGTTTAAAGAAAGATGATATAAATGAAAAAAATCTTCATAAATACACATCATTGTTACCCTACTTCATGCAATATGAATTCGAGTAGAAACTTCTAAATCTAGGTAATAAAATCCTTTGATGAAGCCGCCCTCACCGCCTCGCCGCCACAAGCGCAAGTACAAAGCGTGCCGCCGCGCCGCGCCGCCCGCTCCTGCGCCGCCGACGCCTTCCAGGGATGTTGCCACTTCCTCAGTCGTGCGAAATTTGGTACCGAGTGACGTTGTACGAAATTATTTTGGTTATTGGTTAGTTTCTTGCGGTCAAAATGAGTGATTACACGAACAGTGAGTATGTGGCAATGATGACATGCTATGTCCGATCCAATGAAAACTTGGGTCATGCAAGAAGGATGTATGCAGATCCAGAACATCTGCAGTCTTTGCGTAGGAATGGTATCATGAATGATGAATCGACGAGTTCCCAGCACAAGAACTATTTTAAAGACTTATCCGAGGCTACTCAATCATGGTAAGTTCAGACTTCTTAATCGTGCAAGAATCCGTGACCTTCCACAGCGAAGTCGTCTATTCTCAATGACGTTTTAATAAAGATGCCGCATATCCATATTGCGTGACGTTTAAAAACTGATCTACTATGCATATACATACTCATTTGTTAATACTTTATGACAATTTTAGTGAATGAAACAGATTATACAGAAAGTACGAGACGGAAAGAGATAGCATAACGCTATCCAAACATAGAATCGAAGCGATAGAAACAGAAAGGTGATCTTCGGGTCTTCTAGTCGCCAATACCGCAAAGCCTGAAGACGAAAGTCTTCAACGAGTGCGTCCTACTCTTAATGACATACGGTGCCGAGACGTGGACACTGGCGGTGGGACTGATTCACCAATTCAAAGTCGCTCAACGGGCAATAGAGCGAGCTGTGTTCGGTGTTTACCTGAAGGATAGAATCAGGAATGAGGTTATCCGACAGAGAACCAAGGTGACCGACATAGCCCAGCAGATCAGCAAGTTGAAGTGGCAGTGGGCTGGTCACATTTGTCGGAAAACCGACAATAGTTGGGGTTACAATAGTTTAGACTTGTTTTCGAGTGGAGGCCGCGCCTCGGCAAGCGTAGTGTTGGACGCTCTCCAACGAGGTGGAATGGTGTTATCCGAAAGATGGCTGGTAGCGGTTGGAGACGTTGGGGTGAAGATCGAACCCAGTGGCGTGCCATAGGAGAGGCCTATGTCCAGCAGTGGACGCGAATAGGCTGATGATGAATAATAAATTATAGTAATAACTCTTTATTATAAAACCATGTAACAAACAATATCCAAAAGAAATCAAATAATGAAAAAAAGTTACAGTAATCATAAAAACACCTAAAACTGGTGATGTAACTGGCGGTCTTATCGCTTCAAGTGATTTCTTCCAGACAACCGGTTAATAGAGAAAAGATCCAATAGCTATCTATGGACGGTACTTATTATTAACAATAAACTTACATCTATATATTACATATACATACTAATACTATAATGATAAAAGTGTACGGTTGTTTAATGATAATAGTATTTTTGTTGTTTGGTTTTGCTACTGTTACATCAGGCGAACGGCATGCTCGTGTCGCCAATCAAGGCAATAAAAAAAAAAGGTAACGAATCTATTGTGATAGGTTGAGAGCTTTCACCTTAGATTTGAATATTTTCAAGGAGGACGATCGCTTAATAGGGATGTCATTTTTTTATATTTTTAAACGATTCTGTATGTTTTGTTACATTACCGTAAAAAAATATAAGTCTTTGAAAATATCAATTAAAAAAGTACAAAAAAATAATCAAAACTGCTATAGTAAGGGAGCCCGGACCGCTAAATTTTCAGTTACTAAAGCGTCATTGGGACCGATTAGATTGTGAAGATTTGGGCCTAAAACGAAAAATAATTTATGTTCACTTTGCCATTTTAGTGGGGAGGAGAGCGTGTGTTAATTTTCAAAAATGTTAAAAAAAATCACTTACATAAAAATACTCGAGCGCCTCAGACATTCACGGTGCTTACCCGCTTTGTTTTTCTAACAACCGAGAGATATTATTCTGAAGAGTAATTAGGGGAGGATGGCTGTAGAAAAGGGTAGAAAAAATGAAAAAATAAAAATTATTCGAGCGTGTCAGATATTCGAAAGGGAATATTTAGAAAACTCAAAAAAGTGTCCTATTAAAATATCTGACGATTTGGGTGTGATCAAAAGTCATGGCAGATTTTTGAAAATGTAAAAAAAAGTGACCTTGAAATACTCGAGCGCATCAGATTTTTATATAAACTGTTTAACTTGATGTTCTAGTCGTCCCAAATGATAATCTGACAAATATATGAAGGAATATTCTTAATCTGTTAATTTCAAAGAAAATTTTTTTTTTCCAATTTCTGAGTGGAATAAATATTACGCATATATGTAGGTGTAATTTTATTATTATTTATTAATACGAAATAGATTAAAAATATAAAAAAGTCGGTTTTACGGGCGAAGATTTTACGTGACAACGTCTTTTTCTCGGTAGAATATTTATTGATATGAATATAATTAAATTGCACAATAGGAACAAGGAATTGAATGAAAATAAGAATTGCACAAATTTTAACTATAGAAATATATTTTGTTTACTAAAACATTGTACATGTAATGACGAATCTAAGCACTCCATATTTTCACTAGAGACACAGCTGACGATACTTTAACCACACGTGTGAACTTGTATTGTGACGCTTTCTTGTTTTTCCAACGCCAAGAACGTTCGAGAAAGACAAAGACAGAGACACAAGCATGCGCCGATTCAATGCGCCTAATTCTCTAGTGCTGCGCGCGCGGCAGACCGATCATAGTTGAGTGGGAGAGAGACGCAAGGCATTCGGCGGGCCTCTCTCTCGTTCGGTGACTCATCGTAACGTTACCGGGCGTTACACTTTTCATAAGTGACTCCCAGCCGCAACCTAATTTAAGACGTTGTCACGTCAATAAATTTTTTGGAGGTAAAATATTTTTTTTGGGGGGGTAATTTTTTGCGTAATTTGGGATTTCTGGCGGGGTCAATTTGTAGCCCTCACCAAGACGGTTCCGAGGATACCAAACTCGGTGGGTCTACGATCTATATTGGCCGAGATAGGATTGGGGGGGTGAGGTAAATTTTCGGGGTGGGGGTAAGGGAGGGGGGGGGGGGGGGGGGGGAGGAAGGTTTCGTGGGGAGGCTAACTTAAATTAATTGTTTTGGAGGTAAAATATTTTTTTTTGGGGGGGTAATTTTTTGCGTAATTTGGGATTTCTGGCGGGGTCAATTTGTAGCCCTCACCAAGACGGTTCCGAGGATACCAAACTCGGTGGGTCTACGACCTATGTTGGCCGAGATAGGATTGGGGGGTGAGGTAAATTTTCGGGGTGGGGGTAGGGGAGGGGGGGGGGGTAGGTTTCGTAGGGAGGCTAATAGGCACTATTTCGGAATAAGGGTGGGGGAAGGCAGGGGACAATTTTGGAAAAAGTGGGTGAAACTGAAAAAAAATATAATTAAATTGAGTGGGAGAGAGACGCAAGGCATTCGGCGGGCCTCTCTCTCGTTCGGTGACTTATCGTAACGTTACCGGGCGTTACACTTTTTCATAAGTGACTCCCAGCCGCAACCTAATTTAAGACGTTGTCACGTCAAAACAATTGTTTAATCTTCATCCTCACTGGATTCATCTTCAAAATTGATTCCTCCTTGGTCAATTTCTTCTTCATTTTGTGTTTCTGTAAAAAGGAAGGGTTATAAACTTTTAAATTTTCTTTTTCTTTCGTATTATAGTATTAAAAAAAACGTACCTGAATCAAAATTACCTCCTGATATGTCAGGTGTTATGACAATATCTTCGTATGCTTCAGGAAATTGGCTACCAAGAAACCAAGTCGGCTCTAATTTGGTGTGGGGATAGTGCGAGAGAGTGAAATATAAAGAAAGAGTGAGAAGGAAACAGAGGCGCGGTGTTTCAATTCAGTTCTCAGCAGCTGTACGCGCCACACTTTATTTATGGTTTAAGCTATATCACCCCATGAAAATCGTCAGATTATTTTTATTCTGTAATTCTTACAGGATTTACTTCAAAATAAAAAATAAAAATAATCGCGCTCGAGTATTTCATAGTGACGTTTTTTTCTTACAATTTTGCCACTCACCCATTTCCTTATGCCACGCTAAAATCATCAGATTATTGAAATATATTCTGTTCTGTATGTATTTAACTTATCTGCCATTATTCTGACGCGCTCGAGTTTTTCTGAGGACTGTTTTTTTTGACGTGACAACGTCTTAAATTAGGTTGCGGCTGGGAGTCACTTATGAAAAAGTGTAACGCCCGGTAACGTAACGGTGCGCGCGCAGCACTAGAGAATTATTTTTCAGTTTCACCCACTTTTTCCAAAATTGTCCCATAGCCCCCCCCCCTGCCTTCCCCCACCCTTATTCCGAAATAGTGCCTATTAGCCTCCCCACGAAACCTACCCCCCCCCCTCCCCTACCCCCACCCCGAAAATTTACCTCACCCCCCAATCCTATCTCGGCCAACATAGGTCGTAGACCCACCGAGTTTGGTATCCTCGGAACCGTCTTGGTGAGGGCTACAAATTGACCCCGCCAGAAATCCCAAATTACGCAAAAAATTACCCCCCCAAAAAAAAATATTTTACCTCCAAAAAATTAATTTAAGTTAGCCTCCCCACGAAACCTTCCTCCCCCCCCTCCCTTACCCCCACCCCGAAAATTTATCTCACCCCCCCCAATCCTATCTCGGCCAATATAGATCGTAGACCCACCGAGTTTGGTATCTTTGGAACCGGCTCGGTGAGCTCTACAGATTGGCCCCAACCAAATCCCCAAATTCCTCCCTCTCTCCCCTAAAATATTTGTCCAGGCATAACTCCGTCATTTCTTAAAGTAAACCCCCCGTGTTTGGAGTCAGAGGAATCGTCTTGACGAGCTCGACAATCGAGAGCAGGCAAAATACGATTTTTTCTTATTGACGTGACAACGTCTTAAATTAGGTTGCGGCTGGGAGTCACTTATGAAAAAGTGTAACGCCCGGTAACGTAACGGTGCGCGCGCAGCACTAGAGAATTAGGCGCATTGAATCGGCGCATGCTTGTGTCTCTGTCTTTGTCTTTCTCGAACGTTCTTGGCGTTGGAAAAACAAGAAAGCGTCACAATACAAGTTCACACGTGTGGTTAAAGTATCGTCAGCTGTGTCTGTAGTGAAAATATGGAGTGCTTAGATTCGTCATTACATGTACAATGTTTTAGTAAACAAAATATATTTCTATAGTTAAAATTTGTGCAATTCTTATTTTCATTCAATTCCTTGTTCCTATTGTGCAATTTAATTATATTCATATCAATAAATATTCTACCGAGAAAAAGACGTTGTCACGTAAAATCTTCGCCCGTAAAACCGACTTTACAGGCAACCATTTTTTTTTTACAAATCTGACGGGCTGTCCTCGGAGCACGCCCTTATATAAAGGGTTTATATATGGTAGGAGAACATTACAAGGAATAAGGTTTCTCCTCATATAGTTTTCTGACGCGCTCGAGTAACTCTTCAAATCCCCTCTTGGGCTATCAGTTTCGAAGCATTTAAACGCCATTTTGGCGCGAACTCGCTGTGACGTCAGAGGTCACGATATGAACAACGTAGTATTTGGATTAAGTTTCTTTCATTAATTGCTATAGAACTGCATTTCGTGACAAAATAATCCATTTTTTTATAATATAAAGAAAACACAAAATAGCTCATGAACAAACGTAAAACAATACACTCAACAAGCTAAAACTTTATAAGATCGTGACCAATGTCGTCACTTTCCTTTTCAAGGAATAGCCCCGCATTTCGATAAATTGCGCGGCAAATATGAAATGTCATTTTTTTAGTATTTATTATAAGGTTTAGAGTCGATGAATTTCAAAAATATCTTTAAGGTATATTTCTAAATCAGTAAAGATTCTATATCAAAAAAAAAATACTTATTTTGGAGTCTCGTGCATATTCCCTATTGTAAGAGGAAAAGCGTTCCACAGCCTCAATGCCTCAACAGTAAAAGAACGATCATAAAACGACGTCTTATGTGAATTAGCAGTATGTAAGAAATTAAAACGTTCCTGAAGGTAGCGCGAAGAAGAGGGATTAAACAGAACACTGTAGAGATATGATATTCAGAAACATGGTCATATATGCGCAATCCAAATATAAGTCTAATACAACAATTTTGAAGGCGCTCAAGCTTATCTAGCTGGGCCTTAGGTAAGATCGAGATAGCAGGTGTCGGCATAGTCGAGAATATGGAGCAAGAGAGCTTAATGTGAGATATGAGATGATGAGGATAATGTAGAGAATAATGGCAAATATTCGTCGTGATCTGTTGATATTACATAGACTATAGATAGCATGGTGAACTTAGCCTTAGTCCTATCAATGGTTGAGTGAAGTACGGAGGAAGTCAGTGTCCTGCAGTAGGAATATAAATACTATCTGGCTGGGATAATTATATTGTATATACAGGGTATATCAAGACTGCTACCGAAAACGAAGTTGGGTGGTAGTTTTAGTGACTTCAGATACAATGCAACTAAATTTTGTGCAATAAATTGCGACGAAATTTATTTTTTATTATTTTTCTATCGTCCCGTTAGGATTGAAAATACATAGTTTTTTCTTAAATAATAGTGTACGCCCTTTTATTTCTAAACACGCTATAGTTTTAATAGGCTTTAAATTATTATTCCAGCAAAAACTACGGATTTACCACCCAAACTCGACGATATTTAAATAGTAATAACAAAATAAATTGTCGCGTTTCTTTGCGAAAATTTTAGTTACATTGTGTTTGCAGCTACCACCCGGCTTCGTTTTTGGTACCACTCTTGATATATCCGGTATACAAGAGGCGCGGCCCAGCTTCGCCTGGGTGCGTACCTGTTTTACTAAAATTATATCGCCTTTATTCATAAGTGCTAAGGCAGAAATCTAGTGATGTAATAATATTTCAAATCAGTGCAATATTTTGTTATAATATAGTTGATACACCTTTATCCAAAGAATGAAAAGAATAGTAATAAGCGTCTTTGTTATTTACATAAATATACACACAGCCTTTACAGAATGTTTCTTTTCTGAATTTCCACAGTCGTCCAAATCAAAAAGGGTGGTCGGCGCCGAATATGCATCGATTTAACATTTCGAGCAAAGACATGAACAGACATGTCAGGGAAAGATCGAAACTGAGAGAAAACTTTGACATCAAATAAGAAGAAGATGAATAGGAAGAATTTATTTATTGATTTGCCTGCAACCAGCGAGTATATACTTTTATAGCTAAATACACTATTAATAATTTGTGTACAGTAAAGAATGGTAAATAAACTAATAAAAAAGGATTTTGAGCTGTGAGTGTTCCTTCAACCACAGAAGGGCACAAGCATTCATTGGAACATTGAAATATGACTAAATATAAATTCGTGAAAAATGGCTGTGAGGTTACCTACGTTCTAAAAGCCACGAGATATGTCTATCCAATATGTCTATCAAAGCGCATGCCAGTATCGCCGCTCGTGAAACAGTTCCCTGTAATTACGTTAATTAAATGACTGGTGGTAGGACTCTCTTAAGTGAGAGGCCGCCCGGGTAGGTACCACCGCAATCTCTATTTCTCCCGCCAAATACCAGTGTAAATGCACTGCTTTTTTTCGGATTGAAGGACATTTTAGCCAGGGTAACTACTATATATTGAGAATTAATGTCTCAGGATGGCGAGCGCACTGAACTACCAAGCATTGCTTTGTAATTCATGGTTTTTGGTTTTGCTACTGTTTATGAGCGGGCGTATCGCTTACTATCAGGAGAACTGCATGCTCGTCTCGCCATTCAATAAAAAAAAGGTTAAAAATAATATGTCTCACATATGAGATTGGATCCCAAAAAATCACGGAATTTCTCAATAAAGCTCAGGATCTGGGATGATGGATCTTATGCATGCTATTACCGGATAAAGAACTAAATCTGTAAGTATATATTATATACCCATAGAGAAAACAAACTAAACACACCAAAGTATCTTGTAAGTCACACTGTGGCAATCAATTGCGTATTCAGCATGGTTGCCATTTTTTTCACTAGTACGGCAAAGTGTACAATTGCAACCCGCGATAGGCCAATTTGGTAGACGATCGGGCGGTCTCAATAATCTATCTATCTTTAATAAAAGTTTTCATTAGATATTTCGTCGTATGTTACGTTTCTATCCAAGTTAGAGAGATAATTTATGGATATGGTGCATATTTTCTTAATTAGTTAGGTAAGATAAATAGGTATACCTTGCCCCACCGTAACCATGGCTGCTACCAACGCCAGGAATAGTGGGACTGCCGAGGACTGGGGGCCTGGTCAATTTATGTGTCGTCATGAGGGATATTTGCAAATACTCGCCACGATTGGCAGGCGGGTTGGCGAGCGCAGAAGAGGGACTCACGCTGATGACGCTGCTGCCTATCATCAACCGGGGAATGGAAATAGTTTATGGGTAGAGGATATAATGGGAAAGGAAAGTATGGCCTATAGGAATGGATACTGCAGTCACAGAAGGGAAGTTAGGGTCGAGGTCGAGTACTCGTAGCACCTATTCTAGGACAAGCCATGACCACTAGATAGGAGCATCATCCATGACGTAACGTGTTAGATACATGGATATCAATTATGTATATCCATTATATTAGTATTTTGTACTCTATATACCTGATAAGCAATTGAAAAAAATACAATATACATTACTTACCGTAAAACCTTACAAGATTGCCCATACAATCTGAATTTGCCCAGCAACGTACCTGTCACAAGTTTTAAAAGAACTGGCAACATATGAAGTTTTGACATATTTTTTAATCCGTCGAAGAAAAATGATTATGTGTCTGGCAACACTGACTAAGTGACATTTGGTAATGACAGCTCAGTTGACTTCCAGGTTACTTCTAAGTTGGTGGTGTAATTTGTGGGCCAAAAGTGGTGTAAAAAACTTTTCCCACAACTAGATTTACAATTGTCACAGGTAAGTAAATATTTGACTGTTATTAATTTGTAACAGACACAGATCACTTCCAATAGATACCGCATTACGATAGTTTTGTTTTGAACCGAAAACGCCAACGAAGGGAACTGCGCGGGAGGTGGGCGGGTTGCAGCGCGGTCACGTGGACTGCATTCGAGAGATGCGGCACAAGTCGATAAATAAAAAAAAAACGTATCGATAGTTGCATTTGCCAGTAAGTTCATGTGTTATGATCGCTTCTATAACTTGATTACCAACTTGTTAAATGTTTGATAATATTTTTTCATCGGTCTGATCTAATAAATTATAACAACCGGCAACCGCTAACTATGAATAAAATAGGATTAAGATTTATACTTTAGTATGTGACGGTTTTATTTATATTATTCAACGTGTTGTTTATTGAGAGTGATCTGTGTCTAGTGAAAATAAAAATGAATGTATTAAAAAAAAACTTTGAAATAAATTATTTATTTGTTTTATTTTATTAAAACTATAAGTACGCAACTATAATTGCACAAGATAACAAATATTACACTACAAAGAAATATCTACTAATCTATTCATGAAAATAATTTTTAGGCAGGAACTTCTTGTTTGAAAAGTGATTTATTTTCCACGTACATAAATATCATGTTTTACATGACACCTATATCGAAAATAAACTTTTTTTATCCGTATGTCAGTCTGCTTGTTGCCGCTAATCTCGGGAACGACTGGAATTTTTGACGGCATTTTTCTGAATCCTGTGATTAGCGGTAATATCTGTGTATTACTGATGCAAATAACAAATGATCGGGATAGCGATTGTCTATTTTTCTCGCTCACTATAACCTTTTTAATGGTAATCAGATTTGTCATTATTTGGAGCATAAGCATCTGAATCCAATTATTGATTTTTAAAATGGATAAGTTTTGTATACTTGCGTCTGATGGCATTTTTAGGGTCCGTTTTTCTACTTAAGTATAATAATCTTATGTCTATGTATTTTTCTATTACGGTTTTAGTTAAATCTATGATATGGTTGCTGCTTTCGTGGTCAAACTGATGCATATTTATTTGGCTGAATATATTCTCATGAACGAAGCTCTGCATTGTTTGATATGTGAAATAGAGTTTGTCTTTGTAATACACTTTTTGCCCTTTCGTTAATGCTACCCGTATAGTTTGTTCGCTTCGTCTACAAATTTTTATCACTGTGCTAGATGGGTATATAAGCCCTCCTGTATCTTTGGCATAAATTAAACTTTTATTATTATTGTCTAGCGATATAAGTGCTTTTAAGCAGATATTGCACTTGATGTTTTTAATTAAATAATTAACCACGGCGCCAGCAATATATTCTATTATGCTGTCTGAAAATGGTGACAGTGATATTTGATGTATTGCCTCGATATTATTGTCATCGAAAGATTTCGGGAGTTCGTATGTGTCACCCCTCACGGTCGTTACATTTATACGTTGGATGGCTGAGGAACAGTTCAAAATTCCAATATTTTCCAAAACCAAGCAATTCCCGCTGTTTAATGCCTGTAGCTCCATGTGTACTAACATTTTCCTATAGATTCCGAAAAATTGCTTCGGTGTGGGATTATTATTGGCTCCACCATGAGACCGAATATTATAAAAGAAAAGTTCGATATGGTCTTGGCTAATTCGGTGAAATGATATGTAGGGACATAATCTTTTTGTAATTAAATCATTGAATAAAAATTTTGCGCTTTCAATACATGCGCATAATCCTATAAACCCAGTAAATCTTGGTGAATTTACAAGCTTCATTTCTTTGTTTTTATAATTCGTCGTTAAGGTCATCAAATCGTGCTTACAGGCTTCTAATCTTGACAACACCACTTCCGAATTTTCAACGTTTAGCGCCCTTTTTAGGCCATACGCATGTACTTTGGAGTCTAGAATGTCGAACAGATCATTTAACATCACCAAGAAGTTGGCAGTTCCGTCTGCATCTTTAAATTGTTCAATGTTTAATACATTTTTGCAAAATTCAAGTGCCACTGCGACACTCTTGCTAAACAACTGAGTCGCAAGTTTTACTTTCATAATATTGTTTTTAAAAAATAGATGTTCAGCTCGGAGTTTGTTGGCAGCATGAAACTTTTCGTCTTCTTGAAATTTATGTAATAATTCAATGTGTTTCCATTTTATTTCTTTACCTGCAGCATCTTTAAATTCCCGAAAATGTTCAAAACTGTTTCTGATTAATTTTATCATGTGCGCAGGATCAAGAAATATAGTAATATTCTTGTTATTTATTTGGAACACAGTTTTTAAATTACCTGGTTCCAGATTGCACCCGAGTTTTTTTGCTAAAGATAAATTTGCTGGACAACCATCAAAAGTTACAGCTTTAATTGTAATGTTTGCATCATGGCAAAGTTCAATTGCCTGAGTAAGCAAGTAGACCTTTTGGTCAGCGGTGACTTTATGTATGAAAAAATAACCTATTGGGACTTTCCACCTACCATGTAAAGGGACAACTAAGAAAACCAAAGCGTCAGTACATTCCTCTCTGCAGTCGGATTCAATGTTGGTCCCAAAATCGACGTATCCGAATGTCTTTTCCACTTTGCTTGAAATTTTCATTTCATCAAAGACAATAGTACAATAAATTGGCGTTTTTTGTTCCTTAGCTTTAAATTTTAAAGCTTCAGAAGCTTCTTTGGTAAAACCTGGATGACCATCTACCGATTGATACCATTTACCCAACGTCTTCACAGAAGGCAAACATGTATTAAAAGTTTTGCGAACGTAATTGTAGGCTTTTGTAGAGTAAAAATTTAGAGTCAGGGCAAATGCTCTCAGCTCTGCAGAATACTTTTTTCTGATCATCGTGCCAGACCTTTTTCGGTATACTTGCCGCTGGATGAGCTCTTTGCATTTGACTCCGACTGAATCTAGGATATACTTATTTTCCGCTTAATTCAATTTTTTTCTCTCCAACTCCGCTAGTAAAGATTTTAGTGAAACAATTTTTTTTTCATTCGTCTGATATTATCTCTTAATTTTTTTAATGTTTTGTTTTTGTATTGAATTATATTATTTAGTTCGATAATTCTCCTACACATATGTTTCTTTTTTGGTGTGTCATAAGCTGAAGGGCTGTTGGCAATTGGACTTAGAGGTTTTCTTTTTCTTATTGGAGTCCTTGGTATTATAGCATTTGTTTCTATTGGCAAAGATGAATCCGGTTGTTCCTGCAATTACATGCTGCCTGTAATTCTGTAATAAATATAAAAGGAAGAAAAAATAATTTCAATTCAAAGCATACCACTTCTGTAGATTTTATTGCATCAATAGCTTGAACATTAAGTTCATTTTCTTGCGAGTTGTCATTAGGAGTAGATACCTGCAGTAATACCACTTTAATACGAAATCCCGAAATTCTTAGATGACAGTAATATCGAGGCGTACCGCCTCAAGTATCACTGCCACAATTTTCAGACAGCATCATAGAGTATATTGCCGTGGTTCATTACTTAATTAAAACATCAAGGGCAATTTCTGCTTAAAAGCACGTATATCGCTAGAAAAAAAATAAAGTAGGCTTAATTATGCTAAAGATAAAATAAAATAAAAAATAAAGATGTGGGAGGGCTTATATACTCATCTAGCACAGTAATAAACACTATTAAACGAAGTGAACAAACTTTTCGGGTAGCGTTAACGGAAAGGCAAAAACTCCATTTCATATATATTAAACAATGGAGAGCTTTGTTAGTGTTCAGTTTAACCAGATAGCATATCGTCTCTCATTGAATGTGAGTATAAAACAAATGAAGTAAATTTCTCTTTCATCCTATAGGCAAATACAATGGGATAGGGGGCTAACCTAACACAATTGGGCCACACATTACAGAGCCCGGAACTGATACTGAATAGAAAATTCCTACATCATTACCCAACTCGTAATTCCAATTTGAGACCTCAACGTGGTAGTCCGAAATAATAAACCACAACACTTAAGCTAAATTAGTCTTCCAGAAAGATATAGTCAGTAGATACTTGATTCGAGAAATAGGACCCGAAATACCATCAGACGAATACGCTTAAACGAGCTTCATCTGAAGGCTATAAATGTTACTCTTGGCTGCTGGACGAAATCAATATAATAATATTATATTATTTGAAAATCATATTATTCTCTCCACACAAAACTACGAAATAATAAATTTTGAAATAAATAAAATGTACCAGAATTGGTAAATATTCTGTCGGGATAGAAGTATCCATTAAACGACGACGATTTTTCATTGGGAAAAAACATTCTTGGGTAAAATGTCGTGAACAAATTACGCTATTTTTTGTAGGCCACCAATCGTCACCTCGACATGTTGCATCTACCCATTTTTTTTTCCTTTCGGGACATGTGGGGAATCTAAAATAAAAATGGTATTATTCAAACATTATGTCATATACTAACCCACAGTTTTTACTCGACGAAATGAGAAGAACGGAAGAGTACAATTATTGAAAAAGTACCTAGTTAAAAACTTGACCTTTTTCAAATTACATTAAATGACGTCGTCATGTTGATTTGCAATTTTTATTTACATCATTAAACATTTCGTGACATTGTCATTTCATCAAATTATTTTACATTAATGTTTTAAAATATCGATATTGATTGGAATTATATTATAAACATGAGTCAAGCACTAGAAGAACGTGTGATTTCAACAGAAAAAGATGGCTTATTATGATTATTGCTATGCGAAAAAGAGACGGCTGATTTTCAATTCAAACTCGACTGTTTGACATCAATACATCAACCAGTATAAATTGAGCTCGCTTGTGAACAAATTAATTTAAAGAATATTAGTTACCGATGAAACGTAATTCCGTTTTTTTTGCATACTTGAAGTTTTTGAGTTTTTTCCACACCATTTTATTGAGCAAGTCATTTTTAACTGTGCTAAGATATTCTCAAAACTTAATTTTCGCCAACGCTCAACGATATGTGCGGGTCCACTACTTGGATGACACTGAAGACTCGATATTTGGCATCGGTTTATATATATCTGATAACTTAAATGTGTGGCGCACAACCGATGCCTTGCATTAGGTATCTATTGGAAGTGATCTGTGGTAACAGATTAGTAAGGAATAGCGTATTCTGTATCAGCCCATATACGTCCCACTGCAGGGCACGGGCCTCCTCTACAATCGAGAGTACGATTGAGAGTGGTTAGGCCATATAGTCCACCACGCTGGCCTAGTGCGGGTTGGCGGACTTACATACCATATAAATTTTATAAATCGCTATGGTATGCAGGTTTCCTCACGATGTTTTCCTTCACCGTTTTAATGCGTGGTGATTGACTATCAATACACACATGACTCCGAAAAGTCAGAGGTGTGCCCTGGGATTCGAACCCGCGACCACCGTGAACATGTTGGCAGTCGCGTCTAGTCCGTTTACCAACAGGCCACCACGCACAATAGCGTATTACGTATTCTAAATATGTCATATATTCAATTATATAAAGGTGGGCAATGTTAAATCAGTTTTCTTGAAGAGTTTTTACGACTTTACCCACTGAATAAATACCGCTATGGTTGTCACCTTCCCGAAAATTAAAAAATAACAAATAGGTACTAACTTTGAAAGAACATAAAATAATGTTTCACGTGCAGTTCTTTGTATGTTATTTTAATACGATTTATCGTTACAATTTGATGTGTAAATTTTATATTTATTACAGAATGCAGAATAAGCCTAAAAATACACGAAAAAAAAGAAGAGTATTGGGATCGAGACCATATAGAAATTATTCGATGGATATGTTGGAATTAGCAGTCGAGATGGTAGAAAATAACAGAATGTCAAGTCGTGAAGCGGAAAAGACGTTTGGGATCCCTCGCCGGACTATTTTGAATAAAGTAAAAAAAATACACATGAAATCAGCTGGAGGGCAAAAAAAACTCACTAACGAAGAGGAAGAAAAACTGGTAAACGTGTTGGTAGCTTTAGCAGATTACGGCAGTCCTATGACTAAAATGGATGTTAAGATGTTGGTTTATAAATACGTAGAAAAAAATTCACGAACTGATTTATTCGATGGCAAATTACCCAGCGATACATGGATTGAAGGATTTTTGAGCAGACATCGTTCGAAACTAACTTTCAGAATGACACAAAATATAAAAAAGGTACGAGCCGAGAAAGGTTTAGATGAAATGGAGCAATTCTTTGACAACCTAAAAGTAACACTTCAAGGTATACCACCAACAAATATACTAAACTACGACTAGACAAATTTGTCTGATGATCCAGGCAATCCTATGTGTGTCTGCAGAAGAGGTGTAAAATATCCTGAACGTATAATTAATAGCACAAAGAGTTGCGTTTCCCTCATGTTCACTGCAAGTGCAGCTGGAAAATGTCTTCCAATTTATGTTGTATATAAATCCACAAATTTATACTCAGAGTGGATTGAAGGAGGCCCAGATGGAACTAGATACAATTGTTCCAAATCCGGTTGGTTCGATACTGCTTCATTCCAAGACTATTTTACAACAATCGTGAAGTGGGCAAAACAAATTGTCGGACCAAAAGTAGTTATTGGTGATAATTTGTCTTCACATATTAACGTCGAAATAGTAGAGTTGTGTCAAAAACACAACATACACTAGACACTAAAAACACGACTAGTATTTCTACCACCGAACTCCACCCATCTAACACAACCGTTGGATGTCGCGTATTTTGGGCCACTTAAAAAAGAATGGAAAAAGATCCTTTTAGACTATAAACTGAAGAATCCCGGACAAACCACCTTAAACAAAAAACATTTTCCCAAACTTTTGTCTAATTTGGTTGCAAACATTAAACATAAGAAAGCATATAATATAACAAGTGGATTTAGAGCCACCGGCATATGGCCAGTAAATCCAAGAAATGTTTTTAAAAGAATTTCGGAATATCTGGACGACACTGAATATGGGATAGATACGACTTTGTTAGAGTACCTCAAAGAAACAAGAGCTCCTAAGCCTATGGAAGTGAAAAGGTCCAAGAAATTACGCACAGAACCTGGAAAATCAGTATGTGTAGAGGACATAAAAGTTACTACACAAAACGTACGAAAAAAAAAATAGAAATGAAACAATAAACGCGAACCAAGAAGAAGAAGAACGACAAATATTCTCACAAAATCAGATATTAGATGAAACAACAGGTGAAATGATAAGAACTATTAAAAACGATATACCGTCCAACTCAGATGATATAATTAGCTGTGAAATACCACCATTAATATCTAAATTTTCACCCGTAATGAACTATCCCAGCAAACTTAATACAATTTGTATATCAACAATCAACAAGCATTTATATTCTTCTGCGCGCGTATTAGATAAAAATAAAGACGGGGACCAGAATCAGGCTTTTGTAGCGTATAACGAAAATTATCTACCAAAATGTTTACGACCAAAAAAAAAAAAAACATAGGAACTAAATTAAGCGGGAAATCAGCTTTACACCTTAATATTGCTCCGAAGATATTGGATAATGAAAAAACGAATTGTATCGAAAAATCTGTGACAAGTGAAAGGAAAAAAAGGGCTATGAAACGAAAGAAAGTAAGTTCGAAATATGTAGAAACAAGTTCAGAGTCGGATATTCTAAGTTTTGCAGACACAGATAGTTCAGAAACATTTGATGAATATGTATCAACATGTTTAGAAGACATAGAAAATAAAGAAAACTGGGAACCAGAAGAATTAACTGTACCATTTGGTATAAGTGATATCAGTTATTTTACAAACAATATTGTTTAAAGCAAGTAACAAATTAGTTGTGAAATTAGTATTAACCTTTTGTGAACAAGAACGCACGTCTCGTTATTTCTCCAGAACCCTGTCGATCAAAACTAAACCTTATCGCGTAAACATATGGTCCTAATCGAGTCGGATTTATAGTCGTCGGCCGGCCGATGCACGTGTGCCGCGCACCGCATTCCTGAGCGATAAGAAATTGTAAAAGTGCATTTATTTAAACAATTTACTGTTGTGAGTTTTAAATCGTGTTAGTGACTATCTTATTACAAACATTAATATGGAACAACTACTAGTGTATCAAAAAGAGTTAATAGTGAACTTAAAAAATGCGGAAAGGAACTACAAAAAGGCACCTAAAGATAGAATAAAAATATCTTATTTGGAAACCAGATTGGAAACTTTAGAAGATATTTGGAAAACATTTAAAGAAGGACACAAAAATGTTGTTTTAAAGGTCACTAACGATGATGACAAATGTGATCCATATTTCGAGGAGGATATGTATGAGGAGTTTGAAGAGTTATGTATTCAATACAAATCAAGTTTGAAAGAAGCTATCTCTCGGTTATTGGAACTGTCTAAGCAGCAAACGCCGGGTTGCATGCAAACATCGAGTGACCTAGAACATTCTACCAAAGGTGACATCAAACTACCCCGTATTCAGATTCCTATATTTAGTGGAAAATACGACGAGTGGCAATCCTTTTACGATTTATTTTCTTCTCTTATTCACAATAATAAACTATTGTCACCCGTGCAGAAATTACAATATTTGGAGACAAATTTGACAGGAGAACCAGAAGAGTTATTACGCAATTTTTCAATAACAAACGCGAATTATGATGAGGCGTGGAACGAGTTAGAGAAACGATACAATAACAAGAGGTATAATGCTCACGAAATTTTGAGGAAATTGTTTGCACAAAAATCAATACAAATTGCATCTGCGACTGCGATTAAGCAATTGGTAGACACAACATCAACATGCTTGAAGGCTTGAAACAATATGGACGTGAAAACGGAGACTTGGGACTTGATAATTAATTATTTAGTACTTAGTAAATTGGATTCTGAATCAGTGAAGGAGTGGGAACAACATTTACGTACGAGTGAGAGCGACCTACCTACATGGTCCGAACTGGGTGATTTTTTAAGAACGAGATTCAGATCTATAGAGATGACGGACAGGATAACGGAGAAACCAAAAGTGATACAATATAAGCCTGGCAATATAAAACCCAAGGTTTTCCATACAAATGTTAAAAAGGAGGAGAAAAGGTACGTAGCAAAATGTGCATTATGTGAGGGAGAGCATTATCTGTACCACTGTAAAAAGTTTCAAGATATGTCTACCAAGGAAAGACAAGAGTTTGTTCAGCGGAGTAAATTATGCTTCAATTGTTTGGCGCCATCACATGCTGTGTTTAAGTGTCGACAGTCAGCGTGTTGTCGGCAATGCAAGCGGCGTCACCACACACTTCTACACTTCGCAAGAGAGACTACAGAAAAACCCCATGAGCGTGAGTTGGCATCTACAGGTACTGTGATTGAGTCGCAGAGAGGTAAGTCAAGTGACACACACATTGTAACCGCCCTTTCGAGGAATAATTTCCATACAAATTGTGTCTTGTTAGCAACTGCACGAGTTGTCGTATATAGTAGGAACGGTTGCAAATATACAATTAGAGCATTATTAGATCAAGGGTCACAGGCATCGTTTGTCGTTTGCAACGGTTCAATTACTTAATTTAAATAGAAAATGTGTAAGTGGTTGGGTGTCAGGAGTAGGAGAGGGACAAACAAGAATTAAACATATGGTGTCATTTAACATAAAATCCCGCCTTAACCGCGACCAATCGGTGCAAGTAAATGCGTATGTATTGCGCTCACTTACTACACTCCTACCTGCTACCAACCTTATCACTCCTGAGTGGTCAGATTTAGCGAATTTAGATTTAGCTGATCCAAATTTCAACATAGCAAGTAAAATTGATATTTTACTTGGCGCGGAAGTCTATAGTGACATACTGATGGATGGTGTTATTAAGCATCCTAATAGCAACCTATTAGCTCAAAACACTGCCTTAGGTTGGATACTATCTGGAAGGGTATCAGAAGGTCCTACCGCAGCAAATAAAACTGTGACTAGTTTACATATACAACACCAAGAAGATGATATGTTATGATATGTTAAAATTGTTTTGGGAAGTGGAAAATGAGCCAAATATGATACAAAAGAAATTATCGGAAGAAGAAAGGAGGTGTGAGGACCTTTTTGACACTACTTCAGTGAGAGACAAAAATGGAAGATTCGTAGTACGGCTACCGTTTAGGAACGAAAACCCAGAGTGTAAAAATGGCAATTTAAAAGAGATAGCTGCTAAAAGATTTGAGATATTAGAGAAACGATTATCAAAAAATCCAAAGCTTCAAGAAGATTATCACAAGGTAATGGACGAGTATATACAATTAAATCATATGGTTGAAGTAGATTCTACAGAAATTGACAGTTCTGGTTCGGTTTATCTACCTCATCATGGTGTAACACGAGAAGACAAAGAGACTACAAAACTTCGAGTTGTTTTTGACGCTTCATGCAAAGGTTCAAATAACGTTTCTTTAAATGATGACCTTCTTGTCGGTCCAAAATTGCAACAAGATTTACGACATTTATTAATGAGATGGAGAACACACAAGGTATGTATAACAGCAGATATAATTAAAATGTACCGGATGGTACGTGTCGCTGAAGAAGATACAAATTATCAAAGAATTTTATGGAGATTTACACAAAGTGACCCAGTTAAACATTTTAAACTAGTGAGATTAACATTTGGAACAGCATGTGCACCATATCTAGCCGTGAAACCATTGCAAAGATTAGCTGACGATAAGAAATTAAAGTGCCCAATTGCAACAAAGATAACAAAACAAGATTTTTACATGGATGATCTAATGAGAGGGTGTGAAACGGAAGATGAAGCTGTGACGATATATAATGAAATGAATAAACTAATGAACTTGGGAGGATTTGAATTACAAAAGTGGAGTAGTAACAATGATAATGTTCTAAAATATATTGGTGAAAACAAACGGGTAGATCATGAAGTTCCTCTCAAGCTCAATAATCTAGTAAAGGTGTTGGGTGTGGTCTGGAATCGAGTCAGAGACAATTTCGAATATATCATCAACATGCCAGAACCTGGACATTTAATTACTAAACGTTACATCCTGTCTGAAGTGGCCAAATTATACGACCCGCTAGGATGGATCGCTCCTGTGATTGTTATCGCCAAAATTATTATACAAAAACTATGGAGGACAGGTCTGGAATGGGACGAAACTATAAGAGGAGAACTGTTGGAAGAATGGTTGCAATACAGAAATTCTTTAATCCATATCAAGGATATTAGTATACCGAGATGGCTAAATTGCTCGTCTTCTGCTAAGATAGAGTTACATGCGTTTGCAGATGCTTCACAAGCAGCTTATGGAGCAGCAGTATATATGCGCGTTATTGAAGAAGATCGAATTTATGTCAGTCTAATATCTGCAAAAACAAAATTCGCTCCGATCGAGAAACAACTTTCAATACCTAGATTGGAACTTTGCGGAGCGGTGTTAGCATCCAAATTAATCTCTGAGATATCACAAGTAATGAATATACCTAACTCTAACCTACGTGCGTGGACTGACTCGACAATAGTTCTAGCTTGGCTAAAAGGAGGATCTAGTCGATGGAATACATTTGTAAGCAATAGAGTATCGGAAATACTAAATATTTTAAATTACGATCAGTGGGGACATGTTGCCACCAATATGAACCCAGCAGATTGTGCGTCCAGAGGGTTACAAGCGTCTGATTTAATAAACAATTTACTGTGGTGGAATGGACCACCTTGGTTGGGCAAAATAGACATACCCTTAAGTATAGAAGACGTAGAGGATACAGAAGAGGAAGAGAAGATTAAGGTCCTAACTGTGTTATTAAAAACTGAAGATGAATGTATTTGGACTAAGTTTTCAAATATATCAAAAATGTTAAGAATTATTTCATACTGTAGGAGATGGTTAAATTTAAAACTTACTAAAGAAAAACGTCATAAGTATAACAAATTTGTTAGTACAAAGGAAATGAAGGAATCGTTAGAATGTTGTATAAAACAAGTTCAGCAGAAGGAGTTTAGACAAGAAATAAAATATTTAAAATCCGATGGATTTGTACTTAAAAGAAGCAATTTGCGCACTCTTTGTCCTATTCTCGATGATAATGGTGTATTAAGAGTCGGTGGACGTATACAGCAGTCTCATACCGCATATGAGACGCAGCATCCTATTATTTTACCTGCTAGGAATCATCTTAGCAGACTAATAATTCTAGATGCTCATTATAAAACCATGCACGGTGGGCCACAACTCATGCTAAATTATTTGCGGTTAAAATACTGGATTTTACGAGCGAAGAATGAAACAAAAAAATGCTATCGTGAATGCGCAATTTGTATTAGATACAATACAAGAAGAACTACCCAATTAATGGGCCAACTACCGGAAGTAAGAGTAAAACCTGATCGACCTTTCAGGTCAGCTGGAGTCGATTATGCAGGCCCTATTAATATTAGATTTTCTCCTGGCAGGGGATCAAAATCTTATAAAGGATACATTTGTTTGTTCGTTTGTATGGTGACTCGAGCCATACATTTAGAAGCTGTCACAGATATGACTGCAAAAGGTTTCATTGCAGCCTTCAGAAGATTCACCTCGAGACGAGGCCATTGCTATGATCTTTTTAGTGACAACGGCACTAATTTTGTTGGTGCAGACAAGCTGTTAAGAGAGATGTTTGACAGCGCAAAGTCATCATTACCCAATAAAATATCGGAGTTGTTGGTATTAGAGCGCACTACCTGGCATTTCATACCGCCGCATGCACCGAACTTTGGGGGCTTGTGGGAGGCTGGCATACGCAGCACAAAATCCCACTTAAAACGGGTCATCGGAGACACGACACTTACTTTTGAGGAAGTATCCACTGTTTTAGCGCAAATAGAAGCGTGTCTTAATTCGCGACCTATAACTTTAATGAATAATGACCCTAATGATCCCATACCCCTGACACCGGGTCACTTTTTAATCGGTGAACCTTTACTTAACTTAGCTGATGAAGATTTGTCACAGCGTAATATTACTTATCACGAAAGATGGCGGCTTACTCAAAAAATGGTCAACGATTTCTGGAACAGGTGGTACAAGGAATATCTCGCTACTCTAAATCAACGGTACAAATGGAACACAAAAAATTCTGAACCAGAAATCGATGACGTAGTCATTTTAAAAGAGGACAATATTCCACCTAGTAAATGGATATTAGGTCGAATAATAGAAAAACATGTTGGTCCCGATAATATCAGTCGTGTAGTATCAATTAAATGTAAAAACGGTATTTTTAAGAGACCTGTTAGTAAAATAAGTGTTATACCAAAACAAAATAACAATGTATAAACACATACATTTAATAATATGTTAATTACACACATATGTTAGTTTCATCTTTATTCTTTTGAGTTTAAACATATAAACAAATAAACCATCTTTTAACTGTTAAGGTGTAAATTTTAGTATTACAAATGCTAAAAATCGAAAGAAACTGTATTACAATCATTTTAGGAGCAATTTTTTATGTTTTACTGATTATATCATTACAATACGATGTCTATAATAAACATAAAATAACTAGAAATACATACTAACTTTATTGTTGATTGTGTAAGTCGGTTTAATCTTTAACAGCTGTTATTCATGTCATACAATCGTAGCCTCGATTTATTGTATTTACTTTAGATGCATAATAAATTGATATTTCAGAAAGCAAATTGTTGACAGTAGACACATAATTCATTAGTTACTATTACAGTTTTGTATATTTTGTTACGTTTGTAGTTTAGGATAGTAATTATTTTGTTTGCATATTACCCAATAAGTATATACTTTTTATTTAATTGTGTTAAAGAACTGTGTTCTTTGGCGGGCGGAATGTTTAAAGCAAGTAACAAATTAGTTGTGAAATTAGTATTAAACCTTTTGTGAACAATAATGCACGTCTCGTTATTTCTCCAGAACCCTGTCGATCAAAACTAAACCTTATCGCGTAAACAATATAGATTTAAAAGTAGGAGACTGGGTTATTGTGAAATTTGCAACAAAAAAAAGTATAAAGCACTATGTGGGCCGTATTTTACAGATGAAAAATCACATACCGGTAGTAAAATTTGTTAGAAAAGTAAAAAATTGGAAAAACCGTGAAGAGTGTTTCTCGTACCCCAATGTAGAGGACGTATGTGACATAAATCCAGACGATGTCGAAGTGATTTTACCAACCCCAAATATTTCCAGACGAGGACAAATAGTATTTGATGTTAACTTTAATCCTTCATACAACATACAATAATAATAACATGATTGCAATGACAAGCCAAGAAGATGGCCATGGCACAATACCTAAAGGTACTATTATAGGTATTAATTTCTACAATGATTAATGTTCCAAAATCGTTTGAGAACTACCTACCACACTTTTTTACTTCTTTAATAATTGATGAATAATGTTGATTTTTTACAAGGCTATTAAATTAAAACGTTCGTTATGAATACATTCTAATTGACTTTTTTGTTAATTGTTAGGACAATATTATTTTGAATACAATAACTTTTTGTCATTACTTTTTTAGACCTGGGGGTCATTGTTATTTTTATACGGCTGTGAAAACCGTGGAAGTTACAATTTTGTTATTTAATACTTCATAATCAGCCCAACAAAAAAGTTCCATCAGCTATTTATACTAAGAATTGCCTTGAATAAGTAACCTTTAAAATTGTATCGCGTATAGTCTTACCCTGAAATGACTCCAAAGATATATGTTAAGAATTGATAATTATTGCTGTTTAATTCCTTAATATAATGTTGCTATGTTAAAGATATATTAGAAGAAATGTTAAAGACTGATTATAATTAATTGAGAATAAAAAGTGACAGCCCTAGCTAACTGTTTTATTTAATATGAAAAACATAGTTATTTTTTGTGACATTGCCCACTCATTTTTGACAGATAAAATGAACGTTTAGCAGTTAAGATATAAGGTCGCATCTTGCATTCATTATTTTTCTAAACTAGTCTCTAAATATTTTGGATTTAAAATGAAAATATACCGACGTTATGAAAGTTCTTGCAAAATGGGCAAATTTGAAAAATTGCTAAACATTTGGCCCGGTTTAAAATTGAGGTCTTTATGATACAAATATACATTGGTCATTATTACAAATTATATTAATAGAACAGTGCATTTAATAATAGTGTGACACCAAAAAAATATTACAACTTACATTATTATTTTAAATATTTCAAATCAAATAAGAAAGCGCAAGCAATCTGGGCAAAGTCATGAGGTTTTACGGTATTTTCAGGAGTTTTCAGTACTACTGTACGACGGATTATAAATGAAGGCTCGTCAAACAGTGGTGTATTTTCAACTCCTGGTAAACGAAGCGTCGGTGGCAAAAAAAAAATACACCCAGACAGTTTTGATTTAGGACTGATCACACATGAATACATGAATAAAATAAAGGAATTTTATACAGTCAGAAAAGAAATTCCTACGGTCTTAAAACTTTTAAATGTCCTTAAACAGGATATTGATTTCAACGGAGGAGGAGAATCTTTGAGGTTATTTTTTATCCGTTATTATACTATTAATATGATATCATAAGTTTTAATGAATACTAAATGTTTACCCCCTTATTCATAAGAAACCGCTAGTGTTTGTATATTTTTGTTAAAATTCTGACATCATAAGGGTTATTTTGTTTGTTTAATGTCTAATGCAAATGTTATGTACATGTGTAAATGAGACTCACCAACTCCACGGTCAAACCGAATCCCGGTTTCGTGGAAATAATATTTATTTTTTGTTTCTAACTCTGTATTTTAAGAAATAAATAAATAATAAAAAATCAACCATAATAATGTAAATTAGTTTAAAAAATTTAGGAGGAGATAAAACGTTGATTACGCTCAGCCACGCATAATTATTCATTAGATTCCTTTTGACATATAATAACTAATACGGTAAATTAGGCCGCGAATGTTGCCACTTTATAGAAAAAAATGATTTCATTTCCTCATCATTAATTAGTCAGTGCTATACTCTGTAATTTCAATCAGATTTTGTCTATGGAATCCAAAAAATACAACTGACAAGCACTTGTCTATGTTGATAAAAACGTTTGATTTGAAGATTGGACAACATAGAAATTTAATACTGAACTGAAACTGAAGATTGAACGATAAATAACTTTAGCGATAAATATAATGCAAGAATTTAAAAAGAAAAGGGAGAGAAGTGAAACTGGTGGTAGGTCTCTCATATGTGAGAGGCCATCTGGGTAGCACCACCGCAATGTCTATTTCTCCCGTGAAACAACACTGCGTAAATGCACTGTTGTGTTTCGGATTGAAGGACATTGTAGTCAAAGTAACTACTGGACATATTGAGACTTAACATCTTATGTCTCAGGATGGCGAGCGCAGTGGAATATTGCTACTGTTTATGAGCGGTTGTATCGCTTACCATCAGGCGAACGGCTTGCACGTCTCGTTATTCCTTGCAATAAAAAAAAAAGTGAAAATTGGTTGTTGGAAGATAAGGTTAGTAAAGCAACTTTCTGTACTTGAAAGTTCGTGATTCATAGCATGTTTCACTAATTTTGTGTATTTGCTTGCAAGATTTTATTAAAAGAATTGGTGAGGGAGCGGGTGCATATTATTGAAAATAAGAATACAAATACTAATTCGAACCACGCCAAAATAGAAGCGTGGAATAATCTAACAGAAAGGTGCTAACATTAATTATAGTACGCTTGCTTGGTTTTTATCTTAAGAAATATGCACGACTGACAAATATCGCTATTTATGTCAGTTTTAATATCATGTGCCAAGGTGTTCCTCGCGCCCAAGCCCAACTTAAGGCTCAGTAAAGCCTGATTAAAATACAGGCCAAGAAATTAAAATCGGAAGAAAAGAAGGCGGTGCTAAGAACTGGTGGTGGTCCAGCACCAACATTGGCTCCAACCACCAGTGGTGATATTTTTGCTTAGCTCCCTCAGGAGTTCACAACTGATGGAAATGATTATGATTCTGACACTATACATCAGGTAATATTAATTAATAAATGTTCTATGCAATAAAATAAAATATTAAACAATATTATGATAGTGCCTATAACTTTGTTTTTCAGAACATATTCATGGAACCTTTGGGGGCAACTCGAACCAGCACCATCATCTGCACCAACACCAACAACACCAATACAAGCAGCACCAGCACAATCTGATGTTTGTGTTAATGTTGGAGCTCCAACAGCACCCACACAAACACATACAGTACCAACACAAACACATACAGTACCGACACAAACACATACAGTACCAACACAAATACAACTACCAACAGCATCAACACAAACACAAACAGGACCAACACCAAGAAAGGTATGTTAATTTTACTTAAAGAAAAATGAAATTTTATTCATTTGTGAACATATAGATAAATGTAGTTTCTATTTTTCAGATAAGACTAGTGCAATCTTCCAGCTTGCTACAAAAACAAGTAGCTACACAAAAAGAGGTTCCTATGTATTATTATTTAGTTAACCTATAGTTAAAATATCAATCTCTGAAACATTATTTTTGTAACAAGACTAGTAACAATAAACATGTATTATTGTATGCCATGAATTTTATTTAAATAATTACACATAGTGGTAGTGTTGGTATTGGTATGTGTTTCGAGAATCTATTGTGAAATAACAGGACTGTTATAGGATTCACAGGATAATAAAAAACACTTCCATGGAAATCAAAGAAATCAATAATAATAAAATAAGATCAAAATGATATGATGATTATGTATTCATATTTCCTGAATTATTTTCCAAATTCATTTATACCGGGTATCTCAAGACTGCTACCGAAAACGAAGCCGGGTGGTAGTTTTAGTGGCTACAAACACAATGCAACTAAAATTTTCGCATAGAAACGCGCCAATTATTTTTTATGATTTTTTAAATATCGTCATTTTTGGGTGGTAAATCCATAGTTTTTGCTAAAATAATAATTTAAACTCTCTTATATCTTAGAGTATTTATAAATTAAAGGGTATACACTATTATTTTAGAAAAAAAAATATTTACCGCCAAAATATGGCAATAGGAAAAAAAATTCAAAAGAAAAATTGTCGCTTATTTTTGCAACTTTTTCTGTTGCATTGTGTCTGAAGTCGCTTAAACTACCACCCGGCTTCGTTTTCGGTAGCAGTCTTGATATACCCTGTATATCATACAATTTGCATAATTAAATGCCTACAGTGTTCAATCTTTAACAACCACAGCAAAATAATATTCCAACTCTTATCCTTGCTCACTGTCACCTGGATATGTTTCTAGAGAATTAGAATTCCACCACAATCTAAATCTAAAATTGATGAAATACAGATTTATGTTTGCAGTTTGCCTTTAGAAAGAGATTGCTTCCAAAGAAAATTAAATAAAAGCCATTTTTAGGATGATAAGTATTCTATTCTTTCTCTTAAACTTCTTTATACTTATGTGCACATTAATTAAAACTAATATTTTAAATATAATATTCAGAATAAAAAATTAAACTAATATGTACATCTCATTTTCCTGCAATTTGAATGAAACGTGAAATTGAATTTATAAAACCAGAGCATACAACAAAACCATAGCTGATGACCAGTACTCGTATTACAGCTGAATGTCATTAACCACTTTACAAGGTGTGACAGACATTACATTATGTCAGCTCAGCAAATGGACCTGGAATATAAAAGAAAATAATTATACACAGTCAGGTCATAAGTATTGTCACACAGTAAAAACTTTTCTTTTAGAATGCTGGCCACAAAAAAGTTTATTGAATTCGAATTTCGAATTGTTCATGAAAATAAAAATTTATACTTTTTAGAATTTTACTCATTATTAAATATGGAGTGGACGCTTAAAGAAGACCGTGTTGCAGTTATTGCGTTGCATCGTTGCGGTTACGCGCCAATTAATAAATTTTTGACATACTGAAAAATTTGAATATAACCAAAAGATTCGTTTATCGTACCATCAAACGATACAATGAAGACTCTAGTGTAGATGACAGGTCAAGAAGTGGTTGCCCTCGGTCTGTTAGGACTCCAGCAGTGATAAAAGATGTGAAGGCGCGAATTCAAAAAAATCCCATACGTAAGCAGAAACTGTTGGGACCTCAGATGGGGTTAAGCAGAACCACGGTGAAAAGGGTGTTAAATGAAGACTTAGGGCTTCGGGCATATCGAAGAAAAACAGGGCATCGTTTGAATGCTCGTCTAATGGACCTGAGACTGAAGAGATGCCGCGCTTTGTTGAAGCGGTACGCGGGAAAAAAATATCGGGAAGTTATTTTTTCAGATGAAATTATTTTTACCGTAGAACAGAGCTACAACAAACAAAATGATAAGGTGTACGCACACAGTAGTGAAGAAGCGAGCAACCGTATTCCGCGTGTCCAACGAGGTCATTTTCCATCCTCGCTCATGGTATGGTTGGGAGTTTCATATTGGGGCTTAACAGAGGTACATTTTTGTGAGAAAGGTGTAAAAACGAATGCAGTTGTGTATCAAAATACAGTCCTGACGAACCTTGTGGAACCTGTTTCTCATACCATGTTCAATAACAGGCACTGGGTATTCCAACAAGATTCGGCGCCAGCTCATAGAGCGAATATTGTTATCTGCCCAATGCTGCGCGAGAACCAGTAACGAACCACCAGTAACGAAGATACAGGAGTCTATGCGCTCCCTAATACAACACTAGAAAATTTGTACACCGGGCTGAGACTTAACTTCTGATACAAGTGTGGGTGTATGTTGGCTGGCCATAAAATGAGGAGATAAACTCCTCCAAAGACCTCTTTGATCCGTCTTTATTTTACGCTGAACAACTGTAAAGGATACCCATAATCAATATGGTTGTTTATCTTCTCCCTCATGGCTCACAGACGTGGGCAGTTTTGTGAAGTGGCCTTATGACCTACCTTTATTCTATAGTTAAATTTTGTGTTATGGGCGACACAGTTTGCACACTTTAGTGCATCCTAACTCTCCTTTTGTCGAAATCTAGCTATGGTGTGACTCGTGTCCGTACTGTGCGTGTATAGTGAGTCAGACGCCAAACACTTAAATTTATTATATACCTGCTTCAGTATCTCTGCACTACCTCAAGGTCGGTTTCATTCGTATAATATCCAAGGGTGGCGATAAATCTCCACATGATCCTAAGTCGTATAGACCTATTACACTCTTACCGTCTCTAGGTAAACTTTTAGAACGTCTTATCGTCCCTCGATTGCTACCGGGTGGACCAAAGTTTCACGAAAAGCAGTTCGGATTTACAACGGGTAAGTCAACTATCGACGCGGCAATATCGGTTAGAAAAGCTGTAAGTACATCAGCGCGCTAATATGTACTCGGTATTTTCCTGGACATATCCGGTGCTTTCGACAACGCTTGGTGGCCGATGCTGCTTCTTAAGTTGAAATTACGAGGTTGCTTTAAAAATATATATTCACTTATTTACTCGTATTTCTCGCACGGAACAACAAAACTTAAACTTGGACACTATGCTGTGTCGAAACCACTTCATGGGCTGTCCACAAGGTTCGGTTTTAGTCCTTATTTGTGGAATTTAGGGTTCGACGATTTTCTTGCAATTCCCTTACCGTCAGGGTGTTCTTTGACCGGATATGCGGACGACAGCCTCTTGCTTATAGAGTCAAATAGTAGGTCGGGATTAGAAATTATGTCGGACGCGTGTTTAAAACTAATATGTGATTGGGGCCATCGAAATCACTTAACCTTTGCACCACAAAAAACGTTCCAATTACTTCTGAAAGGAACTTTAAAATCACAGCCGCGAATTAAATTTAATAATATTAATGTTAAAAAAAAGGAATCGGTTTGTTATCTTGGTTTAATTTTAGAAAGGAATTTTTCCTTTCTTGAACATATTAAGAACGTCGGGGAAGAGTCAAAAAGGAACTTTTTTGCTTTGACAAGAATATCAAAATCAACGTGGGGGCTATCTTTCAATACACTAAAAATCATCTATGGAGCAACTTACTTAGGATGTATCTGTTATGGATCTCCCGTATGGGCTGCTACTATCGGTGCTGTGCGAAGAAAAATGCTCCAGAGCCAACGTTTGGCGTTGATATTCTTGTGCAAGGCATATAGAACTGTTAGTACCGAAGCTTTGCCTGTCCTAGCGGGTGTACTTCCAGTCGACCTGGAGGTGCAACGTCGCGCCGCGATGTATTACTTTAATAGAGAGAATATGGATAAAAGATTTTTCACCGCACGTGAACTTTTAAAAGTTGACGGATTATTTAAACCGGTTTCAGTGGTATATAGCGAACTATTAGATGAATGGCAAAATAGATGGGAGGTATCTTTGAAGGGCCGGCATCTATACCAATTTTTTCCTTGCGTACGTGATCGTTTAACAAAGACATGGCTAGATGTCGATTATTGCGTATCACAATTTCTCACGGGCCATGGTAACTTTAAGTCTAAACTATACTCTTTTAAGCTTGTTGCGTCGCCTGCGTGTCCATGTTCAACACCTAATTGCGAGTATGAGCAGTCCGCACATATACTTTGGGAGTGTAGTCTTTGGCATAATGAGCGTAAAACCATGCTAGATAGTATACAAATATCATCTGGAGTTGTATACTACATGGACCTTGTAGAGACTAGAAAGAACTTCCGTGCTTTTCGGCGTTTTTTCCATACCTATTACTGGATTCAAGCATAACAGTTCACATAATAGGTCCCATTTAAATGTAATAATAATTTGATCCGTGGTGCTTCACAGCTGGCTTCTCCGGCTGTGAAAGTCTTTTTGCGAGGTTATTTACCTCTTCAGTTCAATGTTTTGTCACCCGCTTTGCACGGAGGGAAGTGGACAATAATGTATTTCCAACTCCTCCTATTAATTTAACTTTCTGATTAATTTCGTTGCGGGTTAAAGACAAGTTAGACATTCCCGGAGACTCGCCGAGCTTCAATGCTCGGTGTTATTACTTTGCGTGCCACTATTGATCCTGGCTCACAGGAGTTACAGTGGTGGGTGTGAGGGTGGGACAGTCTCCTACCTCAAGGTCGACGAAATCGGTCGGCAAAATGCCATTAGGCATTGAGTACGCCTTTTGTTTAAGTTGACGCGGGGAATCCGGGTTAACACTAACGCTCCACCTCGGGGGAGGGTGGAGCGATTATTTTGGGTTCACCGATAGACATACCAACCAAAACCCCGAGTTAGCTTCTTCGGCGCAAATGCAACGGCCCGGGAACCCGAAGCAAGAGCGCTTCTGCTTCTACCGGGACCATCCCTGCACAATGCCGCTCAATTTGCGGTCCGTACCATAGTTATGTTGGAGGCTAAGAAGTCTCCTCAACAACAATTTCCGGCATCAGGCAATTGCTTCCTCCTCCTCCTGCTGCCGAACATCTCTAGGTCGCATTGTACGTGAGTACAATGGGCGCAACAACAGCCCCCCACTGCGCGCCCGCGACCTTCACATCCCCATTAGTCAGGCATTAAACACGCCTGTACTATTTAATAGAACAAAGTGTAAATAAACACTTACCTTTAGTGTTCCCGGACTGTAAGCATTTGTAACACTGAAATTATTTTTTTGAACAGTACGATTATTAAACATCAATTACACGATTCAATTATCTATTATAATATAAAGAACAAACATTAAAACTTAACAAATTTTAACATACATTACAAACAAACTTAGTACATACAGGGTATATCAAGACTGCTACCGAAAACAAACAAGAACTTTTAATTCGTTATTTTGAGGATGAGTTTCATTGGCCAGTGTTGTCAATTTATTACCAGGGAGATTTGGTGAAACTATGGGAGATAAAATACAAATATCATTATATCATATTTCGATTAGAAGAATAATAAGAAGAATGGTATTAATTATTTGATGAGCAAATAATAACTTATCTACACAATATGAATGAAACTCATGACGTCATGCACTTTATAGTAATTTTGTTAGTTCTTTCTAATATGTATTTTTAGGCTTCCTACGGATTCCTTGCTGGCAAATTGCTGGAGAGACATTATACACCGGAAACGAAATGAAGACCATTCGTAGCCGTGTGTTCCGAACATTTTTCTTATGATGATTTATATTTTACATTAATACAGAAATCAGATAACGCAGCCCAGGCAATAAATCCTAAGAATTAATTATATTCCGAAACAAACAACAGGAGATGGGTTTTGATTTAAAAATTACTGTATACTTTTACCATTGTATTTATTGCTTTTACTAAAATGCGTAATAAATATAATTAATAGTAAAATTACTTTAAATAAAGAAATTATTTTATTTTACCTACTTTGTTTATCAAATAATGGAGAAAAGTTCAGTTAATAATCTGGAGTAGGCATCCCTAAACACACACACCTTGTCAGTTGGATTACAATAAGTACACGACCGGTACTCACACATATCAACAAAAGTGGGGACATTTTTGGCGCGTCGTTTGTTGGCATTGCTCAATCTAGACATGTATATAATCTAAGTAATAATATTTGGTGTACGGGCTGCTGATGCGATACCCTGTATGTGGTCCAAAAAAAGGAACTTATGTCATCGACATTTTGGATATAATAGATAGCTTACTGAAGAATATAATTTTCGCTAAAATTTAGACAATTCCAACAAGCGGCTTCCATTCGTCGTTGAAGATATCGAATTGCGGGTAAGCTTCCATGGAAGCATTTAGCTGATTAAGAACTCTTGGGACAGGCGTCATGGCTCATGCCACCGTACGACAAACAGGCGTCGCAAACAACTTGTGTCTTCTATTTCGAAGATAGTTGTTAGGAGTAGGTATAGATTTGTATCAACTCACTGTAAATATCATATTTTAATCATACAGATCAATTGGTCATAACTTCTTCGTGTCTCAAGCAAATTATATCCTAGACATCCCAAAAGGTATTTTGTTGGGTACATATATGAATAGTAGCCCGAGACAAATTTAAATAGAAATCGTAGAAAAGCCTTCTGTACCTTTTCTAGAACGAGAGAATATGTCTTTTCGTGCGGGTTCCATACGCATGATCTTGCCTCAAGCTTACTTCGTACCAATGTGCTATATAAAAGTTTAATGATTTGGGTGTCCTGGAAGTCCAGTGCATTTCGTAAGACGAAACCGAGGCGCTTGAAAGATTCCATAGCAACATTAATTATGTGATTGTGGAAAGTGAGACTTAAACTGTATGAAATTTTCAGTGTGCACCCGTTAGTAATCATTGCAGAGTCTTTCCGTTTCGATTATTTTACGCCATATATTGAGTTTTGTTGTAAATGACGCATTGTAAAAGTTATGATTTCTATTTGACCTTTTAAACTTGGATTTCAGGTCCTCAGGATTGACAATCATATGGTGCGCCTGTTACGTTCTGTCACGGGGCACCGCTTGAGATCCCTTTAAGGATAAACAAAGGCCTTAATTCACGAGCAGATTCGGCAATTACCTGCGCTGTCTTGCAAGCTTGCAGTCACCTGAGAGCATCATCCCGATGGTCCGCAATGTCAAATTTCACCTGCAGTTTATAATTCGATACCGGTTGAACCCTAACCGTGGCGGTTTTTCAGTCGCTGAAAGAGATGCTGTTTTTATGCGCGGTGATCGCGTCTTGTTTGTTATTTACTATAATATTTGGTGTGATTATGACTGCCTAGCTGGTGGTGAGATGGTGATGGATGGCCCGCTTCCGCCACCAGGACTCACTCTGAGTTCTCTGGATGCAGCTGCTGCTGTGTAAACATCTAGCACTTGCGCATGCACTTAGACAAAGGGACGCCCAGTGGTAAAGGAGTGAATAAAACTCTGTTGCAAATTGCTCCGCGGAGTTACAAGTTTTCTACATTTTCCATTGCAATTGTGATTATACAAATCATTTATCTAAAGCGTGTGCCAAAGAAAGGAAATGCTTCAATTGCAATGCCTTTGGACATATCTCGTTAGAATGGAAAAATACAGTGACGAAAACGTTCAGGCGAGAACCTACATTGACACCCGTATAAACACAAAACATAGTATGAGGACGCGGACTGACCTATCTCACGAGGGCTCGTGAGGTGGGAAGATCTTGTAGTCATCCTAATCATGTACCTTCACCTCTTGGAGGAGTGCTCACGATTCATGAAGCTCCGATACTCGCACGAGATGGTCTGCCGCCGCTTCTAAATCTCCGAACTATTCATGAAAAATTCATCATTATAGGGGTAATTTTTAATCAGTGCCAACACTTCAATACATATTTCAATTTTCTTTGAAATTTCGTTATTTTTATTTTTGGTCGATATTGAATTTCAGCCACTATACAGGGTATATCAAGACTGCTACCGAAAACGAAGCCGAGTGGTAGTTTAAGCGACTTCAGACACAATGCAACAGAAAAAGTAGCAAAAAAAAGCGACATTTTTTTTTTTGTAATTTTTTTCCTATTGCCATATTTTGGTGGTAAATACATTTTTTCCTAAAATAATAGTGAATACCCTTTAATTTATAAATACTCTAAGATATAAGAGAGTTTAAATGATTATTTTAGCAAAAACTATGGATTTACCACCCAAAAATGACGATATTTAAAAAATCATAAAAAATAATTGTCGCGTTTCTATGCGAAATTTTTAATTGCATTGTGTTTGTAGCCACTAAAACTACCACCCGGCTTCGTTTTCGGTAACAGTCTTGAGATACCCGGTATAATATTTAATTCATTAGGCATTAGATAATGGAAAGAACGGAAGGTGATAACGCAAATTGGTTGCCGGTTGTCGCCAATTTTCTACAAAATTACAATAACAAGCGAGTGTAAAAAAATCAGATTAAAATTAATTGGGACCGTTTAAATGGTTCGATATAGTATAGTATAATATGCGCTCAAATTAGTCCTTTAAATCCAACTCGGGTTTACTAATTAGTCCGTGAACTCGAATGGGCAGCGTTGGGGATACTACATCACGTCCTCTCGTCAAATATTCCTCACCACCTAAAGACGAACGTCTTACATGTTGCCTTGTTAGTAAGTGATGACTAGTGGTCTATTCTTTGGTGATGACTTACAGCACTGAAACGTGGCCTATCACTATGGGCCGTATGAATCGGCTTAAGGTCACCCAACGCGCTAGAGAGAGGACTATGATCAGCATTTCTCTACGACATCGCGTCAGAAATAAGGTAATCATATGATTAGCAGGTTGAAGTAACAGTGGGCCGGCCTATTGGTACTTTTTATGCTATGTGGTCGGCCACATAGCGTGAAAATCTGATAGCTGATAAAAAAAAGGAAACCATGCAATCAGGTGATATTGTACTAATGTATCATTTATGTTACTGCCATAGACACAACTTAACAAACTTTATTGAAGTGGCCATGGGTGACAACTGAACAACTCTGTAAAAAAAGTGGTTTTAGAGTGAGAGTCACAAATTCAACTCTTTAAACCATTGCTATTTTAAGAGCAGATTATTGAGTATGAAATAAGATTGTCAATATTTAACCCAAACCTTCAATAATGTGATATCTTACATTTTCAGAGATAAGAGTGTTAATTTTAGTGGTGAAGACATTGAATTGTTAAAAAGGCTCCTTGATTAATATAAAGCAACTGTGCTTTGTAAAAAAACCAGATGGCTCCAGTCTAAAACAAAAGGAGGACGCGTGGAAAAGTATTGAAGCCCAATATAACGCCAATGCCAAAGTCCCTCGAAATATCGGGTGGCACAATAGAACGTGCTTATTTTGTCACCTTTATTTGCGGGGTAGGAAACGCGCGGGCGGAGGAAGCTTACTACCGTTGCGTAGGCGCGCTCATGGAATTTTAGTCACAATGAGTCACTTCGACGGGAAGCGTCGTGCATTTTGCGTGCGCGCATTTTACGAGAACTCTCGTTCATTCATTGTTACTAGGCGACTATATTGTTCTGAATATGGACTACGGCGAATTATTGAAGCTCCGAGTGCTAATTTAATTAAAATATGGGTAAAACGTTTTGAAGAGACTGGTTCAACATTTAAACCACAAGCAAAAGGACGTCCGAGAACATCTAGGACCGAACACAATATTGAGAGAGTTACACAGTCTGTACGAGAAGATCCACGACAGTCTACTCGCAAGAGATCGTCTGTCTTGTGCTTATCGCGACGAAGTTTGCAACGAATTTTAAGCTTGGACCTCAAAATGCATCCATACAAGCTGCAATTAACACAAGAATTGAAAGAGTGTGACTTCAGAGAAAGGCTCGAGTTTTCTAATGAAGTTCTTACTCGATTTTAGAATTTTTACAATATCCTTTTCTCTGGTGAGACTCATTTCCATGTCAATGGGTTCGTAAACCGTCAAAACTGTCGCTACTGGGACAGTGAAAATCCCAGAATTAAACACCAGAAACCACTGCATAGTCTTAAAGTGACAGTATGGGCAGCAATCTCGGGCAGAGGAATAATTGGTCCTTATTTCTTTGAAAATAAGCGAGGGGAAAACGTCACAATTAATACTGAACGCTATTTTGCGATGGTAAGTGGTTTTTTGGCCCCAAAACTTAAAAATTCAAAAATAGTGAATTCTAGGACTTGGTTTCAACAAGATGGAGCTACCAGTCACACGTCTAATGACTCCATGGTGGTTGTGAAACAGATGTTCCCAGGCAGACTGATATCGAAAAGAGGTGATATCCCATGTGTGCACGACACGAAATAACTGGTGCAAGATTCATTTGGAAGTTTCTAACAGTTTGAAGACTTGGTTCCTGGAAGATTGTTTGAACATTTTTAAGCCACAGCGCGGGATTTGTATTTTTTCAGAACAACCGCAAGAAGGAAAAAGATGCCTGTTACTCGCTCGAAGAAGGGAAGTGTGATCGACGCGTCCGAAAGATTGAGCCCGGCCGTAAGGGTGCCCCGTACCGAGGGTTGTCCGTCCAGTGCACCACAAGTAATCACTCAAAGCACTGCGGCGGCCGCCCGAGGCGCGGGTGCCACGCCCACAGGGAATGCTGGCCCATCCGTGAAGACAACTGCAACCTCTGCAAGAACGACGACGACCTCCGAGGATACCGCGACTACTTCAGAGACTGCATACACGGAAACAACGGCGAGTTCGAACACGGCGACCACGCAGGCAGAGAAGGACGACGGTGACACCCTGAAACCATCCAAAGGCGCCAAATCACAGCGATCGCAGCGCAAGAAGCTTGCTGAGCTCGAGGCACAGGAAAAGATAGCACAACTAAAGCTGGAAGAGGTGCACGCCTCGCTTGCGTTGGCCCAAGCGAAGTTGGAAAAGGAACGCGCCGCAATCAGCGACGATGAAGAGGACTCTGTGGACTCCGGAGATGGGCACGACCGATCCAGTCGTGTACAGGAATGGTTGGAGGGTCAAGGGGAACCACCAACAAAGAAGCAGGACTCACCAGACGAGGATGATTCGAAAGGACATGGACAGGGAGCTCGCAAGAACAAGGAATGCGAGCACCGGGAGCGCAAAGATGAGCCCCGGCCTGCGCGTCAGCCACCGAACGTGGACGTCACCTCACTGGCGACAGCTCTCACCAAAGCTGTGAAGATGTCGAGAGACGCACCGAGCTACCTGCAGGAGCTGCCCATGTTCGATGGGCGAAGCAGCGGCTGGCTCGCTTTCGAAGCTGCCTACTATGAGACTGAAGCTGTATTCTCAAGAACTGAAAACGTTTCACGATTGAGGAAGAGCGTCAGGGGGGCGGCGAGCGAAGCGATTAGCGGTTTACTGATTAGCCAACCGGAGCCGGAGACGATTATGAAAGCTTGGAAGAGAAGATTCGGTCGTCCCGACGCGCTAGCCATGCACGAGCTGCAAAAGACGAAGACACTTGGGAAGTTGACCGACAGCCCAAGAGATTTGTGTATATTTGCTGACAAAGTGGCAAATACTGTGGCCGCTATTGAAGCATTGAAGAGGATCCATTACTTGTATAATCCAGAAACAGTCAAGACGACTATAGAAAAGTTCACGCCCACGCTGAGAAGCAAATGGTACGATTACGCCGCCGCATGCAAGGAAGACGTACCCGACCTGAAGAGGCAGGCAACTTTTCTCAGCGAGGAGGCCGACAAGTGTGGAGCGTACGCACCACTCGAGGACGTCCCTGTGGAAAGGCGTGGAAGAAAGAACATCGAACGCACTTTCGTCGCGGACGACAACTTGGAAGAGTGCCCGCTGTGCAAGCAGAAGCATCAGTTACCTGAATGCAAGCAGTTCAGAGACGCCAACGTAGGGGACCGGTGGGAGATTGCGAAGCGGTTTCGAATATGCTTCCGATGCCTGAGGAGCACGCACCGACGAGGAAACTGCAGAGCCAAGAAGTGCGGCCGGGAGGGTTGCCTGATGGCTCACCACCGCTTCTTGCACAAGAACACGGGGAGGACGCAGTCAGCACCTCCCGGGCAGTCCGTGCAGGAGGAAGTGGTCACGTCCGCGGAGCTCGTTACACAGACCGATCGTGGAGGAAACCGGCAAGCATTTCTCAAAATCGCACCTGTCACACTCACCGGACAAGGCGGAGCACGCGTGCACACCTACGCGCTCATGGATGACGGCAGTACCGTCACGCTCGTCGAGGAAGGGCTGGCAGAATTGCTAGGCTTGCAAGGTCCGCGCGACGAAATGTGGGTGCAAGGTCTCAACGGAACGATAAAACACGCAGATAGCCGCAGAGTCGACGTCAAAATACGCGGACGCTACAGTGACGAAGAATATATGATACGCAACGCACGCACTGTATCGCACCTGATGTCCACCAGACAAAGCGTCGACAGGAGGGACATTCAACACTGTGCACACCTTCAGGATATACAAGAGCGACTGATTTATAAGAACGCCAATCCAAAGATACTGATTGGGCAAGACAACTGGGAGTTCTTGGTGGCGCTCGAGATGCGGACCGGAAGCAGAAGCCAGCCTGTCGCGTCTCGCACGAAGCTGGGATGGGTTCTGCACGGGTATAAGTCAGCACTTCAGAACATCAATGCCTTCTGCGGACACACAGTCACTTTGGATGAACACATGGAAGAAATGATGAAAAGATTCTTCGACTTAGAGTCGCTCGGAGTGGAGCATAGAAAGCCGAAAAGTGATCCCGAAGAGCGCGCTTTGCAAATCCTGCAAGAAAGAAGTCGAAAGATGCAAGATGGACGTTTCGAAACTGGACTCCTCTGGAAACGGGACGACTGCACGATTCCCAACAATTACGATTATGCCTTCAATAGATTGAGAAACATAGAAAAGAAGCTCGACCGTGATGAGGACCTGAAGATGAAGTATGAAGAGAGGATAAGTAACCTCCTCGTCTCAGGATACGCGGTCCCGACTACTTCGCCAGCACCACAAGGAAAAACCTGGTACCTTCCGCACTTTGCCGTGTGTAACTCAGAGAAGCCAAAGATAAGGGTGGTGCATGACGCAGCGGCAAGATCACACGGAGTCAGTCTGAACGACCTGCTCCTGTCGGGTCCTGACCTCCTGCAATCCCTGCCCGGAATCATGATGAGATTCCGACAACACCCCTTTGCAGTCCCGGCGGACATAAAGGAAATGTTCATGCAGATCAAAGTCAGACGCGAAGACAGAGACGCCCTGAGGTTCCTGTGGAGAGGACGGGAGAGAGGAGACACGAAGCCTACGGAATATCAGACGACTTCGGTGATATTCGGAGCGACGCACTATGGGCAATATAGGTCATTCTCATATCAAAAATCTGTAATTTTTTTGTTTATAAGGATATCGTTTTCAAATTTCGCATGGATATAGTCGAAAGTACAACAAATTTAGTGATTTGCATGTATTTAGGATACTAATATTCTAACCCGGTTTTGCTTGGGTTCAAAGTTAAAATATGAATTTATTAAACTAGATTTGTTTTACACTTTCGAACAACTATATATAAATAAGGGAATAATTAAAAATAAATTTATTTGTTTTTGTAAGTTCAATTAACAATAAAAGATTAGTTCATTTTTTTATAATAGGTAGTTACATTAACTTACAAACTTACATACACATTTAACGAAAAGAAAGTAAAGTCTTACAAAATATTGTCTTATTACCTACATACATGACTGATTAATTATTGGTTTTAATACAAAGATTCACCATTCGACCGATTGAATATAAATTAAATATTTGTAACCTTTTCTGCTGGGTCTACAATCAGTTTATGAACCTTCAAAAGAACCAAAGTGTCTTCGTCAAGTTCTTTAATATTTTTTAAGTATTGCTTTCGAATACTTGAAATGTATGGATCAGATGTGTATAAAAGACTATGAAAGACATCTTCATTCGTAGCAGATCTTGAGCACTTCCTTGCATGATGCAGTTTAAATTTCTTGTAGTCCTTATTTCTGGACTCTTGGGCATCTTCTGAAAGCTGTCCAATTGGTAACACTGAAAAATGATTTATAATACTCTCTCCATGAATTCATATTTTATGCACAGAGGATGGCATATAATACCAGTTATACTTGCTGACATAAAGTCTAGCAGTCTGTAAAGCATATTCACCAAACTTCTTTGCGTCAATCATTATACCAGAAGACAATGCTTGCAGAATTATATAAAATCTTCGGATTAAAATTACGTCAATGCCTGTTATCTCTACAGAACAATCAGCATTATAAAAAAATCTTCGGGCAGTATTGCCATCGTTACTGTTTCCACTTACTTGTCTTGGTTTATCGATTATTAATCCTAACTCTTCACGAAAACGTCTTTGAACATAGTTCTTCTTTTCCTGTTTTAAACGCTTGTTGTCATCATTCGTAGCTGACCATTTCATAAAAGAAAGGTTGTAGGAAATGTGCAAAAACATCTCCATACAACGAATCCAGGCATGTAACGTAGATAAACCATATTCATAGCTGCTTTTGTCTTCTAGTCTAGCGGTCACTTTATCAAGATTATTCATTTGACGAGGAGTAGCACGACATATAGTGCAAGTCGAACTAGAAGGAGTTTCTGTTAGCACTTGTGCAACTTTTCCATCTATCATAGTGAGAAATAGTTGGTGTTTAATTTCCACGTCTTCACCTTCTTTATTTATGCGTGTTGAAGTAATTGAATTTATTTGTAGTTTTATATTGTCTACGACTTCTCTTGTCTTTTCAGGAGTTTCTTTTGAAAACTCGATAGATACAGGTCGACAAAACCTTACTGATGAAGTTACAGGGTTCTGCCAAATTATTTCACTAGTTTCTAAATTTATCAATTTAATTGGCACCAAAGAAGTTATGAATAAATTGGAGTCGGATATAAATTCTGATTCTTCTGGAAGTTTTTGTTTCTATTCACTTTGACCAGATGAGCCATCACACCCCCATTTACTGTATAATATTAATTGTTTTAAACCAGCTTTGTATATGGAATCTATCTTCAAAATTCTAGCTATTGTATGATCTAACAAAGCCTGTAAGGATACTTTGGCACTTACATTAGTTATTTTGATGGATGAAGAAGGTGGATAACAACTCATCTTGCATTTTTGTATATGAGAATATGGAGGAAACAGAAAACAATTGTTCTCATTTGCAAGATCCCTCAAATACAAATATTGTGCCTTAGTAAGATCTAAGTCGACAAACACACTAAGTGCTTCCTCGTCAGATAATGTTCTGGTCGGAGTTGGAGTACGATCAACTAAAAACTTCAGAAGCGACTCTAGTTTTGTATTATCTGCTGACTTAATTGCAATGATAAGATTAGCTTCAACTCCTTTGCCATTAGATCTTAGTGCTTGTATGTATGCGTCCTGTATGTGCTCGATCCCAAATTCTTTAAAAAGCGTAGTATTTTTACGTTTTTTTGTGGACACAGAAGCAATATCATAAGAGACACTAGGTCTTCCACGGTTTCCAGTAGAGGTTGAAGGCGTCAAAAGGGCGTTTTCGTCTATAGATTCCGGTAAAATGACAGTATAGTTTTGATTTAACCAAGCACTGTTGTACTTTAAAAATATATCTTTTGTCCGTGACCGTTCAGCCCAACGTTTGTTGAATTGAGGTAAGATAGATTTTCGAAAATCCTCAATTATGAAATTTATGTTGTCCCCGGATACTTTTTTCTCACGTAAAAAAACTTCTAATCTGGATATATCTTTTTGGTTGTTGATGTAATATGATATTATTTCACGTTTTGTACAAGTAAAACTGGCATTTTAGTTTTTTTTTAATTGTAATGGTTCCCAATTAATTGTGATGCAATAATCATCCTCGACCGAGGTTTATATAGGAAAAATATAAGTGTCGAGTGCAACTTAACAATATATTTCCCACATGTAACGAGTGCAAATCCTTATCAGAAACATTTCTTGACAATTAGATACTCAATAAGACCACAAAACTACATTGTTTTATATGAACTGCAAAGATAACGTTTTCATGGACATGGGACTCGGTCGATATTTATCATCATAACTTCTTCATAGGCACGTATAGGCAGTCAATTTTTTTATATGTCAATTTAGAAGACCTAACCTTTTGATAAATACAAAATTTAAAACTTCGGAAAGCTTCGATAATAAAAAATACTTAATTGAAAATAGTAAACTAATATTTTTTTCTATATTTATACATTTTATCATAGTATGTAATATATGCTACTTAAAGTAAATATTATTTTCGCAAAATTATGCGCAAGAAACACTCTTTTAAGAAATATATAATTTATTGGGTGTTTTTAAACAATTTCAACATTAAATTTGATGCTGAATGTACGAAAATTATTTCACAATTTTATTTAAAAATAAATGTGAGTTTTGCAGAGCTGTTTATAAAGTAAGATCGTGGTTCCAAAATAAAAAAAACCAATTCGAGTTACCACGGCATAGCAACCCCTATACGCCGACGTTGCAACCTACTTGAGTCATCGAGTCATCAGTCTATTGCCGACGCATCATTTTTATTAATTATTGATTTATTATTTTTTGGATTAGTCTTGTATTAGCTTTGATTGAAATAACATTGTATTTTTATTAAATAAATATTTTTTAATTAAAATCCCGATCGCGTAAACTTAACTGGCGCAGTCGGTAGGATCGCGGCACGCTTATCTCGAATACATCTCTTTGAGAATAAGCTGTGACGGTTCTCAAATCGTACCCTTGCGATCCGAAAAGAACCTACGCGCGGTCGGGCGGAGACTCTGAAGAAATAGAGAAGCCGTTGTTGCTGACAAGACTCCACAGGCGATGCAGAGAGCGGTCTGGTAAGTACTCTCGTACCATTCAAGTGCTCCTTGCTCTATTTCCTGTGTTACTATTAGTTTATCCTATTTCCTATATTGTGTGTGTCTGTCTATAAGCTAGAATTGCGTTAGGCATTCCATACTAATTACTCAATCACTAAATACTTAGAATAACGTAAACTCGAGCGCGAGCGCATTCCATTGAAGTGTAATTTTACACCCTATTGTTTTATTAGTTTGTTTAAGAGTTTAGCGAAAATGTCTCTAAAAGATTGCGATAATGCTCATTTTAAATTACTTACCGACTTAATGCCCAAATATGACGGGAACCCTAAAAGACTTAACTATTATATTAGAGAAGTAGAAAATTTACTAGGATTATTAGAAGTAGCCGATCGCAAACATCCGGCATTAATTTGTTTAATTAAAAGTAGATTATGCGGTACAGCCATAGACGCTATAGCATATGATGACGATTTATGTAGCTGGGAGTCAATAAAACACTCCTTGATCAGGCGACTTAGGGAACCGCGTAACGAAATACAAGTTATGCAGGAGTTAACACGTACTCGGAAACAACGTAACGAGGACGCGGAAACGTTTGGCAAACGTTTACGAGACCTTCTAGATATATTATATTCTATAGGCGAACATACTGATAAAGCTTATTACGAGAAAATGGCTATCGAACAATATATCAACCAACTCGATTTCCAAACCTCTATATGCGTTAGGATAGCTAGGCCAGAAACACTTGAGCTAGCAATAATAGCTGCTAGACAAGAGGAGAGTAGGCTCGCTTATAATAGAACAACCTCATATAACAACCCTTCTACATCGCAGGCTAGATCAAAGGAATTGTCGAAATTTAATGATAGCAGTAATAGCCAATTCCGTAACTTTATAAGTAGTACTCCGAAGCCGCTTCCAAATCTTAATAACCCCTCTACTAGTTTTGACTCGAGTCACTTTATTCCGAAACAAAACATTTTACCTAAGCAGCATCCGCAGTTTGAACAACCATGGAGCAGTAAACCAGCATCAGGTAACTTTAGGTCAAATATATCTAGGAACAACAGTGGTACCTATAGAACCCAGCAAAATATACCTAAACAGCAAGTTAATCCACCGCAACGTGTCTCTGACGTCACAATGCGATCAGTTAACAAACCCGCGCCACCTCAATTTGCAACTCAGGAGCTCTTCTATACGCCCAGTCATTTAGAGCAAATGCAACCTTATTACAACGAAGGTGAGTGCTATGATTATGAGCAGGATAAAAACGACATAGCAGACCCGGAGCCGTGTAACGACGATACAAAGGTAGGTTACGATCAGGATTTTATTTTGGGGGAGGAACACCAAAACCAGACATAGTAAAAATTAATTTTCAGTATATAGATCATTTACCATATATTATATTACCAGAATTTGGCGGAAAATTTTTAATAGATACAGGCGCTAGTAGGTCTTCCATAGCATCCAATGTTATTTTTGGCACACCTTTAGAAACCTGCGTAGCAATAGAACCATTTCAAGTAGTTACAGCTCACGGTACATCCCGACACGAACATGTCGCATACTTACCCTTACCATCCGCGTTTAACACTAACTTAACGCATAAATTCCTTATTTTCGATGTAGATCCAAAATATACCGGTTTAATAGGATGTGATCTATTAAAGTTATTACAATGTAGTGTTGATCTTAACAATAGTGTCTTACGTACGTCTAATGCCGACATACCTATCTATTTCAGTTATCCTGTACAAAAGATTAAAGTCGAACCTAAATGCGAAAAGGTTATCACTGTTAAAACACACTATACAGACGGTGAATACCTTCACGATGACTTTTATTGGTCAGACCGTTTATTTTCCCCCGCAGCTATAATTAGAGTAACTAACGGTTCATTTAAAACATCTATTATTAATTTTAGCGACGAAAAGAAATATATACCGAACCAATCGCTAATAACACTGGACGAATACAGGAAACCTGAAACAGAAAATAAACATAAATTAAATAATATACAGATAAATAATTTAGATCAGGAACTTTGTGAGAATCTTAAGAAAATACGTACCGAACATATGAATGAAGAAGAAAAGCGCGAAATTACTAGACTATGTTATCAGTATAGAGACTTATTTTATTCAGAAAATATACCACTTACCTTTACACACGCAGTGAAACACGAACTTAGACTTACTGACAATACTCCTATATTCGTACGTAGTTATCGACAAGCCCCACATCAGCGTAACGAGATTCGCAAACAAGTAGATAAATTATTAGAGCAAGGTATTATCAGAGAAAGCATATCCCCTTGGTCCTGTCCCGTGCATATTGTGCCTAAAAAGCCCGATGCCTCTGGAAAGGTCAAATGGAGACTGGTAATTGACTATAGACGTTTAAACGAGCGTATAATAGAGGACAAATACCCCTTGCCCAATATTCACGATATCCTAGATAGATTAGGTCGTGCACAATATTTTACCACCCTTGATTTAGCAAGTGGTTACCATCAGGTCGAAATGCACCCCAATGATGTCGAGAAAACAGCATTCACGACCGAAAGAGGACATTATGAGTTTCTGAGAATGCCCTTTGGTTTGAAAAATGCCCCAAGCACTTTCCAACGCCTAATGGACCATATACTTAGAGGAATTGATAATGTCTATACATACCTTGATGACGTAGTTATAATATCAACCAGTTTACAACAACATATTGAAAAATTAAAACAGGTTTTCGATAGGTTTAGAACTCATAATCTGAAAATACAATTAGATAAATCTGAATTTATACAAAAGCATGTTAATTTTCTTGGACACGAACTAACAGACGAAGGACTAAAACCGAATAAGGACAAAATTAAAGCTGTTCTTAACTTCCCATTACCGAATACTCAAAAGGATATAAAATCTTTCCTAGGACTTGTAGGCTACTATAGGAAGTTCATAAAAGATTTCGCAAAATTGACCAAGCCTATGACAGTTTGCCTTAAAAAACACCATAAAGTAGTCCATTCCCCATCCTTTGTAGAAGCTTTCAATAAATGCAAACAGATCCTTACCAATGCTCCAATCCTACAATATCCGAATTTTGACGAACCTTTTATTTTAACAACAGATGCATCAGATATCGCTTTAGGCGCCGTGCTTTCGCAAGGCATAGTAGGTTCCGATAAACCCGTAGCATTTGCATCTCGAACACTCTCTGATACCGAATCTCGTTACTCCACCATAGAAAAAGAATTGTTAGCTATTATCTGGGCAACCAAGTACTTCAGGCCCTATCTTTATGGTAGAAAATTCACAATTTATACGGATCATAGACCCCTTACGTGGTTAATGTCACTTAAAGATCCCAATTCGAAATTAATTAGATGGCGGTTAAAACTCGAAGAGTATGATTACAATGTGGTATACAAAAAGGGACGTCAAAACACTAACGCAGACGCTCTATCCCGTGCTAAAATTTTCCATCATAGTATGGATTCATTAGCAGTAAATTTGGATGACAATAATGATGACGAAATTATAAATAGAATTTTTGATAACGCACGTAGAGAAGCTGCGAACGAACAAATTAACAATAACCCACCTGAAAATCCTAACATCCCCGGCTCTCAAGCTGAAACGGCATCAGATAGTATGAGCGTTGTGTCCCAAAACCAAGAACTAGTTTCAACCAATCATACCCAACCAGATAACGAAAATAATGGTATCCCTATAATAGCAGATGCAATAGATAGACAGCTTAAACAATTCCACATAAGGTCTACCCCAGGATCTTCATACAGAGTAGATAACAGATCCACTAATACAAGAACAGTAATCAAAGATGTTTTTATCCCAATTAACAACACAGAATCTGAAATAGTGAGATTTTTAAAGGAACATACAATAGCTGACAGAGTTTTTCATTGCTACTTTCACAATGACGAATTATATTATACGTTCTCCAGAGTATATACAACCATATTTAATAACCGTGGCCCAAAATTAATAAAGTGTACCTCACGTGTTACATTAGTTGAAAATAGATCTGAGCAAAATGAGATAATAAAGAAATATCATGAAGGCAAAACAGTCCATCGTGGTATCCAAGAAACATACAAACAAATTCACCGTAATTACCATTGGCAAAATATGTTACTTACCATACAAAGTTATATCAATCAATGTGATATATGTTTAAAAGCAAAATATGAAAGGGACCCTTTGAAGCCTCCTCTAGCGTTGACCGAAACACCCACTAAACCAATGGAACATCTATTTATGGACCTATATTCAACAGGCGGTGCAACTTTCCTTACCATAATAGATAATTTTTCCAAGTTCGCACAGGCAGTTCCCTTAAACGCAAATAGTAGCGTACATATAGCAGAAGCATTAATAAAAATATTTTCAGTATTAGGTCTTCCAAGTAAAATAACCACAGATTCGGACAGTAAATTTGATAATGATGTTATAAAAGAGATATGCGCTTTACATAATATTAATATCCATTTTACTACTCCATATAACCCTAACTCTAATTCCCCTATAGAACGTTTCCATTCTACTATAGCAGAAATAATTTGTATACAAAGAATGACTAATAAAGATGACCCTATGCAGTCCATAATGATGTACTCTGTTATTGCATATAATAACGCGATCCATTCCGCCACAGGATATACACCCCACGAATTACTGTTTGGACACACTAACTCTAGAAACCCGTTAGAATTATACTACCCTAAAGAATTTTACCAGGACTATGTTATTAAACACCGTGCAAACGCCGAAGCAGTCCAGGAATGTGTTTCAGCTTATATGTCTAAAAATAAAGAACAGGTTATAGCTAAAAGGAACCAGGCAGCCGAAGAAATTATGTTCAAGGTAGGTGAAACTGTGTATAAGCAGGTAGCGAAGACAGCACGGAGTGACAAAACGAAGCCCGTCTTCAAAGGCCCCTACAAGATCATTCATCTGCATCCGAATAACGTCGCTGAAATAATAGGTAACCATCCCAACTCTAAGTCCATTAGAGTACATTTTAAATTACTACGAAGGCCTCATCTTGTTACAGGAGCTTCATCGCAGGAGCCATCGTGCTCTACGCATCAGCCACCGTAAATATAAAACCTATAGATAACGGAAATGGCATACTATTGCTTAAAGAAGGACAGATTCTAAAGCAAGATAACTACTTTAATTTAGCTTGTATTTATAATATTACTAGTTTACGCCTTACCTCTATGAAGCTAATGTCACTATACATAAGTACTAGAGCTGCAGAAGCTTCCGTTTTCGGAGATTTGCATAAGACTTACAGAGACCAGATTAAACATAATCTTAATCTCATTAACAAAAAGTTAGAATTTTTAACACCTCAAATTAGAAGAAAACGTGGTATTATTAACGGATTAGGCACAGTAGTTAAAGCAATTACAGGTAATCTCGACAATGAAGATGCTATTAAATTCGAAAATGATATAGCAAATATAAAAAATAAAATTAATAATATGCAAAATTCTCAGAAAAGGTCCTTAATAATAGCAGAAAACACCATAGATGAGTTTAGTAATCAGTTAGGTAAATTAGATGAGAATCAGAAATATTTGGCCCAAGTTCTCACGAACCTTACTAGAGATAGTGATAGTGTTAAGAATCATTTACATTATTTAGATATATATATTCAAATAGATTTTAGTCTACAAATAATATTAGATAAATTAATGATTGTAGAAGATGCAATGACGTTTGCTCGATTAGGTACTATGCATCCCAGTATTATTGGCACTCAAAACCTTATAATCGAATTAAATAAGTTACATAGACTATATACCCTTAGACCAGTAGCTGAAATAAATATTAATAATATACACATAATAGAAAAATCAATTGCAGTAAAAGCGTATAGTACAGCACATTCAATTAACTTTATCTTAGAAATACCATCAGTCTCTTCCAAAATATATGATCTTATCCACCTTTATTCCATTCCTGATAAAAATAATCTTACCATTATTCCAAAATCCAAATACCTTGCACTTGGTAACGATGAGTATACTTACCTGGACAACACCTGCGCCCTGCTGAGCGACGGGATACAACTCTGCAAAACCCTGGAAACGAAGAAAACAGATAACACCAAAGACTGCATCGTGTCCCTCGTGCAACACAAATCACCACAATGTACGCGTGCCAAGATGAACCTCGCCGACGGCAAAATACAGAAGATTGGAGAAAGCAGCTGGTTGGTGATCCTGAAAGAAGAACAAATTATTAGATCGGAATGCAATTCGAAGACTGAATACAGCCGAGCATCCGGAGTCGTCCTAATCTCGCTAACAGAAGATTGCAAGATATACCTCATGAACACAACGCTCATATCACATACCACCACAATAATCTCCAGTGAAATCATCCCTTTGCCTAAGGAACAACCAGTAATAAACGGAACCATAAAATTGGAACTAGAACTACAGGATATATCCTTAGACAACATACATGGACTTATAAACCGAGCGAAGGACATCTCTGCAAGCAACGACGTGGACTGGCCTCTAATAGCCGCAACACCCAGTTGGACTACGCTGCTGCTGTATGCCCTATTGATAGTAGCGGTGATTTGGAAGATTTATAAATGGAAGTCCGCGAAACACCTGCAAGACAATAGCAATAAGGAGTGCACGAAAACCAAAGGCAGCGAGGACGCTACCGGAAGCAGCCCCTGCTTCCGTCTTAAGGAGGGAGGAGTTACCACGGCATAGCAACCCCTATACGCCGACGTTGCAACCTACTTGAGTCATCGAGTCATCAGTCTATTGCCGACGCATCATTTTTATTAATTATTGATTTATTATTTTTTGGATTAGTCTTGTATTAGCTTTGATTGAAATAACATTGTATTTTTATTAAATAAATATTTTTTAATTAAAATCCCGATCGCGTAAACTTAACTTTCGTTGGGATAATAAACATCTTAAATATAAAATAAAATCATTTAAACAGGTAATAGATAACTTTATAAAAAACTATTTTTGATATGGCCTTGTTCTACCGTTTTCCATAGTGCGACGTCGCCACCATGCACGGCACTCTACATAAAGAACAGGAACGCGGAAGAGTTCCAGGAACAATTTCCCGAGGCAGTGGAGGAAATTAAGCGAAATCATTACATGGACGATTTTATCACCAGCTTCGTGAGCAAAGAAAAGGCCACGGAGGTGACAAGAATTGTGGACCATATTCACCGACAAGGCTTTACCCTGAGAGGATGGGTGTCGAACGCCGCCGTGCGCATAGGAGGAACGGCCGAGGAGAAAACGCTGGGTCTGTTGTGGCGGTGGCAAGAGGACTGCATTGGGTTTCGCGTCAATGAAGGAAGAACCCCACCGGAGATGTTGCGCAATGAACGGCCACCAACGAAAAGGGAAGCCTTGAGTGTCATAATGTCGCTTTTCGACCCTCTCGGCTTGGTGTCACCAATAACGACCCGGGCGAAAAGGCTGATGCAGGAAACATGGCGACACGGGATCGGATGGGATGACCACATCCCAGAAGAACTACGAATTCGCTGGGTCGAATGGCTGAGCAACCTGCGCGCCTTAAAGGATCTGCGCATACCGCGATGTTACGACATAGGACCGCCGGTGGTGGAAAGAGAGCTACACACGTTCGTGGACGCCAGCGAAGAAGCATACTCGGCAGCGGTGTACATACGCATGCGGCGCGTGGACGACACAATTCACGTCGCGCTAGCCGCAGTCAAGAGCCGTGTGGCGCCGCTGAAGCCCACGTCTATTCCACGACTGGAACTACAAGGGGCCCTGCTCGGCGCGCGACTCGCGACCAAGACATGTGAAGAGCACAGCTCCGAGTTCAAGAAAAAAATATACTGGAGCGATTCCCGAACAGTCCTCGCATGGATAAGGGCGGAACCGCGCGCTTTCAAGACTTTCGTCGCTCATCGTCTATCCGAAATCGAAGAATTAACGAAAGTAAACGAGTGGCGCTGGGTGCCGTCGTAAGCGGAAGCCCACCCTCGCCGACAGATCGACTCGCCTCCCTACGTGTGTTCGTGGGAGAGGACGGCTTATTGCGTTTGCGCGGAAGACTAACAGCGGCGAAAAGTGTAAGCGAAGACACAACAAATCCAGTCCTGTTAGACGGACAACATGAATACACGAAGATGTACGTGCAACATGTGCACGAAAGGATGTTCCATGGAGGAGTGGAAATGGTGGTAAATGAACTGAGACAAAGGTTCTGGATAACTAGAATACGGCCGACCGTGAAAGGATTATTGAAGAATTGCCCACCATGCAAAATAAGGAAAGCCTACTATCCCAGCCACAGGAGACCTTCCCGCGGCACGACTGGCGCACAATACACGACCCTTCTCCTACACGGGACTAGACTACTTCGGTCCGCTGGAAGTGACCGTCGGAAGACATCGGGAGAAACGATGGGTTGCCCTATTCACCTGCATGACCATAAGGGCGGTGCATCTGGAAGTGGTCGCATCACTGAGCGCGGACTCTGCCGTGTCAGCGCTCAGGCGATTCATCGCGCGCAGAGGCCAACCGACGGAGCTATGGTCAGACAATGCGACGTGTTTCAAGGCTGCGGATAAGGAGTTGAAGGAGGCGTGGGAAGCAACAGGAAGAGAGGCAAATGCACGCTGTATCAACTGGCGTCGCATTCCCCCCGCCGCACCCTTCATGGGCGGAGCATGGGAAAGACTGATACGCAGCGTTAAACAATCCCTGCGAGTGATATTAACAGAGAAATACCCGAGTGACGAGACATTGCACACACTGTTAGCGGAGATAGAAAACATTGTGAACTCACGACCACTCACTCATGTGGCCGTGACACCCGACGAGCCGGAGACGTTAACCCCCAACCACATATTGTTGGGGCTTAACTGTCACGTTGCAGCGCCAGGCGACTTCGCGGACGACGACACTTCTGCGCGCCGATGCTGGAAGCGCGCGCAGCGACTGGCCGACGAGTTCTGGCGGTGCTGGGTGAGGGAGTACCTGCCTTCGCTCCAACACCGGCGGGAGCCCCGCACCACCGGCGCACCCCCGAAAGTCAGGGACTTAGTCGTCGCGTGCGACGCCAACCTGCCGAGAAACGTCTGGCCGAGAGGCCGGGTGTCCAGAATCTACCCCGGGGAAGACGGCGAGGTGCGAGTCGTCGACGTCACAACGAGCAACGGGCACATCCTGCGGCGGCCGTCCCGGAAGATCGTCGTGCTCCCAGTGGAAATCGCGAGCTGCGACGGCGGGAGAAATGTGCACGACACGAAATAACTTAGTTAAAAATAAATAATTGTTCCTGAAGTGTTTTCATTTTCCCAAACCTCACACTATGTGCCTACTGCGCATGCGCGGTGCGGCTCCCGAGGGGGTGAGAGGGCTGGGGGCGCCTCGGTCACGTGGTACAAGCGGGGCGGGGTGACGTCGAACAAAACTCTCCGCACCCAAAACCCAGCCGCATTCACGCCCCGGGAGTCCTTAGGGATGGGTGCATGGTGTGAGGGGTTGTGCAGGGATGAGCCCCACACTGTTGTGTGTAAATTGTAATAATTGTAAGAGGAATGTAAGGACAATTATAAAATAAAGATTATGACGGGTACTGAGGGGTGAGGGGCTAGGGGGGGTGAGCGTGGACAGAAAAAGGATATAAAAGAGGGGCGGTTTGGCCGTATCGGCAGCTTCGCGCCGGGCCCCGCCAGAAGAGGACCTCTCCAAAGGAAGACAAGAAACGAACCGCTGCTCCACGCTCGCCCGCCCCTCGCTCGCTCGCCCGCGGCCCCGTCAGCCGTTGAAGAGAATTGGTGTTTTGAAAATTGAACCAAAATCCCTAGGAAATCTATCACGCACACCATGGCCACCTCGTAGTCCAGATTTGACGCCGCTTGATTTTTTGTGGGGATACCTCAAACACAAAGTCTACAGTAATAATCCGAAAAACATCGATCAGCTCAAGGAGAATATCCGTGGTGAAATGGCAGCGATTACACCAGCGTTACTGAATAATACCTCGTTTTCTGTAGCAGTCTTGATATACCCTGTATAAATTTGAAACTCTGAAAAAAGTTGCAAAAAAGGCAACATTATTGATATTAAAATGCATGCATAGCTTAGGCCATTAATGTAGAATAATATTGTATTGTAATTAGTAATACACATTTAGATGAAATATGATACTTTGTAGAATTAGTTTTTGTTGTTATGTATTTAGTTTTACTGCAGTAGGTAGTTATTAAATAAAAATACATATATAGCCTTGGTGGTGCAGTATGATTACCATGTTGAGGTGAGTCCTGGGTCTGACAAAGAGGAGTTAGGAATTTGTGCCTGATATGGCGATAGGCGCACCCCTAATCACATCATAGGCCACTACAGACAAGGCGAAATCTGGGTTTCCTGGTAGCACCTCTGCCTCCCCTATCTGGGGTAAAGGTATGAGTTTATGTATGTAAGTAAATATTATGTAGATAATATTTACATACATTTAAGCTAGTCTTAAATGGTGACACAATTCTCACTTCAGAGAGTTTTATTCCTTAGAAACTGTGGAGCATTTTTGATATCAGAACTACCATTCCGAAACAATTCATTGTGGGTTTAAAGCTACAACCTACAAGCCGGCTCTTCCATCATTATTTACATCTCCATTTAAAACTGGTTTTTCAGGAGGCCGCAAGGGAGCGTCAAGAAATAAGGCGTACAGGAGGAGGTAAACCTTCTCCATTTTGACCAGAAGCCAATTGCCAAAAGCCAGATGCGTCAGACTGGCTCAGTTCAATCCTTTCAACATCAATACATGGAAACCCAGCGATATATGATGATGACAGCCTAAGTGTAAGTTATTGTCAGGATTTATTTTTAAATAAGTACCCTTAGCAATTCACTTATCATTCGTTTCAGAGTTTTATCTTTTAAGAAAAAAAAAATTAACGAAAACCTTTTTTTTAGGTTCAATATGTTTGTGACAATGATGTTAAAATAGCTAAAAAAAATTAAAAACAATTTATTTATTTATTCATTACACTCGCCCACAAAAATCAATTATAGATTATTGTGATTGTATTTGTAATCTAGATATTTTTTTAGGGTTGTTGAGTGCCTTAATAACCCTCAGGCAACGGCTCGGATTTCCAACCATCATCGTCACTCGATGCGTGATCAAGACATTTTAGACGCACTAAATTATGGTAAGTAATTTTGATATACTCGAATACTAACAAACCGAGTATAAATATTAGGTGGGCTGAAAAGTCCGTGGGCTGACATATAAATAATGCTACTAGTACGACATGATCTTTAGTAAGCCATAACATTCAAAAGACACGTGTATAAATTTAACGGCATTTGAACTATTAGTATGTGATCAAATTCAATAAAAACAAAGATTTTTTATATGTCTATAT